>OY728152.1:131216329-132466329 GCA_963277665.1 Viscum album | reverse complement strand
ATGATCCTCCTTGGTTTTGGAGTATATTAGAATATCATCTATAAAGACTACCATAAATTTGTTGAGGTAATATCTAAATACTCTATTCATCAATTCCATGAAGATTTATAGAGCATTAGTGAGTCCGAAAGGCATTACTATGAATTCATAGTGCCTGTATCTTGTGTTAAAAGCAGTATTGGGGATATCTTCCTTCTTCACCCTTACTTGATAATATCTCGACCGTAAGTCTACCTTAGAGAAGTATTGTGCTCCACGCAGCTGATCAAACAATTCATCGATCTGTGGCAGAGGATACTTTTTCTTTATCATGATTTTGTTAAGTTCATGATAATCGATGCAAATCCGCATTGACCCATCCTTCTTCTTGATGAAGAGGACTGGTGCACCCCGTGGTAAAGCACTTGGGCGTATAAACCCTTTATCTAGATTCCCCTGTAGTTGTTTCTTCAGCTCTTCAAGCTCCATGACAACCATTCTATATGGAGTCTTAGATATTGGTAGCACCCCTGGTATAAGTTCAATTGAGAATTCAACATCTCTTATAGGAGGCAGACCAGGCCGTTCCTCAGGAAACACTTTCGAAAATTCCCTCAAAATAGGCATTTCTTCAAGGATGGTTTCTTCCTTGGACTCAATCATCTGAGTAAAATACACGTGCTCATAGGGCATTAATATCCATGCTTGAGATGATGGAGCAAAAGGAGATTCATCTTCCTCCTTACACTTTTAAAGAATCGGGGGTCGATTCTTCATATGAAGTGTGATTTCCCTCTCCTGACAATTTATGTTGCCTCTATATAAGGAAATCCAATCCATTCTAATAATTGCATCAAATTCCACCAGAGGGAGTATGACGAGGTTTGCTGGGAAATTCAATCCACAAATTATATTAGGGTAGGACTTATATTCATGGGATGCAATGATTGCCCCATTTGTCATACTCACCGACATCTTCACTTCCATGATTTATGGTGGTGTTGGGATTGTTCTACTAAACTTTTGAGATATAAAATAATGCATAGAACCTAAATCAAAAAGTATGTTCACTATTCTTGAATGAATAACTAGTTTACCTATCACCACTTCGTTTTCGGGGGTCACTTCGGCAGAAGTGATGGAAAAATCTCTTTCTTGCTACCTTGGAGGTTGTTGGTTGCCTCCGAAAACCCTTGGATTAGGGAACTGAATTGAAAAATGACCTGGTTCTTTGCATTTGTATCATTGAACAACGCGTTGATGTTAGAACGGAGTGTTCCTATCCTCTGTCATAGTAGCGGGTCTTTCTAGCTGATAGTTAACAGCTAGGTTCTCTTCCCTTCCACCCCTAAAGCATTTTATCATCCCCTTAAGGCAATTTCTAGGGGGCTTCTTTCATCACTTTTGGAAAGTGGGGTTCTGGATCTTCTTAGCACCGTTGGATTTATCCATCGGACCACCAGAATTAAAGTCCACCTTACACTTCTTATCCCCATGATACCCATGTGATTCTCCGATCTCCATTTCAACCATGAGGGCACATCAGACAATTTCCTCATAGATGTCGAAGTCACGGATCACTAATGCTTTCTACAGGCTAGGCTTCAGCCCACCAAATAATTGGTCAACTTTTCATTCTTGGGTAACGACAAAGTTGGAAGCATATCGTGCAAGCCTTGTGAAGTTTTCCTCGTACGCTCCAATAGATACTTCTTCTTTTTTCTTGAGATAAAGGAAGTCCCTTTCCATCTTAAGCCGGAGGGTGCGCGGAAAATATTTATCGAAAAACATATTCTGGAAATCCTTCGATTCCAATGCCTCGATCTCCTCCTCAGGCTTCGTATTTTTGATCAACGTCCATCTTTTATCAGCTTCACCTTCTATAGGATAAGCCGCCAAGAGAAACTTATCTTGTTCAGAACATTAAAGGATGGGGAAGATCTTTTCAATGGAGTTTATCCATTGTTCAACGATTGTGGGATCGGATAATACACTAAAAGTAGGAGGCCTTTGTCTCATGAAGCTCTCGATAGCGACTTGTTCTTTCTTAGGGGGGGTTGAACATTCCTTTTGACCCGTGTTTCTATTCAAAACTTGAGTTAGATGAGAGATAAGTGTGACAAAGTTCGTGATTCCCGCTCCCATTGGATTGGGAATCTCATTAGTATAGTCGTCACACTGATCTTCACATCGGTTGTTGGCTCGAGTCCTCCTATTATTGGCCATTGGCTCGAATAAAAGGAAAGTTAGGGGTAACACATAAAGGGTAATCCAAAGACAAAAGTTGATGACTTATAAATAAACTTTTATTTCCTTAACTCATGAGTCAATAGGCTTCAATCAAGGCTTTTCATGATCTACTTTCTAACATATATTCTTAAGGGAATTTTTTTAATTCCCTTAATAAGGGTTCATACTAAGCTTGTGAATTTATCAAAACATATCTCCCAGGAGTGTCGTAACCAAGAGTGCAGCAAGACCCGTTGTCGTGCACCAGTTCCCATTCGAGTCTAGCTCAAAGCAGTGTTTTCAGGTATTACCCCTAGGATACATCTGTGCCAGAGCCGCCTCTACCTGGTCGTATCCAAATAGGGATGTATTTTCTTGATAAACCACTTACTCAATACTCACCAAAACTTAGGGATGTTTTTATTATACTTAGTCTTGTCTCTAAGGATTTACTAGGGTTTTCTAATCCTAATCCCAAAAATAACTAAACCTATCCTCTGATACCAACTATAACAACCCTGCTTTATTTACACAAACTTATACATGATTTATTCCATAAAACTCCACTTGATACAACAAAGAAGATCGAGAGTTTTAGTGTCTTTGGGGCTTAGGATCATTACATAAAAACTTGAAACATTAAATACAACATCTTTTTTGAAAACTTCCTTTACATGACCACTACAGTCCCTCGTACTTAGAATTGCATGGGATAACCTGAGGACATGCATAAGAAAAGGGTGAGCTATAAAGACCAGTAAGTGAATACACATGGAATAACATGAGGAGTAAAATACATGTTATAAATTAGGCATATCAATAGATCATAAGAGAAACATGAACATAAAGTCATGATAAATCATGATAATCATAACATGGAAATGTGGCAACAACACTTAACATGGAATTAGCATGAGCCAAGGCCCATTGCACATGGAGCATGAGTAAATCCTCATTGCACATGAAGCACGAGTAAACCCTCGTTGCACTTGAATTAGCATGATTCAACACTCATTGCACATGATGTATCATGATACTATACTTTACCCAATGCATTGGAGCGCTATAAGGGCGCACCCTTCTTAAGCATTTCATTTCATGCATAAGTGTGCCACGTGGATCATAAAATGTGGATTAATAAAACATAATAATTTATTCCATGATAAAAGAATTTGGAATTCATACATGAAAATTTATAATCAATAAGTAAATGTGAAAAAAGGTGAATACCAACGATGTAGAAATGGGTATGGTATTCACTACACAATGACATTGGCTTAGAAAATCGGTGCGATTTCGGCAGCGTAACAGCGTGACATAAGAATTCATAAAAATGGTTGATGAGAGAGAAAGGGGTTCCTCATCATATTTACATGTAATTGAAAATAAGTAGGTCATATAGATACATGTCCCAACAATTGTAATGTAATTTAGATTCATGATACAAAAGTATTGCTTGAATGTAAAAGAGGAGAGAGAAGTTCCTTTCAGAATTTCCGCATAGTAACGGGTGTACATGGGATGCATTTAATGAGAGAGAAAGGGTCTCCCATCATTAAAACATAAATAGGGAAGTATTATGGAGGTTTGAAACCATACCCCAACATTCATAATTGAAATTAAAAGGGAAAAACAACTTACAGAAAATTGGACAAAAATGAGAAAGGAAGAAAAAACACTTACTTGGAAGTATGCTTCCAAAGGCTAGAGAGAGGCTTGTGAGAGGCTTCTTGGGAGCTTGTGGAACCTTGGGAGGATTATATATAGAGTAGGGCAGAGGTTGGACGAACTCCAAAGGCTTTGAGTGAGGATGAAGTGGGAGCTTGGGTGGGTTTATATAGGAAAGGTGAGGGAATTCTTTATTATTTAGGTTTGGGCCCCCTTATATTAAATTAATCCGAACCCCAAATCATCCTGTGGTTTTTGCCCATGGTTTTTGGAAAAGGAAAGAGGAAAACAATATTTTATAAGGCCAAAGTCCGAAATTCTTAAAATAATAGGGTTGCTTATGTGGAGGTGAGTCACACTCCCATGGAAAATAATTTAAAAAGACAAGGTGTTTAATAAGTCTTGAGGGGGCCATTAATGATTTTAAAAGTAATTCAAACAAACCCAAAATCACATAATTTTAATGGTAAAACATATATTGGCCAAACATAAATCTTATAGTATTTTATTAAATCACTATTGGGTCATTATGATGTCATAAAACACATTATATAATGGTATTTAATTTTTACCCAAAAATTTGACTATCTCAGAAAATTATGAAAAATTAACCATTGGATAATTTTGACGTCTTGATTCCATAAATAACATTTATTTTATCTAAATAATTTTATAAATATGTTAATTTTCACTTTTAAAATAAAAACCGACATTTATCAAAAATTCACTGGTTTTGACAAAAATGGCTTTCAAATCATAATAAAAATTATAATTGCATTCATAAAATTATAAGATCATTTATATTTAATAAAAATTAATTTAATAATAATATTTTTTTAAAATATTATTTAATTCAAAAATCCCTTAATTTAATAAAATTGAATTCTTAAATAAATAGTAACTAAAAACACTATTTGTACTTTAAAAACTATTTACAATGTGTCAATGATGACAAGAACGTATATACATTATTATATACAAAAAATAATGTACATGGACATAGTACTATCGATTTGTTACAGAACCCCTTAAAATAGTTGCATAAGACCTAAGGGTAAGGTGTGCGATGGTGACAGACTCCTGGGGTTGTTCGGATAACATTGCTCGAGCGGTAATCTCTATCAACTTCCACTTTTCCCGTAGACGGTCTCGTTCCAGTGTGACATGATGAAGCTCAGCTTGGGCTTGGTCAAGAGAAAAGCCCAAGGACGCCACCTCTTTTCCGAGCTCCAACAAATGGGCTTCGTATGGAGCAATTCTACTGGATGAGGTCATTTCTTCTTTTTTCTGAGTAAATTGGGTTTGTTAAAGCCTTATACTTATATTAATCATGTGATCACTGTTCAACGGCTATAAAAGCCACAGTCACAATTCTTAACATAAAACCAAAGAAGTTGAATTTTTATATAAAAATTTTACATAAAGAGGCATTTAATTAGGTCAAGAGGGATTTCCATTAATGAAACTTTGGGTTGTTACAATGAGTTTGGGTTTCTTCTATACATTTTCTAATGAATATTTTATTGCAAAAATCATAGGTGTGTATACTAGTAGTTATCTATAAACATTATGAATCATATTTTCAGTGTGAGAAATTAATTCCACTAAGGTATTCTTCCTGACTGAGGCTTTACTTTTCATCAGAAGGGAGTATTATTTATCCTTTCAAAAAGGCTAATGCTGAATTCTATGAAGAGGTCATTCTAACTAAGTACACCTATACTAAAATATTGGAATATAATTTCTTTTTTGCTATACTAACTAGATTATGCAGACCTAGGGATAATGTCATCTCCTGATGCAATTACATTAAAGGTTTCCATCCCCAATGAACCTTGTTTCTAAGAGAGTGGGTTAAAATGAAGATCTATATATTCTATCCATCATCCAATACACAAGTTAGGTGGGTGTCAGTTTAAATATATAAAATTACACTTATAATACTGAGGTATTTATGATTCAATAACCAATTCTATTTCACATACATAGAATTTTTATCCACTAAAATTATATTGATTAAAACTAGGTCAATGTGACTGTTTATTATATTTAAATTGTTAGCTACTCTCTGTATAATACGTATTCTATATAGAGTTTAAGGACAGCTTCCCATAGGTTTTTAATAATGTAGGGTATCTATTACACTTTCAATGTATCCATATTATTATATTGGGATTGTTAATGGGCCAAAAAACAATAAATATTATATCATTGGACCAATCATCCCACATGACCATGGAATTATCCGCATCCACTAATATAGAATCATTGGAATGATATTACTATAAGGTCAATTTATATACATATTTAATAGGTGGAGTGAGATCATTCATAATATCCTATATTTCATCATAGTACAAAAAATATAAACAATTCACAGATGTGGACAGTTTCCTCATACCACCTTTCAACTAGGATAAGATATCAGTTATTGATGATAGGGTTGAAAATGTGCATAAACTCGGTCTCTCATTCACATCTTCATATTATATAATTCTTAGTGTATCTTTGAAAATGATTGTACATTAATTCCATGAATACATATTATCATTTAGATGGACATCACAATAAAAACCATGGAGAGAATCTCCATGGTTGATACCAGATTCACTGTTAGGGTATGACCACAATTATTCCTATTTAACATGTCCTAGCAAGGACATATATAACATATAAACCAAGGAGTAAATTCATATTTATTGGATTACTTATCATAGGAATGTACTTTTTATCGATTTTTGATGGGATAGAACAAGAAGATCATCCTTGAATGTGTAAATATATTCATTGGGGGTCCTACAAAACTCGTGTCCATAGGAGGAACAATATGACTATTCATTATATTATAGTGGGTAAACATTTTTAGTATGTACTCTTTTTAGTGATCTATTGATTATATAAAAATGGTACCATTTGGAGGAGGTCCATGACCATAGTTTCTTTCTCCTTTTGAGGAGGATATTATATCTTCTTAGGATAATATCAAAATATACCAAATATCATTAATAATAACACCACTATTAGGTTTAAAATATTAAATTAGATTATATATTTCCATTCAAGAGACTTACTTCTAGAAATTCTCAACATGGAAATATATATAAAATATTCATTGAGGTAAAAAATAGCATGAGGTTTATCCCATCATGGAGTCTCCTATATTATTATAAAAAATTTCCAATGATTAGTTTGGATGATATTAGAGATATGATACTTCTTCTATGTGTCTATTGGAATATTTTGATGACTATTATGATGGGAGTAAGGACATAATCCTTCTCCTTGATTACTATCAAAATAGTATAATGAGATTCATGGGTGTAATAAAGGTTATGATCTTTCTATTTAATCCCCATACGGATATGTCAATAGGATTCAGAATTTTGAATGGAAGTTGGGATATTATCATAATAAAATGATTCAATTAGAACATACTATCGGGATTTAATAAAATATTTGGATAGATAGATATGATCATACTCCTATGATCAATTGGTCCATCACCCTTAGTGATACGTCCTTCTAGGGGCCTATTTGGGATGATCGAGGCTGATATCCCTGAAGTCTCCCCCATGAATTTTTTATGAGAGGATAAGGATTTGTTAAATTATATCTAATTACTAATAAAGATAGTCTATATGGGAATTCACTATGAAACCATAGGTTCATAGTGAGCCTCATTCTATGCCACCCTAAGGTATGGATCATACTTGATTTTACACTTATGGGAAAACCATCCAAAATGGGTTGATGTGGCTGATGGGGTTATTTATTTCATATTGGCCTATTTTTCTATAGAAAACTATCGGTGTTTCATCTTTTTGAGTCTTTCATGAGTCACCTAAAGAGTTGATATAGAGAGGTTGAGTTGGTATTATCACACCAGAGCATTCACCAACTCGTAATGGAGGCACTAGGCTAGTAAAATAACATTCTAAGACATTGGGGGAAATCATTTCATACAAGACATAGAATTTTTTCAACATAATTGTTTATTTTTTGGGATACTTTAGGTTCCTTACTACTACTACTACTGATACTTGAACTGGAATTTTCATTCTATGGTTCTCTTGGTGGTGTCATTTTCATCAACGGGATTTCATGAGTTAAAAAATGAACATAAATAAGAAATCCATTAATAAATCATTCCTAGTAAAAGTTCATGGCCTATTTCCCCCTTTCATTGGTAAAATATTTCATATTGGGTTCACCAATCAGTCTTACATGTTACCCCACACCATTAACATTTTCATTTGATGTAGAAATACTTTCCAAAGGTTGGTGGTCACTGGGGAATAAACACCAAACTTTTGTTTATGGATTATTCAAAATAATTGGAGGTCATATCATCCATTAATGGGAATTATTGCATTTTTTAGGGTTCTCTTATAGATTGAATAAATAATCCTAAAATTCTTCATTGTGGTAATAATTGTGACTATTAGTTAACTATATGGGGGTAATTCCTCAATACCATTTATCAATGTGAACATCAGTATTTATTAGAGGATTTACATCAATTATTTCCTTATCACTGATAATTCTATGTTCTAATGTTGAATTTTTCAAAACACTCAAATATTTCATCATCCATAGAGGTGGAAGGTGTAAAACAGTTATGATCGGTCCCATGATAGGGTATTCCATAGTATCCCTATAATGGGAATCGTAACCCACATAATGAGACAAGCCATAAATTTTAAGATAATGTGATAGGGACCATGGTTATAACATTTATGGTCATGAAACTATGACCAATTAAATTTCCTTTTAGCATCATTCATATGAGTCCCAATTAATTAATTTTAATATCATGTAGATTGATCATTTTGATATTTCATTAAATTTCACAATGGTTGGACTACTATGTGAAAAGAACCTATAAATGGTATGTGTGGGACTTAAGATTGAGTTTCCCTTTATTATTCACCATATATATTAGTATCTAGACATGAGAGTTTATGGATAGTTCGTACAACTGGTAGGAGGCCCATAATATGTATGTCTCTATGTTGGAGTATTTACATGAGATCATTTTTTAGGATATGGTCAAGGATTACAACAATTATTATACTTATCTATGGAAAATTTACTAATGATGATGGGTTGTATATTATATATAGTAGGACACCCACACACATTAATGTATAACAGAGTTGACTAAGGATGTTTGAATAGTTACATAAGGGCTAGGAAAACTAGTTTGGGCTCTCAGGATGAGCATTAGGATATTGGGGGATAATTATATGTCATCAGGTGATTGGAATACACATTTTCAAAGGAATAAAATATTTTTACTACCTAAAGTGTCCTATAAATTTAAGATTAATTCTTAGGAGTCATAAATTATTATATTCTTGTGACCTGTTGTCAAAGGAATGCATGATTATAGGGAAGAATGAAAATATTCATGGATCATTTATCATTTTAATATGATGGATTTGGATGAAGCATAATTGAAATGCAATTTTTAGGGTATTGGCCCTCATAAAACGAAGTAAATGAGGTTTTTTAGGTTTATTCATTCTTGGTATGTGTTTTGGGTGAAGGAAGGGGTATAAAGGAGTCATGTTACCCACAATAGGAGTTATTCATGGAATGGAAAACCTTTTGTTTAATTTTTCATTTTAATAGACTATTAAAATATTGCAAAAAATATTCTTTAGTAAACCCTAACTTCCCCTAAGTTTTATGATTTATTTGACTTTGTAACATTCTATAAATACATATATTTGATAGTTAATGGTTCATAAATGATCTACATAAATAGATCTCATAAAATACATCCCTTAGACTCTAGAATAAAATAATATTATAGATAGGCCTCTTTTAGGGTAGAATTGTCATGATAGTATTATTCCATTTTTGTTTCATATATATTACTTAGCTTTAAATGAAAAAATGTATATAAGACGGTTCTTTGAGGGATCATGAAAATGAAATACTTCATAAGTTATGTCATTTGACTCTAAGAGAGAATGAAAGTGAACAAATGGTATCCCTGAAGACTATGTTTATTATAATACTTCCATACTCAAAATTTATATCAAGTATTCATAGGATGTACATTGGAACCTAATTCACAGGATATATGGTCCAATAGTATATCTATGTCCATGTAGAATGACTATTATGTAGTAGAAAAGTGATTTCAAATCCTAAAAAAGTTATTTGACCAAAAATGGTCTTTTTTATAGTTTCACAAATGACATATAGTGTGTGAGAATGTTATAAAACCATAAGAAATACATTCCATAACATCATGAATGATTTCCAAACTTTGATAGATTTATATTGCACAAAATATTTCTATGATATAAAGTATTGAACTTCTAGGAATGATAGGATTTTACTATAATGATATGATTTTCTATGAATAATCAAATTAGTTAATGAAAATAATTTCATTTTCATTTACCTTTGGATATTCTATAATGTGATGTGGTTATTTTTTAGTGTCAACAAATTTTTATTTTATATTCTTCATATAATAATCATGTTTGTTGATATTAAATGATTTTTTTATATTTAAATACATATCAATTCTAATTATTAATTCAATAACATTATAGAAATAATTTTTATAAGAACTTCTCTATAATTAGTTTAGAATAATCGCACACTTAACATAAAGAACATAAATTTTAAAATAAATCATCCATTTTACCATGTTCTTGATAATAATATCTATATAGCTAATAGAGGAAACCAATGTCTATATGTATCCATTAGTTGAAAAAATCACCCAAAAAAAGTTGTAGTTGATTTTTTCTCCCATTGTATGCTAGTACCTCTTCTTGGTAAATGATGAAAATAATAGAGAGAGTTATAATTTTGAAAAAAAAATACATTATAATAATAAAAAAAAGTTAGAGGAAGTTTCCCATTAATTTAATATTTAATATATTTTTATTACTAAAACTACAAAAAATGAATGAAATTATAATTTCTCAAATTCAAGATATGTTTCAACACATTATAATAAATATTTTTGTTAAATAATTTCAATGAATATATGAATATTTAAAATTTGAATTTCTATTTTTTCAATTTAAAATCCTCTAAGTATCACATAATAAAATTACCTAAATCATATAACTGTTTTTATGTTATTTAAATTGGTAGTATATGAAATATCTTATATCACAGGATCCGACAAATATTATCACATGTTACAATAACCCTATTCTCATGTTATTATAAACATTATCACATATTGTGATAACAATTATCATATATTGTGATAACTTTTTTATCACATATACTACTAGAAATTATATAAATATATTTCTCCAAGATATATTTATATAAAAGTGATAGATCACATAGTGAGAAGATAATATCATAAGTAAGATACCCCAAACCCACCCACTAGATCTAGTACTAAAAAATAATTAATCATAGGTTTTGATAGAATATGTAATGATGTAATATAATCATGAATAGATTTCACATTTTTTAAAAAATTTATAAATTAAACCTCACAAATAATCTCTAAAATTAAAAAATCAATAGGATTATTGTCTTTGAAGGTTACCTATAGATAAATCTTACTGTGAAAATTCCCTCATGTGCTCACAGTAGTATATCACTTTCTATAAATCTCCTAGAATATAAAAAACATTACAATTATGGATCATAATTAGTAATAAAAGAATAATGATAAAATAATAACATAAAAAAGAGTCAGCATATGATGAAAAAATTGAAAAAAATACTACTTATGGCATAAATATAAGAATAAAAAATCATTTTATTTATCAGGTATCTCTTAAAATATGGCCCAATCATTAAACATAAATATAAAATCACAATCACTATAATAAGGATCAGCATGAAATAATACATCATTCATAAGAGTGTGAAATATCAAATAATCTTTATCAATAAGAGGGTATCATAGGCATAATAATATAAAATAAGAGTGTATAATAACATAAGTATATAAATCTCATGCCAAACTACCCACTGCAAAATTTATCATAATGGGATTGGGATAACAACATGTTTTCATTATTGGGTTTGGGATTACCACCAGTGTACCATTACTATTGGAAATACCACTTGTGTATCCTATTGGGCTTGGGTTACCACTTATGTACCCGTGGGATTGGGCATACCACCTATGTGACCTCATAGAATTAGGCTGACCACACACTTACTCTCTCGGTCCTAGTCTAACCATTGATATATCCATTTTGATCATGATATATTAATTATTACCCAATATATTAGAGGGAAACATAATCCTAGTCTCGCACGTCAATAATGGAAACTATACATAATTAATAAATAAGATTATAAAACTATTCATCATTTTATTATAACATAATTAACAAAGGGTAAATAAATCATTTTTAGGAACAGTTCATTAAAACATCTCCATCATAAGATGTCAAGTGAATGAAGGTATATATTATCTTTAGAACATATACCATGTGAAAAATAAAGAAAATTGAAGGATGATAACATAAATAAAAACCACCTTTTAATATTATTAGAAAAATCACTTTAATATACTATCATAAATATCATTTTTTCTAAATAATTGGAATATCCACAAAGGTGTATCCCTTGGAACACAATACATTGATCATAATAAAAAATTATAAAAATTAAACTCTAAAATGGAAAATATTTTTCTGAATTTTTTTATAAAATTAATATGATTATAAAAAATCCTTTAGAAGACGTTAAAACACAAAATAATTCTTTCTAAAAACACAATCCTAAAATTACATTTTAAAATAAAGTAATCATTTTAATTGAAAATGTTTTATTTTTTAAAATATAAAATATTTAGTTTCTGTTTCATGATATTTATGATATTTATGTTTAAAAATATTTTGAGAAATAATTTTTCAAACATGAAAAATAATTTCTTTAGAGATGGATGGTTGTAAATGAATCTCATTATATGAAAAATGATAAAAAAATGATACTATCACAATTTTGGAAAAAAACCCACATTATGACATCAATCTATGAATTATTTAAATTTTTATGAATATAATAATTAAGGAAAATGCATAATCAATTATTGAATAATTTATATGGACATCCATAAAATTATTCAGTATATATTTTCATATAGGAGAAACATTATCAACCAAAATGTTGTTATGGGTTCGGTTTCCCTTATTAATATCACAATTGGTAAATTATTTACAAAGGGAAAATATATTTAGGGAGGAAATTTATATCATCAATAATGACCAGATGAGATGAAATTAAATGGTTTATTATTTATTATGTTCACATATGTTTTTCCCAGATGAAAATTCAATAATAACAATCATGAGTTTAAAATGAGATTGGAATGTAACACTTACATTTTCAATACCTTTCAAATGAAAAACCCATGAATGGAATAACCATAGTTAGATTCATGATTCCCAATAATTTCACAATATTTATATTTTAAATGAATAAATTTAATGTATATAAACCTAAAATGGAAGAAAATGGTGAATATGAAGCATATCTCAATAAAGTGAAATCGACAAGAGGAAATAATTATTGATTTAGTAACATTTTAATTACCACCCTTTAGAGGAGAAAAAATGTAATTGGACATAAATTACCATGAATAAAATAAAATGATGATAAAATATTTAAACTAGGAAATATATTTTTTTTATAAATAATAACATATTTATAATATGAAACATGTCTTAATGAATAAAAATTGAGACAACAATAATTACAATATTGGTATCTCTTGAATAAAAATACCATAAAATATTGAACATGAAATGGATTTTAGAATAAAATTAATTTAAAAAAATTATGATAAAAATGACTCTTCGATATTATATATACCACACAACATAAAAAACTAGTGAATATAGAATATGAATCAAAGAAAGATGAGTTATATGAGAAATTCCATACCTTAATTTTTGAATTCCATAAAAGTGGATTAACCACCTATATAATAAACATAAAAATCTTAATATCTAATTTGATAACATTATTCATATCTATTTTTATTTCTAATATTGGGTTATTATTATTTAATATACATTCATTAATCAGTTATCACTTATTTTAATTATCATATGTTGTAATTATGATAATTTAATACATGTTTTGTAATAGTGACATCAAAATATAGTCATCTATAAAATGGTAATCATTCCCAGATTAGAAAAAAATAAGTAATTTATTTTTTAAAATTATTTATATATCCCCATGTTCATTTTTATGAAACTATGGTAATGGTTAAATAAAATGAGATCCACATTGAACATGATTCATGTAATCTGAAAATATTAACAATTTAATTGGTAATGATCATAAATTTTTGTTCCATACATTTAGTAAAAAATTCATGACATATATTAATAATTTATATCTCATATACTCATTCAATATTATTTATATCCACCTATGTTTGGAGGTGAGTCAAAATAAAATGCATCATTTTTTGGATTTAGTAGTCCACACATATACTAGGATGACATTTTCATTTTCCATTGGATGAGAAGAAGGTAGAAATGGTTAATATTTTATATATTAATTTTTTTTATAAATATAATATATATTTATTTAATAATATATCAGAACTATAAATAAAAATTGGGGGTGAAAAATGAAACACATCATTTTGGGATTTTGTAGTCCACGCGTATTCATCGGTGGCATTTTCATTCTTGTTTGAAGAAGTGAGGAAGGAATATATTGATTTTTAAATAAACATAATAAAATTTTTGTATAATAATTATAATAATATTACTATATAAATATTTTAAAATATTTAGGTTTACAATCTACCCCTTTAACTATATTACATAATCCCAATTTTAATTATTCTCACTAATGAAAATAAACAACTGGATTATTAATGTAATCATAAATTAATATATAATTTCCAATAAAATATAAACATCTCTATCATTAATAAGATTAAAGAATGGATCTCATGATTGATTATTATTTCACTTAAATTAATTTATTCTAAGAAAAAAAATCAGTATTTTCCATTCCTTAATAAATGTTAATCAGTTGGTTTACGATATCAAATTTGACTTCCTTAATCTAGAAATTGATATGGGATATTTTTAGTGAGACATATTTATTTTCCAAAGTTACATAAAATTACTCCAAATAAATAATATTTTGTTATAATGATAGAACATTCTTACAAAATTTATCTTGGGGTATATTAATTATACAACTAGAAGTTTTATCTGATAACTTAGTGAAAAAAACATTTGGGTGGTTATTTAATGCTATTAGAAAACATCCCAGATATAATAGAGTTAATAGAACTATAATCCAATGATATATCCTCAAGTTTGGATTGGATTATAAGTGTACATTAATTATATTCATCAACCTTAGTGGTAGTCATTTCATATGTTCTTACTTTTTCCATTGGTATTTTCTTGTATCTAATATCGTTGTTAGCACTTGGGATAGGGAATCAATTTTTATAATGCATAATCTACTTTCATTTGGTATAATAAACAAAAATTATCAAACATAATTATTACATATAAGTATATAAAAATTCATTACATAAAATTTTTACACAATATATATTCATAAGTATATTTAATTTGGGAACATGGACACATAATCCACTAGTTCATAAATATCTACATCATCTCTCACTGGTCTTCATAACTAGTACACATTATAGAAAAATATTTATATAACCATTCATCATAACTTGGAGAAGGGAAACATTTTAATGGGGGAGAAAATATTCTTAGTTTGTGTAAATAATGGAGATATCAATGATTACATAAGAATCAAATGAGTATTAAGGTATTAGAACATGGGCATAGCAATTAAAATTTACGCCCTCCATAACATAGATCTTAATTTTGAGTCATGAAATAATGATTGTATGTTCATAAGACATGAATCATAAAATAATCAAAGATTATGATACTTTAGGTAATAATATTTACATAACAGATATTTTTTGACATAAAAATGAACATATAATGTTTTTAATATGTATAAATATAAATATATTAACTCATTAATTTGAGGACACTAAATCAGAAACACATATAAAATTATTCTCATGAAACCTTGTACATATATTATAATATGGGTAGGACATCCAGGTCCACTCATAACAATATGGACATGAATTCTAGTTCCACACATGAACTTATGTACATGAAAGAAACATCCATACATAAACTTATGGACATGAAAGCTGGGTCCACACATAAAATTGTAAACATGAAATCATGTTCACCGATAACATATTCACCACATGATTTATCCATTATCATATAATTAATTGGAGGGAGATATAAGTCCCACACATCACATACATAATCAAAAATATTTTCTCCATAATATCATGAAACAATCATCAACTCAGAACTCATGAAAAGTAATGAATTAAATCAATGTATAACCTATGAAAAAGTTAATGTGATTTATCATCATCTTTTTTTAAGAAAAATTAACCATATAGAATAAAATTGAGATAGTATACCTTGATCATATGCCTAGAAAACTTATGTATCCCAAAAGGATGTCATCATAGAGAAAATTTTATTTTGAAAGAACTCATTGACTAATTATTGATTTAAAAAAATTTTTACATTTTAAAATCACTTTTGTTTTTAAAAATATAAGCACCGATAAATGTAAACATTTTATCTAAAAAAATTGAAAATTGACAAGAAATTTTGAATGAATTATTGAGTCATGATTAGGTGGAAGTATCTCATGTTGTATAAGATAAAAAAATATTCCTTATATATTTTTTTCAAAATAGTCATAATGTACCTTATTCCGAAAGCGACAATAAAATTCCTTTCAAACAATTTAGTAAAAATTAAAACATGGTTAAAAATGAATTTAATATTTTTTAAGATAATAGTAACACCCTTTTAGAAATTTTTTTTTTGAAATCTTGTACATGGAAGATAAATATTCCCCTATGGCGATATAAACATAAACAATCCCAAATAATGATGAGATTGAGAAATAAACCCTCACCTCAAGTCACTACTTCCCTCAATCATGTTCAAACTGCCTTTATAATAAATATTAATTTATATATATATATATATATATTTGTGTGTGTGTGTGTGTATGTATTACATAAAAATATATCTATCATATCATGTATTATTTATTTATAATATCTTATCACCCATTTATAAATATTTTTTTAATATCATCGTTCTTGTTGAAAAATTCTTTGTTTTCCAAGCACGTTTTGGTTCAATAGTCACAATCATTATACTTGGTTCATGATCCCATAATTTGAAAAATATTTATAATTGTATAAAAATAATATATAAAAATTATATACATATTTTTAATCATGCATAAAAAATATAGTTGGAAAAATTAATTACACCACTAGTAGAGATGGTAGGACATATGTACACATGAACAATGTTTCCATATTTTTTTATAATGGAAAGAATGAAAGGTAAATAAAAATTAAACTTTGATGAATTATTATATCATATATATTCATCAAATTCATCCATATTTAAATACACATGAAATATAAATGAAAAATGAGTCGCATCGCATCATAGAGATGGTAATCAATACATACACACAAGAAATATTATCATTTCCCAAAATATTGGATGATAAGATGGTATGCATGATATTATTATTAAAGAAGTATAATTATTTCATATATATAATTTGTAAACATTTAACACATCATAACTTCAATCAATTAATAATAAATGATTTCCTGGTAAAAAAAGTAAATTGGTAACTTTTTTATTTCAGGTTACTTGTCCTAAAGTGAATGGATTGTTATAAAATAAATATAAAACAATCATGAAAATAAATATACTTTATTTATTTATTTTTTGTATTCATAATATCATCATTCTTTTGTTATTTGATCTATTTCCACCTGATCTATACTCTAGAAAATGGAAATCTGAGATGAATTTTTCAGGCATGAAAAAAATTTAATCAAATCACAAGACTCATAATTTATTCATTTAGACTTTAAAAATTTACCAAAACCTAAATTTTTAGAATTGGATATGACAAATATTAATTCATACTCAAGAAAATATATCCAAAATTTTATCATAATCAATTCAACAAGTTTTTATCCTTGATTATCCTCCAAAATATTACCAAACATATTCAGAACCCAAAAATAATTTGATCTAATATCCTTCCATGATCAACATAATAACAATTTTAATTTATCAAAAAGTCTCATAAAAAAATTTATATAACATTGCCTTTTTTCTCCAAGGTGTAAAAATCATTTTCTAAAATTTCACAATCATATATTCTTCTAAAATATAATTCACACTTTATTATTCAAACAGTCTCTTATCATAGCCAAAAATATTTACATTAGAGGTTTGGGTTCATCCTTTCATTGATAGATAATCATAGGATAACATATAATATGATCTCTTTATTCAAGAAATTATATATAAATTCTATGTATGGGGAGATAAAAAATTCTCAGAATAACATAATACTTTAGTAAGGTTAAAATATTTAGAAGGATTATTCATAAAAAAAATTAATATGGAATCCCCTGTTCTTGTGTGAAGGATAAGAATATCCAAACTATCACAATTATATTCAAATTTTAAAATTTCATAACCTTTACCTTTTTTATCTGACTTTAATGTTTTTTATGGATTACTATCTTTAGTATCTCTTTGATTAAGGAATTGATTCAGTTAGTTCCCTAACTCATTGTATTTATAGCACAGAAATGTGAGTGATTTATTTTGTTGATATATATCTCCATTTACTTCTTTGAATAGCCTCTTAAAAGAATAGTATCATTATTTTTCTTATTGTTAAGTCTTCCCACACATAAAAATTTTCTTGTTCCTTTACAATATTAACCTAAGTATAATTTCCTGCATTTTTTTACTAGTAAGAGGTTGAAACATTTTCTTTCTGCATTTTTAACAAATTTCAAGGGTTTCCATGAAGCTAAATATTTCGTTTATTATCACCCAAACCTCAAGGGATTCCATATTTTATTTCATCTTTCAGTGGATATCAAATTATTTTTTAAAGATTTCAATTTCCATTATCAATAATTTATTAATCTACTTTGGATTTAAAATGATAAATATCTTGGAGATAATTTTAATATTTTGTGCATTGTTGAAAATAAAAAAAATACATCACATTGAACCATTTCAAAATTGATAGAGGATTATAAGACCTATATAATAATGGTGGTATTTGTTAAATAAAATATTGAATTACATTTTTTCTCTCCTTGGTGCATTCAAAGGTTTAACATGATATGTGTTTCCACAAATATATTGAGAGATTTCAATGATAATTTTAATAGGATAATGCATCCAATCTCTTAGTGTATTTTATTTATAATAGGGATGATCATTTCTTTGGAAGTCACGTTCATTATTCACATATTTCCTTAAAGTTATATAAATATAAAACATCTCAAAATCATAGTTTGACCCAAAATATTTATATTGGGAATCCCCATAATCATAGAAATTCATTTAAAGGGTGTATATATCATGAAACCTTCTTTTTGACACCTTAGTTTTAACGTATTTCATTTTATATCATTACCGAGTCTTTGGGATTTTGTACTATACATTGACTTATCCCTAGGGTTCTCAATAATGTTTTCTCATCCAACATTCTAAAGGTTAACTAAACCCTGCTATGATACCAACTATATATCTCGTGAATTTCATACATTGTAATTACATCATTGTATATGATCATTCACTATATAACATTTTGATCCATGATAGAATAGAATAGGTATAGTGAATTTGGAAACATGGACACATAATCATGGTTCAAAAAATTTCAATAACATCTCTTACTAGTTCTTTATAACTAGAACCCTTCGTATACACATAAATTATAAAACCATTATTCATAAAATGAGGAATTAAAACATAAAAAAGGTGTTCTAAGATGATAAGTAAGGGTAAACAAGATAGATATCAATGATCATGTAATCATTACATGAGAATATGGGTATGAGAACCATATCATAACATTTGAAATATATACCCAACATATAATAGATGATAATTTTGAGTCATTGAATAATTCATGGAGGTTCATAGAACATGAATCATAAAACAATAAAAGTACATAATCCATGAGAGGAAAATACTGATATATGACATGGATGTGTGTCATACACAAACAATTATAAATTTATGAATATATATAAATAGAATCAAAAATACTCATTAGGATGAGGACATTAACTAATTCCATCACATAAACATATGCACCTGAAAACAGGTCCACATGTAATCTCAGGGACATAAAATCTAGGACCAAACATAAACATTGGGACGTGAAATCTTGGACCACACATAAACATATAGACATGAAATCAATTCCAACAGATAAACTTATATACATGAAAACTAGGTCTATAAAAAAAATTATGAACATGAAATCCTATTAACAGATAACATATTTAACTCGTGATTTATCCATATTTACTTAAAAAATTTATAGGAGGATATATCTCCCAACCATAAAATAAAAAAATGAAATATATTAATTCTATAATTTCATAAATAAATCTTCATATGAAAACTCATGTAAATAAATTAATATTATTATATTAGAATCCATGAAAAAGGGAATGATTTTCATCAAGAGCTTTTCATCGTAATCATGAACCATCTTGAAAAATAATAAGGATGGTCTCCTTGGATCATATCCCATGTTATACATATGTATAATCAAAGCATGTCATATTTTATGGAAAACTTGTTAAGAAAAATCAATCAAAACGATTTTTAAGGTAAATAATTTTCCCTATATAAAATTATTTCTCTATTAAAAAAGATACACACATAAAAATGAAAACATTTTTAAAAAAACATGTAATGAATTTTTCATAAAATTAACTCATCATGAAGGTGGTAAAACCCAATCATTTTTTATAAGTTAAAAGAGTATTCCTTCTATATTTATTTCTAAAAAGTAACAAGTCTTTTTTTTGAAAAACCTCAAAAATATCACATTAAATCAATTTAATAAAAAGTGAAACATTAGAAAAAATTTATTCAAAAAGTTTTTAGAGAGTATTAAAAAAAATTGAGAGTTTTGTTAATATATGGGTAAGTAATATAAATATTTCATAGTGGGTAATTAAACATAAACAGCCCCGAATAATGATGATATTTTGTAATAAACCATTACCTCAGGTCCCACCTTTCTATATTCTCATTCAAACGTCATCTGAAATAAATATAGATATATTATATATTTTATAAATTAATATATATATATCATAAATGTTTTATTTTTTTATATCATCTTACCACCAATTTATTAATAATTTGTTATTAAGATCACTTTTCAGGGTGATAACATCTTCATTTCCAAGCATGTTTTACTTTGATAGTCCTGATCCTTATAATTTTATCATGGTCCAATAAATTTCATAATATTAATCATTGTAAATAAATCATATCTTTTTATTAAAATTTATTTATAATAATTCATAAATATTACAAATAATAAATTAAATTGCAGCATTTATGGAGACGATAGGCCGGACATACACAAGAATGTTATTTACTTTTTTTGACTGAGGGAATAAATGAATTGTAAATATTAATTCACCTATAAAGAATGATTATTATATCATATATATCATATTAATTTATCATACTCATCCATATTACCATCCATGTGTAATATAAATTAAAAATGAAGCACATCACTTCCTGGAGATGGTAATCCATACCTACACACGAGTGATGTAATTGTTTCCCAAAAGATCATATGATAATAATTTAGAAACGATATCGTCATTATTGTAGTATAAGTTGTTCACAAATTCCATATAATACCATTAAAACTAATGATTCAGTTGAAAAATGGATTATATTACTATGTAGAGATAGACAGTCGTACGTATGCGTGAGCGATACTTTAACTTATTCTATGATGGGAAAGAAGATTTATAATGATATTTAAATAATAAAACTAACACTTAATAATATTTAAGATACCAAAATAACAATCCTATTAAAAATATCAAAGATTTTTTGGAGTTATAGAAGAGTAAAACATGAATGTTACCGGTTAGAGTGATTGCCTCAATATCGAAATGACTCCTTTAGATCTCATATAAAAGGATATAGGGTTGTTATTTTTGGAACAATATATCCTCAATAATGTTTAAATGTAAGTGGTTAATAGAATTTTTTGGAGTATTTTCAAGATATAATTCTCGATGTGGTGTAATAATGTGAGGGTGGAGGTTTCATTTTATAATTGTGTTGGGGGGTGCTTTTCAATCTTCTTAAACAAATTAAAATTTAATAATAATATTCTAGATAATATTAATTCCAAATGGTCATGAATTAGATACTATGGAAGGTTATTGTATAAATTTCATCAACCAAAAATATTTTTATTGGTTTAATTTCTATTATAAACCTTATGTTTTATTTTATCCCCTAAATTTATATATTATTACAAGAATTGTTATAACAATTTTTTCATACCTATAAGGATAAATTATTAAATATAAGATAACTATTGACTCATAAATATATACGGTATTAAATAATATACTATATCATATAATATTTTTCCTTATTTAATATTTTTATTATTTTAAAAAAAAATAATAGAATATTATTTAAATAAAATATCATTATTGTTTATTTTGACATTATTTATAATTTTGAATTTTCTAACATCAATAAAAAACATATAATTAGAACCAATTATTTTAAAAAATAAAAAATTTGTAATGATCATCGATTAAAATACTATATCACCTTTATTATTTAATAGTAAAATAATTTTAAAATTATAAATATCTTTTATTTCATTTTTCCATAAATTGAATAATTATTGCTTCAGCATTGTGAATGCACTTAATATAATTATTTAATTACTAAAAATTATAAATAAATTACCATCATAAAAATAATTTCATTAGGTGAAAAATTTTTATAATAATTCATTCATAATTATTTTTTTCTTATGTGAACACATAAATGATATCTAACTAAGAGTGTGAAATGTTTTTACTTTTTTTATTTAAATAATATAATTTATTTTCATGGAATTATATACATTAAAAAACTATAATTAAAGCCTAATGTTAAAAATGTAATATTAACTCCATCCAATAACAATTTAAATTAATATTTATGGCTTTATAACATAGTTTTATCCTAGATTTATATGATTTACCATTTACCAAGAGGATATATTTTACCACAGTTACTATTCATTTTGACCAAAAATAAAAGGGGCATATTTATCAAATTCAAACCAGATCATATTATATATGGTGTGAATTTTTAATTATTCAACTTCTATAAGTGGATGAAATTACACTTAATATAAATTTATAAAACAAATTGAAGAATAGTTTTAAAAAAATGAATTTTTATTCAAAAAAATTACTTATAAAAATATTAGGTATAATGATTGCTAAAATAAATTGAATTAAATAATATATAATTAAATAATAGTTATTATACTTTAAGATAAAATAAAAATAACAATGATACTTTATTCTAAAATAAAACATGGGAGTTTTTAAAAAAATGGTATTTTTCACTATTCACCGAAAAGTCAACATTTTTAAAAAAAAGAAAATTTCAACCACAGATTATTTTGATATATTGATTTAAAATATTATTTTAATTATATAAAATATATTTTCTAAATTTTCCAATTACAAATTATATTATTTTCTAACAAAAAATATGTCAAAAATAAATTTTGAAAAAATATTGTTTTTAAAAGATAAAATTTAATTACCAAAAATTGAATAATTAATTAATATGTATTTATACTGAATAGGTACATTGGGTATAATTCATACTTTATTTATTCATATTCATTCCCTCAAATTTTATTTTTTAGGTAATAATAATATTTTAAATATAGTATCATTGTTTTCTTAAACACGTGGTTGTGTGTAAAATAATCTTTCAAAGAAGATAAATATATTTAAAAGAAAATTTTCATAAAATAGCAAGGAAATTTGGGGTTTTTAAGTGTATGTGATATATTGGTCGGTACCTTCATTCCTTCCATTTTTCTTATCAAATCTTTTAAACAATTTTTGAAAACTCATGAGCTTGATGGCCAATCTTTTCATACCTACAAATCTTCTAGTTCTACTGAGGAATTCCCTTGGGTTCTTATTACCAAATTATTGGCACTAGTTAATTTTAATCTCTTTTTTTAAAGTAATAATTATCAAATTAACATATTTGAGTGCCTATTTTTATCTTATGTGGTACTTTTTGAAATCAAACTAGGTTAAAATTGATAATCAAATCTCAGGATATTTGGTTACATGTAAACACAATATTTCCCACTTCACCTACAATAATGAACCAGCAGGGGTCAACCTAACATATCACCAATTTTTTACCACCACTAGATAAAGATCAGCTAACAAAACGAAAAAAAATCTTAATAATAACTGTACAATGTTAATTCAATACATAATAGTGCAGAAGTATTTTATATATCCATGAGACACTCAACGTTATGACATATGTGTAATTCTAGAAATATAAAAAGTTATGACAATGTGTGTCTTAATATGACCTTCCAACACTACCAATCCATCACACTGATAATAGAATTTTAATAATGGAATCTGGAAAACTATATGATTACATTATCTTTAAATGAGTTATATAAAACAATATGTACAAACACCCATTGATAATGTTAGGTGTTATCACAAAGCTCTGTAGGATTTCAACAATGAATCTACACAATGTATAACACCATGAAACCATTATTACTAACTATAAAACAAAAAAAAGTTTGTAAATTCATTTCAAAAGAGAAATCAATTTTAAAAATATCATTTAGTCTTCATTAAGTCATTTCATATTCGCAAAAATATTGAATATAACAAGTGTACATGAGATAGTATAAAAGAATGATAAAACAATCCATATATACACCATAAGATAAAAATATATGAAACCAAATATGAAATGTACCATCATGTATGGATATAGACACCGAGAATACTTATTCAACATGTGAAGGAACACTAAGAACTATAATAGGCATAACATGACTAATATTGATATCAAGGCATTATATATTTTTTCTATATTAATAAAATTTCCCCTAGTGTTTTCACACACACTTATGTTTTATATGTCTATTTCCAAATGTACCCAAGGTTCTCAATGTTCTATATTTTCCAAAACCATTTGAAAAAAATGCACCAAATTTATAAAGAAAATCACACTGATTCAACACCACTTCATCACTCTAAAATCCATTTTAGAATCAAAATCACATTCAAAGAATTTCATCAATATAATAGTGAACAAAAAAATATTGTTTTTAAATAAAAACCTATAAAAACATGAATATCTCAAAAAAATAATATATTAAACCAATTCATACAATTCCATAAACTATGGAAAAGGTATTCATAGGAACATCATGTACTTCTAGAATTATAACCTTTATATAGAGGCACCTACATCAATAATGAAGAGATACGCATAGCTTACGAGAAAATAGATTCAAAACTAGTAGATAGGCTCATATAATCCTGTATAAATAATAAACATAAAAACAATATAAAACCCCTTATATATAGAAACAATAACCCAATCACTTTCAAACGAGATATGGGGAGAAGAGAACAAGAAATGATATGAGGAGAGTAGCAAAAACCTGGTAACAAGAGAATATACCAATAATATATCCTTCATAGACAAAGGATAAATAGTAAGTAAGAAAGTTTATAATCCTCTAGAGTTATAGGGGCTATTTATTTAAAGCTTAAATGGTATTAAGTGGTGAATAGATATAAAAAGAGTCATGGTAAAAGTGGTAAATTATAAAAATTAATGGATTGGATCAGGGATCAAGGTTAGGCCATACATTTTACCATACCATGACCTAACCATGAATGTAACACCCCAAGAATCCACAGTATGCTTTACTTGGAATAATACAATAGCTTCTGATGTACGCAGCTTCGAGTTCTAGCACACCACGACCAATCAAACTAGCCATTTAAAAAGAAGTTATGAATATTAATAAAAACTTTTTGAAATTTTATAAATTTTATTTTTCAAAATGGAATTCATTTTTGGATTCAAAATATAAAAATTATATTAGAGTATATTTTTGATATTTTTCTGAAAACTATAAATTTTTGATGAATAGTGAAAAACACTTCAATATTGTTTAAAATTCCATTTTTATTTAAATAATTATCTTTTAAGTAAAAATAGATACTTAATACATATATAAGTCAAATTTAATTCATTGGAGTCATTTTATAATAAGATTAGATATATAAAATTTTATTGAACTATTTAGGGCCTTTTACCCACCTTCTAGGCACATTTGCAAATTTGATTAAAATGTAATTTTACCGCTTCAGGGAATTGAATTTTAAAATTATGAAAAAAACTATTGTCATTAGTGAGTAAATTTTTTTTCAATAATATGAAAATAATTTTTGTTGAATAGTGACTTTTGATTTGTATTTACCACGGTTTAAAAATAAATAGGGTAATTAAAGGTTAAAATAATATTATAATATTATAACCTTACCCCAACACATGTCTTAATTCATTTGGATAAGTGTTTTTCGACCAAAATCAACCATAGTACAAAAATTATATCCTTTTTTATCCATCTGGTTTAGATTATGACATTTATTATATTTTATTTAAAGAAGAGTTAAAAGTGTTAAATCCAAATTTTAATAACTAAACCATTTTTAATATAGGGTTATACATAAGATAAATTAGACTATAAATATTAATTATAAATATAAAATTATTTCCTATGTCATATTATTTTATTTAAAAAATTTAGACAATAAATAATTAAATTTATTTATGACACAATGATGATGCAGTAATTGCCTTAATAATGAAATATTAAAATAATTGATATTATAAATACTAAAATAAATGTAAATAAAAACTCTTGATGCCATCCACGAATTTTCTAGGTGAATATGACATATTATGGTTTATTTAGTGTATTTTTTCTAAGTAATAAAGTTGTTATGACTTTTACAAAAACCAAATATAAAATAGTGTCAAAATTGACATAAATGGGTTTCTAAAACAAATACAATTATATTAAATGATATAATATTTATAAAAATCTAAGACTTATCCAAATAACTTATATAATGTTATATATTTCATTAATGAACCACTTTAGGTTCTCTTGTAATTTTATAGTAACTATATTAACCATATAGTATAAAAATAAAAGAAGGCATGGTAAAAGTTAAACTATTTAACTAAGAGTTAAATCTAAAAGATAAGGTTAATATGGTGACCTAAACTTGTATAAAACCTATTTTTTGAGATTATTTCTACCAATACCCACCATATCATTGAAATAAATCAATTTTTATATATTAACCATATAGTATAAAAATAAAATAAGGCATGGTACAACCATAATCATTATTCAATCCATCATGTGTAGGAAAAAGTCACCATAGGTGTGTACGTACGACTTACCGTCTCCACATTCTGATGTAGTTTGTTATTCAACACTTCATTATTTGGATGGGTATAATAATGATTTTAATTGATGTAAATAATAAATACAACATGTTAATGATTATTATATATAATATTCTATCCAATGACATATTATTTCACCGTCAGTAGAATAGTATTGTCTCTCGTGCGTACATACAGCTTACCGTCTCCACAACACGATGAGATTTGATTCCCCATTGTAACCATTAAATAATAATTTGAATTTTATGATTTAAAAATAATGTTTAAGAACATAATATCATTATAGATATGAGTCAAATACATCATATCCATAACAAACATGACTTACATAAAAATAAATATAATGTAAAATGAATCAATTAACACCAGAAACAATGATACTACTGAAATATTATTAACAAAGCAATATTAGAGGATAATATATGATATCATATTTATTTATTTGGTTAATGTGTAATTTAATAATAATTATTTAACTATTGTAAAGGAGGTTAACATTCCCTCAACTAAGGAATGTTACAAGGTAAGGGTTAATTTTACAATCTCTTTATTATCTGAAGTTGTTTATATATAAGTATATACTAGTAATTCTTTATCATTCACATCCATGTTTCTCAAAAATTTATTTCAAAACATTTTTAAAATTTCCAAAAATATTGGTTAAAATGATTTATAACCTTTTTTGACTTTTTATAAAAAAATTTGAAATGAATCTTTTAGTCATTTTCCAAATAAGGTACTTTATTAGCTTTTCAAAAAATTATGGAAAGAATGTTTTTTTAACTTATACGGAAAGTGCTGACATTTTCCATCATTATAACAAATTCAAAGCTTCCCTTACAAACTTATAAGAAAATTTTCAAAATAAATGTTTTCTATTATAATTATACATATTTTAAATTATTTCAATGTAGAAAGAGATATTCCCCTCAAATAGTTTTTAGATTTATTTCCTCTTTGTCAATATCTATTGTTGGATTTTAAGTTTAATTGAAGTTGATTTATTATGATACAATATTCCATATTGTATTGGTAGTTTTATGTTATGTTTTATTGTGGATGAGCTATTTTTTTCCATTCATGGTTTATGGTTAATGTATTAACATCTCATATGCTATTTTAATACAAATTATCATGTTATGTTTCATCATTTTCATATAAGGAATGCATTGGATGTTGTCATTGATGGGCAGGGCCTGCTATAGCCCCTTTATGCATCGGTAGGTCTCATGAGACAAACTAGTGTCTTCACACAAGGCCTTTATAATATTTTTATTTTTAGTCTTGGAATGAGTCCTTGACTATGTGGTTATGATGTCTGGAATTATTCATTCCATCATTATGATATTAACTATTGATATTAATTGTGATTATTTGTCTAGTAGAATATCCATGTGAATAATTAAATGCAATTATGTTATTTATCATTTATATATTATACTGAAGTTTATGTTTAAAAGACTTGTGTTTTAATCTTATACATTTCCTTAAATATCTATTCTTATTTATGATAGTTTCCTCTATATTGTTATCCTTACATATCATCGGAGCTCACCCCTTATGTTTTATTTTTCCCAGGATGCAAAGAAGTATATTATGCCTAACCTACTAGGATAGGATAAGGGATGTTAGTTTTTTCAAATGAGACACAATGTTTCTTTTTCATTTCATAATTTAATGTAAAACTTATGTATGTATCTAGTAATTCCAAGGCTAATACAATAATTGGTTTTTCGGTAATTCATATCATGTGATCATTCAAATGTTATGTAATAATGCACCAAATCTTGGTAACTGGGGTTGGGATATTATAGTTGGTATTAGAGGAATATTAGTACAATCCTTGGAAAGTAGATTTAGAAAAACTCAGATTAGAAAATGTTACCCTCACATTTAATTTGAGGATTTGTATAAAAGAACATCCAAAAAAATTGGTAATATAGATATTATGTGGGTTTTAAAAGAAATAAATCCATGTCTAGATACTACAAGTGGACATGGTTTTTGAACATATGTACCTAGGAGTGAAAACTCTGACAAGTAGTTTCGGGCTTGACCCGGGGTATCCTGGTACACAACAGCGGGCCTTACTGCGCACCTAGTTTGACACTCTCAGGGGATATGCTTAGGATAATTCACATTTTCTTTACAAATTATTATGAAGTATTTATGAGTAAATACTTACCCAAAGAAAAAAAATTATGATTATGGATTATATGTATAAATTGTTCAATTTATGTTATGTATTTTTCAAGTATGGAATTATGCATTGTAATTCATAAACTAATCTACTGTATGTCATTGTTTAGAAATGGAACATAGTGAAAGGAATGGGAACTATATCAATGTGCATAATCCATGTAGGGATTTCCCTACTATTCAATATAATTATATTGTATATGGTGATTCACCTAGTGATGAACATCTTATAACCATAATGGGATAACTCACTCAGGTTATGAATAATAACCTTACCCTTATGGAGCACCCTGATCCACAATACTGAGGATCAATGTTAGACCACTTCATGAGGAAATAACCACCAACATTAAATGGGACTACAAATCCATTTTTATATAAGCAATGGATAAGTTCTTTAGAGAAAATATTTCATGCTTTGGGGAGTAACAAAAGGTAAAAAGTTATCATGGAAGTTTATCGCCTCTCAGGAGATTCAAATCAATAGTGATCATTAATTAAAAATACAAAGGAGGATGAAGAAGTATCAAATATGGAATGAAGGGACGTTGAAGATATTTTATTAGAAAAATACTTTCCTCGTGAATATCGAGTGGATATAAAAAGGCAATTTCTGAGTCTGAGGCAAAAGGAGGATGAGAATGTCGCAAAGTATGAGGATAACTTTACAAGGATAACAAGGCATGTTCCATGTTATATACATAACCCAAAAATTATGATTGATCAATTCTTTGATGGTTTAAAACCATTTCTCTGATGATCATTAGTCTCACAGTCCTTCTCATCATACGAAGATATAGTCCCATGTGCTATCAATACAGAAAATGAATTATATAAGTCTTATGACTTTAAAGTGAAGAAAGAGAAGAAGAGATCCTTTTAAAATTATAGAAAAGGAAATAAATGGAAGAATTGAAAGGTTGACTTTTCATCTTACAGTAATTTTATGAAGAAATACCCTAGACATGCCTAAAGGGGATGGGAGTTTGTTAAAAGTGTAGAGAAAAATCCCACCAAGCTCGTGATTGCAAGGTGGAGAAAGAGGATATCATTATTCAATGCTAAAATTTTAAATAAATGGGGAATTATGAAAATGAATGTTCTATGTGTCAAAAAATCTTACCTCAGAAAAAGTCCAAGGGATAAAGGCCAAGCTTATGTGATCCTAACTTCTGAGGTTGAAGTTTCTAATGATGTGGTGGTAGGTACTTTAATCATTTCCACAAAATTATCCAATGCTTTATTTGATTCTGGATCAATTCATTCTTTCATATCTTCCCAGTTTTCCAGGAAGATTAGATATTTCCATTTTGACATAACAATGGAGTTTTTAGTCAAAACTCCCAAGGGAAGTATCATTCCAACAAAGTTTCTCAATTAGTTTCTATTATGGAATATAAATGTGCTTCACCTTCTAATATTATTGTCATATCTATTATTGAATTTGATATAATCCTCGGTATGGATTAGATTTCAGACCATGATGAAAAAAAAATTGTAATAAGAAGGAGGTTACATTTTTTGATAATGATAAGGAATCCCTTATCTTTAGAGAAAAAACATCCCCAGCTGATTCTCATCTAGATCCACCCCCAATAGCTCTTATAAATTATATTATTAGGGAGTAATGTAGTGAAATAACTATGGATGAGGAATGAAATTCTCAAATGTAGGATGTACAAGTTGTTCAAGAATATATTTATGTGTTTCTAGAGGATTTAACTCGGCATCCTCCAGAATGAAAAATTGTGTTTTCCATTGACTTAATTATTGTTTCAAGGCCTATATGGAATACCCCTTATATAATTTCCACTATGGAATTAGTGTAACTAAAGAAACAACTAGATTAATTGAGTAATAAAGTATTTATTCACCCTAGTGTTTCTACATGAGGATCCCCTATTCTTTTTGTTAAGAAAAAGATAGATCTATGAGGTTGTTCATTGACTACAGGGATATCGATGCTATAATAATAATAAAAAGTATCATCTACCAATCATTTGTGATTTATTTGATCAACTTCATGGAGCTAAATATTTTTCAAATATTTACCTTCAATCTGGTTATCATCATTTGTGTGTAAAGGAGGAATAAATTACAAAGACATCATTTTGAACCAGGTATGGGAATTATTAGTCTACAATAATTCCTTTTGGACTAACTAATGAACCCTATGTTTTCATGGATAAAATGAATACAGTTTTAAAGGAATATCTTGATGAATTTATAGTGGTATTTATTGACGATATCTTGGTATACTCCAGAATCTATAAAGATCATGAAAATCCCTAGCGCACTATTCTGAAAACTCTTAGAAGAAATAACTTACATGGGGATATTAGCAATGTGAATTTTGGCTTCAGGAGATTTCTTTTCTTGTCCATATTATCTTTAAGGATGTAATTTCTCTTGATCTTTTAAAGAAAAGGGTTATCCAAGAATGTCCAGAACCACCGAGTATAATTGAGGTACGCAGTTTTATTGGTTTAGCAGGTTAATATCAACATTTCATGTAGAATTCTTCCCAATTGGATAACCTATTAACCATGATCACGCAAAAAGGGGTAAATTTTGTTTGTACAAAAGGGCGTGAAGAATATTTTGAAGAATTAAAGAGATTATTAGTCAATTATCTTATCTTGACTCTACCATCTAGGAATGATGGGTTTTTTATTTATCGTGATTCTTCAAAGAAAGTAATTGGTTGTGACTTTTTGTAGAATGATAAAGTTATTTTCTATGCATCACGGCAGCTAAAAATTCATGAACAAAACTATAATACTCATGATATTGAGTTAGAAGCTATAATATTTTCTATGAAGATATGGAGACACTATCTCAATGGTGAAACATTTGAGATATATATGGATCACAAGAGTTTGGAGTATATTTTCTCACAAAAATAACTCAACATCAGGCATAGGTGATGGATTTAACTACTCAAGGATTATGATTTTATAATACACTACCACCAGAGGAAGGAAAATAAGTTAGAAGATGATTTTAGTAGAAAGGATCATAGAGTTATGAATAATATGAGAGTTTAAAAGGGATCATATGTTCATGGATCTAGTAAATATTGATATGGGAATAATCATGGAAGGTGAAACATCAATACTTTTTCAAATGGTTGGAAAAACATATTTACTATAAAGGATAAAAAAAATTTAGACTAATGATGAGTAGTTTTAAAAGAAAGTTAAATCTGTGAATGATGGGAGATTGATTGACTTTGTATATGAAGATGGAATTTATAAATTTGGGAAGAGGATTTGGGTTCGTGATATACCTGATCTAAAAAGGGAATTGTTGGATGATTCTCATAGCACAAATTTATCTATACACCCTGGTAGCACAAATATGTATAGATATTTGAAGTAACATTTTTTGTGGAACAACATGAAGAGGAAGATTTATAATTATGTGTCAAGATGTATGGTTTTTCAATAGGTGAAGGCTAGAAGACAATATCCTAGAGGAGTCATGCAACCTCTTCTCATACCCGAGTGTAAATGGGATTATATTATGATGGACTTTGTCAAGGGGATACCAAAGACTCATAGAAGGAATGAAGTAATATTGGTCATTATTGATCATCTTACCAAGTCAGCACATTTTCTTTCTATAAGAGAAGATTTACCACTTGAACGTTTAGCAAGACTATATATTGATGATGTTTTAAGACTTCATGGTGTACCCCTATTGATTGTTTCTGATTATGGTCTCCATTTTACATAAAGATTCTCGAAAATTATTCAGAAATCCATATATACTAAACTTCGTTTGAGCACTTCCTACCACCCTCAAACTAATGTACAATCAAAAAGAACTATTAAAACCTTAGAATACATGTTGAGATCTAGGTCACATGACATTCAAGGTATTTGAGATCAGTATTTACCTCTGGTATAATTTTCTTATAAACATAGCTACAGTTCAAGTATTCATATGGCACCATATAAAGTGTTATGTGGATAGAGATGTCACACACCAACCTTTTGGGATGATGTTGGTGAAAGAAAACTCGTAAGCCCAGAACTTGTTGAGGATGTAAGGAAAAAGGTGAATATTATCCAAACCCAAATCAAATTAGCTCAATTTAGGAAAAGGTTCTATGATAATAACTAAAGGGAGGGTTTGGAATTTTTAATAGGAGATCATGTATTCTTTAAGGAATATCCCGAGAAGGGTGTTATACGATTGGTAAGAAGGGCGAATTAAGTCCCAGGTACATTAGACCTTTCGAAATTCTAGAACAAATTGGAGTTGTTTCTTACTGTTTGGAAATGTCTCCAAGTCCTTCCAATGTTAATGATGTGTTCCACATATCCCTATTTAGAAAATACATGCTTGAACCAACACATTTACTCACCTATATAGAAATAGAACTGGAACCTGATTTGTCTTATTGTCAAGATCCTATCAGAATTCCTGATACCATTGAACAAATATTGAGATACCAGACGACTCATCTGGTTAAAATTATTTTGAGAAACCATAAAATGGAAGAGGAAACATGGGAACCTGACGATCATATGATGAAGAACCACCCAAATATTTTCATGTAGTAATATTCAATAAAAGTAAATAGGGTAAGCAAAGTTAAAAGTAAATAGGGTAAGAAAAGTTAAAAATAATAGTATAAAATTATAAATTACCACAAAAAATGTCCTAATTCTATTGGATAAGTTTTTCTAGACCAAAATAAACCTTGTTAAAAAAATAATATCCTTTCTGATCCATTTTTTGTATATTAGGACATTTATTATATTTTATTTAATGAAGAGTTAAAAGTGATAAATTCAAATTTTAATAACTAAACTGTTTTTAATATAGAGTTATACATAATATAAATTAGACTATAAATATTAATTAGAAAGATAAAAAGATTTCTTATATCATAGTATTTTATTTATAATTTTTAGACATTAAATAATTAAATTAATTTATGACAAAATTATGATGCAGTAATTACCTTATTAATGAAAGATTAAAATAATTGATATTATAAATATTAACATAAATTTAAATTGAAACTTTTGATGCCATAAGAGATTTTTCTAGGTTTATATGAAATTTTAGAGTTAATTAAATGTATTTTTTACAAATTAATCAAGTTGTTATGACTTTCAGAAAAACTAAATACTAAAGAGTGTCAAAATTGACATAAATGGGTTTTTAAAACAAATACTATTTGATTAAATGATATAATATTCCTAAAAATATAATATTTGGTAAATGACTTATAAAATATTATATATGTCATTAATTAACCACTTGAGGTTCTCTTGTCATTTTATTGTATCTATATTTACCATGTAGTATAAAAATACAAGAAGACATGGTAAAAGTTAAACTATTTAACTAAGAGTTAAATCTAAAAGTTAATGTTAATATGGTGACCTAAACTTGTATAAAAACTATTGTTTGAGAGGATTTAGACCCATACCCACCTTATACACTAAATAAATCCATTTTTAGATATTATAAACCGAATATAATTTTATAATAAATTAATATTTCATGCTTTTCCTAAAGTGACTTGCACCTCTCTTATAAAAGGGTATTTCCCCTTCTCTTAAATTTACACCTTCATAACCATTTGGCTCATCCAAAACCTGCTCAAATATCCTCCCAACTACTATTAATTCAACCTAGTGGCCTTAATTTGATCATAAATCCAACCTATATATCCCTTTTGTTCAAATCAAATGGAAGCACCTGAAGAAGTGGTAATTATTTTATCACTTCTTTCAAAGTTCTTTTCATCTTATACATCCTCTTTCTTTGTTTATTAAATACTAAAATAATAAATCTAGTACCTTATACGTAATTATATGTTATTATAAATATCGTACAACCATATTCATTATTCTATCCATCCTATGAATGAAAAAGTCACCATACGTGCGTACGTACGGCTTACCGTCTCCACATCGTGGTGTAGTTTGTTATTCAACACTTCATTATTTGGATGGGTATAATAATGAGTATAATTGATTAAAATAATAAATATAACATGTTAATTATTATATATATATATAATAAACCATCCAATTAAATATTATTTCACCATGAATAGAATGATATTGTTGCTTGTGCGTACGTACGGCTTACCGTCTCCATGATGCGATGATATTTCATTCCCCATCGTAACCATTAAAGAATAATTTTCATTTGATGATTAAAAAATAATATTAAATAACAAAATATCATTCTAGATATGAATCAAATATATCATATCCATAATAATCACGACTTATGTAACAAAACATATAAAGTAAAATGAATCAAATAACACTCAAAACAATGATACTACTAAAATATTATTAACAAAGAAATATTAGAGGATCATATATGATATCATATTTATGTATGTGGTTATTATATAATTTAATAACAATTATTTAACTATTATACATGAGTTTAACTTACCCTAAAGTAAGGAAAAGTATAAGGTAAGTATTAATTTAAAAATCTCTTTATTATCTGAGGTGGTTTATATGTAAGTATCTATTTGGACTTATTTATCATCCACATACATGTTTCCTAACAATGTATTTCAAAACATCTTTACTATTTCCTAGACTATGGGTTGAAGTCATTTATAACCTTTTTTGAATTTTTATAAAAAAATTAAAAGAATCTTTCCATCATTTACCAAACAAGGCACTTTATGACCTTTTAGACAAATTAAGGAAAGAATTTTTTTTTTAACTTATACGGAAGCTGAAGTTATTTTCTTCCATTATAACAACTTCAAAGCTTCCCTTACAAGATTATAAGGTTATTTTAAAAATAAATGTTTTATTTTATAATTATACATATTTTAAATGATTTTAGAGTAGAAAGAGATATTTATCTCAAATAGTTTTTGGATTGATTTCATTTATGTCAACATCTATTGTTGGATTTTATGTTTAATTGAAGTTGATTTATTATGATACAATATTCTATATTGTATTCATAGTTTTATGATATTTTTTACTGTGGATGTGCTATTTTTATGTCATTAACGGTTTATGATAAATGTATTAACATTTTTTATGCTATTTTAATACAAATGATTATGTTTTGTCTCACCCTTTTCATATGAGGAATGAATTGGACATAGTTGGTGATGAGCGGGGGCCACTATAGCTGCTCAATGCATCAGTAGGTATCATGAGACAAACTATTGTCTTGGAACAAGGCCTTGACAATATTTTTATTTGTAGTCTTAGCAAGAGGCCTTTAATATGTGGTTATGATGTCTGAAATTATTCATTTCATCATTATGATAATACCTATTGATATTACATGTGATTATTCATCTAGTAGAATATACATGTGAATAAGTAAATGGAGTTATTTTATTTATCGTTTCCAGATTATTCTGATGTTTATGTTTAAAAGTCTTGTGTTTTAGTCTTATAAATTTCCTTAAATGTATATGATTATTTATCAAAGTTTCCGATATATTGTTATCCTTACTGAGCATCTGAGCTCACCCCTTTCTTGTGTTTTATTTTTCCCAGTATGCGAAGAAGTATATTATGACTGACTTGTAGGGATAGGATAAGGGATATGAGTGTGTTAAAAGAAGACACAATGTTTCTTTTTAATTTCATAATTTAATGTAAAACTTATGTATGTATCTAGTACTTCTAAGGCTACTAAACTGATCAGTCTTTCAGGACTTGATCTCTTATGACCATGCCAATGTTATGTAATAATGCACCGACTCTGGGTAACTGGTGTCGAGGCGTTACAATTCATGACCCCTGTAATATAAAAATTAGGGGCACTTGGATTATTTTGTAGAGAGTCATGGTATGGGAAAACTATGATCAATGGAAAATATCCCAAAAATCTAAACTATATGTGGAAACCAAGATCATGCTAAGAGATACGTCTAGGAAACCACACAAACAGCCAAAGAATATCATTGGTGATCCAAATAGTGTGAATATCTATTATCAAAAAGGTAAAAATTACTATATAGCCTCATATTACCATACCATATGTTGAATACAATGATAGTACTAGTCATGCACCAAACCTATGCATCTTTCCTATTTTCCAAAAAAAAACTTTTTTTCAACAATAGAATATGTGAAACCACTAGAATAACCGAAGGGATCAATCCAGATCTAACTAAGTTATAATTTTGACCTTGAGGGCATCAGATATCCTATATAATTCAATCATTCCTTAGGATAATCACTTCATTATCTATCATATCGATTCATAAATTGGTTCCCCTAGGTTTTGACTATTACATTATATATAGAAAAGATGAGTTATAAGAAAAATAATTCTTCCTTAAAGGGAGACTATAATTAGAAAATAGGTAATTCATAAAATAACTAAATATTCAAACATAAGAATCTCTATGTATCATTATTGGTTATCCATGGTCAAATTATAATTATGTTCTCAAACCAAACTAGTTTTTTATTACATAACCAAATTCCATTTAAATCCATCATAATGAATTATAAATTTCAAATAAATCAACCCAAGAATATCCCTAAGGATTATCCAAATAGGTTTGTGGTTAGACCCATTTGTTTTTCACATATTAGAGATAGATTTAATACACAACTATCAAATTTTGGGGTTATTACCATAGGTGTATTTGTTATAGATCTTGTATAAAAATTTTTTATCAAGATGGATATGTCATTACTAGGAAACTAAAAACTCTATAATTTACCAATATTTATTATTTTACCTTTTTTGATACTTATCCATATCATTTTAATTGATTTTATCAAGTCCTAATCACCAAATTAATATAAAAATGTCCAAATATAACAAAACAAGATTTTGATACTAACTTTGATTCTATAGACCTAAAATCATAGATATAGTAAAAAATACATATTATTTGATAATAATATTTGATAAAAAAATAATTTATCCAATAAAAATATTCACATATTTCATATCGTTTTCATAATTTAATCATTAAATCTATTAGACTATATCTCACCTTATTTCCATGGTTGATACCCTACATTTTTCAATTAATACTCACATTTATATAAATGATTTATTGAACTCACCAAGATAATATTTAAGAGATGATATTAGCAGTGTTGTCAGTAATTAATTTTTTTCTTGTACTGCTGATTTTTTAATCTAGGAAGCTATTTACAATGGAATTATGAATTCAAAAAATTTATACATTAATAATTTCATTAACACAAATTATGAATTTTCATTACTGAAAGGCTTTGATAAGCCTTGGATCATGCCATCTATATTTACTCTTTTTTTAAGCATTTAACATCATCAAATTCCTACTGATAAATTTATAAAATATTTTGGGTTTAATTTAGGTTCCAAAATTCATTTTTGATACTAGACCAGAGAAGATATTGACCACCATTTCATTACATATGCTATTGTTACTGTATTATAGAGATACATTTATGATCTCTTTTATTTAAGGTGGCTAGAATATGACTTCATTCAACCCCATATATAACAATGTACTATGTCAAACATCTCACCACAACATAAGAATTTAATAGTTGGTGTAGTGGCCGAACATTTTTAAAAAATTGAGTTTGATATGAATTCATCTATTCATCGTAATAATGTTTTCAACCTCTAGGAAGTTTGATTAAAGATACATGGTACTGTAAAATAAATCGGCCTGTTGTTGGATGGATTTTTTTCATAATTCCATATTAGACATCACTACCTTGTATCACCAAGGATTTTATAAAAATTAAAACCATGCTAGGGGTAACTTTTATTTATTTTAGAATTACCCACTTATATAATGGATCAAAGTCAATGTAGATGGTTAATGAAAAGACATATCAGGTCCCTTAGGTTGTGGAGCTATCTATAGGGACAATAATGGGTTGATTCATTGATTATTTTATGGTACCTGTCGAATATAATCTTTATAGAATGATAATTTTTTTATTTTTGTCACTATGATTATTTTTTCAAGGAAAATATTTGGGACCAACATATGGTTTGAAAGTGTCTCACCCACCACAGTGCATGTGGTCTGGAATGTTGTGACTCTTATTTAATTGCCTCTCATAACAGGATTGATGTAATGAGTGATTTTTTTTAGTAAAAATAATAATATAATCCATGAATTTTATGAGGTGAACTCGGTGGCAGATATGTTTTCCTTCAAAGGATTCAACACCAACATCCCCTGGTCAGATGACCTTCTTGTAGAATTGTATCATTTTTTGGAAAAGATTTAAAAAATTCACTCTATTCCACTTTTTTAACCTTTTCTCCTTTAATAAAATTTCAAGTGTGTTTTTTACCAAGGATTCACCTTTTATAAAAAAAAATATTACATATAAAAAATAATCACACAACCCCCAAAATTGATAGTTTTAGTATTTTTAGAGATTTAAATTATAAAATTTTATTTCTAATAATTTTATTTAATCACACCATACTAGATCATCATTGAGATATATCCTAGTATATAATCATCTTTATTGAATAGGTAATAGTGATATATGAATGGGTTGATCTCAGTTGTTCAATAATTATGTCAATTTTTGATCAAAATTGACCATGAGATAAGAATATGGCTATGAGAGCAAATACAATGTCAAGAAATTACATTATAAAATAATAATAAAAAATAATCAAGGATCATAAATATTAATCAAGGAATAATTATTTGATAATAACATATGTCATGAGTAATCAAATAATGAGGTAATTTAAAAACACAATTTAAAAAAAACATTAAAAATCATTATTGTTATTAGCTTTCACTACTAAGATAGCCATACTGATGAAAACAAATTCCCAAATATGGACAAGGAATAATTTGTTAACATAAAATAAATCATGACTAAAAAATGTGAGAAACATCACACAATTAGGATCCATGATATCATAACATAGGCATACTAATATGAAATATTGGTGTGTCATAAACATAATCATACAAATCATATGAAAAGGCTACTCACTGATAAATCCTTTAGATGAATGGATATGGATAACCACTTTTGTACGTTATTATTCTTTGTATTACCACTGGTGTACCCTTGGACTCAGGTTTACCACATGTATATATTTATAGTCCTTGGCTTACTTCCCATGTACTACCTTGGTCTTGGGATTACATCCTTTGTACCCCTTATTTTCATGAGATGTTAAAAATAACCCGATGAATTGTTGGGCTATATAATTATTCCCCCATAATAACATAATAGAAATTATACATATTTATTCCAAAGGATCATAAAAACAAGAATCATTTCAGTATATCATAATTTACCCATGGGAAGGAAAAAAAGTTTCATGAAAACATTCATAATACATAATCATCAATTGTCATCCATAAAAAGAGGGCTAATTATATCATAAGACCACATCCAAATTATAAAATAAGTAACATCAAGGGATGCTCAAATCTATGAAAAACAGTTAATTAATTATTTTAAAAAAAATTAAATATCACATTTTTGAAATTCATGAAATCTCCTTCAAACTGTTATCTTTGAAATTAAATTCATTGATCATGATAGTTTTTTAGAAAAATATTACATTAATACTAAAAAAAATTGTGTAAATTAAATTAAAATAATGAATAATTTTATAAAATTCATTGATCAGTCATTAAAACATTGAATACTTATTTCCGAAACACATAAACCTTTAAAAACCTTTTAAATTAAAAAAATCCTTATTAAAATGAAACATTAACTTCAGAAAAATGTATGATTATATTACCTTTACATTTATAAATAATCATGAATCAAAATTATTTTAAAAACCCATTTTTAAGTCATGATAAATAAAATTAATGATTATGAATTTTCATAAATAATGTGTTTACATATAGAATGTTAAACAAGGGAATCATTTTTAAGTTTTAATAAAATCAACCCTTGTGGAAAATGTAAAATGGGTCATTTCAATGTTTTGTAAAGAATTTAAAAATTTTAGAAATTAACATTAACCAATTATTAAATCATTTATAATTGAATCTATAAAATTATCCAATTAATATTGACATAGAGGAGAAAGATTTATGATCAAATAGAAGAGGTGTAACGCCCCGACCCCAGTTACCCAGAGTCGGTGCATTATTACATAACATTGGCATGATCACAAGAAAGATCAAGTCTCGAAAGACCGATTAGTTTAGTAGCCTTGGAATAACTAGAAACATTAATAAATTTTACATTACATCATAAAATGAAAACTACAACAATATAGTCTCCATAGTCCACACTCTTATCTCATCAAACTATCCCTGTAGATCATTCATAAATTACTTCTTCACATCCTCAGAAAAATAAAACATAGAAAAGGGGTGAGCTCAAATGCCTAGTAAGGATAACAATATAGTTGAAACTTTCATAAATAAGGATAAACATTTAAGGCAATGTATAACTAAAACAAAAGCCTTTTAAACTTGAACTTTAATATAGTATGGAAAAAATGAAATGAAATAATTCTATTTACTTATTCACATGGATATTCTACTAATCAAATATTCACATGCAATATTAATAACCACTTTCATAATGATGGAATGCATAATGCCAGACTATCATAACCACATAGCCAAGGCCTCGTGCCAAGACTACAAATAATATTTTTTCAGGGCCTTGTTCCAAGACACTATTTTGTCACATGAGACCTACCGATGCATCGAGGAACTATAGCGGGCTCCACCCATCACATATTAAGTCCAATGCATTCCTCATATGAACGGGTTTAAACATAACATAAACATTCGTATTAAAACTAGCATACGAAATGTAAATACTTCATCCATAACCCATAAATGGTATAAAAATAACACATCCACAGTCAAACATATCACAAAATCTTCAATACAATATAGAAGTTTTGTATCATAATAAATCAAATCCAAATAAACTTAAAATACATCAAAGTATGTTGACATAGATGAAATCAAAACTCTTTTTAGAAAAATATCTCTTTCTATTTTGAAGTAATTTAAGAGTCATATAAAATAAAAAAAATTCTTTGAAAATATTCTTATAATATTGTAAGGTAAACTTCAACGATTTTATAACGGTGGAAAATAGCCGTACCCACCGTATAAGTTAAAAAAATGCATTCTTACCTTAATTATGTCGAAAAGGTTAAAAAGGACCTTGTTTGGAAAATGACAGAAAGATTCCTTTATAAACTTCTTATAAAAATTCAAACAAGGGTATAAATGACTTTAACCCATATTCTGTAAAATAGTAATAATGTTTTGAAAAACATTTTTAAGAAACATGGATGTGGATGATAAAGAGATCCCAGTAGATTATTACGTATAAACAACCTCGGATAATGAAGAGATTGCGAAATAAACCCTTACCTTGTACTTTTACTTGGTTGAGGGCAGGTTAACCTCATGTATAATGGTGAAATAATAGTTATTAAATTATAAAATAATCATATACATTAATATTATATCATATATGATCTTTTAACATTGATTTGTTAATAATATCTTAGTATTATCATTGTTTCGGGTGTTAACTTACTCGTTTTATTTTATATGTTTTGTTACATAATCCATGTTTGTCATGGATAGGTTTTATCTTATTCATATACAGAATTATATCAAGTCCTTAAACATTATTTTTAAATTATCAAATAATAATTATACTTGAATCGATACGATGGAGAATGAATCTCATCGCGTTCGTGGAGACGGTAGTCCGTACGTGCACACGAACGACAATATCATTATTTTGATATTAAAATAATATATAATTGGATGTTATATAATATATAAAGAATCATTATCATGTTATATTTATTATTTACATTAATTACAAATCATTATTATTCCCATCCAAATAATAATTTATTTAATAACAATTACACTACGATGTAGAGATTGTAAGTCGTACGTACACACGTATGGTGACATGTTATTCAAAGGATGGATAGAATACTAAATAGGTTGTACCATATTTATAATAACATCACAGTATATATAATATACTGTATTTATTATTTTAGAATGGGAAAACAAAGAAAGAAGAAGTGGAAGAAGAAAGGAACTTGAAAAAGGGTGGTGAAAACATTACCTCTTCTTCCGGTTCTTCCTTTTGATTTGATCAGAAGGGCTCCTTAGGTTGGATTTATGTTCAAAATAAGACCTCTAGGTTGTATTGAGGGAAGTTTAGAGAGTATTTGGGCAGGTTTTGGCCGAACCAAAAGGATTTTAAGGTGTGAATTAATGAGAAGGGGGAGTACCCTTTTTATAAGAGGGGTGAGGGGAACCTTTGGAAGAGCTAGAAATATTATTTTATAATAAATTCATATTCGGTTTCTAATGGCTCCAAAGTTTATTATTTAAATTTTAAGGTTGGTATGGGTCGAAAACCCTCAAACAATATAATTTAGATAGGTTTGATTCATTATATTAACCTTATCTTTTAGTTTTAACCCATAGTTAACTAGTTTGACACTTACCATGTCACTTTGTATTTTTATATTATATAGTTAATAAACTTACTATATACATCCAAGAGACCCCCAAGTGGTCCATTTATTACACACCTATCATGATATAAGTATCCTGGCCAAACATTATTTTTTTAGGAATTTAATATCAATTAATAATATAATATTTGTTTTAAAAACTCTTTTATGCCAATTTTGACACTATTCAATAATTGATTTTTGTAAAAATCATAACAGAATTATTACTTCGAAAAAAGTTAATTAATTAAATAATAAAATGTCATATTATCCTTGAAAATTATTGTTATTTATAAACATTCTCAAATTACATTTATTTGGGTATTTATAATATTAATTATTCTAATTTTTCATTAATTAGGTAATTACTGCATCACCATTGTGTCATAAATAAATTAAATTATATAATGTCTAAAAATTATAAATAAAATACCATTATGTAGGAAATATTTTTATATTTTTAATTAATATTTATAGTCTAAAATCCAACATATATAACCCTATGTAAAAAAAAATTTCTAAAATATATATGCTTATGTCATTTTTGTATTTATTTTAACTTAATTAAAATAAAGTGTCCCTATCACCTACAAGTGGCTCCATGGGGTCTAAATATCGACCCAAAGATGACCATGGTCATACATGTATCCACAAATAAGGTTAGGGAACGTTTTAGGGTAATTTAGTATTATTATAATATTATTTGTTAACCCTTATTTACCGGATTTACCCTTTAACCATGGTAAATAAAATATTTACCGAAGTAATTATTCAAAATGTCTAAAAATAAAAGTTACCTATTTACACAATTTGGAAATCCTAATTTAAAATATGGAATCATTTTTTCCAAATTAAAAATGCGGATGTGGCAGAAGTTAATTTAAAATTAATTCCCACTGTCAAAACAAAAAGAGTGTTTTTAAGATATAATAACTATCAAAAGATTGATACTTGTTTATATCCGGTTTAATTGGGAAATTATGTCCAATGACCAAAATTTTATTAAATGGTAAAAATATATTATAAATATAATTTAAAACCACTCAAATTCATAATTTATCACTATTAATTATTTCGATTAAAAAAGTTGTTTTTAATTAAAATTTAGTAATTTTCACTATTCATCAAAATATGAAAGTTATCGAAAAAGTACCAAAATTTCACCCTAGGCTAATTTCGATATTCTGAATCCAAAAATGAAGTCCATTTTGAAAGATAAAATGTATAAAATTTTAAAAAGTAGGTATTACTATTCATAACAGCTAGTTTGATTGGTTGTGGTGTGTGTTAGAGCTCGATGTTGCGTACAACACATGCTATTGCATTATTCAAAGAGAATCGTACCGTAGAAGCTTGGGGTGTTACAAGAGGTCAGTTTAGTTTTATTTATAGGTGTCACATAAGATAAAATATTTACTAAAATAAATGAAATTGTGAGTGGAAATGTAAGAAATTAGTAATATCTTTATGAGATGAAAATGGTTGGGGTCATAGAAATATTTTTTATATAATTTTTATCAATATATAAAATAAATTATATTAATCTTGATTCGGAAATTTGATTTTAAAAAACCCATACAACATCATTACATTTCATATCATAAACCAATGAAATTAAAACATGAGATATATTCTTGAAACAATTGAATTTGATTATTCATATATTAAAATTACATCCATTTACAGTATATATAGGACAAAATAAAATTATTTTGAATATAAAGAATATCTCAATAAAGCCAAAATGTGATGAAAAACCCTCATAGCTTTGGAACTATTTGCATCACAACCATTTGAAATATAAAACATGAAATATAACATTAATTACATTGAATAAAACAAATTCATGAAAAAATATTTCCCAATGTTAGAACATACCATATATAAAAAAAATTGGTGCAAAATCAAAATCATATCTCAAAGACAAGATACTATGACATAAACCCTTTCATCTTTGGTATCTTATAATTTATAAATAAAAAGAATGGTAGCACTTGGAAAATATTTTTAAATTAAATTAATATCATCAAACAAAGATAAAAACATCCATAGGATAGTATATACACCATAAAATAAAAAATCATTATCTAATATGGGATATGTCTTAATAAATGAAAAGTAAGATTAGAAACCCATACCTTAATTTTTGTCATTTTTGAATGTTATTTGGACTCCTATATAATGAAAAAAAATATCCTAATAACTCATTTAAGAATAATATTTATACATATAACACTTTTATTGTTTTTTATAATCATTTAATATATATTCATTAGTTAGTTATCACTTATTTTCAATATCATATGATGAATTAATGATAGTTTCAAAAATGTTTGGCAATGGAATAATCCAAAAAAAATTAATTAATATGATTTTGATTATTAAAATATTAGAATATATTTTGAAATAATTATTTATAAATTATATATGAATCCCCAATTTCATTTGAAATAAATAAGGGCATTTTTTATGAGAGAGATAGATAGATAGATAGATACACAATGAGGTTGTTTTAGTTAATCTAATGATATCAATGTAATACATATTAATGATCATAAATTTTTTTGTAACACTTTCATAACTCTATTAATGGTATATATTACTCCTTATATCATATATATTTATCAATTTATTTTAGAATCAGTTGAGTATGGATGTGATTAAAAATGATATATGCGGTTCCAGTGAGGTAGTAATATGCACGTACACACAGCTGAAATCATTACTCTCTATAGAATGTTAGGAATGTATACTATAATTTAAAATTTTATAAAATTAATCATGTTATAAATAAAATATTAATTTAATTAAAAAAATTAAAACGATCCATGTATATAGGTGATGAAAAATAGAAAACATCATTTGTGGAGGTGGTATTCTATATATAAGCATGGATGACATTTCCATTCTTCCAAATATATGGGAGGATGGTAGATAATGATTATTCCATAAATATTATAATATTTAATTATGTTTTTAATAAGGTTTTTACAACAACATATAAATTTAAAACCCCAAAATATTGAGTTTAATAGAATGGATGTAATATTTTTATGTTCCCATGATCTTTTGGGGTAAGAGTTTTAGAGAATAATGAACAAGCATTGCATAACAAATTGGAGACGTTCACATAGTGTAAAAAAATTTGACCAATTTCTTTCCTGATTTTCACACCATTATTTCAATTGAATAAAAATTTTATTATATCAATAGTAATTCATGGTGTAATTATTGACCATTGAATAATTCATACATAACCTTATACCCGTTAAAAACATTTTAAAATCTGTGATTAGCATAAAAATTCAATAATTGTTATGAGTATAATGAAATCCCATTATTCAAGTTAATATAAAACATATTAAAAAATTTACCTTTTCTAAAATAAAAATTTAATTATATATTTATAACATATCCACAATTATAAATCCACCCTTTCATAAAGAAAAAAATTTAAATTTCATTAACAAACATAGGGAAACAATTATTAAATCTTAGGGAACATGAGAACTAAATAATACATTATTTAAAATAGAAACCTTTAAAATTTCATAAACCATTATTTCCCCCTTGTAATTAAAAAAACTTCTATAAAACCCCTTTTAAAGTGTGAAATATGTACCATAGAGCATAAAATTAAAAAAAATCCATATTCACTAGTGTGAAATCTGTGATCGATTAACTAATTCAAAGTTAATTCTATAAGAGTAAAATAAATATTTATCCCCATAATTTATTAATTTTAAGACTAAATTATTACACAATACATTTTAGATTTATATTAGAATCACTTTTCACCATGAACTATTTTAATCTCACCTGTAACCATCATCAATGACCAAGTACCTTATATGGAATAAAAAAATTATAAGATTGTAATTTTTCTTCTAAAAACTATCAGAAATCCCATTTCAAATCATATTCCAAATCAATTTATTTTTTCTAAAAACATTTATATAAATTTACATTTCTCTTCAAAACTCTAAAAATGAAAAAATTATAGAATAATAAGAATAAGATTATATTTAAAAAAAATAAAAAAAACTTATAGAAGAAAAATGATAAAAAATAACATAAATGATGCTGAGAAAAGGTAATAATGTTTTATATGTTAAAACCCATTATTTTTTGAACATTTATAGAAAGCTGAAAATAAAAAAAAAATAAAAACAATCCTTTTAAAACTTTTTTAATGAAAAATAAAAATAGTCAAAAATAATATTAAATATTAATTGAATTATAATTAATAAAATTCATGAATCTTTTAAATAAATATATATATATGGAAGAAAAGGAGTTTGAAAGAAAATATTAAAACTGATTTTTAGATAAAAAACACATACCATATGTATGTTCTAGTATCATTGGTTCCTTATCTCCTTCTAGGATAACTTCCTATAGCGTTCACCTCTACACTACAATGATTGGTATTTTAAAAAATACCAGGTGATATATGATTCGGGGATGATATTTGGGAATATATTTTGGCAGATATTGGTTATTCTATGGTTGTCAATGTGTGTGAATAAGTGAGGAGAGTATGTTTCCTTTTATAAGTTTGGGAGTGGAACACTTGTAAATATTCAATATTTAAAAATATATATATGTATACTCCATGGGGAAGTGTCACAAAGTAAATCCATATTAAAATATAAGATTATATATGGTATAAATTAACTTAAAAATATAATTTAAATAATTTTTTCACATATTTTAAACCTTATCTATTATTATAACAATTTTAAACTAATTTTATCCATTACCTAGAAAACATAAATTCTTACCTAGATTGCATATTAATATAATTAAAAAAGAAAAGTATTCTTATATAAAAATTTATACATGGTTAATTAAAATATGGAATTTTATATATCTAATTTAATTTATAAAGGATGACTAAATTATATTTTATATAAATTTTAAAGACACATGAAAATGGAGTTTCTAGAAAAATGAAAATTTTAAGCATAAAAATGATTTAATGTCTAAATATATTTATATTAAAAATTATCTTGATAACAATTTGATTATAAACAATGAAAGGAAATATATATGGAATTTGGATCATACCATAATCTAATGGAACCTTATAATGAAAGTATTAAATGAAAATATCCCAAAACAGTTTTATTTGGATTATTATATAAATATAGTTCCAAAAAATAAAACATGGGATTCCAGATTCAAAATTATTTTATAATATGAATTATTTTATTCCTTAGAAACATTTTTGATTTATTCATAGTTTTTATATATTTTTGTTCCATTCATAAATCAAGAAGACATCATTAATCATTTGGTATTATGTAAAAAATTGTATTTTTCACTATTTAAAAAATAAACTATTTCAGAAAAAAAACCCAAAAATTATCTGTAATTATAATTTGTTGTATTAAACACATATATTAATAATTTCTTAAAAATTAAATTTATAATATTTATAAATTTGACTTATAAATTAACCATTTTAATTAATGAAAAAAATTAGTCTAAAATATAACTATAACGTTTTCAATTGAAAAATATAAAAAGGTTATTTAAAAAAACATGATGAATATAAATCCATAAAATGGTTAATTATAAATCTTAACATTGATTAATTATAATTATTACCTAGGTTGTCAAATTATACCTAATTTAAGAAATTTCATCACTTTTATTTTATTCATTACATAAAAAATGATGGTATTTTTCCCTTATAGATTTTTCATATTCTCATACTGCTTCCTTAATCTATTGATTAATTCATAAATCCAAAAAATGTTGAATTACCATATTTTTAAAAAACAACTCTCTATTATTGAAAATTTGAGCCTAAATTTCATCATAAGAAATAGAATTTCCCAATTTTACCACATATGGTATCAAAACATGTGATACATCAGGTGAATATTTCCTTAATAATGATCTGTGAAACATATTATGTACTTGAAATAATCTTATAGTGGAATCATCTGTGTTTGAAAATGGTCTCATAAGTTCAATAATTTCATATGTTCTAATAAACCATGTAAATAACTTTCCCTTTATCAATAAAATTACCAACACCATTAAATTCAGATATATTAAGAAATACCTGATCACCATCCTCAAATGAACTATCATTCCTACTTTTATCTACCATTTTTTTCATTCTCTATGGTTCCCTAATGTTCATTTGAATCATATTTACCATTTAAACTATTTATTATACCAATTCTTGTCCAAAAACCACCCCCCTCACCAACATTGTCCCAATAAGGTGGAGTTTAAAACCACAATCTGTATAATGTGTCAAATGGTCCCATAAATATAATAGAGTGAAAACTCTTATTATAATCTAATTTTTTCAATTAAATATGATTATGGAATCATCTAGGAAATTATATTAAAGTATATCAAAACATATATTATATATTCTAAATCATTCTCTAGAAATTTCATTCATGCTAAGGATAAAAAACTATAGTGAAATACCAAATGACTTTCAAAATCATTAAAAAAGTTAATGATAAGTCTTGGATCATAATTTGATATAATTGAGTGAGGTGGAATCCTCGTAATATTTATATATCATTAAAATATTGTATAAAAATATAATCAAAGGAGATACTATATAGAATAGAATGAAAGTTCAAAATTTTAGTTAACCAATTAATAATTACTCAAATAGTATTTTTAACATGAATTATGGTTGGTAATCCCACAATGGAATACATGGATATATTCTACCATTTCCATTTGGTCACTAGAAAAAGATGAACCATCCCCTTTGATAGTAGTTGATAATCTTTAACCTATTGAAATTTCAATAATTTCTTTGAAAAATCAGTTACATATTTATTCATTCCATATCACTAATAATATTCTTGAAGTTCATCGTACAACTTAGGGATTCCAAGATAAATAAAAAACAAAGAGTATAAAACCCCAAGACATTACAATATATTCTTTTTAGAATAGATTTAATTGGTGTTCCCATATTAATTTAATAGAAACACTGTGTTTTTATTATTTTACACACAACATAAAGTTTATATTTCTCTATAAAGAACACTTATGTTTGATTTAATTACATGAAAGACTTACTTTCCTTGGTGGCTTGTGTAAAATGAAAGACTGAGTTTTACGGAACAATAATATATTATTAAAAATATTATTCAATATACTAAGAAGAAACCTTTAAATTTAATTGAGAGTAATAAATATGATTAAAATAATTATATATATATATGGTTGAATTAATTGGTTACAAATTAATTAGAAATGAATATAATAACCAATTGAATATAAAGTGAATATCTTTTAGAAAACATTTGTACGCTTGTAAAGCTGTTTTATCCTAATAAATTAAATTAATTAAAATTAGTGAGTAATATTAATGTAATATATATATATATTATACTAAATAAAATATTTTTAATTTTCATCCAACATATTTTATAAGAATATTTTCATAAGAAATCCAATATTACACATAAAAACCATTATTAGTATAAATGATATTTTACCACCTTTTAATGGAGAACCTATTTTAAAAACAAATTTTTGAACTTTCATAGATTTTATTAATCAAAATAAACATAATATTTAAATAAAAAACTTAAAAACATGGTTAGGGTAAATTTTTTATATTTTTCTATTAATTTCAATTTTATGAATAGTGAAAATTAATGATTTTAATACAAATTGTATTTTTTGTTTAATTTAAATATTACGTTAAATTAAAATTTTAATTTTTTTAAATTAAAATAATATAAATTATACATAATTTAATCCAATTTAGTTAATTTTAATCATTTTCACTTTTAAATTTAATATAAAAAGATAAAAAAAACTTTTGAACATTTTTACTATAAAACATCACGTTGTTGTCCCGTCTGAGGGATTAATTTTAAATTAATTTATGATAATTATTTTATTTTTATTTGGTAAAATGGAATCCATATTTTGAACCAAAATAATTTATAGTGTCTAATAATCTAAAATAGTTTTGAACAAAAATATTAGTGAATGTAATTAAAATTAATTACCGTGATTAAGAGAAAATTTACCTTAACTGGGAACTAAAGCTCACTATTAAGGCCCAAAATTACATAAAAACTTGAAAAAAAATCCATTTTGTGGCTATATAAATAATATATCCTCCCTAGTATCTAAATTTTACCATTAGTTCTATTTAAATTAGAAAAAACATGGGTGAAATTCCCTTTCCAAAAATTTAAAAGAGTTTTACTCCTCCTCCACTATAAAAATGCACTCAACCCTCCCATTTACTAACATCTCTCCACACACATTGGCTCAAAAAATATCTTCCCAAATAAATCCTAAACATCCAAACCCTTATCTTATAAGCCCCCCTTGGTAATAAATCCATCCGTGGAATCCCTTCACTACAAACCAAAATGAGGTACCCAAATAAGTGGTAGCATTCTTCCTCAAGCTCCTTTATTTTATTATCATTCCCCACCCCCACCACCATTCATATTAAATTATTATATAGTAACAATAGTATAATAAAAATAAAAATATTTTTTTATTATAAGGGTTCTACACACACTTACACACACTTCCATATAATGGGTAATGATCTTACCATTTATCTATATGACAAACTACCAGATCATGAAACAATGATTGTTCATTTTTCCATTACCACCATTAATGGTTAGGAATTATGATGGAAACTATGTTAATATATTATATATAAGTTAAATATAATGTATTTATGATTCCATAATTCTTTTATGACACATACTTTTATACATTACATTTTTTGTAAATACGATGACATTGTTTGTGGAAGTGTGGGCTACTACCTCTCCAAAGAGATGTGATTCAATAACGCTATACATGGAATGTATAAAGGATGGGTTTTATTAAAAATATTTTACATAAATTAAATATAAATTATATTATTGACTTAATTACCTTTCTATAAATATAATATATCATTTTCTTCTTTATGGTTTTCACACACTAAAAAGTGATAATGTCAGTTGTGGACGTGGGGACTACCACCTCCCCAACATGATGTGATTACATTTAAGTCACAGTAATTATATATATATATATATGTTTATATTATTACATAAAATGTTATTGATGATATAATTATAATTATATAAATATATAAGATTACATACTTAATTATTATAATGATCTTTGAAAAATGGAATGATACACATGCGTACGACCTACCGTCACTATGATTGTAATGTTGATTCATTTTTAATAACCATATTTCATGATTGGGTTTAAAATTACAATTGATGTATAAATATTATAATTATTTCAGGATTATTATTCTGGATATATTTATACAATGAACCCATTGACCACATTTGACCTTCCAATGTCATTTGTGAAACTTAATCCGAATTTGGCCAAAACATCAGACTTAAACTTAATTGTTTAATTAATTGTATAAAACATGGAAGTAAGTGAAATAAAAGTAATTATAAATATGAAAATTGTTATGATTAAATTAAATAATTTCTATTTTTTATTATTTAGTAATATAAATATAAACATGATAATTCAGACTCAAGGTAAGGGATTTCATCTCAATTTACATTCCATTGAGACTTATTTGTTCTTATGTATGAATTTTCTTTTATATGGTGTATATACTTCCATTTGAAATTTTATATCATGAATCTCATTATTATTATCATGATATTATAAGTTTAATTTAATTCCATACATTCATGGGGATTATTATTCAAATTTTTCAAAGTGGTATGAGACACTTTAGAATGTTTAATGAATATTTTCCTCAAGAATTTTATTAATGTTTATCATTGAAATATCCCTTCCTTTTGTGATTGTTAACTTTATTTTGAATAAATAATTATTTTTTAATCATTTTTCAATGGAAATTTCATGGAATATCCATATTCCTGTACAATGGATATTATTATTTCCTAAACTATATATCATTTTTACATACGGTGTTCAATTTGAAAATTATTTGATTAATAGGGGAAATATTGATAAAACCATATTCATTATTTAATATAGATATTTGAAAATGTGTATGATTTATTTTTATTATTTTATATGAGTAATTATTTAGAGTGGAAATAATGGGTGGGCCCTATATTTTTTATATCCCCTCAATTCATTGTCTAGTTCTCATGAGATTAATAAGTTGGCCAAATTAAACGGTTTTCTATACATTTTTTTAAACTATCTTGTGAATGGTATTGACGTTATATATTATCATGTGCCTCAAACATGATTTAAAATAATTATGATTTTCCTTCATCTTGATTTAGTTATTATTTATACATGAGATTTTGTGTCAACATAACTTTGGATTCATTTGATTCTAAAATAATGTATTAAATGGAAAGTGTTTTAGTTTCATAACTTGAAATATTGATTATACCTTATCTAGTTATTTTAATTGCATGTGTTGTCAGTTATAAACTATTCCAGGTTGATTTATTGTCAATGATCCAGTATTGATTCTACTTCACTTAAACTTACTAAGAATTTTATCTCACTATTATTATATTTTATTTCCCCATATTTTGAAGAGGAATCCTTTGAATGAGTTTCATTGATTCAATTTATTTCATTTTATTAGGTTTAATGTTTGTGTTTTATATTTCCCAATTTATTATTGGTATCATGTATGTAATCTATCTTTCTAAAACTACTAAACTAATAATTACTTTCATATTTGATTCCTTGTAATCATACTAATTTAATAAAATAATGCATTGGTTCTAGGATTCTAGGATTGGGGCATTATAGTTGCTATCAAAGGATGTTTAGTAGCAACCAAGGAAACTATATTTATAGAAAATAGATTAGGGAACATATACCTAAGATAGAATTTGAGGATAATTATATAATAACATCCTATATTTTTAGTATTTTTTAGACTATTTTTTATTCAAAGTAATACATCCCTATTTGGATACTACAAGTAGAAGTGGTTCTAAAACCAATGAACCTAGGGGTAACGACTCTTACAAGGTGTGTAGGGCCTGACTCAACATAACATGGTACACAAAAATGGGTCTTACTATGCACCTGGATTGATACTCCTGGTGGATACTCGAAGTATAGTTTATATTTTCATTACAAACCATTATGAAGGATTTAAATGTAAAGATGTCACTAAAAACCATGTATATGATTACAATATTATCTATGAAAAAAAATTCAATTTATGATAAGTGATATAACATATTTAGATATATAAAATTTTCATAATTTTATAAACTAATCTAGTCTGTTTCATTTTTTATAAATTCATTCGGGAAGGATGAATGGTATCGGTACTCATGAAAATTTTAGATATTTCCCTAATGAATAAACCAATACAGCAGGTATTGGAATAGAGATAATTAAGTAAATACTATGGAAGATTAATCAGGTTATGACACATAACCATTCTAGGATGGATTAAACTATTCCTCAATGATATGGTCTAATTTGGATCACATTTTTTCATAGTGGCCCCCAGTATTTACTGGGACTACTAATCCAATGGAATATGAGTACTGGATAAAATATTTGGATTAATTATTCATGGAATTAGGATGTGGTAAAAATGAAAAGGTTATACATGTAGTGTATTTTCACAATGGTGATGCAGATCAATGGTGGTCATCAATCGATAATTCTATATAGGAAGAAAAAATAGAACTTTCAGGATAGAGAATTTTTAAGGAGAAATTCTTCAATAAATACATCCCTCATGAGTAAAAAACTGATATAAACATAAAGATACTTTGTTTAAATAAAAAGTTGGAACAAAGCTATGTATAGTATAAAAAATCCTTTATTGGGTTAGAATGTTTTCTATGGTTTTTATACGTATCACATATTTCATGATTGATAATTTTTTTGAAGGGATTATGCCAAATATCCTAACAGAAGTGGTTTCTTAGAATTTTTCATCATATGAAGAAATATTTTTATGTGTTTTGAAGATAGAGAATGAATTATCTAAGTCTTATAGGTCTAAAGGGAAGCTAGAGAAGAATATAATAGAATAGAAAATAATATATAAAAGAAAAAATGTAAAGAAGGATTTTCTAACATGTGATAACTATGGAATGAATCAGCCTAGGAAATTCATAAAGGACTGGGAGTATGTTATAAATGTGGAGAAAAGGATCACTATAAAAAATAATGAAAAGGAAATCAAAAAAACAGTTCTATTCAGTGTTAAAACTACAATGAGATGAAGACCACACAAACAAATTTTGCAGGTGTTAAGGGAATATAACTTCGAAGAAGCTAAGGGGTCAAGATAATCATATATAATTACCTCTACAAAAGTGGAATGATTAATATAATACTATATTTATATCTAAGAAATATTTTTTAGAATTTTTCCAGTGATGATGTTCTCATTGTATGATTTATTAAATATATAAGGATTATACTAAAGTAATTTTTAATTGATGAATTTAGATCACATATTTAATTGTACCAAGAAAATTGATTCTGTAGAAAGATAAAAAAATTTGAAAGTACATGGTTGAGAAAAATATAAGCCTTAATATGTTCCTATTGTTAAGAAAATGAGGTCTAGATAAAGAAATTGTTGGTTTAGACAACATAAATTAGATTAGTGCTTACTACAATGGAACTGAGTAATGGTTTATTGAAAAATTGATTTGTGCTATCTATATCATTTTTGGATTTATGGAATATATATAATAACATGTCTATTACATAAGTAATAATGAATAAATCATGTTTATAATAAGGATTATATGGTTATTCAAGTTACTACCATATTTTAAGAGAATACATGATGATGGTGTTCACATATTTGGTACGTGATGATTAAAGAGATAGTCCATATTGATTGAAAGAAAATGATATTTTCATTTTGTAAATTCAATTACCATTTTTTCAAAGTGTTGTATAATAATATTTTTTTAATTTTAACCATTTATAAATGGTTTATGTTTTTATTTGGATGAGGTTTTAGAGATTGATGTATTACATCACCCTATTATACAACTTGGGCTAAGGGAAGAAGTACAAATAGTTCAAGGCACAATCAAAGGAAAAGATTGTGTTTATAGAAGTATAATTAATTATATTCATATATAATGAAAGAATTACTCATCTATAGAAAAAGGTTTTGAAACCAAAATTGTTTTCTAATATCATCAATTTTTATGATATCAATGACCCTTTTCATAAAAGGAGATTTAGTATTTTTTTCATTAACATTAAAATGAATATGTTCTCTATCAATCTCAAACAGAACAAGATAGTTATGTTTTTCTTTAATATCCTTGTTTTCACTAATGTTCTCTAATTTGATGGGCTATTTTTGTGGTGAAAATTGCATTTAATTTTCACTATTACTAAGAAGAAATGTTTTTAACCATATTTATGATGTGGGTTTTTCATTAATGGTTTATTTTCAAATATCAATACATTTATTATCAAGATCAAGTTTAAATTATGAGGACATAGTTTATTTTAGGTGGGGAGAATATAACACCCTGAGACTTTATAATATTTTCATTTTAGAATAAATATTTTTTTTCCTAGAATTATTTAAGTGAAACACTGTGTTAATATTATGGTAAATGTAACATAAATTTTAGCTTTTTCTATATGAAACACATATTTTAATGTTTGTTACACTCAAGATTCATTTTCACCAAAGAATAATGTATTATTAAAAATATTATCTAATATAATTACCTAAAAACTATCTATTGAATTGATGGTTATGAATATAATTAAATAAATTATGAAAATATATGGTTTAATTCATTGGATTCAAATTAATTATAAATTAATATAAGACATAATTGAATATAAATGCAATATTCTATATAAAACTATTTTAATGCTCACGAAGATATTTTATCATAATAAATGTAATTAATTACAGTTATTGAGTTATATTATTATAATATATATATATATATATATATTAAATATTTAATAAAATATTATTTATATTAATCTAATTGATTTGATAAGAACAATATTAGAATAAACCTAATATTGCACATAAAACCTACATTTTAATAAAGGTAGTTTTACCACTTTTAAAATACAAAATATTTTAAATACACTTTTTTGGAAATTTTATAGATTTTATATGTCAAAATAAACTTATTAATTGAAATAAAAACCTAAAAAATAGGTTAGGGTGAATATTTGGTATTTTCTATGAAGATTTATTTTTTGGTGAATAATGAAAAATACTAAATTTTATTTCAAAACTGGTTCGACGTATAATTTCTTTATAGGTTTAAATTATATTTTGAATTGGTTTTAAAGTCACATTATTTAAATAATAAACAATTAATCCAAATTAATTGATTTTAATCTATTTCACTTTTAAATTAAATATAAAAACAAAACAATCTTTTGAATGCTTTTACTTTCAAAACCTGCATTGTCATCCTGTATATGTGATTAATTTCAAATTAATTTATTCCCATTTTGTGATTGTAATCTAGAAGAAATAATTAAATATTTTGAATTTTAAATAATTATAATTTTTAATGTGTAAAAATATTTGTTTGAATAAAATATTAGTGAAAGTATTTAAAATAAATTACAGCAATTAAGAGAAAAATTATCATAACAAAGGATTATACCATAATCTTAATGCCCAAAATGACCTAGAAACTTGTATAAATGAAAATGGATCACCATATATCGAACATAACCTCCATTTAATATAAAATTGACCATTATTGGATTGAATTGACATTAGAGAAATGTGAGCGGAATTCCCTTTCTAAAAATCTACAAGAGTGGCACGCCTCCTCCACTATAAAATGGAACTCAACCCTCCCACATACTCACACCTCTCAAGAAAAATTGGATCGACCATGATCTACCCATATAGATCCTCAATATAACTCCCCTAATATTCTAATCCTCCACTTGTAATGAAATCAATCCAATCATGAACTTTGATACAAACTAAAAGGAGTTACCCAAATAAGAGGTAGGATTCTTACTCAAGCTCCTTTGTTTTATATTTATTCTACACCACCTCAACTATTATTTTTAAATTATTATAATATTAAACTAGTATCCTAAATATAAAGAGGTTTTTTTATGATAATGTTTCATCTGAAACTTATACACACATCCATATAATGGATAACAAACTTACAAATTTTGTGTACAATGAACTGCTACCTCATGAAACAATGATTGTTCGTTTTTCCATTACCACCTTTCATGGTTGGCCATCATGATGGTCACACTTTTATATATAATATATATGATAATTATTATTTCTTTATTCTTATTTAATTTTTTTATTACACATGCCTTTATAGTTTCCTTTTGGTGTAAATATGATAACATCGTTTGTGGAAGGGTGAACTATACCATCCCCAAAGCGATGTGGTTCATTCATATTGTACATGGAATGTACGAAGAATGGTTTTAATTAAAAAAATGTGAAATAAATGAAATATATACGATTTTTATGACATAATTAACATTCTGGTAATATAATATATCATTTCTATTATTACCCTTTTCACACACTGAAAATTTATAACGTCGGTCTTTAATGTGTGGACTACTGCCTCCTCAACGTGATGTAAACACTATTACATCAAAATAATTATATATATAAGTATATAGGATTAAATAACATGGTATTAGTGATATAATTATCATTTTATAAATATATAATATTACTTAACTTTTTTTATAATGATCATTGAAAAATTGGAACGTTACTCAGACATACATACCGCCTACCTTCTCAATTATTGTAATGTTGGTTCATTTTTTATAACAATATTTTGTGATTTGTTTTTAAAGTATGAATTATATATAAATATGATAATTATTTCATGGTTATTATTCTAGATATGTTTATTTAATGACCACTTTGACCATAGTTGACCTATAAAATTTATTTTTTGACACGTAAACTAAATTTGGTCAAAATGCCCAATGTAAAAAAATATTTTTATTTAGTTTTACACAACATGGTAATAAGTGAGATATAAGTAATGATAAAAATTAATTTATTTGATTTAATTTAATAATAGAAAAATGTTTATAATTTAGTAATATTAAGAACCATGTGAATATTAGGACACACATTACAGGATTTCATCGCAATTTATATTCAATTGAGACATATTTGTTATTAGGAAGTAATTTACTTCTATAATGTGTTTATACTTCCATTTGAATTTTTATATCATGAATATAATTTTTCTCTGAAATTATATGTTTCATTTAATTTCATAGATTCATGTGTATTATTATTCATATGTTTCAATGCGGTATGAAACACTTTGGAATGTTTAAAAATATTTTCCTCAAGAATGTTCTTAATTATTATCTTTATAATCTCACTTCCTTTTGTGATTGTAAACATTCTCCTAAAAAAATTATTTTATTGCAATCATTTTAATTGGAAATTACCTTAAATATAAATATACTCATACAATAGTTATTTTTATTTCTGTAAATGAATATAGTCTTTACATATAGTGTCCACTTTGAAAGTAATTTTATTAACTAGGAAAATATTGATAATACCATATTATTTATTCAATAATGATATTTGATAAGGAATTTTATTTATTTTGATTATTTGATATGAGTAATTATTTAGACTAGAATTTATGGGTGGGTATCTAATTTTATATAACCCCTTGATGAATCGATAGGTTCTCATGAGATGAATAATTTGGAAAAATTAAGCAGCTTTTATCCATCCTGTTAAACCTTCTTTTGAATGGTCTTCGCTGTATAGTTTTTATGTGCCTCGGATATGAAATCCAATAATTTATGACATTCAATAATTTGGATTTTTTATTAGTTATCCATGATATTTTATGTTGGCATAATTATGGGTGATTTTTATTCTTAGTTTTTTTATTAAATGGAATTTTTTATTGTTTCTTGACGTACCATATTGATTATGATTTATATAATTATATTAGTGGAACGTGTTATCAATTATTTATCATTCCATGTTGATTTATTCTCATTTATTCATTATTTCTTCCTCTTTAATTATCCTTACTGTGAATTTGAGCATACAATTATTATGTTTCATTTCCCTAGGATATCAAGAGAAATTCTTTGGATGAGTTTTAAGGATGCTATTTATTTCATTTTATTATGTATCCTGTTTTTATTTTATATTTCCCAGTAAAATATGGGTATCATGTATGTAATATTGATTTCAAAAATTTATAAATGATTGGTCCTTTGATATTTGGTTCCTTGTAATCATGATAATGTAATAAAATAATGCACTGACTTTGGGATTCTGGGGCTAGGGAATTATAGAGAGCAATGAGCTTCACTAAAATATTCCTTCGTTAAAAATGAATCACATGTCACACAAAACCTTTTTCCAAATATTTTAACAATTTAATATTCATTGTTCAATTCATGAAACACACCCTCCTTAACAAACTCTACTCATAAATGAAAATAATAACCTTCCCTTTAATTATGTTAAATTTTTCTATGAAATGATGATTACATAAATTATTGGAAAAAAAATTGGGGGAAATTCTTAGATGCCAAATTTGTTGTCTAATAATCATTAAATCATTAACCAAAGGATCATATTCTAAGTGAATAATACTTAATGATGCGTTATATTTTTGACTCAAGGAATCAAAAACCATATTTTCTTTACTATGTTAGTAGTGAATTGTGAAATCATAATCCTTTATCAGCTCCAACTATATTCTTAGTCTCATGTTCAATTTTTTGATTGAATATATATATGAAACATTTATGAATTATTTGTTGATATTATTAACAAAAAAACAAGTAAATCTAATTCAAAGTTATTTTCAATATAATTTTACTCAATATATATCAATCTATATGATGTATACACAATCACTCAATAATTATATATCAAAACACAACTGCTGACCTTTAACAACGAATCTATAAAAATTAAAAATTAAATTTTTTTTTAAAGCTAACTCTAGAGAACATAACAGTATTGGTTTAATTCATGTAATTTTTCATCACATTCCATTATCTTGATGAATTTAAATTCTTTTTATATAACTTGTTTAGTGGGGATATTTTTAGGGACTTAAACCATCTAGTTTGACCCATTGTCTTTTTCTAATTTTTGAGTTATTTAGAGGAGTCTATGAATAGGCATAGAGGTGTTTTGATTATAAAATAATGGAGTAAGGAGAAGTCACGAGGGGTTTGTTTTTTATATCAATAATAAGAAATTCATAACTTGTGTGAGGGTGGTTCACATGGTTCCTCTATATGTTAATTAATTTGAGGCCAAAAGGTATGACACGGATTGTTTTTCAACAGTACTTAAATTTGGATATTTACAAAATGTGAAAGGGTTTCCTACCATGAAAATCCATAGTGTAACACACTGTTATAATATTTAGTGCCTCAATTTTTCTCAATATTTATGAAAATTTTCCCAAAACCCAATAGGCTAGTGGCTCTTTCGTATGGTGTTTTGGAATCCCATCGACAATGTTCTATTCTCACCTTATTTTTCTTGATCTATAGTTATCCGAGCTACATTATTTCTTTTTCATTGACAGATAATTGATCCAGATATTCCCAGTTCTTCATTCCATGTGTTTTAGGTTTATATTTATCATTAAAATAGTGTTTTCTTCATTATTGGTTATAATAGTTGTGGCACAATGTCCTTGGATAGAAGAAGCACTTATAGGTGGGGTGATCAGGATCTACGAAATTGGTTAGTTCTAATGTGAAGAACATTGATGCCTTTGAGGTAGGGGTTTTATTGCTTATCTTGCTTATTTATTTTCAATAATCATGTTATCATGGTTTATCCCTTTTATTTGAAATGTAATAAACCTAATAAATATTTATCCAGATTAATAATGAATTGGATTTCTATTGCGGAATAATTTTTAATACCATGATAAGATTTTGAAACATGAATTTAAATATAGTGTGATATATATGTTAATCTTGTTATCATGCCATGTTATTCAATGGATTATCATGTTGATCTTGATGGAAAATGTAAAATAACATAAATATGGTGATTTTGTAAATTAGTTATCTAAATAATTAAAGATGGTGAATGTCAAATGAATCAGTTGTTTGATATTGTTTGATGGAAATTAAAAATTTTACAATGTGTATGCCTAATAAAATGTGTTCTTACAAGATATTGGAATTGATAAGGAATTATATTCATGATAATTATTTTTGAGAATATTAAAATGAAAAGGAATTTAATTAATCATGGTACATCTCGATGTTTAATGAAAATAGTTTTAATACTAAGAGCATGTTTATCATTTAATAACATGTTATTTCTTGATGTCATAGGTTGCATGAAGTTGTAAACTTTTAATAATGAATCCAGGAATTCGAGATTTATTAAAAATCCTCTATTTGGTAAAGAGAATTGATAAGGCCTAAGTTTACCATATACTTTAGAAGGGTGATTCTTTAATTTTGGGGCTATGAGATATTGTTTCCTTATGAATTCTAAATTAATTATTTTAGGACCTCAATTTCCATCTTCAATGTTATTATTTATTTCATGTTTCTTTTGTAATGTTATTTAGACGTGATCTTCACTATATTCAATAATATGAGCTGGTGATGGTTAAAACTTGGATGGATGATGTGATGAGTGTAAGGAGGCTTGGTTAATATATTAGCAGTCGATTAATGTGATGATGAAATGCATCATGATATTCCTATGGGTGTAATAAATAAAACTAGAGGCTATAGAATGGGATGAAACTAGGATTACATGTAGATGTTATAAAGAAAGATTATTACTTGAATTGAATTTTTTTAATTTAATATAGATGATTCTATACTTTTCTCTATATTCTATTCCACACTACTTGAAGTATCTTGATGTTTTAGGTTTCAAGTATCCCTTAGGTCGAAGCGTAGGATAGGTTTTCTCAAGTACCTCATTTATATAATCACGTTAATAATGAATAACAAATCAATACCCTTGGGGTTATTGTTTATGGGATGAAAATTAATAAATGATTTTAATATTTAGAAATTGTGGACATTGTTTGAATTATTCCTAGAGGGGACAAACATTATATTTTTCATTGAAAAATGTAACTTTAAAAAATGTTAATCATTAATTTAATGGATAATAAATTATTTAAAAAAATAAATGATAAAAATAATAGAATTAATTAATGTATCTCTTAAAATTATTATGTTCCTATAAGATATCTTGTCCATAGAAGTGGCATATGAGTGTCTGAAAGATGATAGATATATATGAGCTTAGAACTAGCTTATTCCAACAGTGTGGTTATGAGCTATATTATACATTGTATGTTCTAAGATTTCATACACTACCCCATACATATTGGTTAGGGATTCTAACATATAGTAGACTATGGGAGGGGGTTTTTTCCCAAACATCCTATATGGAGGATGGATCATTGATACGCTCTAGACCCATTATCTTCTCATAGAAGTTTGTTTTCTTAGTTTAAACGGTGGATAGTTTCCCTATATATCTGTCTATGAAGATGTAATAGGTTATGGTTCTTTCCATTACATGTATTTTAGATATAGTATTTAAAGGATAATTATTTTTATGACATTTATAGGATGTGATGTCTTGTGGTTCCTTAATCGATGTATAGTCTATGATGGCCTAATCTATAACAATCATTGTATGATAAATTCCATACGAGTTGTGTTGGGTCATAGGAACATCTTGGATACTATATGAAGATTTTATATTGGATTATGGGATGTTTTTATTCATGATGTTCATTTTTTGATTTCTTGCCCAACTATCATTAGGTGTGGTTATTTTTGAGAGAGATGGATCAGGTTGTGCAATGTTGGGGAAGAGTGGTAATCCAGTGGAGAAGAAGTAGAGGTACCCTTTTTTCTTCATTATTATATTATATACTCTATTTTATGTGGTACTTTTTTAGTCTTATCCAGGGTGAATCTAAGAACATAGTATACCAGTATAGGATAGGAGTTAGTTTTACTTTTATCCACTACGATTTAAGCTGATTTCATTATCAATTGAATTTTATAATTTGTAGAGGATCCTAAAATGTATACTATTATGATCACCATATATATATATAATGTTTTCAGGTTAGTTGGAGTAGGTTGAATATTGGGCGGTAGGATACAAGCTCGTGGTTTTGTAGGAGATGCTTTGATTTCATGATCACTCACTTCTTTACTTTTTTGGAACTTGTAATTTAATTTTATTTATGTTTTCATTTTTCTATTAACATTCATGTTAGCACATGGGATTTATTTAATAAGTTTTAGTATGTTTGGAATGGTTTATTTTTCTTATCCCTCTTTTCAGCATGTTTTTAAACGGTTAATACCTCTCATATGTTTGTGAATCATACCATCAGTGCTTGTCGACAACCCAATGTCTATTGGAGGGAGGACTCGATTAGTCACAATATTCTTTCTCTCATTATAGGCCTGGAGGTGTACAATTTGGGGTGTCATGAAAAAGTAGTATCATATGTTCTAGTTGATGGATAGTATTTAGTATCAAGTTAGGAACTGGTGAGATTACATGGGTTGGTCGGGTAATAGTTTCAGCAAATATTATTAAGAAATGTAAAAATGGAATTCCAGCAGAATCATTGGTATTTATGGACCTTGTGACCTACTGAATAGATTTTTTTACTAAGTATAAAAACTTATGGGACATTGGATAAAGGGTAAAGACATATTAAAGGATAATTAATCATTACTCATTTCACTTGTGTTTAAATTGGGTACACCATGTGATAGGTTAAAACATTAAAAATATGTTGAAAAATAAATTAAATGATGTTAAATATTCCATTTTCTAGGTTTAGGGGATCTAATAGTAGGTTCTGTTAGAATTAATGGATCTCAATTGATGTCCTCATCAGCTTCATGCCTAATATGTTTAACAGGATGTGATAACTGATTGTCACAAAGTGGAGGTCAATGATAATGAAAATTAGGGGAGGAAACGTTGAATTTTTTAGTGAAACTATCTAAAATAGTATGAGGGATTAATTTTAGATTCATTCAAATGATAAATGACCACAGAGATTGAGATTTTTTTTCGTTTGATCTATATTAAAAAGGAGCACTGAGTTTCATTGGTTGTGATGTTTCTGTATAAAGCTATGAGGAAGTGGTGATTCATGTTCCTTGGGGACTGCGGGGATTCAGCAGTCTCCATGGAGAAGTTATAAGACTAGTTTCTATAATATTTTCTTTCATTAACTATAAAGGTTTCTAACATCCTGGTTCTTATTACCCTTTTATAGGGAGGCTACATTGTGTGAGATTTTGGGATCCATTTTAGGAACATTCTATGATATGATCTAGATCTATTTCTAGATGAGGAGGTGATTATGAGACATTATTATAGGTATTTTCATCTTGATATACCATTATATGTCACCCATTTATAATGAAGATGTGTCTAGAGGTGATGGTGAGAGATGAAGTTATTATGAGGTAGATGGAAATCATGATATATTGTTGATAGGGGATTCTTTAGGATTTATAATTCTATTGATTAGTGATTCAAGGATCCCAGTTTCATGGATAGAGGAGGTTTTCTTCATTTGGGGATTCTGAAAGCCATGTATTCTCCTTTATTAGGGGTTGGTGTTTCTCTTACATATTCTAAGAGATCAAACAATTTTTTTCATATAGAGGATGATGTCATTAGTGGAGAGAGTGTCTATGTTTTTAGAGTAGTACACATGTGTAAAGTGTTCTAGTTTAGGTTCCTATGTTGAGTAAATTTAGTCTGAGGAAGCAGTAGCAAATTTTTCTAATTTGGGATTAGTAGATAGGATATGTGGAATGCATAGTATCAACCAATGAATCTTCTATTATATAGAGAGAAGAGATAAACCATGGAGGTAGTATTTAGAAGGGTCTGAGAGGCTATAAAGTAGGTTACATTCTACTTAAAACTCTAGAAATTCCAACTGTGTGTGAGCAAGAAATCATTCAAGGTAAAATTTTATTTTCTCTATATGTGGAAATGAGTTTTTTGATTCAGAAGTGACACACTCCTTCAAATCACATACCCTTTTCCATTATTAGAGGTTTTAGGTTTAGTTGTTTTTTGTTCCCTTAGAGTTGAATACACCAGTTAGATGTTGAGATAAATCATATGATGTAGGTTGATACTATGACATAGTTCTGTGGTAGTATCAATCTTATTGAGATTGAATATTCTTCCAGATAAAATCATATTAAATAATCCTTTTCATGGATTTGTTGTATTAGGTGTAGTATATTGTGTATTGATTCTAGAGGTAGGTTGTGTTCAATGATGTTTAAGGATATCCAACAGTGTTTTTTAGAGATAGAGACCCTTGGATGGGCTGTAGGGATATTTTTTTCATTATATTCCATTATGTTCAAGATAATTCAGAGTTTATTAAATTTTTAGTAGTCATCCTTACCCAATGTTTTAGAAGTATACAATAATGTCTTTCTATATTAGGTTGTATTTTTACCCCCTTAATGAGGGATTTAGTTTTAGATCAAGATAATTTTAGGAATAACACTTCTCTCATTGTCTCCATATAGGATGGTTCCTTCTATATTGTGAGAGATATGAGTATAGCATGATGATCTATAGTAGCGAGGGTTGGTTCAGGATAGTTTGTCACTTTGGTGTAAACAAGTTTTTTTCATGAAGATGTTTAATGGTGGTTTACGACTATGTATTGATTATCATCAATTGAATATATAGATAGTGAAGAACAACTATCCTCTTCCATTGATAGATGATTCATTCGATCATCTAAATGGAGGAGGTTGGTTCTTGATGATCAATCTATGGTCATGGATTCATCTAATGAAGGTTAAGGATTAGGATATTCAGAAGACTAATTTATATGCCAATATTGGAATTATGTGTTCTTTATGAATGCATTTCATTTGATGAATTATCCATAATTCATGGGGATGATGAATTAAGTTTTTAATGAGTTCCTGGAAATGTTTTTGGTGGTTTCCATCAATGAAATCTCTGGTAACTCCACATCTAAGGTGGATCATATAGAAAATATGTATTCTATTTTGTGAGATATTCTTCATGATCATCTATTAAGAATGTTGTATTTTTGTGATTTCTAGGCTAGGGAAGTCCTTTTCTTGGGAAATTCTATCTTCCAATAGGGTGTTGGTATGGATACATTAAAGGTAAAGGTTGTTGTTTCTTCTGAATCCCCAATGAAATAGGAATAGGTGTGGTGATTCAATATCCTTGTAGGATATTACAGAGGGTTCGTAGTTGATTTCTATTGGGTTATGACACCCCTGATTGTCTTTTCTAGGAAGGATCATGTGTTCTTGTGGACTGACTAGTGTTAAGAAGCTTTCACGTACCAGAAGGAGAAGTTATCCAGTACATGATTACTCTATTTTCTAATGTAGGGATTTTATTTTGAGGTTTTATGAGATGATTTACATCTTAAATTGGGTTGTGTTATAATTCATAAGGTATGTTTTATCTCTTTTAGGTCTTGGTATATAGATCCTAATGAGAATTACTATTTTACCCATGATCTTGAGTGGGATTCAATGGTGTTTTATTTGAAATTGTGGTGACATTACAACAATGTTGAGTGTTTTTTGGTTTTCACCAACCATAAGATTATGAGGTATTTATTTTACCAATGTTACATAAACATTCATCGACATTAGTGGTTGGAATTTTTATAGTGTTATGAATTTGATATTTCATATAATGGGGGAAAGGGAAATTTTCTATCTGTTGTGATGACTAGGATGTTATTAACTGATTCCATGTGTGAAGATGTATGTTAATTATAGGTAATGAATGAAGTATAAAAGATGCATCTAGATATCTGATTAGTTGGAGGAAGAGGTTTTCTTTTCCTAATAAAGTGTAGTTGTTTTGGTGAAAAATGTAGAGGATTCCTATCTTAGTAATTTTGAGGTGAAGGCATCCAGTTCCCTGATTTCCTTTATCTATTCCCCAAATGGTTGGTATGAGGATTGAAAGCACTAGGTTTTGTCTCATAGAAGGATTTTCAATCCTTTTATGATGCTTGATATGGTCCACTATGAGTTATATAATTGACACTATGTGATAAATCTTTGCATGATGAAGATATTATGAGTTGTGATAGGTTAGTTTTTGTTGATTGGGTAGAAGTATGGAGTTATAGTGTTTGTTTCTCATTATTGTTCATGCCAGACATTGTGGGATGATTACCATGTACTCAATTGTTTACTTATGTAATTTGGTTCTCCCTATTGGATGTGATTGGACATCTCGATAATTTTTGTTACTAATTTACATCGAGTTGAGGAATTCAATCATATTAAATGTGTGTTAGTATATCATATGATGAAATAATAAAACATTAAAATGATTGTGTAGTTCATCTCATTGGAGGTATTATAAAGGATGTACCTGGATAATGTAGTAAAATATATAGATTCCAAAGTATGATTATCTTTGATCAAGATTCAAACTTTACCTCCAGGTAGTGGATAGGTATCTAGTACCATTTTATCTCTCAGTTATACTTTATCATAAAATTTCATTCATTGAAAGATATTCATATAGAGAGTACCATAAATACACATGAGGATATGTTGTGCTCTTATGTCCTTGATTTTAGAGGGTCTTGGATGAGGCACGTTACCTTGGTCTATTTTTTATAGAATAAAATTTTCTACTCCACTGTTGGTTTGGATACATTTGAATATTTGTATGGATGGCCACTCCATTATCCATTATTCAAGATACAGTTCACTAAGGAAGTAATTCTTTGGTCAGAATGAGTTAAAAATATAGTAGATTTTATTTTGGTAATTTACAATAGGATGAGGCTAGCATAAGATCATCAGGAATCATATGTCATTATAAGAGGATACCTCTAAAGTTCAATGTTGGAGGTCACATGTTCATGAAGGTGAAACCTCATCATGGAAAGTGACTATTTGATCATTGGAGTAAGATTTATAAAATTGTTATTATGAATTTATAGGTTTTTTCTCATGTTGAAGCCATTGAATATTAGATATAACTTTCACTACAGATGACCAAAATACACAATGTTCTTCAGAGGTTGTGGCAACATCGTTATCTTCATAATGACCCCCATGCCTTCAATTGGGGTGAGATTAGTGTTTATGATGACCATACTTTCAAGGAGTGGCTATTGGAGCTCTAGTAATTTCATGAGATGGTGTTTCATAGGCAATATATTCTCTTGGTTTGTGTCTTATGATGGCAAGGTGGCATGCAGGATAGTATATAAGAACACATGTCACATATGTGCACTTAGTAGCCCTAGTTTATTGATGTTTATATATTATATTGTATCATTGCTAATTTTTATATATGTTGAACTTTATAGTTTATGAGATAGTTCCCTCTTATTTCACATTGGAAACCTTACACTCATTTGAGAAGTGTCTCCCCCATTATAGTGTTTAGCAGAGGATTTTTTCTGTGTGGTTTTCTATTGTTTCTATGATAATGTGGTTGACCTATTATGATTTTGATATTATTTCAAGGTATATCATGATTAAAATATTCATATTAAACCTTTTTGTTTTCTCCCTTGGTTTTTTATTGGATTCTCGAGGATGAGAATGTTTTGATAGGTATCTATTGTAAGGGCTTGGATGTTTCTATTTATACCCTTTTTGTATTTATGAAGTCCATGGTACTCATAGGAATCCTAAAAAAGGTATAGAGGTGTTTTGACTCTAAACACTTGGATAAGGGATAATTCATGATGTGTAATTGTTTAACACCATGGATATGTAGTCCATGGCTTATGTGAGGCTAGTTTAAGAGGTTTCTAATGAAGTGAATTAATTCTTGGAGAAATAGTTTGAAGCAATGTGTTTTTTAGAGTTACATGAAACCCAATACATACATAAATTGAAAGGTTTTCACACCATGAAAATATGTTTTGTAGTGTTACTTTATATGTTACAGAAACTCAGGTTTTCTCAAACCCTATAACCCTTTTCTCAAAACTCAAGAAACCAGTAACACTATCTTTAGGTGTTTTGTAATACCTTCATCAAGGATTTATTTTTAGCTTCCCATATTTCATCAGTAGTGATATGAGGTGTGTTCTACCATTTATCTCATGGTTAATCGATATAGATACTCATCTTTATTCATTATATGTGTTGAATGTCAATCTTTATCATTTTAATGATTATTATTGGATTTTTAGGGAGAGGTTAAGGTACTGTATTCTCATACGGATATAGCATTTATGGGATTGTTGATTTGGATCGATGACATTGTTCTATTCCCATGTGAATAAGGTTTACACATTTGAGGTATGGGGATCATTACTTATCCCATTTCTTTTCATGAAATTATAAAGTTATCATGGTTTAGACCATTGGATTGTATTGGAATTATCCTAATAACAACCAAACCAGATTAATACATAATTAGATTTGGATCATAGGTTGATGTTTCAAAATTTTATAATGGTTTTACTCTTGATTATCTTGATTTTGTGTCATGTGATAGCATTAATTTTTATTATATAGATTAGTATTGTTATCTTTGATTAAAAATGATAATTAATATAATGAATTTAATTGTTAATTAGTTGGATAATGATTTAATGATGAGGCATGTCAATTTAATACAGTGTTCTATGTAATTTGATGGTAATTTAACATGATACAATTCCCATGATTAATTAAATTTTTTATTCCATGAAAAGGGATTGGTAAATAATGTGTAACATGATAATTATAATTGAGAATGTTGAAATGAAAAGGAATTTTAATCTAAATTTCACTTCCATATTTTTTTTGAAAATATTTTTAACACTAAGAGCATTTTATATTTTTGATAGATTATTATATATTATTGCCTTAGATTTCGTTAAAATGGAACATGTGATTAAATAATATATTAATTTAACATAGTATAGAAACCAGTTTGATAAATATAATTTCTATGTTGAATGTTTCCCAAATTCTTAAGAATTTTGATTTCCTCGTGTTTGGATCTTTGATATCATATTTATGTGTTATGGATTGGTTCCTTGTTTTGGGGACTATATTGACCTTTTGGAAATGCTTGGTTGTTTCATGGTGCTTTTGTGATGTTCTCTAAATGTGAGTTTCTATTTGTGATGTGATATGTTCCTGGGATTGCTGATGTGATCTGGGGGGCAGCCTAGAATGTAATGAACCACAATTACATCAATGATATTTCTCTTCCTATGTTTATTTTATATAGTATAGATAACATAAAATCACTTATAGAACACAATAAAAACAATATAAATGAAGATTGGATGAAATAAGAGGTATTTCTAGAATTTAATGAACCTGTACTGATGAAATAGTAAATTGGCCTTTGAAATAGATATATGACCCTTATAAATAGTAAATTAGACTAATGAATAGTAAAATCACCCATGAAGGTATACATAAAATTTTTTCACCTTATAAATTAAATTATCATATAATTATACAATAGTATAATTAAATGAATATTTTAAAAATTATTAACTTATTGTTGGTATTTTTTTAAGTCATAAATATTTAATTAAAATTTTAAAATTAATTAAATGACATAAAATAATTCTTTTCCAAATATTAATATTTTTTCCTTGTGATTTGAGGTTAATTTTATGAGTCCATAGTTAATTTTTGAAAGCGTTATAAAATTATTTATAAATTGAAAATTTGAATTTTTTTTAATAAATGATGATTTTAATTAAAAATTAAATTTATGATATTTATAAAAAAAAATCAAAATATGGAGTTCACTATTTAATTATATAGGTTGAAAAATTTTTATGGTGAATTTTTCGGGTTCTTCTAAAATACATGAATTTTTGGAGAATTGTACAATACAAAAATTTATGATAAATGTTAAATACATGAAATACTTAGTCATAAGTGATGTATAGCTAATGTAATCCCATAATATTGAACTCTCCTTCATTATTTAAATATATTTAATGATAATTCCAAATATATTCATAGTATTTATCCAAAATAATAAACAAATGAATATAATATTCATAAAACACCACACTCCTCCATCATAAATACCTACCCTCACCACCCCTTCTCCTCACACCGTCTAGGCTTTGAGACTAGTAAAATTTTGGCCCAATCCTATTTTCAACACCCTAACCCATGTCAATGAGATATTGGTCTCATCAAAAGAACAAATCCATTTCCATAAGGAGGTTATCAAGGAGGAGAATTCAAGAGGTAAAATCCTATTCCTTTTCCTTTTAATTTCATTTCATGTTATTTTCTTTTATTATTCTCTCCTCACATACCCTCATAAAAATAGAATAAAAACTACATTAACTTATATATACTATAATTTTATTATATTATTGGAATAATCAATCATCAATCCCCTTCTCCTCTATATTTTATTCTAAAAATGAAAATCTCATCCATGAGGTGTTATTTTATCGCCTTCAAGGACGGCATGTTTTCATTTTCCTTCACCATCATCAAGCCTATTCATAAACCATTTTAATGGTTGAAATATATTTTAAACTTCATATTAAAACCATTTTTTGTTATGGAAGTAACATTTTTAAATAATAATAAAATATAAAAGAAAACAAGTTCATTGTGATCCAAAACCGCTAAAATTAATAAAAACGATTATCATTTACATGTTACCTAATGATTATTACTAATATCTAGGAATAAAAAAATATATAAAACCAATTAAACTATTTTATGTTCATTAATTTCATATAATTACAATTTTATAGAATTATTCCCATTTTACTTGAACTTAATTACTTATAAACACAAAAACAGATCATGACAACCAAGAAAACAAATCCTCCCAAATGATGAAATTAAACTCTATAACTCATAAATAAGGAAATAATTGAAATTAATAAAACTTTAATGAATATAATACAAGTAAAAAATCTTATAAATTAAATAATTAATGGATTTAATTTTATTATTCATGGCATTAAGTTCAGGTGAAGAACGCATTCAGATATAGGGTAAGGGTTTTCTTCCTCAACCTTCATTTTCATTCAGGTTACACTTTATTCCACTATAGACCAATGTAATTATTAATTATTTTCATGTTATTATTATTAATTATATATATATATATATTTTCCAAAATCATATACCCATATCATTCGATCACTCTTTTATGGGAGAATAAATGTTTTACAAGGTCCCCTTCTCATTTCTTCCCATTACACAAGCCTAGTTAAATGGAATATATCGATTTCTTACCCATTTTAATGTACCATACTAAATTTATTTTAAGACACAATTATTTTTCAAAAATAAATATTTTCTTTATGAAAAAATATATTTTTTCATTTATGGTATTATACAAATAATCATGAAAAATACAAATTATTTTTCCAAATTAACTCTTATTTACAAAGTAAAAATGTCATATCTCTCAAGAATGTATTAATGATTTTATTAAATTATATTCATATATTTAAACAAATATATTTAATTTTATTATTTATTAAGTTTTATCTCTTATTTTTATCACCCAATATATTGTATTAATTGGTTTGTGGTCAGTTTGACTATAATTGTTCTATCTTGATACTAGTCACCATGCTACTAAGAATGGTTAGAGATAATATATATACAGATTGTAGAATGTTATTTAATTTTCATATGTATATGTTGTTTATGATTATCCATGTTCATATTAGGAATTATTTGGAATCAATATATGATGTGTGGGCCCTGCTAAATCCCCTCGATGCATCAGTAGGTCTCATGAGACAAACTAGACTGGGTTTTATACTATTATGTATGGTGTCTTGGATGAGGCCTTGAATGTATATTTATGATGTCTATAATTTTTAATTTTTAATTTTCAAAATATAAATTTATAGTCCATTTTATTATTCAAATATTATAATATTTGTGGTTATTTATTATTATGTAATTATTTAATCAGCTTTTATTCCTACTATTTTAGGATCAAGACAATGTTTTATTGACCTATGTTTTTAGTTATTCACCATGTCTTGTTTTTTATATTTTTGATATCTTCCTCTATATGATATACCCTTACTGAGAATATGAGTTCACCCTATTCTTATGATTTTTACTCCCCAGTATGCAAAGATGAATATTATGAATGACTTTTAGGGATAATCTAGGAGTTATGGATGTTTCTAATGGAATTTCTATATTGTTCTTCCATTAAAAGTTGTAATTTAAAACTTATGTTTTTATTTGTATTCTAAAACTACTGAAATATTTGTTCCTTTGGGATAGAAAATACTTGTTTATTATTCCAAGGTAATGAAGTAAGGAAATGGCTCTGGGCAATTGGGGGCAGGGTCTCTATAATTGGAATGAGAGGAAGATTAGTAGAAAACATAGAAACTATATTTAGAAAAAATATATTAGGGAACATTACCCTAACATGGACTTTTAGCTTAATAATAGAATAACATCCTATAATTTTTTTAAGGTATAGATTATGTGGATATTTATAGCAATGCATCTCTACTGGGATACTACAAGTGGACATGGTTCTAGAACAGATGTACCTTTAGGTAACAACTCTAACAAGTTGTCCTAGGCCTAACTCAGGGTATCTTGTTACATGATAATGGGACTTATTGTGCACTATATTTGACACCCATGAGGGATGGGGTTAGGATAAGTCACATTTTCGTTATAAACCATTATGAAGAATTTAAAAGTAAGGAAGTTCCCATAGAATCCATGTTTATGGTTATTGGGATAACTGTGGATATAATTTCAATTTATGTTAAGTATTTATCTAGTTTGAGATTATAAATTATAATTCATAACCTATTCTAGTGTATTCCATTATTTAGAAATAGAACCTAGTTTAAGGAATGGGATCTATATCAACCCATGTATCCCATGTAGGAATTTCCCTCCAATGTAAGATAATTATTTTGATATTTGAGATCTTATTGGTGCTGAGAAACTTATAACTATACTAGTAAAACTGAATCAAGAAATGAAAAATAACCTTACCCGTCTGGAGAATCCTGATCCACAATTTATAGACGCAATGTTAGATCACTTTATGCAATAATATCCTCCATCATTTATTAGGACTAACCCCCAATTTGTAGTAGAGAAGTGGATAAGTTACTTAGAGAGGATAATTCATTCTTTGGGAGGCAATGAAAGTGAGAAGGTTTCTTTTGAAGTTTATCATCTATCTGGATATGTTGATCAATGGTGGTCATTAATTCAAAACAAAAGGGTGAGGATGAAATTAAAAATATCGAATGGCGTGATTTTAAGGAATTTTACCTATAAAAATTTTTCCCTCGCAAACAGTGAGTGGCTATGGGGATGAAATTCCTGAGTCTAAGATTGAAAGATGTTGAAAACGTTCTGAAGTATAATTCCACCTATAAAAGGTTATCAAGGTATTTCATATACTAAAAACATAATCCAAGGAGGAATAGTTATCTATTATTAGATATTTTAAAACAGTTCCTTCAAATGGAATTGGTCTCTCAAAATTTATCATCATATGAAGATATAGTTTCATGTGATATCTAGATAGAAAAATAATTCTATAAGTCTTATAACTTATAAGTAAAATAGGATAATAATATGGCTTTTTAATACTCTAGAAAAGGAAATACAGAAAATGGGAAGAATGGAAGAGTTTATTTTCCATCCTGTGATAATTTTGGGAAGAAACACCTCGATACATGCCTAAAGGGTATGGGTGTTTGTTACATGTGTGGAGATAGAGGCCACTAAGATCATGATTGAAAGGGAAAAAAATAATCTACCAATGATAAATGCTACAATTTAAATGTGATCGAATATTATGAAAATTATTGTCTTAAGCCTCAAGAAAACTTTCCTAAAATAATACTAAGGGATAAGTCCAAGATTATGTTGTCAAACTGTTAAGGATGAAATGTATAATGATGTGGGGGTGGGTAATTTAATCATTTCATGAAACATATCCAATGCTATATTTTATTCTGGATCATTGCATTATTTTATATCTTCTTAGTTTTTTAAGAAAATTAGACATTTCTCTTTTGATTTAATAAAGGAGTTATTAGTCAAAAATCTTATGGGAAGTATCATTGTGACAAAAATGTGTTGGTAAGTACCCTTTTGTGAACCTAAACCTGATTTAGTTACTAACCTTATCATAAAACCTATGATTTAATTTGAAATAATCCTCAGCATAGAATGGTTTCAAAAATAAGATGTGAAAATATATTTTATGAAGAAGGAAAATAGAATTTGTGGGGGAAATGTAGAATCCCTTATCTTTAGAGCAAAAAATTCCTCATCTTATTCATATCTAAATCCAGCATCAGAAGCACTTCTAAATAATGTTCTTGGGGAGGAAGAGAAAACATTATCTATGAATCATAAAATTGAAGACGTACCTATTATGAAAAAATATAGTCTGGTATTTTTAGAAGATTTACCTAGAAATCCTCTAGACTAGGAATTTGACTTTAATATTTATTTAATATTTGGTTAAAAACCTATAGAAAAAAATCCTTATAAAATATACACTATATAATAAGTAAATATAAAGAAACCACTAGATTAATTAAGTGATAAATGATTTATTCATCCTATTGTTTCTCCATGGGGTTCCCCTATTCTCTTTGACAAGAATAAATATGGATCAATGAGCTTGTGCCTTGATTATAGAGAAATCAATGCTATTAAAATAAATAAAAAGTATCCCTTGCCTCTCATTGATGATTTATTTTATCAACTTCGTGGAGATAAATGCATTTTAAAGATTATACTTTTATCTAGATATCATATGTTTCTTGTGAGTATGGAATATATTAAAATGACAGCATTTAGAACCATGTTTGGACATTATGAGTTTATAGTAATGCCATTTGTATTTTCTAATTCAACCTTTTTTTTCATGAATCTAATGAAAAAAAATTCAAGGAATATCATGATAAAATTATTGTGTTATTTATAGATGATATCATGATATACTCAAAAAGATATTAAGACCATGGGAATCACCTAAGTATTTTTATTAAGACTCTATGAAGAAATTAATTATATGGGATGTTTAGTGAGTGTGAATTTTGGCTTCAGGCGGTTTATTTTTCTTGTATATACTATCCCTAAGGATGAAATCTTAGTTGATCATGTGAAGGAAAAGGATGTTCAGGAATGGACTACACTAATTAAAAAAACCTAGGTATATAGTTTTATTGATTTATATGGTTATTATCGGGGTTTCTTTCAGAACATCACATGATTAGCAAACCTGATAACCAAGATTACTCATAATATGGCTATGTTCATATGGACAAATGAATGTTAAGAATGTTTTCAATAATTTAATAGGATATTAGTGAATACTCTGATCCTAAATCTACCATTATAAAATGGTGGATATGTAAATTATAGTGATTCATCAATGAACAAACTTCTTGTTGTTATGGAATCCCTCTTTTTTATTGCATAACTTTACATGACATTTTACAAACAGAGGATCTTTTAAAGCTTAGTGTCTTGGAAATAAGGTACATAATACATGAAAATATAAAAAAATATTATATTCAACATGAAAGGATTCTTAAAGGTTCATACTAATTAAATTTATTGTGTATCATAACTTGGGTACATACGTCATAGGAAAGGGGGAGCAGAAGGCCTAGTAAGGGAAAACAAGTGAAATAGTTTACATGTAAACTTGAGAAATATCTATAAGAAAATGAGGAATATAGTAAATTCATGATAAATAGGCATATAATAATAATAATATTTTGAATAATAACTTGAAAATTTTCCTAAAACATTTAATTTATACATTCATAAGCTTATAACCAAGGTCTATCTCCAAGGATTCATAAAAAAGACCATGATTATTTACCAAGGTATCATAAAAATTATCATCTCTAGAGATTAATTTCTTTACCCAATGCATTGGAATGATATCAGTACAAAACAATAATATTTCATTATATTCATGTGAACCACATTGATCATAAATAAAAGTTTCAAAATTAACTCATAGATAATAAAAGCAATGGGTTTCATATCAAAATCTTAGTGTTTTTAAATGTGCTTAAAAACATGATCATTACACCATTTATAAACCATGGAAAGGGAATGAGGGTTTTATGTATGTAAATTCTAGAATGAAATAAATAATTTTATTTTCTTGGTTAATACACCTATAAATTAATGATATTTGGGTATTCACACAATGAAAATAAAATAATTTCTTGAGAAAAATATAGATATTATGAGATGCAAATTCTGCAGCATAACAAGCATGAAACATGGTTTTATAAAACATTAAAAAGATATTTTATATGGGTAAACCAATCATAAAAGATTCATAATACAGTATAGAGACATAATAATAATTAAATAAGAACATGGTATGTAAATTTGAAATACATAGCACATAAAAGATAACTTGAAAGGAAAAGAGATGTTTGGAATTCCCTTACCTTGAAGAGTCACTTCTAAAAATCAATGATCGTGACCTTGGTGGAGTAAAAGAACATTTGGAGGACTTCATGGGATGTAATACTATAAAAAAATATTTTATAGTGATTTTTTAATGAATGGAAACAAAAAAAATGGTGGGTATCTATAGTAAAAGATATAGATTTTTTTATTAATTTTAATGGACACCTTAGTAGTGGTATTTGAAAAACCATGGTCTTTCCCACAGTATTTGACCATCATATTAGACACTTGGGACACCTAATATAATATTTTATTACTAAATATTAGACCATAATTATTACATCATTATTACATCATTAATAATTTCATTAAAAACACTGAAAACTCAAAACAATATTTTTACTATTCATCGAAAAACAGATCATTTTCTAAAAATATCATAAATTCACTATAACCTAATTTCAATGTTTTGAATTAAAAAATGACATTTATTTTACCTTATTAAATCTCTAAATATGTTAAATATCATTTTTAACTAAAAAATTCTTTATTTTTAAAAATAATAGTGGATATAAAATTTATAGTGACATGAATAGTAAAATTTTCAACACTTGAACAAAAAATTAGTTTATCATTTGTAATTAAAAATGAGTGTTTTTATAACACTATTTCATTATAATAAACATTATTAATATGTCCTTATTTTAATATGAAAATTTATATCTTTTTGAAAAGTAAAATTTTTATCTGAAAAATCAATTTATTAAATTCCATCTCAACTTTTACGCAAATGTATTCTTAAAACAAAAATGATGAAATAAAAATTTTATTAAAACAAGGGGATTATATTTTAAGTAACTAGGGAATTGAAACATAACCCCTTCAAACACCATCATATGACCTAAGGTTAAGGTGTGTGATGGTGATGGGATATTGGGGAGTCTCGAATAACATTGTTCGAGTGGTAATCTCCGCTAACTTGAACTTATCCTATAGGAAATTGTGTTCAGGATTAACATTTTGAAGATCAACTTGGTACTGGTCTATATTGAAGCCTAGTGACACTACCTCATTCCCAAGCTTGGAAAAATAGGCTTCGTATAGCTCGAGTCTACTGTATAAGGCCATTGACTCTTCTTTTTGCATTAATTATCTGTTATCATTTCTATTTATAAATAATAATTATAACATTAAAAATTATTATTATTTCCAACAGTAATATTAACCAACGATCATATAACAGTCAAACCCCTATGGTGATATTCCATTTATACTTATATATTTTTATTGATTATGACATAGTAAGACATTATTTTTCTGGAAACAAAATATTTTTCAAAAGTTCAAGTCATTAGATTCTTCCCCCCTTAAGAAATTTCATCCCAAAATATCAACTCATACCCTCAGAAGAGAAAAGGTGTGGGTATTTATTTCTTATAGCCTCCTCTAGTTCCCATGTGGCTTCTCCATATTTTTAGTTCCTCCATAACACTTGAATAGGGTGTTTATTCTTGTTTCATAGATCCTTGTCTCTGTGATCCAATATCTTCATTGGCTTCTCCTCATAAGAGAGGTCGTGTTCTAGTTATACCTCCTCGAGATTTAGTACATGTAATGGTTCAGGTATGCACTTCCTCAATAAGAATACATTGAATACATCATGAACTAGAGATATATTTTGAGGACGTTCAAGCTAATAGGCCACTACTCCTACGTAATCAAGGATTTTATAGGGGCCAATGTGCATGGGGATGATCTTACCTTTATTTCCAAAATGCATGACCCTCTTCCATGGAGAAATTCAAAGGGAGACCTTGTCACCAAAATTAATCTCAAATTCAATTTGAGGGTTATCGGCATAGCTCTTCTTATGACTCTGAGAATACTTAATGTGTTGTTTGATTTCATGAACCTTTTATGTCATCTCTTGCACAAGATCAGGCCAAAGAAGCTTTCTCTCACTAGCTTCATCCCAAAAAGTCGGAGTTCTACATCACTTCCTGTATAGAGCTTCATAGGGTTCCATTTGAATGGTTGAGTGGAATTTGTTATTGTAAAATGACTCAAATAATGGGAGATGCTTATCCCTTCCACCATTAAATTCCATTGAGTATGTTCTCAGCATGTCCTAGAGTTTTTAAATAGTATTTTCATATTAGTTGTTAGTTTAGGGTGATAGGATATATTGAAATTCAATTCAGTACACAGATCTTGTTCATTACTTCTCTATAATTTTGATGTGAACCTTGTATCATTATTACATATGATATAAAGTGTAACTCCATGAATCCTTGCCACTTTTTTCATGTAAATCATGGTAGTTTGAACAATAGAGAAATCTTACCAAATAGAGATAAAATGGGCAGTCTTAGTGAGATAGTCCACTATAACCCATATCACATTGTTTCATTTGGAATTTCTCAGAAGACGAGTGACAATTTACATAGTGATATTGTCCCACTTCCATGCTAGTATAGGTAGGGGTTGTAATACCCCTTTATGAAGTTTTCTCTCAACCATCACATGTTGGCATACGAAGAACCTTTTAGTGTAGTCAGAAATCTACATTTTCATATTATCCCACCGATAATGACCACGAAGTTCCCTATACATTTTCATGCTTTTGGGATGTATAGGAAACATAGACCTTTGAGCTTCATCCATCAGTTCCATATTTATTTCTGGAATAGATGGAACACATTGTCTTGTATGAAATTTGATTATACCTTCTTGATCAATACTAAACTCAAGAAGTTTCTCATCCTTCATAGCTTTAACCTTCTTCTATAACAAAGGATATTCTTTTTGAGTATTCCTAATCTTCTCTAGTAATGACTATTGAGAAGTCATTTGGGATAGGGTTGATGATGTCCCTTCCATTATAATTCCCATGTCCAGTTTCACCAAGACTATGATCAAGGGATCTCTATAAATCCTCATCATTGATAGATCAACATGGTCTTTCATACATAATGAATCAAAAAAAATTCTCTTCCAAGATGATTATGAATTGAACCATAACAGTCTTTAGTAATTTCCAACCATTTCCTACATATTATGTACAATTCATTTTAAGTGAAAATATACTTCAAACATTTATGGTCCTTTTATATATCACACTTCTCCCCATAAACTTAGTTCCTCTATATAATCAGAGAAAAAAACTACAGCTAGCTCAAGAACATGCGTAGGATAATTCTTATCATTTTTATTTACTTATAGAGATTCATAAGAAATTAACTTTCTATTTTGCATGAGGAATCACCTAATAACATTTATAGATGCATCACTAAAAATAATGAATCCTTATCTAATTGAGGATAGAGTTTACATGGGTGCAATAACCAATCTCTTCTTCATCTCTTGGAAACTTTCTTCACACTCCTTTTTCAAGATAAACTTGACCCTTTTTTAATTAATTTTTTTAATGGATTATAATTTCATGAAAAGTTATTCACAAACCTCAAATAAAATCTTACCAATCTAAGGAAAATATGAATCTCAATTTCTATTTTTGGGTGGGGCCACTCCACTACAACCTTTGTCTTTGTAGGGTCAACTAAGATTCCATCACCGGTTACAATGTGCCCCAAAAAAGAAACTTGTCGTAACCAAAACTCACTCTTGATAAACACTCTAAATAACCTCTATTTCCTTATATTTTGCAATATAACCCTCAAATGATCTCCATGAAACTCCTGAAATTTTTAATATATCATAATATAATCAATAAAAACTACCACAAAGATATCAAGGTATTCTTTAAAGACTCTATTCATCAAATCCATAAAAATATCAAGTGAATTAGTTAATCTGAAGGGTATAACAAAAAACTTATAATGCCTATATCTTAATTGGAAGGTGTTATTTGAAATATATTATTTCTTCACCATCAATTAATGATAATGAGATCAAAGATCTATCTTGGAGAATAACTGATCCCCATAAATCTGGTCAAATTAATCATCAATTCTTGGAAGAGGGTACTTGTTCATTTCTATGATCCCATTTAGTTCACTATAATCAATTAATAACCACATTTATCTATCCTTATTCTTTAAAAAGAGAATAGTTTCTCCCCAAGGAGACAAAATTTTCTAGAAAAACCCAATCTCGAAATGATCTTGGAGTGCCTTCTTTAATTCATATAGTTATACATTCACCATTCTATACAGAGTTTTTGAAATCATTAGGGAAAAAATCATGGGTTCAATAGAGAACCCTACCTCCCTTTCTATGGGAGTCCCAGGTAACTCCTTAGTAAATACATCAATGTATTTTGGAATGATGAGGAAATTATTTATCCTTATACTCTCATTTCCTTCTTCCTCTTCACCAATCAACTCCATAAAAAAGGATATTGAATGTGCCTCTAGAAAAATATCAAGTTGAGATATATCACATTGGAAGATAACTATTGGTTTTCCATTCAAGACTATTGATATTTCCTTTACTCTACACTTGATTTAGCATTATACATTGAGATCCAGCCCATCCCTAGTATAATATTGAATTCCAACATGGGAATGACTACTTAATTTGCGATAATATTGTTATTTCTAAATTAAATACTAGAGTTTGTAAACACTTTTTATTCTTGGATAATCCCTCTAAGAGTCTTGACTGATAACTCTATATTTAGTTGTTTAGGAATTGATTCTATATTATTTGAAAACATTGAGTAAATAATGGAATGTGTGTAACCATAATCAAACAAAGTATCTTCTAGATTTGATAGAACAACAAGAGTACCTTCAACCACATAATTTGGAGCTTCAACATCATCCATCGTGATAGAAAATGCATGAACTTGATCCCATAGACTATGTTGAGCCTTATGGTGATTCCCCTCCACTGCCCTTAGATTTAGACAGTGATTGGAAATGTTCTCAAGCTGTCCACACTTGAAGAATTAGACTTCAGGTAGGGTATGCACCATCTTACCTTTTTCATTAATGTTTGGAAGTCAAGGCTTCACCTCACTATGACAATTCCTCATGATATGGATATCTCTTCCACACATGTAACACTTCCTATACCTAAGCAGATAGTTCCCTGAATGCTTCATCCCACATTTTTTACCTGTGGGAAGTTGCACATGAATTCCACATATTCCCTAATCCAAGATCATCCCCAATCATGGATCCTTTGATTTATTCTTTTCATTGGATTTATGGGACCTTTATGTCTCACTGAACTCTTGTTCAACTTTCATAGCACTTCGTATGATCTCCCTATAGTTTTCATAGTCTCATTTGGATAAATTCTTCTATAGATGAGGTCTTAGTCTACCAAAGAATCTATCAACATTACCATTATGATCCTTGATAAATAAAGAGGTGTGACGTGAAATCCTTTTGAATTTAATCTTGTAGCATCACACAGATTCATTCTCCTTCTGCATAATCTCATGAAATTTTATCTCCATTTTTGTTCTCATTGAACGAGAGAAATGCTTATCGAATAAGATCTATATGAACTCTTCTCACTCCATATCTTCAATATCTCCTCTTGGACATGTGTTTTTAACTATCACCCACCACTTATTAGGCTCTCCCTATATGCAGTAAACAACCAAGTTGGATTTATCTTGATCAGAACTATGGAGAACAGAAAAGATATTTTCTATAGTGATTATACACTGTTCCACAATCAATGGGTCAGTATATCCACTGAACTTCAGTGGTCATTGACACATAAAGTACTCAACATAATGTTGTTCCCTTCTCATTAAAATTGGTGTACGATATTAATTCAATTTATTGACCATAACTTGAGTTATTTGATTCATCATTCTAAAAAATGTTTCCATTTTAGATTCCATAGAAAGGTCGTCAGTTCCTGGTCCATTCTGCTCACTATTTACACATTTTTCTCATATTTCCCTCCATTTTCAATAAGAAGAAACCCTTATTGAGAAATATGTATCATTTAATAATATTATATTTCCAAAGGAATTTTGATTTCATATAACATCATGCCTAAACATGCTATTCAATAATAACATTTAAATTTATATAAATACTTCACAATGATTAATAAAAATCATGTGATTAAAAAAACATATCCCCCATAAGTTTCAAATGAAGATTCCATCAGGGCCCATTGTCGTGCACCAGTTCCTGTTTAAGTCTAGCTTAAAGAGGTGTTTTTAAGTTATACCCCTAGATACATCTATGCCAGTTCCACATCCATTTTTTCATATCTAGACATGGGTTTATTTGTTCAGAAACCACTCACTTAATATTTCACCAAAATACTAGGAGGTTTTCCTATTTTTAAAATATTCTATAGGGTTATTTATAAATCGTTAATATCTTAATTTCCATAAATAACTAAATTTTACTTTGATTCCAATTATGGAATTCCTCATTTTTATTACATAATTTCATATTACATTTTACAAACAGAGGATCTTTTAAAGTTTAGTGTCTTGGAAATAAGGTACATAGTATATGAAAACATAAAACATTATTCTATTCAACATGAAAATATTCTTCATGGTTCATCCTGAGTACATTTATTACATCTCATAACCCGAGGACATACATCAATGGAAAGGGTGAGCATAAGTTGAAGTAAGAGGAAACAAGTGAAACAGTTTAAATGTGAACATGAGAAAAATCAATAAGAACATGAGGAATATCATAAAGGCATGATAAAGAGTAATATCATAATAATAACAATATCTTGAATAATAACATGAAAATATGTCTACAAAATTTAATTTAGATGTTCATAAGCATATCACCAAGGTCTATCCCCTTTGTGTTATAAAAATTAACAAGGTTATTCACCAAGGTATCATAAAACTTGTCATCTCTAGAGATTAATTTCATTTCCAATGCATTGAAACACTATCAGGGATCACCGTTAATATGTATTTATTTTCATCAGAGCTACATATAACATAATAAAAAAATCATAAATAACCCATAGAGAATAAAATAAATGGGTTTCATATCAAAATCATGGTGTTTTAAAAAGTAATTAAAAACATGATCATTATGTCATTTATAAACCACAGAAAGGGAAATAAGTTTTTATGTATGTCAATTACATAATCAAATAAATAATTTTTATTTCTTGTTTAATACACTTGGAAATTAAAGTGGTTTAAGAATTCACATATATAAAATAAAACAATTTCATGAGAAAAATAGAGAGATTTTGAGACAAAAATTCTGAAGTATAACAGGTATGAAACATGGTTTTATAAAGCATCAAAAAGAGATGGGACATGGTTCAGTCACTCATAAAAGACTCATATTATAGTATATTGATATATTGAAATGTAAATAATAACATTTTATGGAAATTTAAAATAAATACCACATAAAATATAACTTAAAAGGAAAGAAGAAGTTGGGAATTCCCTTACCTTGAAGAGTAACTTTTAAAACTCAATGATCGGGACCTTTAGGGATTAAGAGAACCTTTGGAGGAATCCTTGGGAGGTAATACAATCATAAAATCATGGAGAATGGTTTTGTAATGAATGGAAACGAATTAAATGGTTGGGTATTTAAGTTAAAAGAGATGGAGTTTTTTATTAATTTCAAATGACACCTCATTAGTGGTATTTGAAAAACCATGGGCTTTCCCATGGTATTTTCCCTTGTTATTGGCCACATGTGATACCTCATATAAAATTTTTTTACTCAATAGTTGACCAAAATTATTACATCATGACTAAATCATTAATGATGTCATTAAACACACAAAAAATTCAATACTATATTTTTACTATTAACCGAAAAAAAAACATTTTCTAAAAATATCGTTAATTCACTATAACCTAACATAAATGCTCTGAATTAAAAAAAGAAGTTCATTTTAATATAATAAATCTCTAAATATGGGAAATTTAATTTTTAAGTATGCAAATACTTGATTATTAAAAATAATAGCGGACAAAAAATGAATAGTGACATACATAGTAAAATTTACAACACTTGAAAAAAATAAAATTATTTTATCATTTTTAATTCTAAATAAGTGTTTTTATAAAACTATTTCATTATAATAAAAATTATTAATAAATCCTTATTTTAATATGAGAATTTATATCTTTCTGAAAAGTACAATTTTTACCTAAAAATTCAATTTATCAAATTCCATATCAATTTTTAAGAAAAACTAATCCTAAAACAAACATTATGAAATAAATTTTTTTTAAAAAAATGGGATTAAATTTTAAGTTACTAGGGTCTTAACACATAACCCCTTAAAAAACTTGAATACAACCTAAGGGTAAAATGTGCGATGGTGGTGGACTTTTAGGGCGACTCAGATAGCATTGCTTGAGTGGTAATCTCCTCTAACTTGAACTTCTCCTATATGTGATTTATTTTATGCTTAATATGTTGAATCTTGGATTGGGCATGGTCCAAAGCAAAGCCTAGTGATTATCTCTCCTTCCCAAGCCCCAAAAAATGTTCTTTTGTGGCCTGAGTCTACGGGATGAGGCCATCGACTCTTCTTTCTGTATTAATTATATGTTATCATTCCTATTTAGAAACAATAATTATGATGTTAAAAAAATTGTGACAATCATATTAACCAAAGGTTGTATAACAGTCAAAACCTGATGGTCACATTTCATTTATAGTTATAAATTTTTAATGATTATGAAATAGTAAGACATACAGTTTTAGGAAAAGCAATATTATTCAAAATTTCAGGTCGTTTCATTTATCATTATACAGAATGACCAAGTTATTACCTATGTATCAAGGATATTAGAAACTCATGAATAGAATTATCCCACTAAGGATATTCCATTAGAATCCATATTATTTTCTCTGAAAATATGTAGAGACTATATCTATGGTGAAATATGTAAGATATATACAAATTAGAAGAACTTGAAATATATCTTCTCACATAAATAACTCGACACGAGGAAAATTAAGTGGCTCTAACTAATCAATGATTATGATTGTAAAATACACTATCACCCTGTGAAGGAAAATAAAGCATAAGGTGCATTGAGTAGGAAGGATCATGGTGTTTTGAACAAAATAAAAATTAATAAGTACCCTGTGTAAATGGATATAAAAGAATTTATATAGTAATTATCAAAGATGGTGTAACATCATTACTTTATCAATTGGTTTCCCAAACATATTTATTGGAATGGATTTAAAGTTTTCATCCTGACTATGAGAATCATCCAAGGAAAATTATAGATGTGAATTTTGGGAAGTTGGCATACTTCATGTATGAAGATGGAATTCTAAAATTCAGGAAGACGATATGTGTTCCCTATATACATAACCTAAAGAGGGAGTTATTGAATGATTACCACAATTAAAATTTTTCTATACACCCTAGTAGCATGAAGATGTACATAGATTTGAAGGAACATTTCTATTTTTATAACATGAAGCAAGAAATTACTGATTATGTATAGAGATGTTTAGTCATTCAACAAGTGAAGGATGAATGAAAACATACTAGAGAATTCATAAAACCAATTCCTATTACTACATGGAAATGGTATGACGTCACTAAGGATTTTGTCACTAGATTACCAAAAACCCCAAGAAATAATGATGCAATATGGGTGATTTTTGATCGACTTACAAAATATTCTCATTTCCTCATCATAAGGGAAGATTTTCTACAAGAGCGCATTGCATAGGTCTTTATTAATGAAGTTTTAAGACTTCATAGAGAACCTCTATAAATTATGTCTGATGATGAACCACAATTTTCATTGAAATTATAAAAAAGTCTCCAAAAATATTTGGATATTGATCTTTATTTGAGTATTTCTTATCACCCTCAAACTGATGGGAAATCAGAAAGGATGATCAAAACTTTATAAGACTTGTTGAGATCATGCTTACTTGACTTTAAAGGTATGTGATATCAATATTTACCTTTTTTGGAGTTTTCCTATAAAAACCATTTCTATTTATGAATTCAAATGGTCCCATATGAAGCATTTTATGGAATGATATTCCATACACCAACCTATTGGGATGAAGTTAGTGAATGGAAACTTGTGGAACCAGAGCTTGTGGAAGAAACAACAGCAAAGCTAAACACTATTCAATCATGTATCATGGAGGTTCAATGTATTAAAAAGAGATATGTCAATAATTGAATGAAATATTTATAATTTCAAGTTCAAGAACAAATTTTCTTGAATGTTTCTCCATGGTAGAGTGTTATAAGATTTGGGAAGAAAACGAAACTGAGCCCCAGGTACATTGGTCTATTAGAAATTCTAGAAAGAATTAAAGTCAGGTCTTATCATTTTCCTATGTCGCCTATCCTTTCTAAAGTAAAAAATGTTCTCTGCATCTCTTGGTAAAAAAGGTACATATCATACCAACCACATGTACTCAATTCTGAAGGAATATAATTTCAACCTGATTTATCTTATTATGAAGAGCCCATCTAGATTATGAACACTAATGAACTAGTGTTGAGGAATAGAATGACTCGGTTGGAAAAGGTACTTTGGAAAAATCATAAAATTGAATAGGTGATATGGGATCCTAAGGATCTTATAGAGAATAACTACCCAAATATTTTTATTAGTTGGCATTCTGTATATTATGAGGATGAAATTATTTTATGAGGGGACAATGTAACAAACCAGAATTCTATCAATGATATTTTCCTTCCTATTTTTAATTTATATAGTACATATCACATAAAATCACTTATATAACATAACACAAACTTTTTAACTAAATAATTAATGAAATAAGTGGTATATTTAGAAGTTAAGGAACCTATACCATTGAAATAGTAACATGACCTTAGGAATAGAAATATGACCATTATGAATAGTAAATAAGCCTAATGAATAGTAACATCACCTATGAAAGTACAAATAAAATTTAAGCACCTTATAAATGAGATTATCAAATAATTATATCATAGTATATGTAAATGACTATTTTGAAAATTATTAATTAAGTGTTGGTATTTTTTTATCTCATAAATATGTAATTAATATTTTATAATTAATAAAAATTATTTAAAAGAAATTTTATTTTCATAAAATTTACTCATAAATTAATATTTTGTGTTCTTATGATTTGAGGGTAATTTTATGAGACCTCGGTTTATTTTTTTGAGTGTTATAAAATCAGTAACCAATTTAAAATAAGTATTTTTTGAGTAAATGATGATTCTAAATAAAAATTAATTTTCTCATATTTATAAAATTATTTTCTTTAAATGGATTTATTTTTTGAATTTTAAACACCTATAGATGGTTTGAGTGAATTTTTGAGATTTTTCTAAAATACTTGAATTTTTGGTGAATAATAAAATATGATAACTTACGATAAATGTTAAATACATGAATTATTGATACATATGTGATGTATGGATAATGTAAGAAAATAATATTTAAATATCATGAATTATAATAACATATTTTAGGGTAATTATCTTACTACTAATTTTTTTAGCAAAAATAATAATCAAGTGAATAAAATATTCAAAAACACCCCTCTCCTCCACTATAAATACCACCCCTCACCACCCCTTCTACTCACACCTTCTAAGATTTGAGCCTGGTAAAATTTCTTTTCAATCCTCTTCCTAGGCCCCTCCCCCATTCCTAGGAGATCTAGGTCTCATCAAAATTTCAAAACCATTTCCTTAAGGAGGTTATCAATGAGGAGAATTCAAGATGTAAAATCATCTTCCTTTTCCTTTTAATTTTTTTTCAGGATATTTTCTTTCATTATTATCTACTCACCACATCCAAATAGAATGAAAAATCCATTACCATAAATGTATTTTAATTTTATTATCTTAATTTAATAAGTCATCATCAATACCCATTTCTCCTCTTCTTTTTATTCTAAAAATGTTAACGTCATCTGTGAGATGTTGTTTTATCACCTTCAAGGACGGAAAGTTTTCATTTTACTTCACCATATTCAAGGATTTTCATAAAAAAATTGTGGTTGAAATATATTTAAAAATTTATATTGAAACCCTTTTTATGTTCTAGAAGTAACATATTTACATAATAATAAATTATTAAACAAAAGGATTTCATTGTGATCAAAAACCGATAAAATTAATCTAAACAATTATAATTAACATGTAATCTAATAATTCATCCTCATATCTAGGAATAAAACAATATTAAAACCCAATTATAATTATTTATGTTCATAAATTTCATACAATTCTAATTCTATATAATTATACCCATTTTACATGAAATTCATTACTTATAAACAATAAAATCGGTCCTGAAAACCAAGAAACTTAATGCTCCCAAATGATGAAATTAAACAACATAACTCATAAATAAGGCCATAAAAAACATAATGAATCAATAATAAACCTAATACATATAGAAATGATTCTAAATTAATTAATTAATGGATTTAATTTGATTATTTATGCATCAAGGTCATTTAAAACACGCATTCAGACATAGGGTATGGGTTTTCTTCCCGAACCATCATTTTTATTCGGGTTACACTTTCTTCCTCTACACAAAAATGTAATTATTTCTTATTTTTATATAATTATTATTAATTATAAATATATATATATATATCTTTATAAATAATTTATCCAGATGAGTTCTTCATTCTTTGTTGGTAGAATACATGTTTTACAAGGTTCCCTTCTCATTTCTTCCCATTGCGCTCGCCCGGTTAAAGGGAACATCTCGATTTCTTACTCATTTTAAATTACCATCTAAATCTATTTTATGAGACAGTTATTTTTCTAAAATCAATAATTTTGTCATGAAAAAACTATTTTTTGTTATTTCATGTTTTATACAAACACTAATGACAAATACAAATGATTTTTCCAAAATAACTCTTCTTCGCCAAGTAAAAGGGGACTTCTCTCAAATATTCATTGATGATTTTATTAGAGTATTTTAATATATTTAATTTTATTAATTATTTAGGTTTATCCCTTATTTTTATCATCCACCATATTTTATTAAATGGTTTGTGATCATTTTGAATATGGATGTGCTATCTTTATACCATTCACCATACTACTGAGGGTAGTTAGTAACTATGTTCAAAGATTAGGGAAAGTTAGTTTCATTTCATATGTATATGTTTTTTATTTTTATACCTATTCATATGATGAATGAATTTGACTTATTAAGTTAAGGGTGTGCCCCTCTATATCCCCTCAATGCATCAGTATATCTAATTAGAAAAACTAGACTGGGTTTTTAACCATTTTGTGTGGTGTCCTGGATGAGGCATTGACGGTATGTTTATGATGTCTAACATTATTCATTACCTCATTATAAAACTAGAAATTTATATTCCATTTGATTATTCTACTAGTATAATATCCATGGTTATGTTTTATTGTATAATTTTTTAACCAAATTTTATTCCTTCTATTTTATGCTTAATATTATGTTTTATTGAACTATGTTTTTAATTATTCGTCATGTCTTATTTTTTATGTTCATAATAGCTTATATTTTATTACTTACCCTTACTGATAATCCTAGATCACCCCTTTATTATGTTTTATTTTTCCCCAGGATTCGAAGATGAATATTATGAATGACTTAAAGGGATAATCTAGGATTTATGGATGTTTCTAATGGAATTTCTATATTTTATTTCCTGTTAAAGTATTAAAGTAAAACATATTATTGTATCTAGTTTTCCAAAACTACTAAACTATTCGGTCGTACATGATATAAATTCCTTGTTTATTATTTTAATGTGATGATGTAAGTAAATGGCTATGTGCAACTGGGTTCGGGGTCTCTACATAAATTATGTGGAATAAGTTGACGCATGGGATGAAAAGATGCATCAGGATATGCTTGTGGGTTTTGGGATTGGTATCAGAGATGATGAAACATGTTGAGACTAGTATTTACTATTGAGGTGATAAAATCTGGATGCTTGATTTTAGTAATTTTTTTATTAACGATGTCCAGGTTTCATATTATATCTGCATTCCTTTCCCTACTACATAAGGAAGCTGGATATTCTTGGTTTCATGTTTCCTATTGGTGGTAGATTAAAAGGTTTTTCCTAGAGTACCCAGTTTATAGAAAGATGATAATAATGAATAATATGTTATAAAAAATAGGGTTTGTATTGATGGAATGGAAATGGTTAAAATATTTTATTATTGGAAAACCAATGATATGGTTTGATTATGCCTGGAAGGAATAGAATTCACATTGTTTGTTAATAAATATATCTTGAAATAATTATAATGGTTAATTTAATGGATAATTAATTAATTAACCAAATTAATTGATTAAATGAAATTTATTAATTAATTTATCTCCTAAAATTCATGTGTTCCTATAGGATATTTATTCTCTAATAATGAAAGTTGGGTATCTAATAGATGATAACTACCGTTGAGCTCAGGACATGGTTATGGTCATACTATGGTGAAGAGGTATATTATATACTTTATATTATTTGATTTAATATTATATTCTGCCCAAGTTGGTTACATCTACTGATACCTTATGGAATTTGGGTGGGTGTTTTCACCAACATCAAGTGGGAGGATGGATGTAAAATAACCTTCTCTATCCATTCTCTCTTCTCTTGGTAGTTACTTGTGATGTTATGAATAATGGTTAGTTTACCCATATATGTGTGTAGAGGGATGTGATGAATTGTGGTTATTTCACACAAAATAATCTCCAGATATAGTATCCAAAGGATTATTATAGGTATGACATGTGTTGGATGTGATGCCATGATGTTCCTTACTCTATGTGTGGGATGTGATGGATTGAGGTATAATACCCAATGTATGATACATGTCATATGGTTTTTGGTGGATCACGAAAACTACGTGGTAAATATATAGAGATGTGATATGGGATGAAGTGTATAGAGACCCTACCTTTTATATATTTTCATTATATAAGTTTTTTTGAATACTAAAAACATCATAAAAATATATTACCAAACATCGTACTAGTCTAGTGCCTTTTGAAACATGGAAATATAATCACTTGTATATAACTGAGCTACATTATTTCAACTAGATTTTTCTTGACTAGAACCCTTCTTAGAAAAATAAAACATAATAAAAAGATTCCTAAACTGGGGATGGAAACATAAAAATGGGTGAGATGAGATACTCATAAAGGGTTTTCAAGGGAGATATATAAGTATAATCATGAGCATAAGTTTATGATAACATTATCATGAAAATAGAATACAATACCCCAAATATCAAATATCATTTACAGGAATCATGGAAAAAAAGCTTGATAGTTCATAATACATGAATCATAAGGATATAAAGAGAATAATACATGAAATAATAACATAGGAATAACACATGGAATTTTGGAAAAAAATAAGCATATAATATTGCTTCTATAGTAGCCAAGGCATTGCTTCCAAGACCATCTAAGTAGTATTGGTTCACTTCCCATACCATCTTGGTAGTCATGGTTCACTCCCATGTACATATTAGTAAAGTGATTTCACTACTCATACCATATTAATTGTCATGGTTCAATCCCAAGGCTATCTTAGTAGTCATGGATTACTCCCTATACCATCTTAGTATTTCTTGTGAGATATAAATCTATAACCAATGCATTTTAGTAAGATATAGGTCTCACCCATCTCATAATGAAATCAAAATACATGTTCCAAAAAAATAATAAACAATCATAACTTAACCCATGAAATTCAATTGGTATCATAAACATGTAATCAAATCATTACTTGTGAAAAAATATACATGTTTCAAAATCATTTCATCAAAATAATATCATGTGAAAGGAAGAGGGTTTTAGAATCATATAACTCTAGAAATGGAAATGAATATCATAAACGTCATTTCATGAAAACATAAACCATTTAGATAAATAGTATGAATGGAAACATTGAAAGTTTTCCCCAGAAAAGCATTAGTAACACCAAGGGATGTCATCTTATATAGGAAATAATTGGGACATATTTTATAAAATATTTTCTTAAGTAAAATATCTTTTCTTGTTTGAAATTTTATTTTTAAAACATAAAACCTTTTAAAAACTGTTTTCATCAAAAATATATTCTAAAACATATAAAGGATGCTACTAAATACATAAAATATTTTTAAAATAATTTTCCTTGAAAATTATCATCAACGATCATTTGAAAACATTTTTGAAAAATCATGGTTTTTTAAATAAAACATATTTCTAACCAAATGGAGAAATAGAGTCATATTTTTCATAAAAACTTTTTTTTTAAATTGTCTTAAGTGCCAAAGAGTGAAAAAATGATACTAATAAATGGATATATCTTAAATAAATATAGGTTAAGGAATATCATGAGTGTTATTAATAGATGGATAATAATATTTCATCAAAAGTATCATAATCATTAACAATCTCAAAAAGTGAAGAGATTGTTTAAATAAACTCATAACACTTGGTTACATGGGATCATACTCTCCATGTAAAAAAATAATTAAATTTTTATTGAAAATATAATTAAAATAATTCAATTAATTATATAACATTTAAAATGGAATTATATACACCTCAAAAAATAATATAGGTGTATAAAAAAACATGTGTCTCAAATAAGGAAAATCGTGACAAAACTATCTTACTGATTTGGTAGCTTTATAAACATTAACCTTACAAAAAAAATAATAGAATGGATATGAAAAAACCCATAAATTTAAGAATAATAATATTACAATACATCCATGGGAAGTATACACTACACACAAAAGGTATGTGTGGTGAATAAAGCATGTATCTCATAGAAATCAAAAGTGAAATGAAATTCCCTCTCTATTTGTCTTGAATCTCTTCGTTCTCATACAAGATTACTATATAGTAAATTTATGTTTAATATAAATATTTTATAGAATTATATTATTTTATCTAATAACATATATGGTTTTATTATGACCTTGTATTACACGCTTGCGAAAAATCTTATGTTAAGGTTTCACTTTGGGTAATATTTGCTTTTTTCATCACATGTGTCTTAGTTTATTATGTTTTTAGTCCTTATACTTATATCATGATTTAAAGGATTTAAACCATGGTATAAATATAATTTATATCCATTATATTTATTTTATAATGACCTTTATAATATATATGTATGAAATACAATACACTGTTCCCGGAGATGGTAAGTCATATGTACGCATGAACGTTGATTCTGTTTTATTGTCATATTGAAAGAAAGAAAGAAAATGAAATATATGTGTATATATAGATATTATAATTATATTATAATTATTATTTCATATATATAATATATATCATATACTTTCACTAAAAACATCCTTACTATATTATATATAGTTTGTGGACGAGTCACATTACTTTGAGAGGGTCGTAGTCCACACATACTCAAAATAAATTATCATATTTACACAAAAGTGGAAAAGATAAAGTAATGTTATAAATAAAAATTACATAATAATAAATACAATATAAATATAATATTTACCGTATATAAGTAGATTTTCCATCATAATTTTCACCATGATAGGCTGTAAAGGAAAAATTAACAATCATCGTTTTGTGAGGCGGTAATTCACCTTACTCATAAACAGTATATTCATTACAGTTTAGATGGAAGTGTGTATATGTGTAGTTTGAATCATTTTCCTAAAAAAATACAATTATAATTATTATAATGGTTTTTTTATAAAATATTTATTTAAAAAGTGATGAGGGATGGATAATTGAAATTATATAAAAGAACCTGTGGAAGAATATTACCTCCTATTCAGATAACTCATTTTGGTTTTCACCAAAGGGATTCCATGGATTTATTTTAACCCAATGAGAGGATTCTTGGATTAGGGGAAGGATTTATAGAATATTTTTTTGATATTGGTTGATCAAAAGTGTCTTGAGATGTGTTTGAAAGTGGGGGCAGAGAGGGTCTTTTTATAGTGGAGGAGGAGTGACATTATTGTTATATTTTGATAAAGGAATTCCATAAACATTATTCACATTCCATGTGGATCCAATAATTGAAAAAATTAGATTAAATGGAGGATATGGTAAAAATATGTCCAGAAAATGGCTCCTAGACAAGTGTTTAGATCATTAGATCTTAAATTTAAGTTTTAGTACTTTGTCAACATAATTTTTCTCTTAATAATTGTAATTAATTTTAATCATTTTCACTAATATTTTTGGTAGAAAACTAATATCAAATTAGGAGTAATTATAAATTATTTATATTCCAAATATGGAATAAATTTTTTCAATTTCCAACAACAAAATTGGAATAAAATAATTAAAATTTAATCCCATTGACGAGGCGACACTGTAGGTTTTTGAAGTAAACAATTCCAAAAGTTTGCTTTGTTTTTATGCCCAATATCATAGTGAAATTGATTATAAGGACCTTCATTGTATTTATTTATAACAATGTGATATATTTAAACTATAAAAAAAATTGAAAATATAATTTCACCTTATAAATAAATTAGATTAAAAAGGATAATTAAATTAAAATTCAGTAGTTTTCACTATTAATCCAAAAAAGAAATTTCTTATAAAAATCCCAAAAATTAAAAATAAGATAATTTAAAAATTATAAATTCAAAAAATGAAGTTTATTTTATCAAATTAAATTTCTAAAATTATATAAAATTAATTTTATAATTTTCCCTATAAGGACATGAAAAGTATTTTATTTAGGAAAATAGTTCTTTTAAACATATAAGGACTTTACAAAAAATTATGTCCTTCATTAGAAATATGAATTATTTATATAAAACCATTATGAAAAATATTTTAAAATTAGTTATTACTATTCATATTACTATGTTTAATGTATATTTTATAACTATCTCATTTAAATAATTATAACAAAATTGGTGTTTCATAGAAACTCAGTGTTGTGTGTAACATATTCCAAGTAAGTGATACATGTAACATATGCCAATTCGGTGTTCTATGTAATTTAATCCAAGTAGTTATTAGATGTAAAGAATATTCGAATTAGTGAAATGAAAGATATCAATGAAAATTCAATTTTTTGAAGAAAAAAGGTCCATAAAAACTGGGGGTGTCACAATCTATCCCCCTTAAAAAGAATTTCTCCATTAAAATTCATCATTAGGTTAAAAAATGATGATAATTCTTCTTATAATATCCTTTGTATCACACAAAACTTCCTTTAACTGGTGATTTCCCCCATAAAACATTGAACAGGTAAGTGGTCTTGTTTCATAGAACATTCTCTGATTAGTCCAGAATTTAAACTGGTTATACATTTTAAGAAAGATCATGCTCTAGCAGTATGACTTATGAGTTCTGTATATGTGAAGGGTCCTAAATGTACTTACTTATGAGAGACACATTGAAGACATCATGGACATGAAAGAGATTTGGAGGAAGTTCCAAGAAATAGGCTACCATACCGATATGATCAAGAATCTCAAGGGGGTTGATATACCTATGGATTAGTTTCCCTTTCTTCTTGAATCGCATAACTTTCTTCTAGGGAGATATTCGTTGAATACCTTCTCACCAACCTCAAATTCTAGATCATTTTTTTAGTTATCAGTATAACTTTTCTGCCGAATTTTTGATTCCTTGATATGTTTTTGAATGGCTCTAACCCTTTCTGCCATTTCTTCATTAATAATATGTCTCAATAGATCTCTTTATATAATTTCAAACCAACATGTTGGAGTTATAAATTTATTCCCATATAGGGCTTCATAATGTTCCATCTGAATTCTAAAGTAAGAAAACTATACCATAGTAAGGGGTTGATACCAATCACCATTGAAATATATGGAAGAAGATCACAACATATCCTCTTGGGTTTGAATTATTCTATCAGACTGGCCATATATCTAAGGATGATAATAAGTAATGAAACTATATTTTGTATTATGTGCTTATTGAATAATTTTCTAGAACATTGGGTTGAACCACAGATCTCGATCCAATAAAATTCAATATCGTACTTAATATGACCTTACCACTTCTTTAATTTATATCCTAGAAAGATGATCTAGAGAGATATCTTATCTGGTGGTAATGAAGTGTTCAGACACTATATGGTGAAAGGGTTTCACACAATGAAAATATTTTTTGTAGTGTTCCTTTATATGTTACAGAACCTTAGGTTTTTATAACCCCTTCAAAATTTCTCTAAAAACACAGGAATCTATTGACACTATCTTTAGGCATTTTTTAATCCCTTCAAAAATGATTTATTTTTGGATTTTCTTGTCTGATATGTGGTGATATTAGCTACATTCTACCATTTTTCCTATGGTTCTTTGATATGGATCCTCTAGTTCATTATTTCCATCTGATGAATGACACTCTTCAACATTTTAATTATTTTATTGTTTTTTTTGTTGAGGTTTTGGAACTATATCCTTGGAGGGATGCAACTCTTGTGGGATGGATGATTGGGATCTTTGACTTTGGTATATTCTTATGTGAATAATGTTGAAAATGTTAAGGTAGGGAAATCATTACCTCTGAAATTTCATTACATGAGAGTATAAAGTTATCATTGTTTAGACCATTGTATTGGAATGGAATTAACCAAATAATGATCAAACCATATTAATACATAATTGGATTGTGATCATAGGTCAATGTTTGATACTATTATAATGTTTTTCCCATTTATTTTTTTAATATTGTGTTATCTGATAGAATAGCTTTTGATTCTACATATTATAATTTTTATCATTGATTGATAATAGTAATGAACATAAAGCATGTAATTGGTAATTAGTTGCCTAATGATTTCAAGATGAGGTGTTCCAATTGGATCCAGTGTTCCATATAATTTGATGGTAATTTAAAGTGATACAATTCCCATTATTAATTAAATTCTTTGTTCCATGATAAGTGAATTTATAAATAATTTATATCATGATAAATATAGTTTAGAATTTTCAAATAAAAATGAATTTTAATATGAATTTTACATCCCTATATTTTTTGAATCTATAATTAATTCCAATATAATGTTTTATTTTTGATAGCTTATTATAGATTGCTTATTTAGTTTTCCCAAATATGGAACATGTGAATAAAAAATCTATTAATTCAAAATAGGATAAAAACCAGTTTGATAAATATATTTTAAATGTTAAACTTTTCCCATATTCTTAAGAATTTTTATTTCCTTGTCTTTGGATCATTGAGATCCCACTCATGTGTGAAGGATTGTTTCCTTGTTTTAGGGCCTACATTAACCTTTTAGTGATTCTTGTTTATTTCATGATGCTTTTGTGATGTGCTATAAATGCGAGGTTTTCTTTGTGATGTGATATCTTATGGGGATGTCTGATTTGATGTAGATGGAGAGTCCCAAATTATAGAGACCCAGAATTATATCAATGATATTTCCCTTCCTGTATTTATATCATATAGTATATATCACAGAAAATCACTTATATATCAAAATAAAATCTCTATAAATGAATAATTAATGAAATAATAGTTATTTCTAGATGTTAAGGAACCTATACCGATGAAATAATAAATTGACCTTAGGAATAGTAATATCACCCTTATGAAGAGTAAAACATCCTAATGAATATTAACCTCACCCATGAATTTATAGATAAAATTTAGTCTCTTTATAAATGAAATTTTTATATAATTATATCATAGTATAAGTAAATGAATATTCTAAAAATTATTAAAGAAGTGTTCATAATTTTGTAAGTCATAAATTTTTTATAAAAATTTTATGAATAATAAAATTATTTAAAAAAATTAATTTTCATAAAATTTATTTATAAATTAATATATTATTTCTTATTATTTTAATATAATTTTATTATACCTTAGATAATTTTTCAAATTTTTATAATTTCAGTTATAAATTTAAAATCTGTATTTTTCAAGTAAATGATTATTTTAATTAAAAATTAAATTTCATACATATAGAAAATTATTTTCATAAAATGGAGTTCATTTTTTAACTCTACACATTGAAAAATAATTAGGGTGAATTTTTGGAATTTTTTTAAATAACATGAATTCTCGGTGAATAGTAAAATATGATAATTTATGATAAATGTTAAATACATTAATTATTGAGTAATAGGTGATTTATGGCTGATTTAATGCCATAATGTCAATATCTAGTTAATTATTTTAATATATATGATGTTAATTCTTAAACTATTCATATTCTTGAGCCAAAATAATAAACAAATGTATAAAATATTCAAAAAAAAGCCCACTCCTCCACTATAAAAAAACCCTCACCACTTCTTCTCCTCACACCATACATTATTTGAGCCTTTTAAAATTTCTACCTAATCTTATTTTCAAGACCCTACTAACATCCAAGACCTCTTGGTCTCATGAAAAGACCAAAACCATCTCCTTAAGGAGGTTCTCAAGTAGGAGAATTCAAGAGGTAAAATCTTCTTCCTTTTTCATTTAATTACCTTTCAAGTTATTTTATTTTATTATTCTCTCCTCAACTCCCCTCATCAAAATATCATGAAAACTATATTACCTTACATTTACTTTAATTTTATTATATTAATGTAATAATCATTCATCAATCCCTTTCTCTTCTCCCTTTTATTCTAAAAATGGAAATGTCGTCCATGAGGTGTTGTTTTATCGCCTTCAAGGATGAAAAGTTTTCATTTTCCTTCACCATATTCAGGGATATACATAAAACCATTTTAATGGTTGCAATATATTTTAAAATTTATATTATAACCCTTTTTATGTTCCGTATCTAAAATGTTTAAATAATAATAAATGATAAAACAAAATGAGTTCATTATGATCTAAAAATGCTAAAATTAATCTAAACGATTATCATTAACATGTTATCCTTTGATTCATCCTCATATATAGAAATAAAACAATATATAAATCCAATTACACTTATTTATGTTCATTAATTTCATATAATTCCAATTCTGGAAAATTATACTCATTTTACTTGAACTTCATTTCTTATAAACAGGAAACTGATCATGAGAAGCAAGAAAACAAATTCTCTCGAACGATGAAATTAAACTCCATAACTCATAAATAAGGATATAAATACAATTTATAAAACTATAAATAATCTTATAAATTTTAAAAGGTTCTAAATTAGTTAATTAATTGATTTAATTTTATTATCAAGGACATTATGGTCATGTAAATAACACATTCAGACATTAGGTTTGTGTTGTCTTCCTGAACATTCATTTTAATTGAGGTTACACTTTCTTCCTCTATAATCCAATGAAATTAAACAATTTTTTAATATAATTGATTGAAATTATATATATATATATCTATTCAAAATTTATATATCCAGATCAGTTCATCATTCTTTTATGGAAGAATAAATTTCTAATAAGGTTCCCTTCTCGTTTCTTCCCGTTATGCATGCCAAGTTATAGGCAACGTCACGATTTCATACACATTTTCAAGTACTATCATTAATATATTTTAAGAAACTATTATTTTTCTAAAATCACTACTTTCATCATGAAAATATATATATTTTTATTTCTATTTTATACAAACAATCATGAAAAATAGAAATTATTTTTCCAAAATAACACTTCTTTGAAAGAAAAAAAGGGCATTTCTCGCAAGAATGTATCGATGATTTTATTACTGTAATTTAACCTATTTCAAAAACTGTATTTAATTTTATTCTTTATTCAGTTTTATATCTTATTTTTATCATCCACCTTATTTTATTAAATTTTTTATGATTAGTTTCACTATGTATGTGCTATCTTGATACCATTCACAATACTACTAAAAATAGTTAGTGACTACGTTTATAGAATGGAGAATTTTATTTAAATTTCATATGTATATGTTTTTTATGTTTGTCCCCATTGATATGTGGAATGAATTGGACTTATTATATGATGAGTGGGGCCTGCTATAGACCCTCGATGCATCAGTAGGTCTCATGATACAAACTATATTGAGTTTTTAGCCATTATGTATAGTGTCTTGGAAGAGGCCTTGATGGTATGATTATGATGTTTGGAATTATGAATTACCTCATTATGAAACTATTAATTGATATTCCTTGTGATTATTCAACTAATATAATATATATGGTTATGATTCATTATGGAATTATTTAATCATCTTTTATTCCTTCCATTTTATACTCAATACTATGTTTTATTGATCTATGTTTTTAGTTGATCACCATGTCTTATTGTTTATGTTTTTGATAGATTTTGTTGTATGACATTCCCTTACAGAGCATATGATCTCACCATTTTCTTATGTTTTATTTTCCCCCGGGATTTAAAGATTAATATTATAAATTACTTTTAGGGATAATCTAGGAGTTATGGATGTTTCTAATGGAATATATATACTATATTTCCTTTCAAAGTTGTAATTTAAAAATTCATTTTTATTTGGTTTTTTAATCTTCCTAACTATTTATTCCTTCATGATATGACTTCTTTGTTATGAAAATGTAATGACGTATGGAATTGGCTCCAAGAAACTAGGTTTGGGGTCTCTATTGTTGGTATCAGATGAATTTTAGTATAAACCTAGGAAACTAGATTTAGAAAGAATAGATTAGGGAACATAACCCTAAGATGGAATTTTAGGAAAATATGTGAAGAACATCATATAATTTTGGTAAGATAGGGATTATGTGCATATTCCAGGAAATACATCTTTATATGGATACTACAAGTGGGCGTGGTTCTTAAAAAGATCTACCTAGGGGTAACAACTCTGATAAGGTGTATCAGGTCTGACTTAGGGTAACCTGGTTGATGAAAAAAGGCCTTACTGCACACCTGGTTTGACACTATGAGGGGATATGCTTTGGATAAGTCATGTTTTCATTATAATCAATTAATAAAGATTTAAAAGTAAATATATTCCCATAGAAACCATGTTTATGATTTTGGGAATAAATATGCATATAATTTCAATTTATGTTGAGTATTTATCTAGTTTTATATAATACATTATGATTAATAACCTAATCTAGTGTATTCTATTATTTAGAAATGGATCCTTGTGAAAGGAATGAGAACCATATCAATGCACGTATATCATGTTGGGATTTCCCTACTATGCAAGATAATGATGTTGATATTGGAGCTATGATTGGTCTTAAACTACATATAACTATAATCAGTTAGTTGACTCAGGTAATGACCAATAACCTTACACGTATAAAGCATCCTCATCTATAATGTGGAGAAGAAATGTTATATCTCTTTATATGACAACAATCTCCATCATTTAATTGGATAAAAAACCCATCAGTAGTAGAGCAGTGGATATGTAACTTAGAGAAGATATTTCTACCATTGGGAAGTAATGACAGGGTGAAGGTTGTTATGGAAGTTTATCATCTATTGGGAGATTATAATCAATGGTGGTCATCAATTCAAAAAAAATGGAGTACGAATAAATTAAAAATATGGAATGAATGTAATTTAATAAAATTTACCAAGAAAAATACTTTCCTCACAAATAAATCACAGATATAGAGAGGAAATTCATGAGTCTAAGAAAAAAAGAGGATGAAAATGTTATGAAGTATGAATCTGACTTTACATGGTTATCAAGGCATGATGTGGACTACACATGAAATCCAAGGAAAATATTGATCGATTCTTTGATGGTTTAAAACCATTCCTCATAAGAGAATTGGTATATCAAAATTTCTCATCATATAAATATATAGTCTCATCTAATATCAAGATATAAAATGAATTATCAAATTCTAATGACTTAAAAGGAAAGAAAGATAAGAAGATGGATGTTGAATACTCTGAAAAAAGGAAATGAAAATTTCCGAATAAGGGAAGAGTTGATTGTACATCCTATGATAATTATGGGAAGAAACACCTTGGTACATGCCTAAAGGGTATGGTTGTTTATTATAAGTGGAGAGAAAAGGGCCATTAATGTTGTGATATCAAGGGAATGAATGTATACCCCAATGTTTAATGATATAATTTGAATGATATAAGACATTATGAAAATTATTTTTCTAAGAATTGAGGAATCTTTCTCTAATGAAGACCAAGGCAACAAGGTAGAACTTATGCCTTCAAAACTGTTGAGTTTTATGATCCTAATGATGTGGTGGTAGTGACTTTAATCTTTTTTTCAAACATAGATAATGATTTATTTGATTCTTGAGCATCGCATTCTTTTATATCCTCCCAATTGTCCAAGAAAATTAGACATTTTCCTTTTTATTTAATAAATGAGTTCTTAGATAAAACTATTATGGGAAATATCATTGCAACAAATATGTTTCGATTAGTACCCATTATGACACATAAATGTGCTTTAGTTGCTGACATTTTTATCAATCCTATGATTGAATTTGATAAAATCCTTGGTAATTAATGACTTCTAAAATTTGATGTGAAAATAAATTTCAAGAATAATGAAGTCCCAATTTGAAGGGAAAATGTTAAATCCTTTATCTTTGGAGTAGAAACATCCTCATTTGGTTCCTGTCCAGATCCATCATCATATGATCTTCTAAATTATATTCATAGGGTTAAGAGAAAACGTTATCTCTGAATATTCAAATTGAAGATGTACATATGGTCCAAGAATATATTAATGTATTTCGAGAGGATTTACCTAGAAATCCTCTAGAGTAGGAGTTTGAGTTCTCAATTCATTTCATTCATGTTTAAAAACATATATCAAAGAATCCTTATATAATGTACACTATTTATTAAGTATAACTAAAGAATCAATAAAAGGAATTGAGTGATAAATTATTTATTCTCCCTAGTGTTTTTCCATGGAAATCCCATATTTCCTTTGAAAATAAGAAATATGGATCCACAATGTTTTTCATTCATTATAGAGAAATAAATGCTATTATAATAAAGAATAGATATCCCCTCTCTCTAATTGATGATTTATTTTATCAAATTCATGGAGCTCAATAATTTGCAAAGATTGACCTTCGATCTTGATATCGTCAGTTGCATTGAGGAATGAAGATTTTCCAAAGATAGTATTTCAAACTAGGTATGAACATTAGGAGTTTATAGTTCTTCCATTTAGAAAAACTAATGCACCCTTTGTTTTCATGGATCTAATGAACACTAATTTCAAGGAATATCTTGTTAACATTGTTGTGTTATTTATTGATGATATCGTGATATACTCCAAAATCTATGAAGATCATGAGAATAACCTGAGGATTTTTCTAAAGAGTCTTAGAAGAAATGAATTATATGGGATGTTTAGAATGTGTCGAATATGAAATAAATCAGTTTATTTTCTTGGACATATTTTCACTATGAATGAAATATTAGTTGACCATGTGAAGTTAAAGGTTGTTGAGGAATTTCCAACACCGATGAACATAACTGAGTTACATGGTTTTATTGTTCTAGAATTTTATTATCAGTATTTTGTTTAAAAAATCAACTGATTAGCTAAAATATTAACCAATATTTCTCGTGATGGTGTTAAGTTTGTATGGAAAAAATAATGTGAATGAAATGCTGAAAATGTTATTTCTTATGTATCAAGGAAGTTAAAAAATCATGAATAGAACTATCCAACTCATGATCATGAGTTAGAAACTATAATATTTTCCTATGTATCAAAGAAGTTAAAAAATCATGAATAGAACTATCAAACTCATGATCATGAGTCAGAAACTATAATATCTTCTATGAAAATATGGAGAAACTATCTCTTTTGTGAATTATATGAGATATATATCGATCTAAAGAGCATGAAATATATCTTCTCACAAAATAAACTCAACATGAGGCAAAAGGGGGGCTCGAACTACTCAATGATTAGGATTTTACCATGCACTACAACCTTGAGAAGAAAAATAAAGTAGTATGTTCATTGAGTATGAAGGATCATGGTGTTCTGAACAAAATGAGGATTAAAAAGGACCCTATGTACATGGATCTAACAAAGATGTATATTAGAATTACCATGGAAGGTGAAACATCATTACTTTTACAATTGGTTGACCAACAATCATTATTGGAAATGATTAATATTTCTCAGTTTGTTGATGAGAATCTTCAAATAAAAATTTATGATGTAAATGATTGGAAGTTGGCAGAATCCATGTATGAGGATGTAATTCTGAAATTTGGGAAGAGGCTATGTGTTCCCCCTATACCCGAACAAATGAGGTAGTTTTTTAATGATGCCCATAGATCAAATTTATCTATAAAACCTGGTATCACTAAGACAAATTGAGATTTAAAGGTACATTTCTAGTGGTATAACATAAAGCTGGGTATTGCTGACTATGTATCAAGATATTTAGTCTATCAATAAGTGAAGGAAGAAATAAAACTTCCTATATGATTCATGTAACCTCTTTCTATTCCTACATGTATATGGGATGAAATCACTATATATTTTGTCACTAGATTACTAGAAACCCCAAGAATGAATGAAGTAATATAGGTGATTTTTTATCGACTTTAAAAATCTTCTCATTTCCTCTCTATAAGAGATGATTTTCACGAAGTGTGCCATGCACAAATCAATATTAATGAAGTTATAAGACTTCATAGAGAACATCTCTCAATTGTGTCTGATAGTGATCCATAATTTACATCAAAATTATGAAAAATTCTCCAAAAATATTTGGATAATATGCTTCATTTGAGTATTTCATATCACCCTTAAATTGAAGGGTTGTTAGAAAGGATGATCCAAATATTATAAGACATGTTGAGATCATTCTACATTGAATTTCAAGGTATGTGTGATCAGTATTTACCTTTTTCAAATTTTTATTACAATAATAGTTTCCATTAAAGTATTCAAACGGCACCATATGAATCATTGTACAGAAAGAGATGTCATACACCAACTTGTTAGGATGAAGTTGGTGAATGGAAGCTTCTAGGACCATAACATGTGAAGGAAACAATTGAAAATTTAAGGACTACTCAAACCCATACCAAAGCAGCTTAAAGTAGTAATTAGATCTATGTCGATAATCTAATGAATGATTCGGAATTTCAATTGGGAGATCATGTTTTCTTGAATGATTCTACATGGAAGGGTTTTATATGATTTTGGATGAAAGGTAAACTGATCCCTAGGTACGTTGGACTTTTTTAAATTTAGAAGATAATTAGAGCTATGTCTTATCATTATTCCATGTTATGTATCCTTTATAAATTACAATTTGTGTTCTACATCTCTTTGTTATGGAAGTACATGTGAGACCCACCACCTATACTCAATTTGGATGGAATATAATTGGAAACGGATTTATCTTATTCTGAAGAGCCTATCCAAATTCTAGACACTAATGAACAGGTTTTAAGGAATCATATGACTCAGCTAGAAAATGTACATTGAAAAAATAATAAAATTGAAGAGGTGACATGAGATCCTGTGAAACTTATGATGATAAACTACCCAAATATTTTTATGATGTGACATTCAAGAAATTTCGAGGACATAATTTTTGTGGGATGGGAGAATGAGATGAGACAAAATTATATCAATGATATTTCCCTTAATATTTTTATTTTATATAGTATAGATCATATAAAATCACTTATATAACACAATACAAACATTATAAATGAATAATGAAATAAATAAGTGTAATTCTCTATAATTTATTTGTAATTTTTTTTAAATTATATAGAATTATTTTGAGGCCATGCATTCTAACAGCACCTAATTTTGAGGCCTAGTGAGCCTGGAAGATAATTTTGAACTTTTTTAAGTTCATTTAAGTAAACATGTGATCTGGTTTATCTAACATGTAAATTGGTGATCAGATCAGAAATCTGAGGGCACCGTTGAAATCAGAATGCAAGTATTTGCCTAGAAAAGACCTTACTCCGGCTGGCAAGGGTTGACTGTTGAGGTTAGTTTTCAAAATTTTTGGAAAAAATAAAATAACTTATAAAGATATTTTATTTTGTTTTAGATATTGTTCAGTAGTGGATGGTGATGCTGTGGTGCGGCGACAAGGTGCGTTAAATGAAGCTCATTAATGGATTGTTTTTGTGTAGTGTAACAATGCATTAAATAAAGCGTAATGATGTGATGGAACAACATAACATAAATGTTGCGACTTGTTTTCTTTTAATGGGTTTACACATGGGAGAGTTGATAATAAAAGGGTGTAAATTCTCTATGATGAAATGATGGTGAGATCTCTCTCTAATGATGAACGAGGAATACTAAAAGATAATTAATGACTTCGACGAATCTTGAACAATGAGTGATGAATTCCTTTGACCTCTTAAATCTTCATGGGTGGAACACTTCAATATTGAACTACTTAGAATTAGGGGTTTAATTGGTTTATGTTTTCCTCGTTCTTATTCTAAAACAACAAACATGGATCATCCCATGAATATGTTGATCTAGAGATTATCTGTTTTTGAGAGAGGGTGTTTTCCTTGGGGTTTTTACACAGGGATTGAGGATTATCTGATAGAACTGTGATCACCAGCCTCCCCTTCTTTTAAACTTCTAATGTAGAGGGTGCGGGCTGACATGAACAAGGCCTGAGCCACTCTGCCTTCTGCATTATTTGTGGTCGAGCATTCAAATTGGAAGAAAGAAAAATTTGAGGCCTTTACAGGGAAGGCGACACCCCACAAAGGCTGGAGGCATAGGTGGCGTGAAGAACGGACCATCGATGTGGACCTAGTGATCTACGGAAGAGCCCTCAGGTAGTGGCACCAGTGATTCCCAGTGGTGGCCCACGGAGGCGGTGCGCCAGGAGGGGCGCCACGGCCGGCTTAGGTTGTGGCGGTGTGGTAGGAGTTGCCGGCCTCCATGCTAGTGGATAGTGACGAGTGGACGCGTCCACCCAGCCACGTCGGTACACCACAGACATGGCATAGTGCCACGTCACATGTGAAAGTTCATGGTCAACTAACCGCAGTAGCGGCACTGGCCCTATGGACCACCTGTGTAGTGAGGGGGGACCAGATGTAGCTTCTGGCCACATCCTGGCCAGGTAGAACCAGTTTACCTATGGCGGATCGTGTAGTGCGTAGGCCTCCCCAGCCAGCCGAACCCACCCCAACCGGCCAAACCCGACCTAGAGGGCCCATTTCCAATAGGCCGAACGCAGGCTAGGCTGGCCCTAGGTTAGGTCAGTCCGACTATGTTAAACCAAACTCGGACCCAACTGGCCTCTTTTTGGAATAACAACAATATCATTCAAAATGACCATCCAATTGATGAGATGTTTGCAATGTTGGAACCCTTGCGATGAGGTCATTCTTTTGGAATAATATATGGAAGATTACATGGAAGTTGAAATTTGATTAATGGTTAGTGGATCGATTCTCCTAGAATCAAGGGCACTACATGTGGAAACCCTATGGTTGGCTGAGACCTAATGACTATTGAAAATCGACCCTGTGTGGATCAACTACTATGTCCCAGTGGGAAGTGGCTTCTATGTGACCTACCAAGCCCATGGATGGGAGTGGCTCTGTGTGACCTGGCAGACCCATAGTACTCAATAGGAGGGGTGCCTTAGTATGTCCAAGGTGGGAAGTGGATTCTGTGTGAACCGGTATGCCCAAGATGAGGATCATCTTTTGTGTGACATATTATACCAATAGTACTCATTAGGGATGAGTACCATAGTAGTTCAAGGTTAGTGGGAAGTGGCTTCTGTGTGACCCGGTAGGCCCATAGTACTCATTGAGAAGGAGTTCTCCAGCAGCTCATGGTGTTCGATGATATGACTGATTTTCCGACTTACCTACTCTAAATTATACTTGGTGTGAGTTGTCTTGTGTTGTGATCATGATTCATGGTCATGTTTTGTGGTTTTCTCTATGGATTTATTTTTTGTCTTTCCTTTGTGTTTTGGGGTCCATATTTAGTATATTTTTAGTCACCCCTATGTGGTATTGACTCACACATGTTGTGTCTGATGTATACAACTGCCACCTTAATGGAGGACTTGGTGGCCTAGGACCTGGTGGTACCCAGTATAGACAGGTAGGCGGGGCATACTTCTAAAACTTACAATAGCTACTCTATACTTACTGATCAAGTGGGGTTTCCAATAGATGGATTTTAGAGTTTTTCTTGTAATTTCTTATTTTCAGTTTACCTTTTTTTGGGTATGTATTCTGGCCCATTTTCCTGATAGTTTGTACTTTTACTCAGTGATTTTTTAGTGGCATGCATGTTTACTTTTCTAGCTTTTGGATGTGGTTGTGTGTGCATGTGTATAGGTACTCAGGAAAATACCTCCCACTTTAGAGTTGACACCTTCGGCACTAGTCACCAACCCCTGGCCTTTGGGAGGCAGGCTTGGGGAATGTCAAGAAACGGGCCCCAGGGGACGGTTCGTGACAAATTGGTATCAAAGTTGGTCAGTTCTAACTCAAGGATCAGGAGTCTATTGTTTTGTGTTTTGGTAATAGTGTTAAATATTTCCTGTTCGACTTTTAGATTCGAGTAGTCCAGTGTTAGTGCGGTGGCTGACATATCCATACACTGGGACCTTGAATTCTTCTTTTCGACTCTATACATAAAAAACACCGGTTTCATGCAACATATAGGAATTGTGTGTTTCCTTTTGTTCTTCCATAATTATAGTCATCTCACCATGTATTATCTATTTAACAAGGTACATCATGATCTATATCCGGATACCTTTACACATATGGAATACTAGGATTCTGATGCATTACTATGAGGATAGCCCACCTAGAGATGAGGTGTCGGTTCAGGGACCAGTGCTAGAGATGGCCCCATCAGGTTGTGCACTAGCATTACCACTACCAATTGATCAGCAGTTACTACCAGTTACTAGTATAGGAAGCACATAGGCTCAGCACCTTTCACATGTTCTAGAGATAGAGACATCCTAGGTTCAAGGGAGAGACTAACCCTTGAGCTGCTATGGACTGGATGGAGGTGGTGACATGGGTCTTCCGCTTAGTGAGGACACCGCTTGATCAGATGTGGATCTTAGATGTGAGGATTTTCATGTATCGACAAGGAGATGGTGGTATTTGATGATTCAGACTCATGATGATGTAACCCTTTCTTTGGATGACTTTGAGCGGTTTTTCTAGGAGGAGTTCTTCCTTGTGACTTTACATTCAGTGCACATACAGGATCTTCTTCACCTAAAGAAGGGCAGCATATCTGTTTCTGGGTACTCTATGAGTTTACAGACCTCTCTCTCTACTCATCATACATGGTACAAGACCCTTTATTCAAGGACCAGACCTTTGATTAGGGACTCAGATGGGATATCATGGCATCCATGGTGTCTCTCAACATCCCCACTCAGGATGGAGTGCTAGAGATAGCCCTTCTTGTGGAGAGTTTCCTACCCAAGTAGGAACTAATAGCCAGATCGATGAGTAGGCATCAGGTGGTAGAGTATTTAGTAGTGAGAAATAGTCAGTGGACTCGAGGACTCAAGTGGGACATATATTTCATGGGATAACCCCAGGACTCAGGGTGGTAGTGCGGGGCTCCCATAGTAGATGGAATCAGTAGGGAACCAGGCTATGCTCCATGTGTGGTGGGTAGGGACACATGGATTATGACTTCCCAAACAACAACACAGACGATCAGTAGACAGTCGAGGGACCACCAAGTAGAGTAATAGGTTCAAGTGACGAGGCATGTAGGGCGATGGAAGTGGAATGGGAGCAAGACGAGCAGTAGGCAGTGGACGATGGTTTAAGGTACTACCACCACCACCCCTAGGTGGTCCACAATGGTCTTAGGGAGATGGCTAATAGGGATGAGGCCACCTTCAGGAGATGGATGTGTAATACCATGGAACTCCAGAGATGATTATAGGTACGATCTATGTCTTCTCAACCATAGTTTCAGTTCTTATATACACAAGTTCCAGTCAATATTTCTTTGACATGGACCTTGTTCGAGGCTTTGAGATTCTGATGGAGTTGTTGGATCGATCCTTATGATTAAAGACTTCTATAGAAGAGGATTTGACGATTTCACATTGGTTCCAGAAGTGTGAGATTACTATAACAGGCAAGAGCTTCAGTTGTGATCTCCTAGTAGCGGCGTCGAGGACTTATGACATCATCTTGGGTATAGACTGTTTATCTACTGTCCATGATTATATTGATTGAGTTAAGTGAAAAGTGCAGTGTATCTGTGAGGAAGGGACCACGTTTTCCGTTACCGGTGGGAAGGGAACTTTTTCAGCACTGAACTGTCTTTATCAAAAGAGGGTGCAGCAGATCACTCACCTATTGGAGAGGCTCAACCTTAGTGTAGTTGGAGATAGGAGTCCAATATTTTTTGTATTGGTTTAAAATTATGAGGATGACTTTTCTGAGGATGTTCTGGGACTACCTCCTCATATATAGGTAGACTTTGACATCAACATGTAACCCGGGATGACATCGATATCCACACTAACATAATAGATGGCTCATACAGAGCTTCTTGAATTTAGGGTATAGCTGGAGGACTTGTATAAGAAGGGCATCGTGAGGCCCATCATTTCACCATAGGTAGCCTCAGTGTTTTTTTCCAATAATCAATACGGGAGCTTGAGGCAATGCGTGGACTTTTGGTGCCTAAACTAGGTGAACATGAAGAACATGTATCCACTATCAAGGATTGATGACCTCTTCAATCAGCTGAAGGGAGTGAGGTGGTTCTTGAATATCCACCTCAGATCAGGCTATCATCATCTTAGGGTATGTGATGAGGATGTACTGAAGATAGCCTTTAGATGTTGGTATGCACATTATAAGTTTTTGGTGATGCCTTTTATCATGACTAATTCCCTAGCAGTGTTAATGGGACTCATGAAAATGATCTTCCAACCTTACCTCAATTATTTCATTGTGGTATTCATTGATGATATCTTGGTGTACTCGGTGTCATAGAAGGAGCATGATACACACTTGTGTATAGTCTTGGATAAACTCTGAGAGAAACATCTTTACAGTAAGCTCTTGAAGTGCCAGTTATGGATTCAAGAGGTCCAATTTCTGTGACATGTCATATCAGAAGCTGGATTTGTAGTGGATCCAGTGAAGATAAAGGTAGTTCTTTCTTGGTAGAAACCCATGTGTGTGAATGAGGTGGGGAGTTTCATGGGGTTGGTTGGATACTATCGGAGGTTCATGCCCAACTTTTCTAGAGTAAAATCACCTATATCAGCCTTGAAATGAATGGTACATCCCTTCATGTGGATGTAGAAGTTCCAAAAGAGTTTCCAGGATATGAGGTGGAGACTGACGAGTGCCCCTATCTAGATACTACAAGAAGAGGACGTTGGGTATGTAATCTTTTGCAATGCAATAGGGACTAGACTAGATTGTGTCCTAATGTAGGAGAAAGCTGTGATTGCCTATGTATCATGGTATTTGAGGCAGAAAAAACAGGACAACATGACCCATGACTTGGAGTTAGCAGTAGTGGTATTTTCCTTGAAGATGTAGTGGCTCTACTTGATGGGTGAATATGTTACCGTCTACTCTGAACACAAGAGTCTCAGGTATATCTTCTCATAGAAGGACCTAAACTTGAGACAATGGAAATGGTTGGAGTTCCTCTAATACTATGTCTTTGAGATAGTCTATACTTTTGGGAAGTAAATCATGGTGGCAGACGTGCTCAGCAGGAGGTCTGGATTATAACTACTGAGTAAGGCGATGGAGCATCTAGCTACGATGTATATATTCTTCTTGGATGATGATGGAGTAGCTTATCTTTAGCTGATGATTTTCACTCCTACACTCTTACTGAGAGTTATAGAGGCACAAATTGTGGATATTTAATGTGAGGCTTAATGTTCTAAGTTATCATCAAGAAAATCTCCAAATGTATTTTTGTTAGGTGGGGAGCACATCATCTTTTTCAGAGGATGCATAGAGGTACTAGTGACATTGTGGGAGGTGGTGTTACAGGAGTTCCATACATCCACTTTGGAGGTACATCCTAGAGTGGATAAGATTTACCAGGACCTCTGACGTCAGTACTAGTGTCCAGGGATGAAGAAAGAGGTGGAAGATCTTATTTCACGATGCCTCAATGTTCAATTGGTGAAGGACAAGCATCAGGTTCTGGAAAGATTGGCCCAGCCACTTGAGGTACCAGAGTTGATGTGGGATGGCATCTTGATGGACTTAATGATGGGGTTTCCATGCAATTCTAGGGGCCATGATTCTATCTGGGTGATCGTTGACCGACTCACCAAGTCATCTCGCTTCCTACCCATTCAGGAGTAGGGATCAGTAGAGGGCTTAGGACGCCTCTACATCCAATAGATAGTGAAACATCATGGGTTTCCTTTGACGATCATCTCAGAATGTGATGCATGCTTTACATCCTGACTATGGAAGGGATTTTAGGATGTGTTCAGGACTCAGCTATGCTTGAGAACATCTTTTCACCCTTAGACAGATGGTCAAACGGAGCAGACCGCTTTACATCTCAGCTGTGGAAGAGATTTCAGGATGTGTTCAGGACTCAGTTGCACTTGAGAACATCTTTTCACCCTCAGACAGATATTCAAATAGATCAGACCATACATACCTAAGTTGATATTCTTCATACTTGTGTCCTTGAGTTTGGTCACAGTTATGAGTACCACCTACCATTGGTGGAGTTTTCATACAACAATATCTATCACTCCACCATTGGCATGGAAACCTTTGATTCCTTTTACAGGTGGCTATTTAGATCACCTTTTTTGTTGAAATACCCAAAGGAGTCATAACTCATGGGACCATAGGTTTTATGGGCTACCACTGAGAAGGTGAAGATCATCTAGGAGCGGATGAGGACCACAGAGAGTAGGAAAAAATCATATGTTGATGGGAGACAGAGACCCTTGGAGTTTTAGGAGGGAGACCAAGTGTTCCTTCAGGTCTCACCCAGACGGGGATTGAGAAGATTTTTTTGGGGTGGCATGTTATCTCTGAGGTTTATCAGACCTTTCCAGATTCTTAGCAGAGTTACCGAGGTGGTGTACCGCCTAGCTCACCCCCCATAGATGCATCAGGTGCATGATGTTTTTCACGTGTTGCAACTAAGGATTTACGTGCATGATCCATCACATGTCATCGAATAGAGAGAGCTAGAAATTGAAGATGGGGGACTTTTTTGGAGTTCCCTATGGAGATAGAGAATCGACAGGAGTGTGTCCTTCATGGATAATCAATTCCTTGAGTGTGCATTCTCTAGCAGCATGGTAATCTCTATGATAGCACATGGGAGTATGAGGATCAGATTCATTTTTAGTACCCCCATTTGTTTTTTTAGCCTTGTTTTGGCTTATGAGGATGTGAATATAAAAAAGGGGAGAGTAATGTAATGTCCTCGAATTTTTGTGTAATTTATTTTAAATTATATAGAATTATTAGAAGGTAAGGCATTCTGATGATGCCTGATTCTGAGGCACGGTGAATATGGAATATAATTTTTAACTTTTTTTAATTTCATTAAAGTAAATGTGCGAGAAGGTTTTTATAACTGGTAAACCAGTGCTCAGATCAATAATCTGAGGGCACTGTTGAACTTGGAATTTTGGGATTCTCTTAGAAAGGACCTAACTCAGGCCAAAAATGTTCGACTGGAAAAGGTAGTTTTTGGACATTTTGGGAGAAAAATAAAATAACTTATAAAGATATTTTATTTTGTTTTTGAAACGGTTTAGTAGTGGATGGAGGTGTTGTGGTACGGTGACGAGGAACATTAAATATAGCTCATTAATGGCTCTTTTTTTTGAATAATAACTATGCATTAAATGAAGTGTAACGACGTGATGTTGCAGCGTAACAGAAACACTACAATGTGCTTTATTTTAATGGGTTAACGTGTGGGAGAGTTGAGAATCAAAGGGTTGAAATTTTCTCTAATTATTTGACAGCAAGAACTCTCTCCAATAACAAATGATGAACACCGACAGATCGTTAATGAGTTCGATGCATCTTGAAGAACGGGATTGGTGAGTGAATAATGCCTTCAACCACTTGAATCTTTTCAGGAAGACTGCTTCAATGTCGAACTACTTCAAGGTATGGGTTTAATTGTTTTATGTTTTCCTTGTTCAACTCTAAAACAACAAACATGGATCAACCCATGAACAGGTTGATCTATAGCTCATGTGTTCTTTTGGGAGGGTGTTTTCCTTGGTGTTTTTGCACTAAGAATGAGGATTATTTGATAGAAATGTGATCCCAAGCCTCCCTTACTTTTAAAAATATAATGTGGAGGGTGTGGGCTGACATTAAAAAGTCTTGAGCCCCTCTGCATTGTGCATTTTTCATGCTCAAGAATTCAAATTTGAATCAAGGAAAATTATAGGCCATCGTAGGGAAGGTGAAACCCCATAGAGGACAAAGGCACAGGTGGTGTGAAGAATGGACCACCAGTGTGGACCCAGTGGTCCGTGGAAGAGCCCAACGGCCACCATTGATGGTGGCCTGTGGTGGAAACCATGGGTTGGAGGTGGCGTGCCATGATAGTGTTGTAGATGGCTTAGGTCACGATGGTCCCGTGGCTGACCCAGGCCACGATGGCCACGTAGACGAACTAGGCCACGATAGTGCGGCCAAAGTCGTCGGCCTCCATGTCGGCGGCTGGTAATGGGTGGATGCGTCCAACCGATGGTGTCAGAGCACAGCAAACACAACACCACGCTACATTTCACACGGCAGGCCACGGTCAACTGACTACGGCAGATGCACTGGCCCCACAGATTACTCGCAGGGTGAGGGGGTGTGGGACGTAGCATCCAGCCACTTCCCGACTAGGAGGAATCAGTCCTCCTATGGCCGATCGGGGCCACCCCAGTAGTCTAAACCCACGGAGTAATGGTCTCATGGCCAATTGACTAGACCCAGTATTGGCTGAGTCTAGGTCAGGTCGGTGGACCCTTAGTTGGGTTGTCCGACCGGGTCGGACCATACTTGGACCCCACTATTCCCTTTTTAGAAAACGTCAATATCATTCAATCTAGACGTCCGATTGACGAGCCGTTTACAGTGTTGGAACCCTCATGATGAGGTAGTTATTATGGAATTATCTATAAAGGATTTCATGGAAATTGAAATTCAATGAATGGATTGAGGAGTAGTTCTCCTGGAATCAAGCGCTCTACGTACAGAAACCCAACAGTTGGTTGAGCCTAAAGACTGCTGACAAGAGACCCTATGTGGATCAACTACTATAGCCCAGTGGGAAGTGGCTTATATGTGACCTGGAAGGCCCACAGTAGGTAGAGGCTCTATGTGATCTGGTAGACCCATGATACTCGATAGGAGGAGTACCTCAGTATGGTCATGGTGTGAAGCAGCTACTGTGTGACCTGGCATGCCTACGGTGGGGAGCAGCTTCTGTGTTACCCAACATACGCACGGTACTCATCAAGGATGAGTACCACAGAAGTCTAGGGTTAGTGGGAAGTGTCCTCTATGTGACCTAGCAGGGCCACTGTACTCTTTGAGGAGGAGTTCTCTAGTATCCCATGGTGTTCGATGATATGACTGATGGTCCTACTTCTATAGTATAAATTATACTTCGTGTGGGTTGTCTTGTGTCATGATCAAGCTTTGTGATCATGTTTTGTGCTTTTCTATGTGGATTTATTTTTGGTATTTCCTTTTTGTTTTGGGGTCCTTACTGATTATATTATTACTCACCCCTACATGGGCTTCGCTCGCACATGTTGTGTCTAATTCTAATGATCGTTGCCTTGACGGAGGACTTGGTGGCCCAGGACTCAGTGGAGCTCAGTGAGACCAGGTAGGTGGGCGCACTTCTACAGCTTCCAGCAGCTACTATATAATTACCCATCAGGTGGGGTTTCTGGTGGATGGATTTTATATTTTTCTTTTTACTTTCTTGTTTTCAATTTATGTTTTGTTGGATTTTTATTCTGGCCCATTTTACCAACAGTTTTTACTTTTACTCAGTGGTGGTTTAGTGGAATGCATGTTTACTTTTCAAAATTTGGGACGTTGTTGTGTGTGCATGCATACAGGTACTCAGAAAATGCCTATCACTTGCAAGATGACGCCTTCGACGCTAGTCGCAAACCATTGGCCTTCAAGAGGTGAGCTTGGGGTATGTCACGGCACGGGCCCTGGGGGACGAGTCTTGACAATAACAGGTATTTCTATATATTAATGAACCTATACTAATGAAATAGTAACATGACGTTTGGAATAGAAATACGACCCTCACAAACAGTAAATCATCCTAATGAATAGTAACATCACTCGTGAATGTATAAATATAATTTATACACCATATAAATGAAATTTTCATTTAATTATATCATAGTATAAGTAAATGAGTATTTTAAAAATTATTAACTATGTGTTGGTATTATTGTAATTAAATAATATTTAATTACAATTTTATATTTAATAAATTATTTAGAATAAAATTTGTTTACATAAAATTTATTCACAAAGATATATTTTGTTTTTTTATGATTTTGGGGAAATTTTTTGAGAAAATAGTTAATTTTTTAGAGTTTTATAAAATCAGTGATAAATTTAAAATTTGTATTTTTCATGTAAATGATGATTATAATTAAAAAATAAATTTCCCATATTTAGAAAATTATTTACTTAAAACGAAGTTAATTTTTGATTTCTACATGTTGAAAAGTTATTATGGTGATTTTTTGGGATATTTCTAAAAGACATGAATATTTTTGAACAGTAGAATATAATAATTTTTAATAAATGTTAAATACATGAATTATTGAGTCATATGTAATGTATAGATGATGTAAGATCATAATATAAAACAATCTATAATTATTTTGGTATTTTTTATGATAATTATCAACTATTCAAAGTAATGATCCAAAATAATAAACAAATGAATAAAATATTCAAAAAAACACCCCTCTCCTCCACTATAAATAACACCCTTCACCACCCCTTCTTCTCAAACCTTCCATGCTTTAAGACCTATCTAATTTTTTCCCAATCCTCTTCCAAAGACCCTTACCCATGTACAAGAGCCCTGGGTATCATCAAAACTCAAAAACAATTTCCCTATGGTGGTTCTCGAGGAGGGAAATTCAAGTGGTAAAATCATTTTCCTCATCCTTTTTAATTTCTTTTCAATTTCTTTTCTCTTATTATTCTCTCCTCGCCTCACCTAATCCAAATAGCATGAAAAATCCAGTAACATAAATTTATTTTAATTTTATTATTTTAATGGAATAATACATCCTCAATACCCTTCTCCTATACCTTTTTATTCTAAAAATGAAAACATCATCTGTGATGTGTGGTTTTATCGCCTTTAAGGACAACATGTTTTCATTTTCCTTCACCGTCTTCACAGATGTTCATAAAACCATTTTAATGGTTGAAATATATTGTAAATATTATTTTAAAACCCTTTTTCTATTATGTAATTATCAAATTTACATAATACTAAATTATAAAACAAAACAAGTTTGTTATGATCTAAAACCACTAAAATTAATCTAAACGATTATCATTCAAATATTATCTAATGATTCATAATAAAATATGAGAATAAAACAATATATAAAACCAATTACACTTATTTATTTTCATAAATTTTATATAATACTAATTTTGTAGAATTATACCCATTTTACCTGAAATTCATTTATTATAAACAGGCAAACATATCATGAAAACCAAGAAAACGAATGCCCCTAAACAATGAAATTAAACACTATAACTCGTCAATAAGGCCATAAATGAACATAATAAAAATATAATGAATATAATACATGTATAAATGGTTTGTAATTAATTAATTAATGGATATATATTAATTATATAGGACATTATGGTCATGTAAAACACGCATTCAGACATAAGGTAAGGGTTTTCTTCCAAAACCTTCATTTTCATTCGGGTTACTCTTTCTTCCTCTATAAAAAAAATGTAATTATTAATACATTTTGTATAATTATTATAAATTATATATATAAATATATTACAAAATAAAAAAACCATATCATTTAATCATTCTTTGAGGGGAGAATAAATGTTTTATAAGGTTCCCTTCCAATTTCTTCCCATTATGCATGCCTAGTTAAAGGGAACATCTTAATTTTCTACCCATTTTCAAGTACAACACTTAATATCATTAATAAAATAATTTTTTTTCTAAAATCAAAAAAAAATTATTAAAAAACTATGTTTTTTCATTTCTAGTTTTATATAAACAATCATGACAAATAAAAATGATTTTTCTAAACAAACTCTTCTTTGTAAAGTAAAAAAGTGTATTTCTATCAACAATTACTCAATGATTTTATTATATTATTTTCATTTATTTCAATAACTCCATTGAATTTTATTATTCATTTAGGATTATCTCATATTTTTATCATAAAACATATTTTATTAAATTTTTTATGATCAGTTTGACTTTGGATGTGTTATCTTGATACCATTCACCATAATATTAAGAATGGTTAGTGATTATGTTTACAAATTAGGAAAAGTCAGTTTCATTAACTATTTATTTGTTGTGTATTTTTATCCCCTATAATACAAGGAATTAATTAGACTTATTATGTGAAGGTTGGGGCCCTCTATATCCCCTCGATAAATCAGTAGGTCTCATGAGACAAATTTGACTGGGTTTTTCCCATTATGTATGGTATCTTGATCAAGGCCATGATAGTATGTTTATAATGTCTGACATTATGCATTAAATCCTTATGAAACTAGTAATTTATAGTCCATGTGATTAATTGACTAGTATAATATCCATGTTTATGTTTTATTATGGTGTTATTTAACTAGATTTAATTCCTTTCATTTTATGCTCAAGATAATGATTTATTAACCTAGGTTTTTAGTTATTCACCTTGCCTTATTATTTATGTTTATGTTATATTTTTCTCAATTACTAACCCTTAATGAGAATATAAGCTCACCCCTATTTTATGTTTTATATTTATCCAAGATGTGAAGATGAATATTAGGAATGATTTGTAGTTATAATCTTGGATTTATGGATGTTTCCAATGAAATTTCTATATTGTATTTCCTTTCAATTGTATCAGGTTTTCCAAAACTACTAAAATATTTGGTCCTTCATAATAAAAAAATCATTGTTTATTTTTCCAATGTAATTAAGTGAGGCACTGAATCCAGTTAACTAGGGTTAGTATCTTTATAAAGATTATGTGGAATAATTCAATGTATGGGATGGAAAGATGCATCAATATATGCATGTAACACCCTCAGAATTTGAGAATTATTTTTTTTTTGAATTAATTTAACATTTCAATATTTATCATTTCACATGAAAATTAAAAATATTTCTATATATATATATATATATTTTAAAACACTATGTCAAAAATTCCTTCCACATGAAATACCAACTTTTCTTGCACATCATGAAATACTAACTTGGCTTTTCCTACAAGCAATACTGATTTGGCGTACGATGCACACAACACCGAGTTTCTACGAAACATCTCATTTTATTATTTTAATTATTTAAATAATATAATTATAAAATATCCATAAAACTTACTAATAACTAATATTCAAATATTATTGTTTTATATCAATAAATCATATTGATAATGGAAGATAATATTTTTGGTAAAGTCATTTTTATGTTTAAAAACATCATTTTCTTGAATGAACTACTACTAAGATTGAAATTAATTTTTAACAAATTTATAAATTTAATTGGATAAAATAAACTTCATTTTTTTAATTAATAATTTTTATATTATCCTCAGGTTAATTTTTGGGATTTTTCTGAGAAACTTCATTTTTTGATGAATAGTGAAAAATGTTGTTTTTTAGTTAAAAACTGCCTTTGAACTAATTAATTATTAAAGATAACTTATACTATAAATATTTTTTATGGTAATATTAGATTAATATTGAATATATTAATTAAATTTAATTAATTATAAGAAATTTCACATTAAAACTGAATATAAAATCAAAACGAACTTTTGACCGTTTTGTTACATTAAAACCTTGTTATTTTATCCTGTCTGAAGGATTATCACTAAACTTAATTTTGCCTCTTAAGTGATTATAATTTCAAAAATATGACGTAAATAATTTTATTCAGTCAAATTTTTAGAGTCTAATAAGACCATGTTAATTTTTAACCAAAATGGTTAGTAAAAGTGAATAAAATTAATCACAGCGGTTATGGCCAAATTATGCTTAATTAAACCATAAAATTAAGGGCCCAAATGACCTAGAAACTTGTAAAAACCCAATTTTATGTCTATGGTTAGGCAAAAAACCTTCCATTAATGCGTTTTGGGGGTTTTTTAAGACATTTTTTAGGTAATAACATGTGCACATATAATTTGTTTCTAAAAATTCCATGTGAGTCATTTTCCTTCCCTTTAAAAGGCCACCACCTCTACGCATTCCTTTCACCTCTCAAACCTTTTAATTTCTTCCAATATCCTCCCATTTATCCTCCAAAAAATACTACCTTATACCTTGAATCCTCCCTTTGGACAAAAACTCTCTAATGGAAGCCTTTTGGCACAAACCCAAAATAGTTACCTGATTAAGAGGTAACGACATCTCTCAAAATCCTTTCATTTATTTTCCTTCACCACCCCCTCCACTCTCTCTATTACATTATTTTCTGAAAACATAGTATCGTACATATAATAGGATTTTTTTATATAATTTTTCTAGCCTAAACTTACAAACACCTTCATCTAGTGGATGTTGAACATACTATTTTTGTGTATGGCAAACTACTACCTCACAAAATGATGATTGTTCATTTCTCCTTTACCACTAAACATAGTGTCCATTATGATGGAAAAAAATTATATATATGTAATATATTATATTTAATATGTATTTTATATTTTTTATTATTTTAAAACACACATCTCTTTACTTTCCAGTTGGTATTAATATGATAATCTTGTTTGAGGAAGTGTTGACTACCGCCCCCTGAAAGCAATGTGATTTATTCACACACCGCATGGAATGTATTAAGGATGGATTTAATGAAATTATATTATATATATGACATATTAATTATAATTTAATATATATATATATATATAAATTCATATATATACATATTTCATTTTCATGCTTTCTTTCAATACGACAATAAAAAACGGAAACAATGTTTATGCATACATACGGCTTACCGTCTCTATGAATGGTGTATTTAATTTCATAATCCTATATTATATAGATTATTATAATAAAAATATAATGTTTATACCTGATATTTATATCATGTTTTACATTCTGGAATCATGATATAAGTATAAGGACCAAATATGTAACAAATTTAGACACATACAAAGAACAATGTGAATATTACACGAAGTGAAACCTCAACCTAATATCATTAACAATCAGGAAATATAAGGTTATAATAAAAACATATATGGAAATATATGTAAGAATATGATTATATAAAATATTTATAATAAAATTATATATATTATACAGGAAGCTTCTATGAGAACGAAGAGTGTCAAGACAAAATTCAAGGGGAATTTCATCTCACTTTTAATTTCTGTGAAATATAAGAAATTTTCACCACTCGTTCCTTTTTTGTTGTTTATGTACATAACATAATTTTATTCTATGTATATTTTAATTAAATTTATATTTATTCACATATCCATTCCATGATCCTTCTTTCATGTGGTTTAACGTTCAAAAATAACCAAATCATTAAAACTGTTTTTTCTCAATTTGCCTTCTTTAAGACTTATGTTTTGTTATAAAGCTAAAATCTTTTTCAAGGTGTAGATACATTTATTTTACATGTTATATAATGAATATAATTCTTTTAATGATATCTTAATATTCATTTAATTTCATTTTCTTACAGGGAGATTATGATCCCATATCCCCAAGTTATAAGAGTTTATTGAGATAATCTCCTTGTTTTTTTCAAGATTGTTTATGTTTATGATTCCATTGATGAAATATTATGATAAATATTTCAATAATATTTATGAGTTTACTTATCCTCTATTTTCCTAAGATATCCTCACTTTTTAGTATCATTTTTACACCTTTTGGTACTTAATATAATGTTTTATTAAAATATGACCACATCTCTCTTTGGTTGGAAATCTATTTTATTCGAAAACCATGTTTTCAAAATGTTTTTAAAAAAATAATTTCAAGATATCCTTGAAGATAATTCTCATGGAAAAATATTTTTTTAAAAATGTTTTAATAAATGTTTCTTTTATAAATTTTCAAAGCTATTTTTCAAATAAAAATGTTTTCAAAAGGTTTTATATAGTAAAAATTATTTTCTAAAGAACAAATGATATTTTCCACAAGAAGTGTTTTTAAAAGTTCTCAAAAAATTAGTTCTTATCTAAGATAACATTCATTGGTGTTAATAATACCTTTGTGGAGAATTATTCAATTTCTCTATTCATATTCTTTCTCTGAATGGATTATGTTTTAATGGAATGAGGTTGTGAAACCTGTTTCTCTTTCATGTGTTATATTCTTTTGAAACCTGCCTATTTTAACAAGTTATGTTTATGATGAAATTATTTTGGAGACTTTATATTTCTATAGGTTATGATATTTCAACATGTTTATGATACCCATTTCATTTCAGGGGTCATTATATGTTTATTTATGATCTTGTTTCACATGTATGTATGATTTCATTATGTGATGGGCGGGACCTATATCTCCCTCCAATACATTGGGTAAAGATTTATATCTCTTGAGATAATTATGGGAATCAAGTTGACAGTCTTGATCCACTATGGGAAGATGGGGAAACCTGATCTCTTTCAAAGAAAGGACTTCTGATGGGGATGGTGGTTTGTCCTGCCTAGTAGGTGTAGTCACCATAATGATGGAAGATAGGGAAACCTGATCCATTATAGGAAGATGGGGAATCTCGATCCCTTACAAGGAATGAACTGGGACAGTTGATGGTGGTGTGTCCCACCCAGTGGTTTCATTTCCCATGAAGTTCCCTACTATGTTCTGGGAATGTGTCTTGACTTACCCATAATGATATCACATGTTTATATATGCCACAATTTCATGTCTTATTCCTATCTTATTATTTCATGTATTATGCTCTTTTTTTTCTATGATTCATGTCTTATGAACTACCAATCATTATTCCATTATCTATATTATGATCTTTAATATGAATGGTATGATCTTCTATTTATAGGATCACATACTCACACCCTTATACTCATGTTTATTCTTACATGTCTCCATTGTTTACCCTTACTAAGCATTTGAGATCACCCATTTTCATGTTTCCTTTCTCCATGTTATAAATAAAGGTTATAGGTTGAAGTAATAAATGTGGAAATCATAATGGGAGATGTTGATGATATTTCACCAGGATAGAATATTTTTTTCCATGTTTCCAATGAAACTAAACGGTTACGGTCCCCTAGAAAGTATTTTTGTAATGTACTGAATACTCATCTAAAAATATGTAATATCCATGTATGTTAATCATGGGTCACTATAGTTGGTATCAAATTAAAGGTTTAGTAAAACTTTGGAAACTATGATGAGAAAATCATAGTGAGATCCCTAGGTTTATATCTAAGGATATGTCTAGAGATTTATTTAAGGATAAGTATAAGGATGATTTAATGTTTAGGAAAATGTTATGGAATATTGGTAATGGATAGAGTGAGTGGTTTCCAAGAAATAAATCCATATCTAGATACTACAAGTGGATGTGGGTATTGCACAGATGTACATATTGGTAATAACTCTAAAACAATGTTCCGGGCTTGACTCGTGGTAATCGGGTACACGATAATGAACCCTGCTACACACCTGCATTGAAAAAACTCGTTGGATATGATTTGGGAATTCACAAAACATTCACAACCCATCATGAAGCATTTATATATAATTTATCCATTAATAACCTATGATAAACCTGAGTTGTCATATATTATATAAGGTGTCATGATTTAGACATCCTATAAGTAATTCTTTTCATGACTATGTGGTTTTTTTCTATGATAAGTATTCCTCAAACTATTCTTCTAGTTTTAGTCAATGGAATAAACTACAAGGAATTGTATTAATGTTGGATATGATTTATGATTTTATAATGATCAATAAAATAAGATGATTAGTGGAGAATAAGATATTTTGATTATTCCAAATTAGCTATTGTGGTATATGATTTATAATGATATTTTTGGGGATATTTATAAGAGTTCAAATAAGAGAATATTGTACTTTCATGGTAAGGAACATGGAGGAAAGAAGATTCAAAATTATTCATGTCAAGAATAATGGATTAAAAACCTTGAGGAATACCTAAAATGGATGGTAAGTTGTTATTTGTGTGGGAAAAGGGTTATAGAGTGACAAGTGTTCATGGAGTTTAATTTATTATCTGTGGAGAACATGGGCATTACCCAACACAATAACCCAAGCTAAGGATTTTCTTCTAAACAATGTAAGTAAATATTCCATTATTAACATTAATGTTTAAGGATTTAAGTATTTATGTATTTGGATTCTAGAATTAAGAATGGTGAATTATATCTGGATGGTTCAGTTTATGTTTTCTCTAAGGATTTACAAGAATATATTGAATGTTTCATGATATACTATAAAATTGATTTCATGTAAAGGTGATGCTGTTATTATGGGAATGTAATCCTCAATTAATTCCTAATACCAAGATAATGTTTTTTAGATAAATATATACTAGATATGAATAAATAAATTCGATGGTACAGATTTCCCTGGAACTGATTATTGACAACATGTTCTTTGTCATCAAGGATGAAGTTTAAAACTAATTGGATTTAAGGGATGTATCCATTAATTATTGTAATAATGAATCATGCATGTTTTTCAAAAGGATTTATGGTAATTCATGTTATTACCATGATTCAAGCTAATATATGATGAGGTTTCTCACATGTTTGGAATGTGAGAACAAAGAGCTACTTTTTGATATATTAGGGAATCAATGTTAAGATAATTTTGTTACTTATTTATAATGTTTTAGATTTTTATAATTCAGAAGTGTTATATGGTTAACCATTTATGGAGATATTATGTATTATCATACCACATTAGGATTTATGCATATTGGATATCCTGTTATAAAAACATGGTAATGATGATAACTGATGACATATGGGATGGGATATCATGGAACATGTGATATGTTAGTACTTCAGAAATTAAATGTAACTTTTTTTATATTGAAATAGGTGAAGTAGATTAACAAAAAATAAATTGTGAAATTGTCTAGAAATCATGGTAGTATATCTTTTAATGAAAACTCTTTAACTTTTCTTGAAACCAAAAATGTAATCCTATACCTATGTTTTTGATGAATCGGAAGGTCCCTTAAGTCATTATAGATTTTTGGATTTTTGGTTGTTAACTTTCTCCTAACCTTAATCTCTATCACTCTATATCATAACTTTATGGTATAATTTTTCATCCATATCCATGTTTTCACTTTCCACCTATGTTCTCCCATGTGGAAACATATTAATATGTTACTTTGGGTAACCGTTATGGTTCAAAATTACCCTTTTTAAGGTAAGTTGTAGAATACATTTTTATCATGTGGGTTTATATGAATGAAAAATTAAATTATTAAACCATTGATAACCTATATGGATTTATAGGGTGAAATTCATTTTAAGGGGGTATAATGTCACCCCCCGAGATTTTGAGAAATATTTTTTTGAATTAATTTAACATTTTAATATTTTTCATTTCACATGAAAATGGAAATAGTTATTTATATATTTATATATATATAAACAATAATTACAACATTCCTTTAAAATTAAATACCAACATGGCTTTCACTAGATGGAATACTGACATAGCTTGCGCTATAAGGAACATCGACTTGGCATACAACGCACGCAACACTGAGTTTCTACAAAACATCACTTTTTACTTTTTATTATTATTTAAATAAGATAATTATAACATATTGGTTAAACATAGTAATAAATATTTTTCAAATATTTTTGTTTTATATAGATAAAACATATTGATAATTAAAGATAATATTTTTGGTAGAGTCCTTTTTAGGTTTTATAACATCATTTTCTCGAATGAACTACTTCTAATAATACAAGTAATTTTCGGCACATTTAGAAATTTAATTGGATAAATAAACTTAATTTTTTAATTCATAACATAAAATTTTTTCTAGGGTGAATTTTTGGTATTTTTTTGAGAAACATCATTTTTTGATGAATAATGAAAAATACTACATTTTTGTTAAAAATAGCCTTTTGTCTAATTAATTATTAATGATAAATGATATTATTAATATGTTTTAAGGTAAAATTAGATGAATATTACATATAAAAATACTATTTTATTCATTATAATAAATTTAACTTTGAAACTAAATATAAAATATTAACAAACTTTTGAACGTTTTCCTACTTTAAAACCAATTTATTTCATCTCTTCTTCAGGATTAGCACTACTCTTAATTTTACCGCTTATATGATTTTAATTTTACAAAATCTAACATACACCATTATATTAAGTATAATTTTTATATAACTAAAAATACCATGTTAATTTTTGACCAAATTATTAGTAAAAGTGATTAAAATTAACCAGAGTGGTTAAGGCCAAATTGAGCTTAATGAGGGACTTGTCCTTAAAATTAAGGGCCCAAATGACCTAGAGACCTGTCCAACACCAATTTTATGTCCATATTTAGTCCAAAAACCTTACATTATTGAGTTTTTTTTGTTTATTAAGTCTTTTTTTAGGTAATAATATGTGAACATCAAATTTGTTTCTAAATATTCCATGTGTGTCCTTTTCCTTTGCTATAAAATTACACCACGTCTGCCCATTCATCACACCTCCTTATTCCTTTTAATTTCATCATATCACTACCCAAGTAGCCTTAGAACAATCCCAATTTCAACCTTGAAGCCTCCCTTTGGGCAGAAACCCTCTCACGGAAGCCTTTTGGAACAAACCAGAAGGTGTTACCTGATTAAGTGGTAATATCTTCTCTCAAGCTCCTTTTCTTTTTTTCCCTTCTCCACCCCCTCCAAGATCTTTATTACCCTATTGTATGAAAAAAACTAGTATGATACATATATAAGTATTTTTTTATGAATAGTTTCCTACCTAAAATTATAAAAACCTCCATCTAATGGATGTTGAACATATTCATTCTGTGTATGGCGAACTCCTACGTCACGAAACGATGATTGTTAATTTCTCCTTTACCACCAATAATTATGGACATTATGATGGAAACTCTGTTTATATATGTCATTTATTATATTTAATATATATTTAAGATTTTTTAATCCTTTTAAAACATGCATCTCTTTACTTTCCATTTGGTGTTAATATGATAATCTCATTTGAGGAAGTGTGGACTATTGCCCCCTCAAAGCGATGTGATTCATTCACACACCACGTTGAATGTAGTAAGGATGGGTTTAATTAAATTATATCATATATATGATATAATCATGATAATTTAATAATTATATATATATATATATTAATACATATAAATATGTCATTTACATACTATCTTTCAATACAAAAATAAAAATGGAAACAACATTCATGCATACGTACGACTTACCGTCTCCATTAATTGTGTCTTCCATTTCATACTCCTATATACTATAGATTATTATAGTAGAAATATACTGTATATACCTGATTTTTATATCATGGTTTAAATTCTGGAGTCATGATATAATTATAAGGACCAATGATGTAACAAATTTTGACATATGCAAAGAACAAAGTGAATATTACCTGAAGTGAAACATTAACATAAGATCATTAAAAAGAGGGTAATATAAGGTTGTAATAAAACCATATATGGTAATAGATATTAGAATATTTTTCTTTAAAATATTTATAATAAACTTATATTTATTATACATGAATCTTTTATCTGTACTGAGAGTTTCAAGACACAACGAAAGGGGAATTTCATCTCACTTTTAATTACTGTGAGATACAATCTATGTTCACCACACTTTAATTTTGTGTGGTTTTTGTACTACTAATGATTTTATTAATTTTATATTTTACATAAATTTATGGGTATTCACATATCTATTCTATTATCCTTCTTTAATGGGGTTTAACTTTCAAAAGCTACCAAATCGGTAAAACAGTTTTGTCTCAATTTTCCTTCTGTGAGACTCATGTTTTGTTATGCACTTAAACTCTTCTTCGAGGTGTATATACATTCATTTTACATTTTATATTATGAATATAATTAATTTCATGATATATTAAGATTCATTTAACTTCTTTTTCTTACATAGAGATAATGATACCATGTCACCAAGTTAGAAGAGATTTTTTAGACAATCTTATTGTTTTTTTGAGATTTTTTATGATTATGATTCATTTGACGAAATATTATGATCCATAATTCAATAATATTCATTCATTTAATTATCCTATATTTATCTAATATATATTAGCACTAGTTTTCCACTATTTGTTACATAATATAATGTTTTAGTAAAATCTGACCATCTCTCTCTTTGGTCGGAAATCTATTGTATTCAAAAACTGTGTTTTCAAAATGTTTTCAAAATCATTTTCAAAAAAAATGTTTTCAAAAAATAATTGAAGATAATTATCAAGAAAAAATATATTTTTTAAAAAAATTATTAAAATCTTCTTCAATAAGTTTTTAATTATATTTTCAAAGAAAAATATTTTCAAAAGGTTTTATGTAATAAAAACATTTTTCAAAGAAGAAAGGATGTTTTCCTCAGGAAGTGTTTTTAAAAGATCACTCAAAAATATTTCCCATATAATATAACATCCATTGGTTTTAATCACACCTTTATGGGGAATTATTCAATGTATCCATTCAAATTATTTCTCTGAATGAATTATGTTTTGATGGCATGGTGTTTTGAAACATGTTTCTCTTTCATGGGTTATATGATTTTAAAACCCGCTTCTTTTCACAGGTTATGTTTATGATGAAATGATTACGAAACCTATCTCTTTCCATAGGTTATGATAAGTCTACATGCTTATTATACCCATTTCATTTCATGGGTTATGATATTTTTATTTATGATCTTGTGTCACATTTATGTATGATTTCTTTATGTGAACGGTGGGACTTATATCTCCCTCGAATGAATTGGGTAATGATTTGTATCTCATGAGATAATGATGGGAATCAAGTCAAAATTATTGATCTACTATTATAATATGTGGAAACCTAATCCCATACAAAGAAAGTAATTATGATGGGTATGGTGGTTTGTCCTTCCCAGTAGTAGTAGTCACCATGATGATAGAAGATGGGGAAACACGATCCATTATGGGAAGATGTGGATACCCGATCCCTTATAAAGAATGAACTATGATTGGGATGGTGGTTTTTCCCGCCCAGTGTTTGTAGTTCCCATGAAGTTCCCTAATAAATTCTAGCAATGTGTCTTGACATACAGGTAATGATATCACATGTTTAGTTATGCCATAATTCCATGTCTTATTCCTATCTCAGGATTTCATGGATGATGCTCTTTATTTCATATGATTCATGTCTTATAAACTGGTAATCATTATGCCATGATCTATGTTATGATCTTTGATATGCAAGGTGTGATATTCAATTTATTGGATCACACTCTCATACCCTTATACTCATTTTTATGATTACATGTCTCCCTTTTTTACCCTTATTGGGAAATTGAGTTCAACCCTTGTCATGTTTTATTTCTCTAGGTTATGAAGAATGGTTTTAGGTATAAGTACAAAATGTGGATATCTTTATGGTATTTTTTGAAGTTATTTCACTAGGATTGATGATTTTTTTCATGTTTCCAAAGTAACTAAACTATTGTGGTCCTCTTGCATGTATTCTTGTAATGTAATGAATATTCATCTAAAAATATGTAATATAAATTTAGGCTATGCCTGGGTCTCTAAAATGTATCTAGATTTCTAGTATGATAGAAGAGATGATGGAACTAGTTGAGGATAGTCTTTACTAATTATGTTATATATTAGGATGCTTGATTGTTGTGATTTTTTTATGAACAATGACCAAGATTCTTTTTATATCTTCAATCATTTCCCTTCTACATGAGGAAGCTAGATATGTTTTTTTGCATGTTTCCTATAGGCGATATCTTAATATGGTTTTACTATAGTACATAATTATTGGATTGATGATAATAATGAATAATATATTCTAAATAATGTGGTTTGTATTGATGGAATGGAAATGCTAAAAATATTTCAATCTTGGGAAACCAAGGGCATGATTTGGATTATTCTTGGAGGGTATGGAATTCAATCTGTTTGTTAACGAATGTATCTTGGAATAATGATAATGGTTAATTTAGTGGATAATTAATTAATAAATAAAATTTAATGATTAAATGAAATGAATTAATTAATGTAGCTATTAAAATTCTTCAGTGCTTATAGGATATCTAGCCCTTTACAGTGGAAGTTGGTTATCTGATAGATGACCACTACATTTGATCTTTGAACATGGTTATGACCATAGTGTGGTGAATTGGTATATTAGATACATTATATTATTAGATTTAATATTATACCCCACCCATGTCAGTAAGGGAAACATACACCTAGTGGACTATGGGAGGGTGTTTTCCTCAACATCAATGTCGGAGAATGGATGTAAAACATCCATCTTTGGCCATTATATCTTCTCTTGGTAGTTACCTATGATGGTATTCATGAAGTTTATTTTACCCATATATGTGTGAAAAAGGATGTGATGGATTGTTGTTATTTCACACAAAATTATCTCTGGATATAGTATCCAATGGATTATTATAGGTATAACATGTGTTGGATGTGATGACATGAGTTTCCTTACTCGGTGTATGGGGTGTGGTGGATTGAGGTATAATACCATATGTATGATACATGGCATAAAAAAAATTGGATACAGAAAACTTCTTGATTACTGTATAGAGATGTGATATGGGATGATGTGTATATCAAACCACACATTTCATAGATTTTCATAACATAAATTTTTCAGAATACATAAAATAATATATGAATAGATTCCCAAATACCTTACTAGTTCAGTTCCTTTAGAAACATGGAAACATAAAAATTAGTACATAAGTGAGCTACATTATCTCCAATTAGTTTTTTCTTGACTAGAACCCTTCTTAGAAACATCAAACATAATAAATATCTTTATAAACCTAGGTAGGGAAGCATAAAAAGGGGTGATATGAGATTCTTAGTAAGGGTAAACAATGGAGATATGTAATAATAATCATAAGAATAAGGATATGAGAACATGATCATGAAAATAGAAGATCATACCCTGCATATGAAAGATCATATACATGAATCATGGGAAAAATCTCATAATTTCATAAGACATGAATCATAAATAAATAAAGAACATAATTTATTAAATAATAACATAGGAATGACACACATAATTTTGGAAAATTCATAATCATATAATATGATTTTTATAGTATACAAGTCATCACTTCTAAAACCATCTTAGTAGTATGGGTTCACTTCCCTTATTATCTTCCAGTTCATGGTTCACTCCCATGGACATCTTAGTAACATGATTTCACTCATCATACCATCGAGGCAATCATGGTTCATTCTTGTGGCCAACTTAGTAGTAAAGGTTTACTCCCAAGACCATATTAGTCTATCTATTTAGATATAAATCTTTACACAATTCATTAGAGGGAGATATTGGTCCCACCCATTTCATAATGAAATCATACTTACATGTACCAAAAAAACATAAAAAATCAAAACTCAAGATGTGAAATTAAATGGGTATCATAAAAATGTAATCATATCATAACCTATGAAAAAATATACATTTTTAATAATCATTACATCAAAATAATATCCCATAAAAAGAGGTTTTTAGAAATATATAACTTGTGAAATAAAAATAATTATCATAAATATATTTCCATAAAAATATACACCATTTAGAGAAAAAGTGTGATTGAAAAAATTTAATAACTTCCAAAAAATGAAATATTAACACTAATGGATTTCATATTACCTGGTAAATAATTTTATAAATTTTTAAAAAATATCTTGAGGAAAATATCTTTTCTTCTTTGAAAAATTCTTTTCGAAACATAATAAATTTTGAAAACATTTTTCTTTGAAATTATATTTTAAAACATATAAGGTAGTATGGAAAACATAAAACATTATTAAAATCCTTTTTCCTTGATAATGATATTAAACATTCATTTTAAAATATTTTTTGAAAACATGGTTTTTTAAATAAAACATATTTCGGATAGAAGAGATAAATACATTCATATTTTTCTTAAAAATATTTTCTTAAATATCATAATTTCCAAAGACTAAAAAAATGGCACTAAAACATGGATATATATTCAAAAAACATAATATAAGGAAAATAATGCTTGTTATTGAGAGATGGATCATAATATTTCATCAAATGTATCACAATTATTAAAAATATTGAAAAGCGATGAGATTATCTCCATATACTCTTATGAATTGGTTACTTAGGATCATTCTCAACCTATAAAAAAATTAATTACATGAAGCTTTAAAATATCATGAAAATAATTAAATGCAAGATATAAAATATCATATATAAGTATATAAACCTCAAAAGATATTGTAGGTGCATAACCCAATATGTGTATCAAAGAAGGAAAATCAATACAAAACTATCTTACCGGTTCAGTAGATTTTGAAACTTTAACCCCATGAAATAATTATCATATAATTTATATTTAAGTAACCATAAATGTAATTATAGTAACCATTGAATTCATCCATGTTCAGTAAACACTACACACAAAAGGGATGGGTGGTGAATAAAGAATATAACTCACATAAATAAAAAGTGAGATGAAATTCCCTTTCCTTTTGACTTGACTCTCTTTATACTCGTACAAGATTACTATATAGTAAATTTAAGTTTATTATAAATATTTTTTAAAATCAAATTATTGTATATAATACCATATATGGTTTTATTATGACCTTATTTTACCCTTTTTTTAATAATCCTATGATAAGGTTTCACTTCAGTTAATATAGATGTATGAAATGGAACACATTGTTCCTAGATATTAAAAGTCGTACGTACGCATGAACATTATTTCCATTTTATTTTCATATTGAAAGAAAGAATTAAAATGAAATATGTGTGTATATATATATTATTTTAGTGTCATTATTTTTTCATATATATCATATACTTTCACTAAACACGTCATTAATATATTACATGTAGTGTGTGAACGAATCGCATCACTTTGAGGGGGAAGTATTCCATAGATTCTCAAAAAAAATTATCTTATTTACACAAAATGGAAAGCATAAATTAATTTCCTAAATAATAATTAAAGAATCATAAATAAATTATAAATATAATATGAATCATATATAAATATATTTCTACCATAATTTCCACCATGATAGGTCGTAATGTAAAAATTAACAATCATCGTTTCGTGAGGTGGTAGTTCATCATACACTTAAAAAAAGTATGTTCATTACCCATTAGATGGAAGTGTGTATAAGTGTATGCTTGAGTATTTTCATTAAAAAACTAGTATAATGATTATACTGGTGTTGTAATAAAATATTGTAATAATAAGTTTTGAGGGGTGGTGAATTGAAATTAAATAATTGAACTTGATGAAGAATGTTACCTCTTATTTGGATAACTCCTTTTGGTTTGCACCATAGGGATACCTTGGATTGATTTATGATAAATGGGAGGCTTATAGGATAAGGGTATGGATTTTTTAAATATATTTTTATAGATCCTCTTCAATCCAAAGTGGATTGAGAGGTGTTAATAAGTGGGAGGATATGGGGATTTTCATAGTGTGGGAGGAGTGGCACTATTGTAATATTTTAATAAAGGAATTACATACATGTTTTTCAGATACTAAATCGATCAAATAATGGAAACAATTAGATAAAATGGAATATAAAGTCTAAATATTCCCATCTAATGGCTCTTGGACAAGTGTCTAGGTCGTTTTGGGTCTTAAATTTAAGATTTAGTACTTTATTAACATAATTTTTCTCTTAATCTTTGTAATTAATGTTAATAATGATCGCTAATATTTTTGGTAAGAATCTAATATGAACTTATTAAAAATTATAAATTATAATGATTACAAATATGGAATCCATTTTTCTAAATTCTAACCCCAAAAGTGGTAGAAATTAGTTTAAATTTTACCCCGATGATGGGACGACACTGTGGGTTTTTAAAGTAAATATATACAAAAGCTTGCTAACTTTTTATATACTATTTCATAGTTAAATTGATTATAATGACCAAAATTTTATTAATTGAAAAAAAAATTATGAAGTTAAAATTTTAAAAAATATATATATAAAATATAATTTATTCATATAATTAGATTAGATGAAAAAGTAGGCTTGAATTAAAATTTAGTATTTTTCACAATTCACCCAAAAAAAGCAATTTATCAAAAAAATCTCAAAAATCACCCTGTGATAATTTTGACATAATAAATTCAAAAATGATGTTTATTGTATCGAATTCAATTTCTAAAAGTGTCTAAAATTAATTTTTTATTTTTCATATAAGGACATGAAATGTACTTCATTTGAGAAAATAGTTCTTTTAAACATGAAAAGACTATACAAAAAATTATGTCTTTCACTATCAATGTGATTTATTTGTATAAAACCATTATGAAAAAAAATTGAAAATTATTTATTACTATTTATATTAAGTTGTTAAACATATTTTTTTGAACTGTCTTATTTAAATAATTATACAAAAATGATGTTTCATAAGTTTGTAGCATATGCCAATTTGATTTGGCATGTAATGTATTCCAAGTTTGTGTTACATGTAATTTAAACCAATTATTTGTTATGTGTAAGTAATTTTTTACATAGTTCAATACAATATATCAATGAAAATTTAACTTATTCAAGAAATAATATTCCATAAAACTGGGTTTGTTACATTCTACCCCCCTTAAACTAAATTTCACCATTGAAATATGTCTTTCAGGTAAAAACAAATGAGTTATGATTTATAATATCCTGTAGTTACCATGTGACTTCATCTAACTAGTGATTTCCCCATAAAACATTTACTAGGTGATCGGTCTTGTTTTGTAGAACATTCTCTAACTGGTCTAGAATTTAAACCGGGTGTACTTTGAAAGAAAGATCTTTCCCCAGCAATACGACTTCTGAGTTCAATACATGGGAAGGTTCATGTATGTACTTATTTAGTAGAGACACATGGAACACATCATGGGCTTGTGTGAGATATGGATTATGTTACAAGTGAGAGGCTACCATCCTGATACGATCAAGAATCTCAAGGGGAGAAATATACCTAGGTCTTAGTTTCCATTTCTTCTTTAATCTCATAAATTTATTATAGGTAGAGATTCATTAAAATAACTTCTCACCAACCTCAAATTCAAGTTCACAATTTCATTTATCAACATAACATTCTTCTAACTTTGAGATGACCTAATATGTTGTTAAATATATCTTACCTTCTCTTCCATTTATTCTAATATCTCAGGTACCAATAGCTTTCTTTCACTAACATCATCCTAGTATGTTGGATCTCTACATTTATTCCCATATAGGTCTTCATATGGCTTCATATGAAATTTTTAGAGAAATATATTTTTGTAAGAAAACACTACCATAGGAAGGTGTTTATCCCAACCACCTTTGAAATATAGTAAAAAGGATCTCGACATATCCTCTAGGGTTTGAATTATTCTTTCAGACTAACCATCTATTTGAGGATGTTAAGAAATACTAAAACTAAATTGTGTATCATGTCATTAGTGAAATTTGCCAAAACATTGAGGTAAACCTCAGATCCTGATCGAATAGAATGAAATGTGGTACTCCATGGAACCTTACCACTTCCTTAATGTATATCCTATAAATATTATCTAGATATAAGTCTTCTCAGGTAGTAATGAAGTGTGATGACATTGTAAGGCGGCCAACTACCACCCATATAGCATTAAACCCATTATAGGGTATGGTTATTCCAACAAGAAAATCCATAGTGATGTTCTCCCATTTCCATTTTGGTATGGGTAATGGATGCAACATCTCCTTAAACTTTTGTCATTTATCCTTAACTTCTTGGCATACCAAGAACCAAGATGAAAACTCTACGATATCTATCTTCATTCAATACCACCAGGTGTATTTTTTCATGTCACTATACATCTTCGTACTTCTAGGTTAAATAGAGAAGGATGAACTATGAGATTACTCTAAAATATCCTTCTTTAAATATTCTATGGAAGGGACACATACACGATTATTAAACCTTATCATTCCATCCTGATTAAGGTTAAACTCAAGAATATTTATATCTTTATTTTTCAACTCTACGTCTTCCTTCTACGACTCCTTAATCTTCACTTGGATAGAGGGTTGAACATTCATTTGATAGAGATAAGTTTTTTCCTCTTCCTTTCGGATTTCCAACTCCATCCATTAAAAAACGAAAAATATTGTATCTTTTTTTATCCTCATCATGGATAAGATAGCATGATTGTTTTGAATCAAAGCATTAGCCACGTTTTTCTCTTTCCTATAGTGGTAATATATTGAGCAATCATAATCATTTATTAACTCTAATTGTATTCTCTTGCACATGTTCAACTACTTTGTGTGAATAAATATTTCATAATTTTATGATCGGCATATATATCACACTTTTTCTATATAGATAATGACTCCATATCTTTAATGAAAAAATTACTACTTCTATCTCCCAATTGTGAGTTTGGTAATTTTTCTCATAAATCTTCAACTACATCAAGGAATAAATGATAACCATTTTATTCATCGTAAGAACACATTTTAGTCCCTTCATGGATTCATCTCTATAGAGAACAAACCCTTTTCCACTCTAGGGTAATGTAATCACATGTGTGATGACTAACCTTTTCTTCATTTCCCTAAAATATCCCCACATTCATCAATCCTGATGAACTTGACACCCTTCTGAGTCAACTTGGTCATGGGATTAGATAATCATGATTAATTCTTCAAAAACCATTGATAATATCTATCTAAACCAAGAAAGCTATAGATCTTAGTCATCGTGGTTGTTCTAGACCATAATTCAATAGACTCCTTCTATGATGGATCTACTACTATACCATATCATGAGATTATGTGACCCAAAAATGAATCCTTTTATGGCCAAAATTCACACATTGTAAATTTTTCATATATTTTATCCTTCCTTATGTTATTTAGTACAATTATTAGGTGATCATCATCCTCTTCCTTCCACTTTTAATAGATATGAATATCATCTATAAATACTACCATAAACCGGTCAATGTAATCCCTAAAAACTCTATTCATAAAATCCATAAAGATAGAAGTGGAATTAGTAATACCAAAAGGCAACACTATATATTCATAGTTTTCATACATTGTACAGAATTCCATCTTGGGTATATTATCCCTCTTGACCATCAATTGATGATTTCCATAGTGAAGGTAAATTTAGTAAAAGTATTGAGCTCTGCGTAGTTGATCAAACAAGTCGTTAATATAGGGAAGAGGATACTTGTTCTTGGTTTTGATCATGTTCAACTCCTGATAATAAATGAAGAGTCTCGTTGATCCATCACTTATTTTCAAAAAAAGTACTATTGTACCCCAAGGTGACACACTTGGATTAATGAATCCCTTATCAAGGTTTACTCAAAGTTTATTTTTCAATTCAAGTAACTCAATAGGGGTAATTCTATAAGGAGTATTTGAAATTGGCATGGAACTATGTATAAGTTTTATTGAGAACTCAACTTCATGTTTTGGTGGGAGGACAGGAAATTTTTTTGGAAAGACATCCAAAAATTCTGAACAATGGGTATATCTTCGATATTGATTTTCTCCCCAACCATCAGATAAATAACCCTTATTAATGGTAATTAAAACCCATACATTGGATGTAATCTCCATAGGAAGTTCATACATGTTTTCACATGGATAGATGATCATAGGAGGGGTTGAAATCTCAAAAAAAAACATCACTTCCTTGATAATTAATGTTGGATTTATATAGATAAAGTCAATCCATGCCTAATATGACATCATATTCAACCAATGGAAGAATGATAATATTTAAAATAAAAAAATTCCAACAAATTTCAATTAGATAGGAATCATAGACTTGGGATGAAATCATTGTACCATTAGGGGTTTGTACTACTAATTCCAAATCTAATCATTTTGTGGAATCTTAACGCTCTTAGAATTTTATTTAGATATGAATGAGTGGGTAGATCTAGAATAAAATAAGACATTAGAAGTTCTAGAGTGGATGGTATGTGTACCTTTCACCATGTCATTATTTCACCCCTTGTCAGGAATAGATATTTCATGAGATTTCCTCTTATCCGTCAACATAAGAGGTTATTGACAATGATCACCATCACCTACACTTAGGTTTGGAAACTGATTCTCATACTACCCATTCTCTTTACACTTTTATCAATGAATCATTAGAGGTTAATTCTTTAGGTATTTTTCTCCATTCACACCATTATCTAACTTCTTCCCATAACATCAACAATTAAATTGTTGATAGCCTTCACTTTTACAAGTAAAACATTTATTAGACCCCTTAATTAAATCGCCTCTAGTATTCTTCCCACACATAGATAATAAAGGAAAAATAATCTTTTTATCTTAATCGTTTCTAGATTTTTCATTAAAATACATCTTCTTTTTATTATCAAATCCATGGGATTAGTACATGACTCCAACCTCTATTTAATATTTTATTGAAACACGTACAATATCTTCATATCTACTAATTTATATTTTAGCGAATTCCCTTATAAGACATGGATTTAAGATGAAAAAGAATCTATCAGCTTTAATTTTGGGTTACATGATAATACCTGAAGTATAACTAGAAATTCTTGTGAAATTAACTTTATAGGTACCGACGGATTCATCATCCATTTTCTTCAACTCAGTTAACTCTTTCTCCATATTAGAAAAAAGATTCCAATGAAAAATACATAACGAAAATATATGTTCTTAAACTCATAAAAATCCATGGATTCAATTTTATCTTGCTACCTCATATACTTGATTAATGTCCACCATTCATCTAATTCATCATCTAAATGATAAATAGCTAGAATAACCTTCTCATGATCCTAACACAGGATAATGGAGCATAACATTTCAGTAGTAATGTTCCATTGTTCACCAACAAGTGGATCAAAATACACCCTGAAAGAAGGTAGAAGTTGCCTCTTGATAGACTCGTCAGAATATGTTTCCATCCATTTCTCATTTTGAAGTACATCGTGATTAATATCTTGAAAGATTTGGGTGATCATAACAAAAATATTTTTTATTCCTTCTCCCCTAGCATTTAGTTTCTCATGAGGAAAATCATTCCACTATATGTTTTAATCACCATTAACACAATTCCTTCAGGTTATAGCCATTGACTAAAATTAAAATCATAGATTAAGGTATACTTATCGAAATTAGGATCTACATAATCATGAAAAGTCATTTATTGGATGTTTAAATAATGAAACCTTCCTTAATTTATAAAACGTTAAGTTTATCCTAGGTCATTCACAAACAACTTCTATTTAAATACTTCATGATGGTTCATGAAGAGTTTTTGAATTACTAATGAATATCTCCTAGGAGTTTCATACATGATGTGGATAAAATTGCATTTTCATGTACCATATTACCCTGAGTTAGGCACTGAACATCTTGTCAGAGTTGTTACTCCTAGGTACATTTGTTCCCACTCCACATCTACTTTTTTGAGTCAATAAGGTTACCTTATGACTTCTCCATTCCTCAATGTTTTTAAAATCACAAACACTCTATCTTAAGGCAAATAATTGTTTCCTAAGAATTATCTTAATAAGGAAAATTTTCCTTACTCAAGGAAATTTTATCCTTACCTATATTTTCATTGTTCATTTTATAGTTTCTATAAAACTAAATCTTTTTATTTATAAAGGGTAAAATTTGGTTTCATATCTAAAACCTTGGAATCCTATAAATCATTGGTTATAGAGTGTTCTATTTTCAGACTCTAAATTCTCTAAAAATCAGACTTCGAATTCTCTAAAAATCAGACTCCAAATTCTCTGAAAATCAGACTCTAAATTCTCTGAAAATCAAACTTGGAATTCTCTAAAAATCAGACTCTGAATTCTTTGAAAATAAGACTCTGAATTCTCTGAAATTCAAACTTTGAATTCTATGAAATTTAAAATATGAATAATCTAAAATTCAGACTCTGAATTCTCTGAAATTAAAACTCTGAATTATTTAAAATTAAGACTCCGAATTCTCTAAAATTTAGACTCTAAATTCACAGAAATTCAGACTCCGAATTCTCTAAAATTCAGACTCTGATTTCTATTAAATTTAGACTCTGAATTCTCTGAAATTCAGACTCTGAATTCTCTGAAATTCAGATTCCAAATTCTTTGAAATTTAGTCTCTGAATTCCTCAAAATTCAGACTCTGAATTCATCCGAATTCAGACTCCGGATTCCTCAGAATTCAGACTCTGAATTCCTCCAAATTCAAACTCTGAATTCCTCAGAATTCAGATTCCAAATTCATTAGAATTCAGATTCCAAATTCATTAGAATTCAGGTTCCGAATTCTTTGGAAAATAGAATCCAAATATCCATGATTTATAGTCTCAAAATTATTTTTTTCTTAGACTCTGAGCTTTTATTTTTCCTGAGACTCTGAAAAATATACTTGGTTAAGAAAACTTATTTTACTTACACTTGTTATAGTTATGAAATGATGTTGTACATTCTATTTCTAACTAACTGTTGTTTGAGTGACATGTTTACAGGTCCCTCCAAAATTCAAGTAAAAATATGATCGTTGGAGGAGGGAGCCGACCTTTGAAGAAATTCCTACAAATAGAAGCTCATTTGAACGAGCTCAACACCAAATTGATCACTCTAGAGATTTCATGTTACTGAACTGATTTCTAAAGAGAGATACTCTCATGCCTTGTGTGTACTGAACATCTTGTTTAGCTTGCTTTGTGTGACTCTAATTGTTGTTATGTACAATTGATTACTTCTAGGGATAGGAAGATAGAGGTGTCAACTACCTTAAATTTTGAGAACTTCCAGGGATATAAAGATAGGAATTTTTACTACCTTAAAGTTTGAGGGCTTGTAGGGATAGCAAGATAGATTCTGATATTCCTATGGAGGTCTTACCCTAGTGTGGGTAAGATAGACTTTCTTGAAAGTATAAATCAAGGGACCTTTATCCATGTTTTTTGGATACCCTACTCTTTGGGTTAAAATATTTCATACGTGTTACTTGTTTTTGTTTCAAGTTTATTTCTGATGTATTTTGATAAAGTAATAAAGTATAACCTTCTTATACTTTCTTGTTCTTTTGTATAATCTAACAAGTAAGATTATATATGATTTAAATTTGAATATTTTCCTTGTAAACTTTCCTTATGTTTCATTTCTGGAACCATGATTTTGGAACCTAGAAAGTTTGTAGAACTAAAAGAGGTCTTGTGAATTTACCTTGTTTAACCTTGTTAAACATAGTTTTCCATAGGGTTACAAATGAAAGTTTTTAAACTTACAATTCACCCCCCCCCCTCTTGTAATTGAGTATCTACATTCATATTTTGATCCTAAAATTGGTATCAGAGCAGGTCTTTGAAATACTTATATTCACATATATGTTTTTTTGCTCAATTTTTTATTGTTCTAAATATTTTACTTGCTTAGGTTTTTTTATCCTTGTTTAAAAACTTTTACTATTAACAAGTTTTGTGGAAAGATATTTTCTTTTAGATGGCAGGAATGAATGTCGGTTCGATTGACAATTGATATCCTACTAGACCACCTATATTTGATGTGAATGATTATGAATATTGGAGAGATCATGTGAAGACTTTTTTTATTAATACTAGAGTAGAAAATTTTTTTATACTGACTGGAGATTGCAAGATTCCTGATAAGGAAATTATAACTTTTACTAATCAATAAAAGTCAGAATATCAACTAAACTACAAGGTATACAATACTTTGTTTTGTTCCACGACTAGGAATATATATAGTCATATTTCTTCTTATGAAGCTGTAAATTGTATTTGGAAGAAATTGGAGGTTACTCATTTTGGTACATCCAATGTTATAGAAAATATAAGAGCTATGCTTAGAGAAGAATATCATGGATTTCTATTTCCTTATGTGGAACCAGTATACAAGGTACAACAAAGGTTTATAACCATTGTTAACAGTTTACAATCAATGGGTGAAAAAGGTTTAGATGATGAGGAACTTGTGGAAAATATTATAGATATCATGCCTAATGAGTGGGAATCGAAGAGAATAAATATTGATGAGAATATGAAAGTATCTCAAATTAATCTTGATGATATTTTTGAAACTCTTCTTCAATATGAGACAAGAATGAAAAGAGATGATGATATGAATAAGAAGAAGAATGGAAATGGAAGTATAGCCTTTACAACTACAAAATCCAAGACTTCTGAAAGGGTTACAAGATCCAAGTCAAAAAAAGTAACTATTTTATCTGAATCAATTGAAAGTGAACATTCTGAGAATGAGCTATCTAATCTTGCTCGAAGGATGAACAAGATAGTTAGGAAGAAAGACTTTCAGTATAGATTTAAGAAGAAATAAAGAAAGGATAAGAAAGACTTGGAAGTCACTTGTTATGAATGCAAAAGAGTAGGGAATATAAGGCCAGATTTTCCTATGCTTAAGAAAAAGGATATAAAAGAAAATCATTCTGAGAGAAATAGAAAGAATTACTACAAAGATAAATATAATAAAGTTTTGAAATCCAATGACACCTAGAGTGCCAGTTGTGGAGACTCTTCTAATGAATCCTCAGAGTATGAATCTTCTAGTCAGAAGATTCTTGGTCTACTTAACAAGCTACCTATTGAAAATCATTGTATAATGGAAAAGGCACTCAATATTGAATATATCACAAATGTATACATAAATAAAAATTACAGTGATAATAAATATTATAAATCTTTGGATGAAGATTCTTCTTCTAATGAAGATAATATATTACCTACTTATGAATAAGTATCTAGGTTTGCTAAAATTCTTGAGAATAAAATTTATAAACTCAAGAAAAAACTTGATAAGGAAATTTCTAGAATTTATATTCTTACTAAGGAAGTATTAGATATTTCTAAAGATCTTGATAAGAAAATTTATGATTTTGAAAGTATTTCCAAAAACCTTGAGGAAGTTAATTCTGTGAAGGATAAACTTTCTAAGGATCATGAAAATGTAATTTCTAAGAAAAATATTTTAGAGACTTACTCTAGTGCTAAAACTAATGTTTTTTAGGATAAAAACTTAGTTATTAGACTGAATTCAGTAATATTTTCTTTAAGGTATTGTTTTTCAAACTTTACCTTAGTAATGAAAATTTTGATAAAATGTATTCCAAAATTCAACCTCTAAGGAAAAATTATGGATTTGGTTATACTCATTCTAAACTGGTTTTTAGTAATAATTATTTTGTTCTTCAAAGTTCTACATTCTTCACTAAATGTCAGTGTGGTGGGAATTGGTCAATAAATTTTTCTTTAAATAAAACTAGTCTTTAGGTTTTCATAAAGCCTATTTTTCTAAGAAAATGTGGATACCTAAAATTTTTCTTTCTGAAGTTTCTGGATCCAAGAAAGTTTGGGTTTTGAAAGGTCTTAAGCACAACCTCATTAGAAAAAGTCAATTATGTGATGAAGGTTACCTTGTGAATTTTAGGAATGATAAATGATTAGTACAAAATTCCAAGGAAGAGTTTATTCTTTCTTCCCATAGGCAAGAGAATGTATACACACTAAACTTAGAAGACCTTAAGAGCCAAGATCTACATTGACTTAGTGAAATGGAATACCAATCGTGGTTATGGAGTAGAAGGCTAAGACACTATAACCTTAGTAACTTATGTAAACTCTCTAAGAAAAGACTTTTTAAGGATCTATCGGAGCTTAGATATGATTCTTCAAAAGTTTGTGATCCTTTTCAATATGTAAAGAAACATAAATCAAGTTTTAAATCAATCGATGATGTCTCAAATTCTAATGCATTACATTTGGTGCATATGGATCGTTTCGGTCCAACATAAACTAAAAGAATTAGTATCCAAACATTTTTGGGATGAATTTTTAAGTACAACTTTTTATGATATAAATCATGTTTTGATTAGAACTTTTCTTAAAAAAACCCTATGAGTTATGGAATGGTAGAAAACCAAAACTTTCCTACTTCAAGGTATTTGGATGCAAAGTATTCATTCTGAATACTAAAGATAATTTATATAAATTCACACCCAAATTTGATGAAGAAATTTTCTTAGGCTACTCCACAACTTCTAAGTCTTATAGAGTTTTTAATAAAAATTCTTGTACTATCGAAGAAATAGTACAAGTTAAATTTGATTAAACTGATCCTTTTGTTTTTAAACAACCTCAATCTACATCTACAGATGTGTTTTCAAAAACTAATTATCAACCCTTGATAGAATATCCTTATGATAAGGAAAATATTCAAGAAAATGTTTCTGAAGCATTTACTCCAGAATATTTCCTACCATATGTTGATGAACAGGTTTTACAAAACCCAAATCAGGTGTTTCTTAAGAATCATCCCAGTGATAGTATCATTAGTGATGTAAATCAGCCTATAAGGACTAAAAGTTCCTTACGAAATTAAGTAGAACATATATCATTCCTTTCTCAATTAGAACCAACAATCATTGATGAAGCTTTAGGTGATAATGATTGGATAAAATCCATGCAAGATGAGATAAAATAACTCAAAAGTAATAAAGTCTAGAACTTGGTTAAAAGGCCTAAGGAAACATTTGTTATTGGAGTAAAATGGGTCTTCAGAAATAAGTGTGATGAAAATGGAATCATAGTAAGAAATAGGGCTAGATTAGTTGTTAAAGTCTATAATCAAAAATAAGGAATGGGCTATGAAGAAACATATTCTCCAGTATCTAGACTTGAATCTATCCATATTCTACTTTCCTTTGTAGCATTCTTTAACTTTAAACTTTTTCAAATTGATGTTAAATGTTCTTTTCTTAATGGATATGTTCAAGAGGAAGTTTTTTTTGAACAACCTCTTGGTTTTGAAGATACAAAACATCCTAAACAAGTTTTCAAACTTACCGAAGATTTATATGGACTTGACAAGCCCCTAGAGCCTTGTATGATAGACTTACAAGATTTTTGTTACAAACAAAATTACATTAAGGGAAATTCGAATCCAACCCTCTTTATAAATAAATATACGAAAAATGTTTTGATTGTTCAAATCTATCTTGATGACATTATATTTGGTTCAACTCAGAAATATTTAACTGATTCATTTGAAAATCTAATGAAGTCTGAGTTTTAAATGAGTATGATATGTGAGTTAACATTTTTCCTAGGTTTTAAAATTTATCAAAAACTAGAAGGAGCATATATATATCAACATAAGTATATTAAATATCTTCTTAAAAAGTATGTATATGACAACACTAAAAGTATTTTTACTCCCATTGGTACCTCCAATTCACTTGATCTTAATGAAGCTGGGAAACCAGTAGATCAAACATCGTTTAGAGGTATGATAGGAAGTCTACTATACTTGACAGCTAGTAGTCCAAACTTAATTTTTTCATTATGCTTATGTGCAAGATATCAATACAATCTTAAGGAATCTCATTTAAAGGTAGTGAAAATAATTTTTCGCTACTTAAAGGGAACCATGGATTTAGGACTCTTTTAAACTTCTGTAAGTGATTTTGTTTTAAAAAGCTTTTCGGATGCTAACTTTGGTGTATGTATAATGGATAGGAAAAGTACATTTGCAACCTGACATTTCTTAGGAGATTCATTAGTTTCTTGGTCATACAAAAAGCAACACTTAGTATCACTTTCCACTACTGAAGCTGAATATGTTGTAGCTAGAAGTTATTGTGCTCAACTGTTGTGGATGCAACACACACTCATAGACTATGGTGTGAGTTTTACCAAAACACAAATATTGGGTGATAATACTAGTTCCATTTCCCTAAGTAAAAACCTTGCACATCACTCTCGTGAAAAACACATAGATATTAGGCATCACTTTCTTAGGGATCACAAACAAAAAGGAGATATCACTCTTCAATATATCGGAACACAAGATCAAATTGCTAATATTTTCACAAAATCTTTACACTTTGATAGATTTGAATACATTAAACAAAAGTTAGGAATGATAACCGTAAGGTAATCTTCCATATTAAATTCTTGATGAAACTTATCTCCTTATAGTAAGAACTCATTTTCATAGGGGGTACATTTTCTTGTTAGTCAAAATTTTTCTTTTCCTTATTCAAAATTTTCATAATAAAAATTTTTGTAATCAAAATTTTCGTAATCAAAATTTTCGTAATCAGTTTTTTTGTAATAAAATTTTCGTAATCAGTTTTTTTCGTAATAAATTTTTTCATAATCAAAATTTTGTTTAAATTTTTTCAAAATCTAAAGTTCTTCAAGAAGAATCTAACTCATTATGAATAATTTTCCTCACAATCCGGAAGGTATGTTTTCTTTATTAAATTTTCATAATCATATTTTCACATTTTGGTATTTTTATCTTGTTTAAGAAACTTTTTCAGATTCACTTTCTCTTAAATCTAAATATTTATCTTAAAAACCTCAAAAGATTAGAACCTATCAAATCTATTCTTCGGCTATCATCTCAACTATCAGATCTAATCAAGAGTTTTTTAATTGTCAGATTAATCAAGGAAGTTGAACCACCATCTCAAACACCTATATAAGGACCTCATGTTGGTTGTCCCACATCGATCTTTAAATCCTTCACATGCTGAAGTTATGCCCCCTACTTAAGGTTGTTCCGGATCTTTAGGTTTTCCTTAGTTCTAAATGTCTTTTGAAGCCTCTCCTCAAAAACAAATGTCGACTATAAAAAAATATGTGAATGGAAAATATACATAGAAAGTTTAGTCGATAAGAATTTATTTTCTATGTATGATTCAATTATTTCAAAGAACATCAAGCTGAATGGATGGGAAAGTCTATGTACATCAAAACTGAAGGCATGGGATCCGGTTTATCCAAATTTTTTGGTTGAATTGTATGAATTAGTAAGTTTATTCAATGAAGGATGGAGAGATAAGTTTTCCTTCAAGATCTATGGAAAGACCAACTCCCTTTCCTACACCAAGGCTGTGAATATGATTGGAATTCCTTATGAAGGTGAAGCTGAATTTTGCACCGATAAATTACCAGATGTATTAAGTTTGTTTGATAAGAAAAAGGCTTTAGAGTGCCTTGTCTTGAGAAAAGTAAATACTCTAAAGATTATCCATCTGTCTGCAAACTTCCGGATTCTTGAATTGTGGGTCCAAGGTTTTATCATTCTGAGAAAAGGGGATATGGATTCCTTGAAGAAAGGTGACATCTATATTCTAGATTTTTTGGTGAATCTCGGGAAGATAAAATTAGTCAAGTATATCTTGGTTACAATTGAGAATATCAAGAATGGAAATTTGAAGTCTCAAATTATCATGTATCCAACCATTCTCTCCAAAATTATTATTTTGTGTCTTTAATTTTTCAAAATTCCTTGCAGTTCTAAGCCAAGAAATTACAAGGTTATGCTTCTTAGTGATGATACCTTGAGAAGGATAAAGGTTGGATTCAGTTGTAAATTCAGATATTTTTGTGATTTGTCTCAATCAGAAATAGAATCTTTATCAAATAAACTGGAAGTGGATGAGACTTCCAAAAAGGGTGGAAGGAAGAGGAAGGAAAAGGAACTGGAAGAGATATAAAAGGAATCCTCCCCAACCAAACACTCTGATTCGGAATCATCTTCTCATGGAAATGCTTTTTTGGTACAATATTTGAAGAAGTTGGTTGATACAATTCCCTTATTTTCGAGTACAGACTCAAGGTTCCAGATGATTTAGCACTTATTTAATTAGAAAGAAGATTCAGTCACCATTCTTATGGATAAGTTTGTAAATCTTGAGATAGATTTCAATACCTTCTTTATTGAATATGAAACTCATAAAATATCATGAAAGAATATTACAAGTTGGTCAAGGAATACAATCTAATATCTGAGAGTCTTTGAAGAATTTCAAGATAATGTGAAAGATGCTTTTGACACTGAATATGGGAAGCTTAATGATCTTTCTAAGAGTTTTGAGGAAAATTTGACTCTAGAACAGACAACCCGGAAGTAAGAAGTCAATGACTTGAATGAAAAGCTTAATTCAGTGGCTATGAATTGGAAGAGATAAATGGGTCTCATAATTGCATTTGAAGAAAATATTGTTAAGCAAGAAGAGGTTTTGAAGGCTCAGAAAGATATTCTTAAGGCTTGGTAAGAAAAGATAAAATCCTTAGAGAAGAAAAATGAAGATCAGGATTAGCTGCTCAAGCATATGGAAGAATATCACAAGAAGATAAAGAAGCTTAAAACCATTGTCAAGAAATTAATGTTGAAAGAGAAATAAGGATAATTCTACCCCGTTCTGATCTTTTGTTGTATTTTCTTCTTTGTACAAATTCTTTCAATCATAATGGAATTTTCGTTGTTCTTAATATATATTTGGTTGTTTAGTACTAATTTTTCAGGTACCATATTTTTTCCCATTCTATTTATTCCTTTTTGAAAATTAAAAAGGTGGAGAAAGGAATGATAAAAAGTAATTCTAAGTAAAGAAGAGATTTTTCTAAGGTGGAATTCATCTAAGGGGAATCTCTTATTAAAGAATATTTTTGTATGCAAGAAAATGTAAAATCTCATTCAGGAAATCAAGAATATGATCTTTAGGGATTTAAAAACCTTAAGGGGAGTTAGTCATATTCACTATGATTCATATGTAAAGGGAGATAAGTTTTATTTTATATTCATAAAGAAAAACTCTAAGTCCTTATATTTTTTTTGTAAGGATGTTTTTACTTTCCAAAAAGGGGGAGATTGTTGAGTCAATAAGGTTTCCTTATGACTTTTTCATTCCTTAATGTTTTGAAAATCACAAACACTCTATCTTAAGGCAAATTATTTTTCCCTAAGAATTATCTTAATAAGGAAAATTTTCCTTCCTTAAGGAAATGTTATCCTTACCTATGTTTTCATTATTAATTTTATAGTTTCTATAAATCTTAATCTTTTCCTTTCTAAAGGGTAAAATTCGGTTTCATATCTAAAACCTTGGAATCCTATAAATCGTTGGTTATAGAGTATTCTATTTTTAGACTCTGAATTCTTTGAAAATAAGACTCTGAATTATCTGAAAATCAGACTCCAAATTATCTAAAAATCACACTCCGAATTCTCTAAAAATCTGACTCTAAATTCTCTAAAAATCATACTATGAATTCTCTGAAAATCAGACTCTGAATTCCATGAAATTCAGACTCCGAATTCTCTGAAATTCAAACGCTGAATTCTCTAAAATTAAGACTCCAAATTCTATGAAATTTAGACTCTGAATTCTCTGAAATTTAGACTCTGAATTCTCTGAAATTCAGACTCTGAATTCTCTGAAATTTAAACTCTGAATTCTCTGAAATTCAGACTCCGAATTCTCTAAAATTCAGACTCTGAATTCCCTAAAATTCACACTCCATTCCTCAGAATTCACACTTCGAATTCCACTTAATTCAGACTTTGAATTAATTAGAATTCAGACTCTGAATTTATCAGAATTCGAACTCTAAATTCCTCAGAATTCTGACACTGGATTCCTTATAATTCTGACTCTGAATTCCTTAGAATTCATATTCCTGATTCATTAGAATTCATATTCCAAATTCATTATAATCTAGGTTCTGAATTATATGGAAAATATAATCTGAATATCCATGATTTATAGTCTCCAAATTATTATTTTCTTAGACTTCAAACATTTATTTTTCTGTAGACTCTAAAAAATATACTTGGTTAAGAAACCTTATTTTACTTACAATTGTTATAGTTATGAATTTATGTCATACATTCTGTTTCTAACTAACCATTGTTTGAGTGACACATGTACATGTCCCTCTAAAATTCAAGGAAAAATATAACCGTTGGAGGAGGGAGCTGACATTTGGAAAAATTCCTATAAATAGAAGCTCATTTGAACAAGCTCAACACTAACTCAATCACTCTAGATATTTCATGCTGCTGGAGTGATTTATAGATAGAGAGACTCTCATGCCTTATGTGTACTAAACATCTTGTTAATCTTACTTTTTGTAACTATGATTTTTGTTGTGTATAATCGAGGACTTTCAAGGATAGGAAGGCAGAGGTGTCGACTACCATAAAGTTTGAGGACTTTTGTGGATAAGAAGATAGAGGTTCTGACTACCTTAAAGTTTAAGGGCTTGTGGGTATAGTAATACAGATTCTGATATTCCTATCGAGGGATTACCCTGGTGTGGGTAAGACAGACTTTCTTGAAATTATAAATTAAGGGACCTTTATCCAAGGTTGTTGGATACCCTACTCTTTGGGTTAAAATATTTCATACTTGTTACTTTTTTTGTTTCAAGTTTATTTCCATTGTATTTTGATAATGGAAGAAATTATAACCTTCTTATTCTTTATTGTTATTTTGTATACTCTGACAAGTAAGATTCTATATGCTTTAAGGTAGAATTTTTTCCTTGTAAACTTTCCTTAAGTTTCATTTCCGGAACCATATTTCTAGAACCTAACAAGTTCGTAGAAATAAAAGTGGTCTTGTGAATTTACCTTTTTTAGCCTTGTTAAACATAGTTTTCCTTAAGGTTAAAAATGAAAGTTTTAAAACTTACAATTCACCCCCCCCCCCCTCTTGTAATTGAGAATCTACATTAATATTTCAATCCTACACTTCTAGTATCCAGACATGGATGTATTTTTAGGAAACCACTTACTCTATCCTTTACCAAAATTCCATGATATTTTACTATACTTTTATTTATCCTCAAACTTATCACTAGACATGCCCTTCGGGTTCTCAATAACGTTTTCTCATCCTAGATTCAAAAGGTTAACTAATCCTTTGATCTGACACCAACTATAGAGACCCTCACTTTTCACACATTAAAATTTAATAACTTTTATGGAATACATAAAAACTATAGAAACAGAAGAAAAAGGACTATAATAGTATAGTTTATTTGGAAGCATGGAAACATTAGAATTGGTATATAAGTGAGATACATTATATCCCACTAGTTTCTTCTTGAATAGAACCCTTCCTAGAAACATTAATCATAATACATATCTCCATAACTTGGTGAAGGAAACATTGAATGTTATGAGATTAGATGCTCAATAAGGGTATAAAAGGGATATATGTAAGCATAATCATGTGAATAAGGGTATGATAACATGATCATGAAAACAGAAGATCATTCCCCACATGAAAAAGATCATATACATAAATCATGTAATAAATCATGTAAGTTCATAAGACATGAATCATAAGGAAATAAAGATCATAATCCATGAACATGAAATATAGGAATAAAACATGGAATTTTTTAAAACAATGAATCATGTAATGTAATTTGTATAGTATCCATGGAATCATTTCCAAGACCATCTTAGTATTACGGTTTCAATCCCCATACCATATTAGTAGTCATGGTTTCCTCCCATGGTAATATTAGTAATATGAGTTCACTCCACATACCATCTTGGTAGTAATAGTTAACTCCCATAGAAATATTAGTAGTTAAGGTTTATGTCCAAGACCATCATAGTCTATCTCATGAGATACAAATCTTTACACAATGAATTTGAGTGAGATATAGGTCCCACCAATATCATATCTAATTCATTCATAAATGTTCTATAAAATCATAAACAATCATAACAAAACCCATGAAATTAAATGGGTATCATAAACATGTAATAATATCATAACCAGTGGAAAAAGATACAGGTTCCATAATCATTTATCAAAATTATATCTCATGAGAAGAAGTGGGTTTCAAAACCACATAACCCATGAAATAGAAATGGGTATAATAAACATCATGCAATAAAAATATAAATCATTCACTGACAATGTTTGAATAGAAAAATTGAATCATTTCACTAGAAAGGAATGAGTAACACCAATGGATTTCATCTTATATGGTAAATAATTTTTATATAACTTTTAAAAACATTTATTGTGTAAAATATCCATTGTTATTTGAAAACTTATTTTTAAAGCATAAAACCCTTTAAAAATCGTTATCTTTGAATATAGTTTTGAAAAATATATAAAGGAAGATTTTGAAAACCTAAAAAAATTTAAAATAATTTTTCCCTTAAAATTATCTTAAAATATCATTTGGATATATTTTTCAAAACATTTTTGAAAACATGGTTTTTGAAATAAAATAGATTATTGACTAAAGAGATAAATAAGGTCATATTTTTCTTGAAATTTTTATATTAATTATCTTATGTAAGAAAGACAGGAAAAATTGTACTAATACATGGATATATCATTAAAAAATAGAAGACAAGGTAACTCATGAGTTTTCTTAAGATATTTATTAGAATATTTCATCAAAATAATCATAATCAATAACAATCATGAAAATTGATGATATTGTTTTAATAAACTCATTCCAATATGTTACTTGGGATAAAACTCTTCATTTACAAAAAAGGAATTACATGAATCTCATAAATTTTTTGAATTTAATAATTTTAATGATATAATATTTCTAATGGAATTATAAACACCTCAAAAATATTTTATGTTCATAACAAAACATGTGTCTCAAAGAAGGAAAATTGATACAAAACTGTTTTTCCAATTTGGTATCTTTTGAAACACTAACCCCAGGAAATAAAAATCATAGAATGGATTTTTAAATAACCATAAATTTATGTATAATAATCAAAAAATACATCCATGGGAAGTATAAACACCACATAAAATGGATTGGTGGAGAATAAATCGTGTATCTCATGAAAAAAAAGTGAGATGAAATTCCATTACCTTGTGTCTTGACTCTCTTCATTCTCATGGAATATTACTATATAATACATTTAAGTTTATTATAAATATTTTAGATACAAATATTCTTATATCTAATACCATATATGTTTTGATTATGACCTTATATTACCCACTTGTTAACAATCCTATGTTAAGGTTTCACATCGAGTAATATTCACTTTTTTCATCGCATGAGTCTTCATTTGTTTTATATTTGGTCTGTATAAATATATTATGATTTATATAATGTAAAATATGATATAAATATCATTTATACTCATTATATTTTTATTATAATAATTTATAAAATATATAAGTTTGAAATGTAAAATACCATTCATAGGGACGGTAAGCCGTAGGTAGGCATGAACATTGATTCCATTTTTATCATCGTATTGAAAGAATGAAAGAAAATGACGTATATTTATTTATATATATTATAATTCAAGTAGAATTATTATTTCATATATATCATATAATTTCTATAAATACATCCTTAATACATTCCATGTAGTGTGTGAATGAATCACGTCATTTTGAGGGGTTCGTGGTCCACACATCCTCAAATGAAAATATCGTGTTTACACAAGATGGAAAACATAAAGGAATGTTATAAATAAAAATTAAAGAATCATAAAGAAATTATAAATATCATATCTATCATATATAAATAGTGATTCCATAATATTTTCTACCATGATAGGTAGTAAAGTAAAAAATGAACATTCATCATTTCATGAGGCGTTTGTTCGCCATGCACGTAAACAATATGTTTGTTACCCATTAGACGAAATTGTTTGTATGTGTTGGAAGAACCTTTATAATAAAAAATAATAGTATTTTTAGTATACTGGTTTGGTTATAAAATCATGGAATAAGAATTTTTGAGGTGGTTTTTAATTGAAATTAAATAAAAGAATGTGAGGAAAAATGTTACCTCTTATTCAGGTAACACCATTTCGTTTGATCCAATGAGATTACTTGGATTACATTATAACAAAGGGGAGGTTTCTAGGATTAGGGGAGGTATTTTTAGGATCTATTTTTTTATATAATGGTAGATCCTATGTGTCTTGATAGGTTTGAGTAAGTGGGACGATAGGAGTCCTTTTAGAGTGGAGGAGGAGTGGCACTCTTGTAATATTTTGACAGAGGAATTCCATACACATTTTTCACATGCCATTTGGATAAAATAATGGAAATAATTTGATAAAATGGAGGATAGGGTCAAAATAAGGCCATAAAATGTCCCTTGGACAAGTTTCTTGGTAGTTTTGTGTTAAAATTTAAGGTTTGGTACATTTTTAACCTAATTTTTCTCTTAATAGTTGAAATTAATTTTAATCACTTTTAATATTCATTTTTATACTAAAAAAAATTAAATTATTAGAATTTATAAATTATTATGATTATAAATATGGAATACATTTTTAAAAATTCCAATCAATGAATTTTTTGAAACTAATTTAAATTTAATCCCTCTGATGGGACAATACTGTGAGTTTTTAAAGTAAAAACATCTAAATAATTTCTATGATTTTATACCCAATTTAAAATTTAAATTGATTAAAATGACCTAAATTGGATTAAATGATAAAAATAGGATCTAATTAAATTTTTTTAAAAATAAAATATAATTTATCATTATATAAATTTACATTAAAAAGTAGTTTTGAATTAAAATTCAGTATTTTTCACCATTCATCCAAAAATGATGTTTCTTAGAAAAATCACAAAAAATCATCCTAATAAATTTTTGACATTCTAAATTAAAATATTTAATTTATTTTATCAAATTATTTTTCTAAAATTATCTAAAATTAATTTTATTATTTTTCATAGAATGACATGAAAAGTAGTTCATTTGGAAAATAGTACTTTAAAACATATAAGTAATTTACTAAAAATTATATCTTTCATTGTCAATATGTTTAATTTATATAAAACCATTATGAAAAATATTTTAAAAGTAGTTATTACTATTCATATTACTATGTGTAATGGATATTTTATAACTATCTCAATTAAATAATTAAAACTAAAAAAGTATTTTGTATAAACTATGTGTTTTGTCACTGCTGGAAAGTTAAATTATACCAACGATTACAAACCATTGGCATAGGGGGTGGTAAACCATTGGTATAGAATATCCTAATTTTTTTCCAAACCATTGGGTAGTCTGGCATCGGGATAGACATATACCAATGGTTTATAAATAACTATTGGTATAGGGTACAAAACATATAGTTTCCTAACGGTTTCTTATAATAGTTGGAATATATAATTACCAAAAGTTTTAAACCACTAGTCTACAAAGGAAACAGTGTAATAAAAATAGTTTTTTAACCATTGGAATATAGTTTTTCCAATGGTTATATACAACTGTTGGTATACAATACAAGTCCAGGGATATACCAACGGTTTAGTAATCGTCGGTATACAGTTTTTTGCAACAGTTATACATAACTGTTGGAGAACACATTCTCTTTCAGCACTATACCAACAGTTATAAACCATTGGTATAGTATTCACCCAAATTTTCAGCTCCACATCAGCTCTACACAGCAGCTCCAACATTGCACATATAAACCTACACACATGTTCCAATATAAAAAATCCTCAAATATTGTATACACCATCCTAAAACATTTCATTCATTTCACAAACCACAAGTATGTGAAAAAACTCTTCAATACCATATACAAACATCTCCAAAAACTCTACAATAACACATACATAATTTTAAAAACTAATAAAAACTTCAGGATTTTTATTCCATTTGAGGGGATTCTATCATGTGTGGTGACACGAAACAAAGAACATACAACACTCAAATGAATCTATTGAATCTATTGAACATACCTCACCCATGGATACGATATGTTCTAGATAGTGGGATGTTACCCACTATATTTTGTTTGAGATGAAACATTAGAAGCTATGAGATATCATCTTATATCATAATTTCTCATGAACCATATAATTTTATAACTAACATGAGATTTGGTAGGGTGGTAGAGTTTAAACCTATATAAGTAATAATTTCTAGAGTAGGTGTCTTTGAACTTAGTGACGACGATAATGGGTGTGTATCAATGGGCTAGTGTGACATATGGAAAGTAGTTGTCCTTGGAATATTAGATGTCATGTGTTTTATAACATGGGTAGGAGTTCCTCACATGAGAAGTTGATTGTGTGAGGATTGACCAAAGGGACCAGTTTTGAGAGCCCAGTGATCTATAAGTACATATTAAGAGTGTTGAGTCTGTGGGTTTGGTGATAGAGGATATCTATGAAAGGGATAACCTGATATCATAGGTATTTTGGATGTGTGGGGAACATGTAGATGTTTTATCATATGGAATCAATGAATATAGTTGTTATCAATTATATTATGTTGTTAGGGTGAGGACTTAGTTTTCTTAAGGAAGGTGCCTTGGGTGCAAGTTCATTGGTGTAGAGGTTGGTATTGGGGGGAAGGATCATTTGGATGCATAAACCTAAGATTATTTTTTGTTATTTTATGTGTAGTGTGAGAATAGGTGTACACTTGAGTATTTGAAATTACATCACATTTTATTTATTATTGAGGTGGTTGTATCCCTAGTGTGGCAATTGGTTTAATAGAAAAGTGATTAGAGTGATTCTTCTTAAAGTTAAACTAACATGCTAGAAGTCATCTCGGTAATTCAAGTTTAAAAATTTGTCACGACATGACATGTGACCCCTATTTTTTGATAAAAATAAGTTTTTAAACACTATATATTCATGGGGATTGGGAAATTTTGATGAAATTTTTGTGGGTGTGGTGACCTGAAACTTTGGACGAGAATAAGGGGAGTGTCATGAGAAGCATGCATGAGATGGATCTTAGTAAATGTTGTGGGTGTTGTTATCAGAAGCCAGAAATATATGGTAAATTATTTTTTTTACTATCTCTTAGGTGATTGAAGGAATACCACACTGAATCTTTGAGTTTGGAAATTAATGGATCATGTTTGATAGAGGTTGGGAGTTTGGTCCAATGAAGTGAAGGTAACAATACTCTTATGTTGGGGAGTGATGTATTAGTTATGGGCATGTGACCCTTGTGATGGGAGGCCTATGAGAGTGTGGAGCTGACCATGGGATGGAATGATAACATTGTGATACTAGTGAATAACTAGACCCAAATACATTTGGATTCTTGGGTTAATTCCATTTCTAAATTGAGATGTGATATTGTGTGGAGTCTGAGCATGGGTGTTGGCTTGAGGATGGTTTATGATGATCCAACATAAAGGATCACATGGGGAATTATCTAAAAACATTAGTGTGGGTACTTAAATTACCATGGGGTTCCTTTAGTCTTAAATTTGTTATGGTTGGATATTTAGGTAGTGTGTATGTAGTGAAAGCCAAATGTTTTCAAGAAGGGTTTTCTGATGTATATCTAACTAGTGTTTTTGCGTGAGATAGATTATGATGATCTAGAAACTTCATCGGGTGAATCTATTTGGGTATCAAGGGTGTGTTTTGAGAGTTGGATAGGTATTTTTTAGGAATAGATAAAGTGTTCAAGTTTTTATTGGATGGTAAAGCATGCCCATTTTAGCATGAAAAAGAGAAGAAAGTGTTGATACTAGTGTAAGGCTAGCGTTCTTCAACATGTATAGGTGGGGGGAATTGAGAACCACATTGAGTGGGTTGGTGGACAACTAGAATCATGTCATGGTTGTAAATTCCAATGGTGGTAGGAACCATAGCAGGGAATTAGCCTTATTACTAAGGTTCTATAGTGGGGAGAACCACAAAATCAATAATTAATTTGGGATAATTCTCATGTTAAGAAGAATGGTGACTCACCAATGGTTAGAGAAGGGTTGTCATTTTAAAATATTTATCAATCCAGAATAAATAAATCTTCAAGGATGGAACAATATGAAAAGGGTAATGAATGTAAGGACTATCTAAGAAGGATTAACTCTACTAATTAGTCCTTATTGTCACTAGAATCTAGGATGTCTTTCAGAATTTCTAATCAGTATGATGAGAAACCACAGCTTACTGTAGCCTTGAAGGAGGGTGGTAAGGTCCCTATTGAATTTATAGATAAAGGGAACCAGTAATCATGGTGTGAAGATAAGAACCAAGCCTAGTATTTCTTTGTTAGTGAAGGAATTGAACTTACAGATTTATATTAGGGCCTTTTTATGAGGTCAGGTATAGATAAGGGGAAATAATACCTTTGTGATACTAATTCATATTCACTTGTTAATAATTATTTGGATTATGAAAAAATTATAATAGAGGGGATTAAAAGTTGAATATTTCTACAATGTGTGTATCCATCCCAAAATAAGAGGGAGCTAAGAATGACCCCCCTGCTATGGCCAAATCCAAAGTCAGTACTAGGGAAAATTATCATGCATCTCGAAGGGATGCCTATGGAACTCAAAATGACAAGGATAATTCACAATAAAAGGATGGTCAAGGTGAGGTGGGGTTGAGTATAAAACATTTTGTGGGAGGGAGTAGTAGAAAATGGTATTGGGGTCTCCTCAAGCTGTAAATGTATAGGTGGATACTCCAAAGGAGAGGGACACACCTGATGGCCTCAAACTAAAGGAATCATGGGAAAAATCCCTTGGAATGGATATTTAAATCACATTATCTACTGCAAATATTATCAAAATTATTATCATTGGTGGTGTCACTCTGGGTTTGGATGATCTAGGCATGGTTGGTGAAGCTAATTCCTCAATGAAGCAGTACGTCCATTTGGTGGTCCCCCTCAAGATGGCTGATGAGAATCACCAGCAATTAGGTAAGAGAATAATAAAAAAAATTGTGTCAAATACTCATAATGGTTCAAGAAAATAGAATATATTTAGCTTTCTTGAAAACTATAATATATCAAGTAATAGGTAATATTTACTAGAGTATTATGATAAGGATCATGGATTTATTTAGATTAATGGAAAGACCTTAAGTATTGTGACTTCCAAAGACCATGATCTATAAGTTTCCAAAAATCAAAGTGCCACATGGGAATTTGTTATCTCTCCATCTCCCCACTCCATAAAAATTATAAGTGGTATGATATTAATACTTTATCATATATCAATAATACATGATTGGATATATTGGAAAAATTAACTAATGGAACCACCATGGCGTGGTTTTTTAGGCAATGTTGTGGTACGTGTTGGTGTAAACTATTACATAGTGAGGTTTACCAAGCTATGGTGTTCATCATTCTTGTGTATATGTTATATGATATAACTTGGATCAGATTTTATCTTACACTCAAAATTTCATACATGAATTCTAAAAAACACACCTAATTATAAACTAACCTCCAAATATATCACCGAGAACCAAAATTATTGATCAAAACACTAAACAAAAAACAACCCCCTAACATTAAATCAATTCAAATGAAAAAGGTAAAAAAATCTAGGAAGAACATATAACTTGGTTATAACTTACCAATTTAAAGTGGATGTTGAATCAATGATGGATTAAAAAGAATAGGGGAGTTGTAAATCAGAACAAAAAACAAAAAACAAACTTTTCTTTAAATAAATCCAAATGAAAAATAGGAATAAATGGAGGAAAAACATAAAAGTAAGTTAAAACTTACATATTGGAAGTGGAAGAATAAAAAATCAATTGATGGGAATAATTGGGAAGAAGGGTTCACATGGGAATAACATGATCTCTGGTTCAGGGCACAATGTGGGTGAATTGGGATGGGATCTATTTGATTCTGTATATGCAGCATTCTAACCCAAAATTTCATTAAAACATTTGGGAAATGTCATTTTTATGGACTATACCAATGATTTTATAAAACTTTTGGAAAAAATGGTGGTATCCCAATGGTTATATCAAACAATTGGAGAGACTGCCTCTAATAGGGCCAATCCCAATGATTTTTCAAAATGTTGGGAAAACACTCCCTAAAAAACTAGTATACCAATGATTTACAGCAAACCATTGGCATAAGTAACCTTTCTAAATAGTTGAAATAAACTATTGGGATAAGAGAGTTGGTATAAGGGAGATTTCTAATATTGCATGTAACGTACACCAAGTCGGTGTTTCATGTAACATATTCCTAGTCGGTGTTACATGTAGCATAGGATAAGTCAGTGTTGTGTGTAATTAATTTTTGACTTAGTGAAATGAAATATATCAATGAAAATCAAATTAATTCATGAAAAATAAGGTCCATAAACACTCAGGGTGTTACAATGTGACCCATGAGGTTTATATTGTGATTCCTTTCCCGAGTTTCATTGTATTAGCTTATTCTGGGGAGAGATTGATCAAGATGTGCAATATTGGGGAAGGGTTGAAACCCTTTAGGTAATAAATAGTGTGGAACCCTTGATGATTTATTATTATGTGTTATTTTCTCTTGTATGTGATACTTGGTGTGAGTTATCAATAATGAGGTTGGGAACATAGAATACCAATTTTTTGTAATGAGTTAGTTTCAGTATATACATTCTTTATCTGTTGTACAAGAGGCTTCAGGGAGGATCATTTTTATTATTATATTATGATCACACTTTATATAAATTTAAATTTTTTCAGTTTAGTAGGTGAAGGTTGGAGTTCATCCCGGATATTACTAGCTCATGGTTTTGAAAGAGTTGTTTGGTATTTTTGACCACTGCAATATTATACTTTTAAGTACTTGTAGTTTCTTTTTTATTTAATTAGGTACTACATGACATTGAATGTTAGAACTTGGGACTTATTTTATATGAATGAGTAGTTTTTGATTGGTCAATATAGCTTACAGATCTCTTTTGTATGTTCTCTTAAAGGGAAATGCCTCTCATATGTATCTTGATTATACCCTCGATGCTAGTCAAAACACTAAGTCCTATTAGAGGTAGAAATAATGAGTTCAAAATATCACATCTCCCGTTGTCATCCTTATAGGGGTACTCATTTGTCTAAGGGATCATTACATAGATAATAATGAAAATATTCAAAATACAGTCATTAGTAATCGGTTATTCAAAAAAATCTCAAATCTAAATTGATTTTTAATGTTATAGCCACTCTTTTATGACATTAATTTTCATTGGATGAAGAATTATGTCATATTTTAAAGGAATATTCCTTTTTAATGAAATTATTTATAACAAAAATTCACATTTTGAGAATTTTTCCATACAACTTCATTTATTAAAAAATTTTGAGAACAATACTTAGATGATTCTAATGTTGCTCATATTATATAGAATAATATAAAATTTTATCAATGGAATCCACCATATATTTATCCAAATAAAAATATAATAATCTACTCATATGATCTAGAAATAAAATATGTGCATTCATCAATTGGAAAAGAATAATAACAAACTCAAAATTACCATATATATTATGAAATTTCATCCTCAAATTTTTTTCCAACACCTATTTTTTCATGTGGTACTATATCCTAATATAAGTATTCAATAAATAATAACCATACTTGAGATGATAAAAAATAAATTTATTTGAAGAAATAAATAGGTTTTCTTAATAGTGATGTTATTGAGTGATCTATAATTAATACAAGGTCTCCTAGAACCATCCTTTTTTAACAAGCATAGTGGAGAACACCAAGTTTAGGTGCTTGGATGAATAAAACCCTAATCAATAAAATCATGTCTCTACCTTGATAATAACTAAAGATATGTGGTAGCTATTTGATATGGGTTTCTGAAATTGGTTTCACATAAGGAAATAAGTCAATAGTAAATTCAACCTTCTAATCAGGAATAACACACAGAAAATAATTAGGAAATAAATCAAGATATTCATTTTCTACTAATATATAACTAATTTTAGTACTTAATTTATTTTCCAAAATATTTTCCAAATAACATCCACTCCAGTATCTAATAATTTTCATAGTATGTTGATTTGTTATCCAAGGTATGAACTAATTCTCATATATTAATTGAATGTTATTGTATAAATTGAATATAACTTTTTTGTCTTTGAAAAAGATTATACTACAATAATCTAAATTCCATTCCATACCTATAATAATATCAAGTCCACAAATGGTTATACAAAAAAAATTTAAAGTGATACCATTAAATATATTATGATAAGAAGTTTAAAATAAATCTCTTTTGATTTTATAAATCTATTAGTATTTTTTACCAAATTTTCCAATATCTATTTCTAAAGGTAATATTTCCTTATTATATTTCAATCTCCCTAAAATAAATTAATTCCTAGATCTGGAATACAGTAATTTTTTTGAATAATATAAAAAAATAGGTAATGAACCTAACACAACTTCATTTATTTGTCCAAAAACAGTCTTAGTTATTTCAAAATACTTCACTATGCCTTTTAGTTATTGGTCTCGATGATTCCCATTGTTAGTAACTAACATTGGACATGCACTGTTGTAATGAACAAACTCGTTGAAAAAACACCTCACTTGTGAATGACTATCTATTTTCCAATTACTAAACTAATAGAAATTATTTTCATTACAATGATGATATAAATGAGCAAACATGTAACATTGGTAACACTTTTTAGATTCTATCAATCATTATTTAAAATTAATTTTATTATAGATAGATAACATGGTGGGAGAGTATGGCCTCAATGTTTTCAATGGAAAAATGAGACCTTTCCTAGAAAATCAATACCCCTTTATTATATAAAAATACCTTACACAAGTCTGAAATTGGGAGATTTACATTGGTCCCTCTTGAGAAGGGGAAGAAGATCATCGGGAATCTAATCATCCCAGTGAAATAAAAGACCATTTATGCCTTTGTTTGAAAGACCATATACAACTGCATTTTCCTCTTGATATATATGGGTAACAATATGTTTCATAGATTAAAGAAAATCAAAACATCTAATCCATTTGTTGGTGATCTTCCATGAAAGATGGATAGAACCTATTCGAATGGAAAGAAAAATAGTGATAGAATCACATTCAAGAAAAATATTCCTCCAACCGCATTGTTCAGCCTACTCAACTGCTATAATCAGACCAATAATTTCTGCTTCAAGAGTGGATACATGTCCATATGATCCATGAAAACAACCAAGAACACCTCCATGATGATACTTATAAATATCACCAAAACCAATAGGTCCTAGATTATATCTTGAGGCACTATGAGGATTTATTTTAATCCAACTAGAGAACAGTGCTTGCCAAAGAACATCAATCATTCCATATGGAGGTCAGAAATTTCCTTTGACCCCAATCTGAGTTAAAATCGTATGGTCGTGAATGGAGTTTGAACAAAAGAATTTTTTCAGAACAAAAGTATTAAGAATATAAGATAATATACCATCCATCTCAACACCAACCTGGAAGATATGATGTTCATGAAACACCTTATTCCTGGAGCTCCAAATGCAGTGAATAACCTCTTCCGAAACCACCTAGAAAAGACACAGAATATGCGGAGATAAGTTTATATTACTCTTTCCCTTCAGAATATTTAGAATTGTTTGGACCTGAGGCAAAGACACTTCAAATATATCAGAGACAGCCTTCCACAATTTCAAATAATCCACAAAACTAAGGAAAAGATGATTGGTATATTTCCTATGTTGATGATAGAAAATATAAATAGAATAAAGATATATTCCACAAGTTTGAAATAAATCATCAATTGGAAACATTTTATGAGAAACTTCCAAGCCATAGTTGACCGAGAAGGCTTCAAGAAATTTCCCTTCAAATTACCCATGTAATTGAACTCATTATTGTTGTAGATGAGATGCTCATAGAACACTTTATAAAATATGATTCCATTGGTAGAAGGTTCCCAAGATAAAAATTCCTCCCTAGTAGAGAAGAAATATCTATCAACAGTGAAAATAACATGAGATGGAAGATTTTCCATGCTCTGAAGTTGATATTTAATAGATATTTCAATATCCAGTTTTGAGTCCCAATCTGAAATCAAATCAACCAAAGTAATCATAGTCTAGTTTCACTTCCAAAAATATAAATATGAATCCATAGATGAAATCCATCTCAAATCATTATCAATAATAGAAAAAATAGACTTAAAATTAGGCCATACCAATGATCTGAGATAGTTAGATTTTTCATCTTTGAGTTTATTCATGAATCTAACCCGAAGGAAGCTAAGAGCTTCTGAGTGAAAATTAATAAGTCTCTACATAAACCCAGCTTGTAATGAATCATTAAAACATCCATGATTCTTAACACCCAAACCACATGCATCAGTTAGTTTCTATGATGCCTACCAGGTTCCATTTTCTAAAAAAACAATAAACTCAATAAATCTCACTCTCCTTCAATAGATGGATTATAATTTAAAATTATATCACATTATCTATCAAAACATTACTTTCAAAAATCAACCATTTTTGAAAACATTCAAAATTATTTTTGAAGATCAAACCACTTTCAAAATGCATCAACCATACTCATTTTAATGTATTTCATTTGAAAAAAAATCTAATGCATTTAAAAATCAGCACTTTTTCACAAAACATAAATCATTAATCCAAATTAAATATACCATCATAGTGGGAAGTCATTCCTCTACAATACATGTCATGCTCATATCATTCTCTAAACACATGAAAATGATATTTCCACAATCCTATAAGTGTCTCCAAAACACTTTATGTACCCAACTCCCTGGTAACTTGAAGGTCAGCATAAAATGGTTACCTATATATTTTTATGCTTTACATTTCATGTTCTAACAATCCTACTCCTTTATAAGCCTATAACCCAAGGAATAGAAAAGAACAAATTTCAACTAAAAGACTAAGAAAACTGATGAATATTTGTTCATCAAGGGAATAAACAAGATGATACCACTTATCTCAAATAATATTTTGGATCGAACAAACCGATACCATTAGTAATTAATTGCTTATTATCATTGGATTGAGAATACAATGAATCATTACTAGTCCATAGGTGACATCCCCAAGATGCAAAAGTCTAGAAATAAATGCTGAAGGGTTTCAAATGAAAGTGGGGGACGATTTACCCTTTAGGAACCAAAACCATTATCCCAAAAAACCATAACAAAACAACTCACTATATGATTCATGAATAAATGTAAGAAAACTCAACCATTGTCCTTATAAAAAAATCCAAATAAAAAGTTCTACCGTAGAAGAAAAATCAAAATCAAAGTAAATAGTGGAAGAACAATGAAGACTCCAAGATGACCACAAGAATCCATGCATGAAAATATCCCAACTCCAATATCACCAAAAAACCCACATATCATGTGGTGGTGCTAAAAACGTGACACTTTACATTTTCCCATGTCTCAAAAGATAGCATCTGCAAAAGCACCAAAGTTCCAAATTAGGGGTGAGTATAAAACATAGTAGGATTTCCTCAATGACTTCCCTACAAACTCTACTAGGATAGAAATGTTAAAAATATTTATATAAAATAGTTTATATAAATCAATTTCCAAAAACATTTTATAACTAAATATAAACAAGTCTCAAGACCATTTAAAACTAAATATAAACAAGTTCTATTTTCAACCTATTTATAGAAAGTAACATTTCCATTAGAACCTCCAAACAAGGATTTAAAACCATTTCTCAATAATGTTTTTCCATATGAATTTCATTCCACTTATTCACATATCCAACTATGCATGATTCATTATGACAGTTCCACACTCATGAGCATTCTCTTGTCGGTCTTCCATGTTGTCACATGATAATTATAATCCATGTGCCATTAAACCTTTTCCACCAAGCACAAGGTCATATTACAACCAATCCTTGTAAATTTGATCTACACATATGCCACCATTATGCCAAAACCATCTCAAACCATCTCGATAAAACCATTCTTTTATTGAAACCCATTTAAAAAAAATTCCAATAATCCATTCCATTTCAATAAAATAGTTCCTATTATTTAAACCATTTATATCAAATACATTCACAATTTATCTAGAGAAATCCCATTTTAAAATCAACTTTTTCATATCAAGAAACAAAAATAATAATCAAAAGCACCAATTTTATAGATTTTTCAAAACCATCAACAAAGAGGGTTTCTTGAAATAATAAATTAGAAAATTCATAGTCAAATCCATGAGAAGAAATAAATTTGAAACCATTCTATTCAGTTCAACAAAGTGGAGTCAAGAGTAAATCCACCTACCTCAACTCTTTTGATGAAAAACAAAAAAATGATGAAGAACGCTTAAGAAAGATGGGTCAATTCTCCATGAAGCCTCATTATATCTATTCTCCTATCATGATAAAGACCAAATATCAACACATTTTCTATTTAATAGCTTATATCTACCCCTAACAGACATAGATCTAGGAAACTGATAATAGAGGAGAAGTAGATCTAAGTAGATCAAGAACGATGAAAAAAGACCGCATACCTCAAGAATCTGGCTTCAAATCACCATGGGAAGCCTTAAAATTTCCTCCAAATAAATGGGAGAACCTTATTTGGCCTTTGGAGAAGAAAAATACCATGTTTGATCTAGTTTGGGGAAAAAAAGTGGTTTAAAATCAAGGCCGACCAAGATCTACTTTTTAAGGTGGTGGTTTTTAACTCGATCATGATTTGTCTGCATGATTAGGAAAACCGTGAACTAATTGTGCATTAGTTAATACCATAAAAATTACCATGAATGGCCTTCTCTCATGATCTCCCTAACCATGTGAACACTGTTATGAAGCTACAGCACAAAATCTACAACTTTTTATGCTTTCTATAAGGCTCTCTATAGGGTTTGGACAAACTGTACACAACAAGTGAACCACTCCTTTGGCCCCAAAATCTTATTGAATGTTCACAAAACTCTCCCATACCTCACCCTTTCACTTTATAAACATAATAGAAAATTTTAAGAGTTACATAATATAAACCATGGGTACTATAGATACAAAAATCGAATATGGGGTAAGGACTATATGGGAAATTATGAACAAACATTCCAGACTAAAAGCACTGGAAAAGAACATAATCCTAAGTTGGTAGACAATTGTCCCAACTTCTATGGGCACTATATCTTTGGTGGAAACTTTTATAATGATAATTCATAACACTTAAATAAGAACTACCTGATCAACCTACAGAAATAGCCAGGCCGCTACACGGGACTTCTCTTGATTCCCTTTGATAATGAGATCCTGATTCATCACATCTTCTAAGCAGCACAAATAGAAAATTATTACCTATAACCTAATCACATAATGAATACCATCTTGTAAATGTATCACACTAGAGATCTTATCTCCAACTAAAGATGGTGCGAAGCACTATAGGTCGGTAAAATGTACATCATAGTCCAGTAATAGAAAACACTCCTGCATTAGATGCATGAACTCGCATTCTCTTTCATCCCTCATGGTCTTGTGATGGAAATGAATCGAGAACTTTTTTTCGAAGTTCTTCCATTATAGTTGATCCTACTAGCCGGATTCCACCAAAATATCCCACCAATTCTTGGAAGGTCTGTGAATTATATACACATAATGCTTCACCCTTCTATCCACAAGTGTCTTGAGATGCTTAATGATTGTCTATATAGACTTGATGCATAACTCAGCTTCCTAGGATCCCCCTTCCCTGGTAAACATAGGTGGATATTATAGATGAAATATCTCATTATCTCTGACATTGAAGGAACTATATGAACTTTCTCCCTTTCCATGGATCACATGACCCTCAGGAAGCTATGAAGAAGCTGAACATCCATATACTCCATAGGAACTATAGGAAGCTCCAATTCATCTACATTAGGAGTGTGCTGATTTCCACTCTCCTGATGTTCGATTCAACGATGAAGAGGAGTCATTTTATTTACATGAAAAACACATATTGTAGAGAACTAGATAGAAATAAGTTCAACACAATAGGTGACTACAACACTAAACAACTAACTTTTGGTCTATTTATACGTGGATCACATGTATTTTAGCATGAAATGAAAAGTAATTTAATTTATCCAATGAAACAGATATCTCATATAATATTTCAATATGAAATTATATATCACATGAAAACATAGATATTCCCCTATTATAAAAAATGACTGTCAATATAACCCTAGGTGCTTATTATGATGCTTGAATTCTTATCTCTCACCATATTAGGCCCTGAGTACAATCTCAAGAAATAATAACATCATAAAAAATAGTGTCACAATACATGTGAATCACCTAAGGTGAAGTAAAATCACCCGTACCAAGCACACATCACAAAAAATGATACCATCCCTGGGTACTCTAATTATCTCCCATACATGGGTCAGATACTCCCATGAACAATCTCATTATAAAATATTGACACATCCTCATCTCTTTTCAACCTTTCCCAAACTATATGTAAAAAAATAAAATAAAACCTTCTCCTTTGATACCACTTTATAGCATCCCTAAATCTGGAACTCTCTTATGTGGCCAGAAAGGGTTGGTTATGAGACCTCAAGAACACCTCCCCATATGCTAGAGGATACCAACTAGCAATGAGATTGTGTATAGTATAGTGGGGAGACTATATCCCCCAGTATGAAGTGTCATGGAACTAGAAAAAGTTAATAAACAAACAAAAAAGAATAATAAAAGTATAGACATAGTAGAAGACAATAATAAAAACCAATAGAATAATCCTATAATAATAAAAGAATGATGTGATGATGTGATGGATTGTAACTAAATGTCATGCTAGAACAATAAAAGAAAATACTAGAAGACTCAAATAAAAGACTCATTTTCTTGGGTCCCAAACCCCACATCAATCCCATATCCATATTCCAACACAAAAACAAACAAGAAATCAACAGAAAGATCTTTTTCCCTTATCAAAACTTATATCCACGAAATATTCTTGAGTTCCAAATGGAATCCCAAATAGTGTTTGAGTATGAATCAGTAGGTCGACTCCACCATCTCTAAAAACAATTCTGATAATAAGTATATGAAATAAAGCAATAAATAGATGTATTAATTAATTCAATGATTAAATAAATACAACAACCTTCTTTGGAACTATTCCAAAATATCTCTAATTATTTCTTATGAACATTAGAACCATAATAATATAACCATGGTAAGATAAGATACTTTGGAACCTTGTCAGAATATCTATCTTCTTATCTTACAACCATGATAAACACACTGATATAACCAGGGTAAAATAACCTTCTTCGGTGCCAAGCCACAATATCTATGAGCATGTGTTACAACTATACCAACCACAACCATATAAACATGGTAAAATCAAAAAAATCAATCTAGGTCAAAGTACTACAAGCATCACTTCATTCTGGGTCAAATCCCTATAACTATTACAACATTATATTTGACATAAACCTCTCTCTATAAGAATCACATAGTGGGACTAGGCCAATCCTTCTAAATATCATCATTACAACATATTAGTGTGGATGTTCCTTGGTCAAGCCTGATATATAATAATTACATCATGGAACACATTCTGTGTTAAATAGTAGGGATATCAAAATATCATATCACAATTCTCAATGGTTAATTTTGAGAATTACAATTATTATTTCATAAGTAACTATAAATTAAATAAAAAATTGATTAAAAATTATATCAAAAAATAAAAGGTCACAATTTATAGGATTATATAATAAGAAATTATCCTAGGTCACACATTATGATAAAAACACTATATGCAATTATCCAATAAAATTATATTCAATGTTTTTGTAACCTAATGGGTATCCATAATATAGGTAAGAATCCAATTGAAAACAATTGAATTAAATGTATAATCCCATTAATTTTTATTTAATTTGGGCACACATTTCATTGGATAAATCACAACATTTCATAAAATTGGAAATTATCAAACCATATTGTTTAGATTTAGACCCCCTATTTTTATCCAAAGAACCAACAATGCTTCCAACGACCAACACCCATGAGGAAAAAGGTGAATTTTATTGAAAATAGGCTCATAGAACAAAACTTATCATGATCATGACTATCAACACAATTGGGAAAAGTATTTCATAGAAATTGTTAGAGAATCGAAGGGTAGAAAAAAGAAACCAAATTAAAGGAACATAATAGGGATTGAAGATACAAACAAAACATATGGATGGAAATTTGGAAGCCCAAAATCACTAGGAGAATTATTTATGGTCAAGAAGAGAGAATATATAGTTAAATAAAATGAATTTCATCCATATATCATGTTTGAAATGTTATTTTGGGTGTTTACACTGCAGGTAATGTGCTTGCACATCGTGTAAATGTTTTTAATAAAATCCACTAAAAAATACATAACCTTGGATTAAATTTATTAAAACCATCGAATAATTATATGACATATAATCCATTTACATGACCAAAAACTTTTATTTAGTTGGGTTTTCATCCCATTTTCCTTCTAAATAATCAAAACCCCTTTTAAAGCTTCTCAACTTACCAAGAACCCATATTAATAATTAGTATCATTAATACATGGACTCCATTTACTCAAACAATAATATATCTTCTAACATTAGGTAATTATCTCAAATAAATTCTCTTTATCTTAGAACAAGACTCATCCACCATGGAAAATAAGAGAATCAAATATAGAGGAATACCTGGAAAAAGATATGATCTTACACATACAATGAATATATTTCTAAAAAAATTATTGTAAAATCCATAATATAGATATAAATTTCAAGGGATAATAAATAGATAAATCTAATGAATTAAATTTATGAATAGTAAGAGTATAAATTTTATAAATTGGAAAAAAATCATATCATTTTTTAATGTCTTTATAACCATTATCATGGAAATGATAAATAATTGGCATGTAAATGTACAAGAAATAAGAATATAAAATTTTATACAAAACTCCTTATAAATAATCTATTATAACATAAACATATAAAAATTATATGATGAGAGATTTTTTTTGTGAGAAACCTATAATTTTACAAAATTATAAAATCCTCTTATAATGACTTCTTTTTTACTTGAATGCACTCTAACTCCATATATAGATAATTTCCCTATAAATTTTTTATTCTACATAATTTTATTTATTTTTAAATAATATTAATAATAATTAATATTGATAAATAAATTACTCATTAGTTATTTATAGTCCATATAATTCATTATTTTTTAATCATTTCAAATATTCCTTACTAGTTTCAGAATACATAACTTAGTTATTAATTGATATTAATGAATTATACATATCTAGAATATTAAAATAAATAATTCACTATGATATAATGAGTTTTAATGTTCCATGCCTATTCCATGGTATGTGTGTTTATGATTCGTAATAAAATGACATGGATTTGTTTTTTTATGGGGATTTATCAACCATATTTGAGATATATTAATATTTTTTTCATTTATGTATTACAATTAAAGAATAATAATAATAATTTAAATAGATTAATAAAAATATATTTAATCAATATTTATGTTTTAATAACCCTCCTTGTTGATTTGGATAATTGTAGAGTAGCATCATTCAATCAGGTTGTTAAAATGATCCAAACATGAACATGCTAAAGGAAAGTATTCAAAAAATTAAATCAAAAGTTCATTATTATATCCATGTTACATAAGCCTTGGTATACTTTTTAGGTATCAATATACTGATTAGTTATAATATGAATGCATAATAATAAATTAAAAATGTATATAGTTGTAGGAAGATTCATTACAACATTAAAAGGCCTTTATTTTTCCTCCTTATTAATTAAAAACTTTGAGACTTCTTATTTGGTGAAAAATCCTCCATGAATGTAGGAGATACTTGGTAATGATTATTTAGGTATATATTTTGTTATATATTTTTTGTGACAATATTAGTGAGACCCTTTAGATGGTATAGGGTGAATTATTGATTCCCTTTCATTTTATGGACTTTTTCTCTTATAATTCAACCTCTGAGACTAGTTAATATATGATACTCTCATTTGTGTCTCTCTCATAATTACACAAGTAGTTTAATAAATAAATATAAAAAAACATTTGATTTACATTTTTTATTCTTGAGTGTCTACTTTTTTCCATTATTGGTTAGTCCCCCAATCATAAAGACCTCTATTATAAACAAAAGTGGTTACTTTTAATTTTCTAACATTACATTTACATGAAATCCCATCATGTGCATAATATTCCCATTGGTGGCTCATTATACTACATCACACAATTACTATCTACCCACTAGTTCTTTTACAATCCCACAAATCTCATTCCTCACAAATATATTTGATTTATCACATCGTTGGGGAATGATTCCCTTCATAAAGCATCATGTGGTACTTAGACTACTCCTCCTAGTTGGTGTAGAATATAACATCATTTCTCTTTTTCTTAGAATATTTCGAAATTCATTATTTTATCTCCATATATAATAATTTATTGTAATATTCCTCCTCCTTCTTCTACTTCTAATTATTCCTCGATACCATTAATTTTTCTTCATTGAGGAATATATTAGTTTCCCCTTCTTCAGCTGGATACAACATATTCAAGATATTAAAGTACTAAATCTATCTCATATTATTCTCCTCATTATCTATTTTTAATGAAATTATAACAAAAACCATTTTTCATTATTTAATTTTTAAACTCCTCAAATATTATAAACAAGCAGGCTTTTTAAATTTTAAACCTCATTCAACATATCGGTCATGTGTTCTCACTTATTTTTCCTAAATACTTGGGATATTTCCTTGTTAAAATTTCCATGACATAAAAATATTTTTATTTTTTAAAAAAATAATTATCTATATGTGTATTGCTTCATGAAAAGTAATGTGGCTATGTTTAATGTGATTTTTAACTCTCTAAATGACCAACTTCTTCCATAACCGGTTCTACTTAAATATCAAATTGAAACAAAAACTCTTATTGTGATATTCATTTCCCTTAATATCATTGTATAATCGTCATGTTTATCCTTTTAAATCTTCATAATTATTTATTAAAAATTATCATAAGTCTTGTAACATTTTACACAATCTATCATTTTAGTAAACATTGAATTCATGTCTATAGAAATAAAGTATTACATGTTGGTCTTGAAAGTCTTACACCCTCAATGTATTACCGTGTGAAGTCTTACAGAGTAGCCTTGTAATCTTATTTCAACATCCTACAATTATTTCAAAATGACATATAAATTGTTTATTTTTGTAAACAAAATAATTCTTTATATTTTTAAGTTTTAAAATTCATTTATTTTATATGCTACAAAATATTTATTTCATATGGAAACAAAATTAATTATGTTTGTTATTAATGAGTTGTGTGTATTTTAAATGAATAATGGAATATTATTAATTTTCTTATAAACTCTTTCTTTTTTAGTTTCATGGAAAAATAATGGATAAAACCACTCATAATGTCTTACAAGATAGATATTCTTATGAAATTCCCCTAGTATAGTCAGTTTAAAACATTATAATAATATTTCCAGACTTCTTATTTTATGTGTATACCTACTTCAATTCATCCCAATGCCATATTAACTACTAAAATCTCATCTCAAAAGATCATCAACTCCAATTATTCCTTTTCCTTTTAGATTAATTCATTCAATATCCATATTTTTCAAATTTATTTCTTACAGTTCTATAAGTTATTATGGATAATACTCTCAATAATTTAATGGTTATTTATAACTTGAATATATTTTCAACAACCATTACATTTAGGGATGAAACTATACTTTTTTTAGACAAATTAGTGATGTATTAAGAACAAAAACCATTTTTTTCATTTAAGATGTAATAACCTTCACTTTCACATCCATAGTTGTCAAATATGAATTGGAAGTATTATCATTACCCTAAATTCCTTATTTATTGAAATAATGAAATCAACTCTTGGGATCATCAACCTCCCCATTTTAATTTGTTTTAGTTACATAAAAATTCTTATTTCAATATGAATATTTATGATTCTTTATTCTCCCTCTAATTGTTGATAAATGAATAGGCATATTGGGTATAATTTTCTATTCAATAGAACTTCTTCACCCCATTTTTTCTATCTAAAATTAAAATCTGGTAAAGTTTTCAAGAAAATGATGGAATCAAACATTACTTAGTAAAGGTCTATTATTTAGTCAACTATAAATATATATGGGGAATATGAGTGTATAAAACTAGACAATTTTATGAATGAAATGAAGTATCACTATGAAACAAACATAGTATGTGATACCATTTTACCTTTCTCATTTTTGGGATATTGAAATAGATTATCTAGGATTTAAATATGCACACATATTTAATAAATTTAACAAATCAATTAATGTTAAAATACTAAAAATCATCATTTATTTTAGACTTATCATAAATTATTAGTCCCTCTAGATATAAAAAAATTAATATGAATAAATCAGGGTGTAAAATATTATTGGGATATCACTCACCAGTATTTCTTTATATGTCAATGAGTTATTAAATTTATATAAATAGTGCTTTCTTTGGATAGACTACACTCTTTGGTGTCCCCCTTAAGGGGTAAAGTTATCTCCTAACAATGTCATAATTTAATCATTATAAAACCATAAAAGAGACTATAATCATTTCTACATATTGATTGAAAGACTTATCTGACTCACCCATAGATTGACACCTTCAATTACCTACATGTTAGTAAAAAAATGAATTATGAGTTTTTTCTTCCTCCATAATAATAAAGTCATTTCAAAGAGTTATATATCAACCACTGTCTTACATTGTTAACATCATTAAAATTTCTGTAAATATTCATTATTCAATAATAATCATTAATAATGAAGTTTTTAATCTATTATGGTGTCATGGGTTTCATATTTTCTATTCATTTATTCTGGTTTGATGATGGACTTATGCTAATAATGATATATCATCCAAATGTGATTTCTTTTCATTCCTAAATATATACAAAATTCCAGATTGATAAATAAATAATTTTATTTGTTATTTGTTTTGTAATCATGCACAATCCATACACACTTTTAATAATCTTTAATTATCCATTGGATATAAACTTCATAATTTTTTTACTCATGTGTTTTATTAATTTATTCAATTTGGTTGTTCTTTTCTTATATTGATTTTCCATTGTGTGTTAGTATATTCAATTCAGTCATGATATTCCATGATTTCTTACAATGTACATTTATGTGGGATCTCCTTCCATAGTATAAGAATATACTCATTTTTTATACATCCCCTTTAGATTCATTCCTAAAATTTTTTGGAATCTATTTATTTTCTCTATTATATTTTTTACTCCTCATGGTTGACTAATTAATAATACTATATTGTTTTTTTTTGCTTCTCCATTATATAACAATTCTCCCACTTGATTTAGGACCTTTATCATATTACTAAGTTGAAATATTATTGAAAAACTATATTGACCAATTCTTGAACTTCCAATAATACCAACAGTTTCTAAAAAAATTCACTATTTTTATATAAATGTAGTGTAGACCTAAATAGTAACTTGATATTTCTGATTAGAACCATAAGAATGATTTTGTGATATTTAGAGTGATTCGATTATTTTATGTGTTTTCATTCACATTTTATATAGTGATTAATTTTTTTATCATTTATGAAAACCATATAAAACCAGGTTTAGAGATGAAATTTTTGTAATCATGTATGATAGAATTAGAAGATAAATATTTTTCAATGTAGTGGGTTACCTTTATCATGTTCCTTAATAAAAATTCATTATTTTATTTTTTTGAAGGCCCTATTTCCATTAATAAAAGACCCTTGGGATCCATGAATCTCAAAAAATAGTTATGCAGAAAAATATATCATTTTAGTAACATTGTAACTTCCCATCACAAATTGTTTAATATATTTTACTCGCATATCATTCTCAAAAAACATCATATTGAGGGATTTATTCTCACACTCAAATGATATTAGGTTATATTTTTAATCTATAATCAACTTGTTGATTTTTTATTGATTTAGTTTCTTGATTCTTGTAAATAGTTATCAATATATTTTATTCATATTTTCATTAATATCCAATTGAGAATTTATATTATTCTTGGAAATTTATAAAAAAAATCATGGATAAAATCTAAAAATTCTATTTTATACACCACATTCATAAAAACATTATCATTTAAATTATTCTTTATCTAAGAAAAACCTTTTATTGAAAAGTGTTGTAAATTATTGGATTGTTTCAACTTGGTTTGTGAGAGAAATCCAAGTTTGAAATGTATTACTCAATTTATTCTCTATATCATCAATTTACTCTTTTAATTGTTCCATTTCATTAATCCATTAAATTAAAACACAAAATTTAAAAGTTACTACATCATTCAGAAAATTATTCAAATGATATTTGTGTTCAGAGTGTGGGTCTTAAATTTTATTCACAAACTCATCATCCAAATAGTCTTCATAGATTAAAATTTATTATTTAAAATAACAATCCCAAAAAAATTGGGGGATAAATACTTATATTTTTGAGAATATGATGTAGTGATATTTCTTTATATTTTTATCTCATTAAATAAGACCTTTACTTCTTCTTCAATAGAAATTTATAGTATATTATTTATATATGGAATATAAATTATTATTAAAAATATTCACTTCATATGTAGGTCTTAAAAAATTAAAAACAAACATCCAATTATGGGATAACATGTTGTCTCTAATAAAAATTTAAATACCCAGATCAGTGTGAGAATTCAGAGGAGGATTGATTAAATTAATGATTTTTATCTTTTTAAGAATTGATTCTCCTCTAATTCAATTTCATTGAATTATTCAATCCCAAAAATATATTTATTTAGTTTCTCCACATTACCCATATTTTGTAGTAAATAAATTTAGTAATATAAGATATTTTCACATTGTATCCTTGAAATAACACTTATTTTTATGATTGGTTATCCCCAACATGAATTATTCTACTATTAGCACATCTGGTTACATGATATGGTCTTACACTATTAATAAAATACATCATATCGTGATCTATAGATTCACACTTGGGGATCATTATACTACATAATATAGTTACCAATGTCCCATTGGTTCTCATATTGTCTCATAAATATCAGTTCTTACAAACAAAATAACTTCCCATAATCGTAAGTGAATGGATCCTTTCACAAACTGTAGATTAGGAATTTCACTACACCTTCTTCTTGGTATTAAACATGTTGGCCATTATAAAACTCTTAGTCTACTTCAAAATAAAAATTAATTGATTACCTTATAAAATAATATTATATCCTTGGCTTCCAACATCTTATACATCTTCTTCATACATGATTCTGACATGTGTTCATCTTTTAGGTACAATATCTGGTTTTTCTTATTCAACTAGTTATAACTTTTTTATAATATTATAGTTTTGAATATTGTAACACCCGAGACTTTTATGTTATAAATTATCAAAGGAATCTTTTTCTACACAACACTTGCTTGACTTGCTTTACACGCAATCGCGACCTTCCTCGATAGCTTGCGTCGTACGCAATACCGAGTTTCACTAAACAACAATATGCTATTAAAACTAGCCGTTATGAATAGTAATAACCACTTTTTGAAATTTTATAAATTTTATTTTTCAAAATGGACTTCATTTTTGGACTCAGAATATCGAAATTAGCCTAGGGTGAAATTTTGATATTTTTCTGAAAACTTTCAATTTTTGATGAATAGTGAAACCACTAAGTGGTAGGTTAAAAAACTGAATTTTGCCGCTTCTGTGAATGGAATTTCGAAAATCCGAGAGACACGGTTAATATCAAGGACTAAAATGTGGTTCAATGAGATAAAAATAATTTTTTGGTGAATAGTAACTTTTTACTTTTTTACCGCGGTTAATAGTAAATAGGGTAACTAAGGGTAAATATGATATTAATATTACCCTAACACATGTCCTAATTCTATTGGACAAGTGTAATTCGACCAAAAACAAACTTAGGAATAAAATATGACCATTTAGGCCCACTTGGATTAGATTAGGACATTTATTATTAATTTATTTAAAGAAGGGTTAAAATAGTTAAAATAAAAGTTTAATAAGTAAATCATTTTTAATATAGGGTTATACATAAGATAAATTCGATTGTAAATATTCATTAGAAAGCTAAAAAGATTTCCTACATGATGGTATTTTATTTGTAATTTTTAGACATCAAATAATGTAATTTATTTATGACACAAAGATGATGCAGTAATTATCTTATTAATGAAATATTGACAAAATTGATAATATAAATACCAAAATAAATGTAATTTGAGACTTTTTATGAATTACATTACTTTTCTAGGTTACTATGATATATTATTGTTGATTTAATCAACTTGGTTCGAACATATAATTCTGTTATGACTTTCACAAAAATCATATATCAAATAGTGTCAAAATTGACACAAAATAGTTTTTAAATCAAATATTATATTATTAATTGTTATTTTATTCCTAAAAATCTATGGTTCGGCCAAATGACTTAGATAAGGATATATATATTAATAATAAACAATTTGGGGTTCGTTTGGCATGTTATAGTAAGTGTATTAACCATATAGTGAAAGAAAACAAAAAGACATGGTAAAAGTTAAATTATTTAACTTAATGTTAAATCTAAATGATAAGGTTAAAATAGGAACCTAAACTTGTCTAAATTCTATTGGATGAGAGGATTTAGACCCTTCCCCACCTTAGCTTCGAAATAAGACCCTTTGGAACCATTATAAACCGATTTTGACTTTAATATAAAATAATATTTTGAGATATTCCTAAGGTGCCCCTCTCCTCCCTTATAAAAGGGCACATCCTCCCCCTCCTCCTCACACCAAATTGAGCACTCAAGCTCGGCCAACCCCTGCCATTTTCTCCTCTCCACTTCCCTAGAATAATCCTAGAGGTCCTGGTCTTCTCCAAAGACCCATCTTAGTTCCCTAAGTAGAGGATTCAAAGAGGCGTTCCAAAGAAGAGGTAATATCCATTACCGACCTTTTCAATTTCTTTCTTCTTCAACTTCTTCTTCTTTAGTTGTTTCATGATAAAGTAATAACATCAGTATTACTTACATACTGATATGTTATTATAAATATGAAACAACCCTAATTCACCTTCTATCCATCCTACGGAAAAATGAAATCACCACGCGTGCGTACGTACGGAATACCGTCTCCACGCCGTGGTGTAATCTATTTTCCACCATCACCTTACAAGGATGGGTATAATGGTGTAATGAGTAACTATATATGATTATTATTAAGTAATATTGATACTGAAATAATATATATATATACTCCAATACAATTCCTCGATCATAGGAACGATATCATCACTCGTGCGTACGTACGGAATACCGTCTCCACGATGTGATGCGACTCGTTCTACATGATCTTCATTTCATAATGATTATATAAATGAATTGAATGAATGAATATGGTATATACTACACTAATACCATTCTGGAAATGAATTATCTATAACCTAAAGATAAGAATAAGAATTTATTCGACAAAACACGCATAAGAACAAAAAGTTATAAAGACCCGAGTAACAAGTAACAATGAAATATTACTAACAAGAAGCTAATAATATGACCATATATGATATCATATCAATATGTATGATTCTGGAATAAGTCAATAACATTATTTAAACCATTATACAGGATCTTCGGACACGAACAAAGCAAATCGGACCTAAGGTAAGGGAAATATCACAATCTCATTTTTATCCGAGATTGTTTATTCGTACGTATTTACTGGGGTGTATTTTATCATCCACATCCATGTTACCTCAATATGTAATATTGTTTCCATCCACTTGCAATAGTTTAAATCCAATTTTACCCTTAGGAGAGTTTTTAGTAAAGAATATGAAAGTAATCTTTTGTCGTTTTTCCGTACGAGGTACTTTTTGACTTTTCCGACAAAAGTACGAAGAATGTTTTTTTTTAACTTATACGGCATGAATGGATTTTTAAAACATTACTTCAAAGAAGCTTCCTTTACAAGTTTTCAAGTTTATTTTTAATCAGCTTCTTTTATTTTAAAGTTGTATGACATGTTATGAAAGGAAAAATGTTTTTGAAGAAGAAAGGATATTTTCCTCAAGAATTCAATTCAAGTGTTTTATCAAAATTATTTTCCATCTAAGATAATAAAGGGTTCTGTTTCTATCCATATTTTTACATTGGTTTGACTATGTTGTGATGGAATTATGTTTATGAATTCCTTTATCTTATATGAATTGATTTATGATGTTTCAAGAATCCCATTTTTGTTATATGTGTTATGCGATGATGTATGTTTTATGATTATGTGGCACACATAAGAAAGGATTCATTATAAGATGGGTGGGACCTATATCTCCCTCCAATGCATTGGGTAAAGATTTTATATCTCATGAGATAGACATGGCTGGAACGGAAGGTTATTTCGGTTCAGTGATACAGGACTGAAACGAGGAGTGAACTCGGTTCAGAAAGGGACTTTGTCCACTAAGATAGTCTTGGCAATGAGTCATGACTAACAAGAAATGATTTTCCATGATTATGTGTGCATGCCACAAAGATTCAAGTTTTATGTTATGATTATGGGGATCTCATTTTCACTTCTATGATTTATTCCATGTTAAGATATTATGATCTCTTTTGCAGGTTTTGATTTTCAAAAAGATATGATATGATTTTTATTTCCTTTATTTGCCCTTGCTGAGCATTTGAGCTCACCCTTTTATGTTTTCTTTTCCCCAGGTCAGGAAGATGGATATTAAGTAGAATATGCTAAAAGGGACCCTAGATATGATGAAATAAATGGGAGACACTGTAGAAGATTTATGAACCAGTTGTTTATGTTTCCCAGTTTCGAAAGACACTATACCTATACGGTCCTTTTTGGTTTTGTCATATGTTGTAATAAGTGTGCTTCAATTTTGAAGTATTAACAATGTATGTAAAGTGTGGGTCGTTAGAGTTGGTATCAGAGGGAGGTTATAGTCAACCTTTGGAAACTAGGATGTGAAAGCCTTAGTAAGAACCCTAAGGATAAGCCTAAGCATAGAAGACAATCTTAGTGTTTTAGAAATGGCCATGAATAACCTAGGATAAGACCTTAAGCATGAAAATTTTATTCTTGAATTATGTGGTTTCCTATTATAATTAGTGTTGCTCACACTATTCTTCTTGGTTTTAGTCAATGGCTGGAACCCGAAGGAACCGTGTTAATACGGAATGCGATGGGCAATGCAATGATTGTCCCCCTGAGAAACCAAACGATATGGGAGCTGGAATGCAAAATCTTGTAGCCATGCTCACACAACTTTCTCAAGCTATGAATCATGCAGGATTTCCAAATGAGGAAAGGAGGGAGCAACATTCTGTTGAATCCTTCATGAGGCAGCGTCCACCTTCTTTCAGCGGGTCTACTGATCCATTAGTTGCTGAACAATGGATTAGTACTACTGAAAAGATATTTTCAGTTCTTCAATGTTCTGAACATGATAAAGTCATCCTAGCAGTGTATCGTTTGGAAGGAGATGCTGATCAATGGTGGAATCTTATTAAGAATACAAGGCAAAGGGATGAAATTGAGTCTATGGAATGGGACGAGTTCAAGAACTTATTTTTCAATAAGTACTTCCCTCGTATTCTCCGAACAAAGATGGAGAAAGAGTTTCTTGAACTGAAGCAAAGGGATGATGAATCTGTTGGTACCTATGAAGCAAATTTTACAAGACTTGCAAGGTATGCTTCTGGTATTATTATCCAACCTGAGAGTAAGATTGATCGATTCTTTAGTGGCTTAAAACCAAGTCTTCGAAGGGCGTTAGCCATAAGGGACTTCAATAGCTACGAGGAAATCGTTCGATGTGCTCTCAAAGTCGAGATGGAGATTGGAGTAACCCATCAGTCACATGGGTTTGATAAGAAGAGGAAGATGGAATTCAAAGGAAACTCTAAAGAGCACACTGAAAAGAAGATGAACTTTCCATTATGCTCAAAGTGTGGAAAGAAACATGGAGGGAGTTGTCTTAAAGGGACAAGTAAATGTTTTAAATGTGGAAAGGAAGGTCATCGGGCATTTGAATGCCGTGATAATGGGAAGAAGATGTCTAATGATTCAAACAAAGGAAGGGATACACAGAATGATCCTACTACACTTCAATGTTTCAAGTGCAAGGAGATGGGGCATTATGCCAATCAATGCCCAAATCCAAGGGTTGATGATGATGGTCGACGTCAACAAACTCTTAAGGCTAAAGACAAAGGAAAGTCACATGCAATTTCTATCAGCGATGTGGAGTACGATAACGATGTGGTGAAAGGTACACTTACCATCCACTCTAAAGTAGCAAATGTTTTATTTGATTCTGGATCCACCCACTCTTTTATTTCTGAAAAATTTTCTAAGGGTATCACCGTATTACCTCAACAATTAGATGTTGAGTTAGCTGTGACAACACCTAATGGCACATCAATCGCATCAGAAGTTTATAATTCTTCTCCGATCGAAGTTTGTGGGAAAGTGCTTCCTGCAAATCTTGTGATCCTTCCTTTAGTGGAATTTGATGTGATTCTTGGCATGGATTGGCTTTCTCTACATGGAGCTCATATCAATTGCCAAAGAAGGGAAGTCACATTTCATATTCCAGATCAACCTACGATCGTCTATCAATGCAAGGATGAACATAACCTTCCAGTGGAAATTTCTTCCATCTTATGGGTATTGATTCCACTAAATGAAGGTTATTTATCTCAAATAGTTGGTGAGAAACTCACGATTAAGAATATGCCCATTGTACGGGATTTTGATGATGTCTTTCCGGAGGAATTGCCGGGTCTTCCACCAAATCGTGAAGTTGAGTTTTCAATAGAACTCGTACCGGGTGCTTTGCCTATTTCAAAGACACCTTATAGAATGGCCCCAATTGAGTTGCAGGAATTGAAGAAGCAACTCCAAGAGAATCTTGATAAGGGATTCATACGCCCTAGTGCGTCACCTTGGGGAGCACCTGTTCTATTTGTTAAGAAGAAAGATGGATCAATGAGACTCTGCATTGATTATCGAGAACTTAACAAGATCACTATCAAGAACAAATATCCTCTCCCACGCATTGATGACTTATTTGACCAACTACGCGGAGCTCAATACTTTTCCAAGATTGATCTTCGTTCAGGGTATCATCAATTAAGGGTCAAAAGGGAGGATATACCAAAGACGGCTTTCCGTACAAGGTATGGACACTATGAATTTATAGTGATGCCATTTGGTCTTACTAATGCCCCTGCTATCTTCATGGATCTAATGAATAGAGTCTTTAGAGACTATCTTGATCAATTTGTGGTAGTCTTTATAGACGATATTCTTGTCTATTCAAAGAGCAAGGAAGAGCATGAAGATCACTTGAGAATTATATTGAAGACCCTGAGAAAGGAGAAGCTTTATGCCAAATTTACCAAGTGTGAATTTTGGCTTCAAAAAGTTGCATTTTTGGGTCACATAATCTCAAAAGAGGGGATATCTGTGGATCCAGCAAAAACAGAGGTTATCGAAAGATGGTCAAGACCAACAACAGTAACTGAGATCCGAAGTTTTCTTGGTTTGGCTGGATATTATCGACGTTTTGTAAAAGATTTTTCACGATTATCTAATCCACTCACCAAGTTGACTCGGAAAGGAGTTAAGTTTGTCTGGACAGAGGAATGTGAAGAGAATTTCAAGGAGTTGAAAAGAAGGTTATCCAGTGCACCTGTGCTCACACTGCCTTGTAGTGGAGAAAGGTTTGTGATCTACAGTGATGCATCCAAGAAGGGATTGGGGTGTGTTCTTATGCAAAATGATATGGTGATAGCTTATGCCTCACGACAGTTGAAAATCCATGAGCAAAATTACCCAACACATGATTTGGAGTTGGCTGCGGTAATCTTTGCATTAAAGATTTGGAGGCATTACCTTTATGGTGAAAGGTGTGATATCTATACTGATCATAAAAGTTTAAAGTATATTTTCACACAAAAGGAGTTGAATATGCGTCAAAGAAGATGGTTGGAGCTGATTAAGGATTACGACTGCTCAATCCATTACCACCCTGGGAAAGCAAACAAGGTGGCAGATGCATTAAGTCGACAAGACCATGCTAGTTTATCCATGATGAGGGTCACAAAAGATCCAATATTTATGGATTTACAAAGGATGGATCTTGGAATTATAATGGAAGGGGAAAAATCTTATCTTTCTCAAATGAATGTTCAACCATCTATACATGTGAAGATTAAAGAGGCACAGAAAGAAGATGTCGAGTTACAAAAGAAGGTGAGAAATGTTCCTGAATTCAACCTTGATTGTGATGGGATAATAAAGTTCAGGAATCGGGTTTGCGTTCCTCCCATCCCTGAATTAAAGAAGGAGCTGCTGGATGAGGCTCATAGTTCATCATTCTCTATTCATCCTGGAAGCACGAAGATGTATAGGGACCTGAAAGAATACTTCTGGTGGGATGGCATGAAAAGAGATGTTGCTGAATATGTCTCTCGATGCCTGGTTTGTCAACAAGTTAAAGCTGAGAGACAAAATTCTAAGGGGATGTTACAACCATTACCCATACCCGAATGGAAATGGGAAAACATCACTATGGACTTTGTCACAGGACTTCCTAAAACATCCAAAGGCAATAATGCTATCTGGGTCATAGTTGATCGTCTTACAAAGTCTGCACACTTCATTCCTATTAGAGAGGATTTCTCTCTAGATCAGCTTGCCAGGATATATCTAAAGGAAGTGGTAAGATTGCATGGAGTACCACTTTCTATTATATCTGATCGAGATCCGAGATTTACCTCGAAGTTCTGGCGAAGTCTTCAGCATACTCTGGATACAGAATTGAGTTTCAGCACTGCTTATCATCCCCAGACAGACGGTCAGTCTGAGAGAACAATTCAAACCCTAGAAGATATGTTGAGAGCTTGCTCTATGGATTTCAAAGGAGGTTGGGATCAACACATACCTTTGGTGGAATTTTCTTATAATAATAGCTTTCACTCCAGTATTCAGATGGCTCCTTATGAAGCTCTCTATGGAAAGAAATGCAGGACTCCAACTTGCTGGGATGAAGTTGGGGAAAGAAAGCTATTAGGACCTGATCTCGTTGATGAAATGGCAGAAAAGGTTAGATCTATTCAACAACACATAAGAGCAGCTCAGAGTCGACAGAAAAGTTATGTCGACAACCGAAGAAAAGACCTAGAGTTTGAAGTGGGTGATAAAGTGTTCTTACGAATATCTCCCTGGAAGAGGGTTATGAGATTTGGAAAGAAGGGGAAGTTGAGCCCTAGATATATCGGTCCTTTCGAAATACTGGATCGTGTTGGGAAGGTAGCTTACCGATTGGCGCTTCCACCGAATCTCTCTCAAGTTCACGATGTGTTCCATGTATCTCTCCTGAGAAAGTACATACCAGATCCTTCACATGTACTCAGCTCAGAAGTTGTACCGCTGGAGCAAGATCTTTCTTATGAAGAACAACCGATAGAGATTCTGGATCGTAGCGAAAAAGTCCTACGAAACAAGACCACTCGCTTGGTGAAAGTTTTATGGAGGAACCACCAACTTGAAGAAGCTACATGGGAGCTTGAGGAAATGATGAGGGAGAAGTATCCTCATCTGTTTGTTACAAAGTGACGAATTTCGAGGGCGAAATTCTTTTTAAGGGGGGTAGAATGTAACACCCGAGACTTTTATGTTATAAATTATCAAAGGAATCTTTTTCTACACAACACTTGCTTGACTTTCTTTACACGCAATCGCGACCTTCCTCGATAGCTTGCGTCGTACGCAATACCGAGTTTCACTAAACAACAATATGCTATTAAAACTAGCCGTTATGAATAGTAATAACCACTTTTTGAAATTTTATAAATTTTATTTTTCAAAATGGACTTCATTTTTGGACTCAGAATATCGAAATTAGCCTAGGGTGAAATTTTGATATTTTTCTGAAAACTTTCAATTTTTGATGAATAGTGAAACCACTAAGTGGTAGGTTAAAAAACTGAATTTTGCCGCTTCTGTGAATGGAATTTCGAAAATCCGAGAGACACGGTTAATATCAAGGACTAAAATGTGGTTCAATGAGATAAAAATAATTTTTTGGTGAATAGTAACTTTTTACTTTTTTACCGCGGTTAATAGTAAATAGGGTAACTAAGGGTAAATATGATATTAATATTACCCTAACACATGTCCTAATTCTATTGGACAAGTGTAATTCGACCAAAAACAAACTTAGGAATAAAATATGACCATTTAGGCCCACTTGGATTAGATTAGGACATTTATTATTAATTTATTTAAAGAAGGGTTAAAATAGTTAAAATCAAAGTTTAATAAGTAAATCATTTTTAATATAGGGTTATACATAAGATAAATTCTATTGTAAATATTCATTAGAAAGCTAAAAAGATTTCCTACATGATGGTATTTTATTTGTAATTTTTAGACATCAAATAATGTAATTTATTTATGACACAAAGATGATGCAGTAATTATCTTATTAATGAAATATTGACAAAATTGATAATATAAATACCAAAATAAATGTAATTTGAGACTTTTTATGAATTACATTAATTTTCTAGGTTACTATGATATATTATTGTTGATTTAATCAACTTTGTTCGAACATATAATTCTGTTATGACTTTCAAAAAAATCATATATCAAATAGTGTCAAAATTGACACAAAATAGTTTTTAAATCAAATATTATATTATTAATTGTTATTTTATTCCTAAAAATCTATGGTTCGGCCAAATGACTTAGATAAGGATATATATATTAATAATAAACAATTTGGGGTTCGTTTGGCATGTTATAGTAAGTGTATTAACCATATAGTGAAAGAAAACAAAAAGACATGGTAAAAGTTAAATTATTTAACTTAATGTTAAATCTAAATGATAAGGTTAAAATAGGAACCTAAACTTGTCTAAATTCTATTGGATGAGAGTATTTCGACCCTTCCCCACCTTAGATTCGAAATAAGACCCTTTGGAACCATTATAAACCGATTTTGACTTTAATATAAAATAATATTTTGAGATATTCCTAAGGTGCCCCTCTCCTCCCTTATAAAAGGGCACCTCCTCCCCCTCCTCCTCACACCAAATTGAGCACTCAAGCTCGGCCAACCCCTGCCATTTTCTCCTCTCCACTTCCCTAGAATAATCCTAGAGGTCCTGGTCTTCTCCAAAGACCCATCTTAGTTCCCTAAGTAGAGGATTCAAAGAGGCGTTCCAAAGAAGAGGTAATATCCATTACCGACCTTTTCAATTTCTTTCTTCTTCAACTTCTTCTTCTTTAGTTGTTTCATGATAAAGTAATAACATCAGTATTACTTACATACTGATATGTTATTATAAATATGAAACAACCCTAATTCACCTTCTATCCATCCTACGGAAAAATGAAATCACCACGCGTGCGTACGTACGGAATACCGTCTCCACGCCGTGGTGTAATCTATTTTCCACCATCACCTTACAAGGATGGGTATAATGGTGTAATGAGTAACTATATATGATTATTATTAAGTAATATTGATACTGAAATAATATATATATATACTCCAATACAATTCCTCGATCATAGGAACGATATCATCACTCGTGCGTACGTACGGAATACCGTCTCCACGATGTGATGCGACTCGTTCTACATGATCTTCATTTCATAATGATTATATAAATGAATTGAATGAATGAATATGGTATATACTACACTAATACCATTCTGGAAATGAATTATCTATAACCTAAAGATAAGAATAAGAATTTATTCGACAAAACACGCATAAGAACAAAAAGTTATAAAGACCCGAGTAACAAGTAACAATGAAATATTACTAACAAGAAGCTAATAATATGACCATATATGATATCATATCAATATGTATGATTCTGGAATAAGTCAATAACATTATTTAAACCATTATACAGGATCTTCGGACACGAACAAAGCAAATCGGACCTAAGGTAAGGGAAATATCACAATCTCATTTTTATCCGAGATTGTTTATTCGTACGTATTTACTGGGGTGTATTTTATCATCCACATCCATGTTACCTCAATATGTAATATTGTTTCCATCCACTTGCAATAGTTTAAATCCAATTTTACCCTTAGGAGAGTTTTTAGTAAATAATATGAAAGGAATCTTTTGTCGTTTTTCCGTACGAGGTACTTTTTGACTTTTCCGACAAAAGTACGAAGAATGTTTTTTTTTAACTTATACGGCATGAATGGATTTTTAAAACATTACTTCAAAGAAGCTTCCTTTACAAGTTTTCAAGTTTATTTTTAATCAGCTTCTTTTATTTTAAAGTTGTATGACATGTTATGAAAGGAAAAATGTTTTTGAAGAAGAAAGGATATTTTCCTCAAGAATTCAATTCAAGTGTTTTATCAAAATTATTTTCCATCTAAGATAATAAAGGGTTCTGTTTCTATCCATATTTTTACATTGGTTTGACTATGTTGTGATGGAATTATGTTTATGAATTCCTTTATCTTATATGAATTGATTTATGATGTTTCAAGAATCCCATTTTTGTTATATGTGTTATGCGATGATGTATGTTTTATGATTATGTGGCACACATAAGAAAGGATTCATTATAAGATGGGTGGGACCTATATCTCCCTCCAATTCATTGGGTAAAGATTTTATATCTCATGAGATAGACATGGCTGGAACGGAAGGTTATTTCGGTTCAGTGATACAGGACTGAAACGAGGAGTGAACTCGGTTCAGAAAGGGACTTTGTCCACTAAGATAGTCTTGGCAATGAGTCATGACTAACAAGAAATGATTTTCCATGATTATGTGTGCATGCCACAAAGATTCAAGTTTTATGTTATGATTATGGGGATCTCATTTTCACTTCTATGATTTATTCCATGTTAAGATATTATGATCTCTTTTGCAGGTTTTGATTTTCAAAAAGATATGATATGATTTTTATTTCCTTTATTTGCCCTTGCTGAGCATTTGAGCTCACCCTTTTATGTTTTCTTTTCCCCAGGTCAGGAAGATGGATATTAAGTAGAATATGCTAAAAGGGACCCTAGATATGATGAAATAAATGGGAGACACTGTAGAAGATTTATGAACCAGTTGTTTATGTTTCCCAGTTTCGAAAGACACTATACCTATACGGTCCTTTGTGGTTTTGTCATATGTTGTAATAAGTGTGCTTCAATTTTGAAGTATTAACAATGTATGTAAAGTGTGGGTCGTTAGAGTTGGTATCAGAGGGAGGTTATAGTCAACCTTTGGAAACTAGGATGTGAAAGCCTTAGTAAGAACCCTAAGGATAAGCCTAAGCATAGAAGACAATCTTAGTGTTTTAGAAATGGCCATGAATAACCTAGGATAAGACCTTAAGCATGAAAATTTTATTCTTGAATTATGTGGTTTCCTATTATAATTAGTGTTGCTCACACTATTCTTCTTGGTTTTAGTCAATGGCTGGAACCCGAAGGAACCGTGTTAATACGGAATGCGATGGGCAATGCAATGATTGTCCCCCTGAGAAACCAAACGATATGGGAGCTGGAATGCAAAATCTTGTAGCCATGCTCACACAACTTTCTCAAGCTATGAATCATGCAGGATTTCCAAATGAGGAAAGGAGGGAGCAACATTCTGTTGAATCCTTCATGAGGCAGCGTCCACCTTCTTTCAGCGGGTCTACTGATCCATTAGTTGCTGAACAATGGATTAGTACTACTGAAAAGATATTTTCAGTTCTTCAATGTTCTGAACATGATAAAGTCATCCTAGCAGTGTATCGTTTGGAAGGAGATGCTGATCAATGGTGGAATCTTATTAAGAATACAAGGCAAAGGGATGAAATTGAGTCTATGGAATGGGACGAGTTCAAGAACTTATTTTTCAATAAGTACTTCCCTCGTATTCTCCGAACAAAGATGGAGAAAGAGTTTCTTGAACTGAAGCAAAGGGATGATGAATCTGTTGGTACCTATGAAGCAAATTTTACAAGACTTGCAAGGTATGCTTCTGGTATTATTATCCAACCTGAGAGTAAGATTGATCGATTCTTTAGTGGCTTAAAACCAAGTCTTCGAAGGGCGTTAGCCATAAGGGACTTCAATAGCTACGAGGAAATCGTTCGATGTGCTCTCAAAGTCGAGATGGAGATTGGAGTAACCCATCAGTCACATGGGTTTGATAAGAAGAGGAAGATGGAATTCAAAGGAAACTCTAAAGAGCACACTGAAAAGAAGATGAACTTTCCATTATGCTCAAAGTGTGGAAAGAAACATGGAGGGAGTTGTCTTAAAGGGACAAGTAAATGTTTTAAATGTGGAAAGGAAGGTCATCGGGCATTTGAATGTCGTGATAATGGGAAGAAGATGTCTAATGATTCAAACAAAGGAAGGGATACACAGAATGATCCTACTACACTTCAATGTTTCAAGTGCAAGGAGATGGGGCATTATGCCAATCAATGCCCAAATCCAAGGGTTGATGATGATGGTCGACGTCAACAAACTCTTAAGGCTAAAGACAAAGGAAAGTCACATGCAATTTCTATCAGCGATGTGGAGTACGATAACGATGTGGTGAAAGGTACACTTACCATCCACTCTAAACAAAAATCGACTTTCCTAAATCATAAATATACAAATAAATATTAAATTTCATTTCATAAAAACCATTATTAAAATTATATATTTGAAAATATTCCCAATAGATATGTATATCAATAATCCCAAAAAAGATAAATAATTTAGTTAAATTTTCATTTATAGTTTTTGTATCCACATGGAATGTGAAACTAAAATCTTCATCTATGGACTTAACTTGGAATATGGATTATTAATTTTTATGTAAAAAAATATAATTTTTTAAAAAAATTAACCATACTTTGGGTATGGAAAAATCCCTACTAATTTATATAATTTTTCATCCTTCTATATTTTTTATCACATTTTATTAAACAATCTTCCCTTATTACACTAGAATATTTATAAGATAGAGGTCATTAATTTATATATTTATAATTTTCATTATAATTAATATGATAAGAAATATATTTTATGACATGATTTCATTGGAACCCAACATGGGCTCATGATGAAATCAAATGTGAACCTTGAGACCTACCTTTAATAGACCATGGGTTGGTTGCTAGTGTTTAGTGTATAAATCTATTAATTAAGAGGCACTACAATTTGAAAAGTATAGTGTATGGATGAATATAAAATTTAATCCATAAAAAAATTGAATAATATAGAATCTATAAAAAACATATATCATCAATGGTTTATTATACACCAAATTCATATAATAAAAGAAAAAATTCAAGAAATCCAAATCATTTTGAAAATAGCCTTTGACTCCCTATAAGAAATTAAAATGAAAAACATTTTTCTACCATTATGGAAAAATAATATATATCAAAAACAAATGTCCTATAATAAAAATCATCCATTGAGCTAACAATTCAAGATTACACAAAAAATATGAATTTAAAAACATTTATGTAAAAAATGGGTGTGTATATTCATATACTCAGTAGGAATTCCCCTATGGATGGAAAACGAATTAAATAAACTGAATTAATAATTATAAAATAAGTATAATGATAACATATAGTATTTTCATCACTATAAAAAAAATCATACAATGGTGATCATGTTCAAACTATATCTAAATATTTTTCATATCCTAATGTCATATTGAATACTGTAAAAGTGTATATTAAAATAAATATATATATATTTCATAGATATTATGACTAACCTATAATGTATTCCAACCGCAACTCCCTAAAAATATTACTAACATAATAATTTAAAATATATATATAGTATAAAAAGACCATTAAAATATTAAATGGACCCTAAGAATCATCTGAAGCTACTTAGTTCCCTATATTCCCCTTACACCAAAAATCTTATGATCAACCCACTTTCACATCAATATAAAATCCAATTTTTATCCTCATACTGGATCTATTTCACCATGATAGTCATTCCACATGATGGTTTTATAAATAAAATAAATCCATATACAGTATAAACCAATTAGTGGGAGCAATAGAGGGTTTCTAATGTTACCCATTTAGTTCCCTGGAATGAAATGAAAGTTGGGTATCCCATTAGAATACTACATTTCATGGTTCTATATATATAAAATGGAACAAAAATCACTATTAAAGTATAAAAATGATGTAATTAACATATCTCACCATTGTCCACTTTACTATTTAATATTCAATATAGGCTATTCTATCTGACTATCCAAACTACTAAGTCTATTAGTCCACTCGAAAATAAATTTAATATATCAAAATTTCCTTTCATTTATCAAGTCATGTATGAAAAATTGTAAACATGACTATGTATTGAGTAGTTAAATTATTAATTTCCACTATATATATAAATATTATCATCTCCATCAAATTTGAAGCTACCATAGTGTTAGAGTGCTCATGCGTGTAATCATGGAAATAACCTTTACCTAAGAAGACACATTAATAGAGAACTAAATAAAAAATATTCAAATGTCATCTAAATATTCATATTAATTACATCATGAGTTTTATATCTCTCAAAAATTATAAAAAATAATTAAATAGGTTGGTGAATGACATATCCTCTCTTTTCATTCACAAGTTATTAATTCAATAACTATTATAAAGAAACCCATGGAATAGCACCCCAATAGTCACAAAACCACACTACCCATACATTATACTCTTTTTATACAAATTGATATATTTAATAAACATCATGATGCACATTGTGGAATAATGGCCCCACTTTTATGTATAGAGTCCATAATAATCCCAAAATATCATAATCACATAATATCAATCCATTAATCTTAAACTCCTCACACTAATAAGTTAAATTCATAGTCTAAGGGTGTAATCATTCCCAATAGGGGAAGTTAAAGTATAAAATTGATAATTATATACAAAAACATATTAATCTCCTATTTTTCAGTACATTCATTTCTTTTTTGAAAAAACCATCAATGGATCATAGCTTCCCACTATCATGAAAAATATATTCAATTTCTCACATCATTTAGAATTAGTGTTCAACATGAGTTATTATATTTATATTCATCGTCATGGAAAACCCTAAACACTTCATCTATATGAAAATTTCAACAATAATCATTAATGTAAAAAATTCATAAACTCATCTACAAAAGTTTATTTTGTTAATTTAATTATCTTTAGGGATTTTAATCACTCAAGGATGGTGTCAATGAATTCTAGAACTAAAAATCATGAAAACGTTTCTAACTTTTATTTTTTTGGAACTATCAAACATGACATCTGATAATTATAAATTAAGAAATACCCATTAAATGAGCTTCATGGGACATGAAATATTCACCTATACACATTTAAATCAAACCACCATGATAACTGATCACATATTTTTCTAATATCTGATGTTTGTTAGTTAATAATTTTTTGGAATGGGGTGCTATAGTTTGGTTTCGGTGGAGGATATCATGGTTTCTGATTTAGTTGGTAGTGACTCTCTTATGCCTTATTGTTCATTTTTTATTCTCTTTCTATACACTCTTGTGAGGTTTCCTTCATCATCCCTTATTTCATCAACTTTCCAATCCCATATTATTTCAATTGTTATCAAACTAGAAAGTCTACCTCATGATCTTAGATAGTGAGTCTGGTGGGTTTTCATCGATTCTATAATGGTACCCTTTAATTTAACAAGAGTCTGAGAAGTTTTCTACCACAAAGAATATAAAATTGATGAGTTTTATTACCTTGGTTCTTCCGCTATTAAAACTTTATTGATTTATCTACTTCTAATAGCTTATAGAGTTATGAAATTTCATGGTTATTGGGTCTATTCTCTTAAATATAGGTTTTAATGTTTCTTTAGTTGCACCCTTAAAATTTTTGGAAAATGTGTGATGGTGTCTATGGGGATTGTGTGTTTTTGTATGTGGGGATCTGGTGGGTGGTGTTAATGACTAATTTATTGGTTCTCCTCTAATGAAATTTAATGTTTTTTGTTGTTATTGGCGTCTCTAGTGAGTGAAGATAATGGAAAACTATATCATTATAGAGGATAACACCAATGGTGATCGTGTTCCATGGAATTGGATTCAACAGTAGTGCTTTGGTCGGTACGAGGGGGGATTATCCTATAAAATGTGAAATCATTAGTGATATGTCTTTTGTTGATGGTATAATTGAGTTACATTATTTAGTCAACATGTCTTGGGGTTTCTAGGTGTGTTAGTCTTATGGTCTGTCACCCTGATAGACCTCAATATCACCATTGTTTCATATTTTCCCAACCCCTATCCCATATTTACATATTATAGTTCAATGTTCATTAATTCTATTATTTATTTTATTTTACCATTTTTATGCCATGGTAAATGAGCTGGATTTGTTTTGGACACCAAAAAACTACCTTAATAATTTACTATAAAAAATAAAGCGTTCCCAATAAACCAAAAAAATGGATCCCCATTTTGAAATAAAAAATGGATTGGAGAGATAAAATTATTATTGTAAAAATAATTGGTCATATTAACATATTAAAAATAAATTTTTATTAAATAAAATCCACCTGAATTTTTTATCTCTATATATAACTTATAAGTTATTATAAAATATTTGTAACATATCTTATATTAATTAAAATTCTACAAAATTAATATATATATATACACAATATATGTATAATATATTATATATATACTCTTATATAATTGTTCTGCATCCATTCAAGGAGGGTCATTTTAATGTATTTTTTTATGGAACTAGAAACAACCAATGTATCTCATATCCATTATTCCTCATGGTATTTCTTTCTAAAAGCCATAGTTCATTGGGTACTTAACCGACGATGCTTTAGAACTCACATTGGTCGAAATTATCAGAGGTTGGGATCATTACACCCTATTAGAGTGAATTATTTACATCTCCTAGACACACTTCTATATGTAAGAAATATGTCTGAGTCCCTATTAAATTAAAAGTATTTAACCTATCAACCCTATGTATTAACAACAAAATATAGAATGGTTTTAAGATAAAACAGTCTATTTTTATCATATTTTATCATTAATTGTTACATTTTATGTTTTGTGATCCTTATTTCAATCCAAATAGCGATTATCTTAGGAATTTCTCATTATCCTAGGATATGGAAGCTACTTCAATATTGATGTTCTTCCCTTGATAGGGGCTTCTTAAAAATCCTCATGAGTGGAATATGAAGCAATGTAGTTTGTTGCCACTTAGTGGGACACATCATAACATTTAGGTTCATGTGACATGGATCATACCATGCAGTTTAATGTCATATAGTTTGGAAATATTGTAGAAAGGTTTGTAGTCAAGTCTTGTGTGAGACTTTTTCATAAGATTCCCTTTCTATTTGATTTATTAGGGAATATGGTCGTATAACAATACGACATGCATCAGTGATTTCAGACTATTAGGAAGATTTAAAAAGAAAATGGACTGAATATAAACTCCCTAGGGGGGATAAAATTATACAGATAATATAGTCTTATAAGGATTATAATATATTACAAGTGTTTGGTTTGAACTATAAAGATACTTCTTAAACATAACATGAGTACTAGAATCAAACCTCACATTCTTAAAAATGTTTTGAGCTTAAACCTATAGAGTATGCTCATTTAAGGGTATGTGATGAAGCTATTGACATGATAAAAACTAACCCCTATTCACACATGTATTGTACATGGTGTGAGAAATAAGATTAAGTGGAAGATCTGGACTTTTACAGAATCTATTTCACCTTTTAGTAGTTAAGGAAAGGGTTTTGGAAGGTAGGAGATGTCCCCAATGAATTTCTATGGGATTACTCTTTGAGGGATTCCTATTTAACATCCACTTATAATAAGAGGATGAGTGGGAGAGGGAGAGTAAAAAACAATATGGGAAGCTTTTCATCTGGTTCTATTCACATTTTAGGAAACAATTGTCATCACCCTGCTCGAGAATCCATCCACCGTGATCCCTAAGGTAGTGATCCTATATACCATTAAAATTTATGACTATGAACAGTATAATGACTGTGCATATAGGGGAGATTAAATTCATGAATTCTATTACCCCAGGAATGTGTGATCAATAGGGTATGCTAGTATTCTCTTTTGTTATAAAGAAACATGTCTGGAGGCTTTAGGGAAGGTCATAGATTGGTCCCCCTCAGAAAAAGGACTGGGTTAAAATGGGTGCATATCAAAAAATACTTGAAAAGATGGAAAAAAGTGTGCTTCACCCTGGGGGTATAGGGGGGTATGTGCTTGACATCACCTAGGTGATACCTGGGTAAGATGGGAGGAAGATTTTCACAGGTGATGATTGGGTGAATTTTTGGGTTTCCTCTCTGATTTATTGCATTAGTGAATTTTAAATTAAACTATGGATGTGTTAATTGAGATAACTATGGAAAAGAAAAACCTAGGAAACCAATCATGGGTGATACATTGCTCAGACTTCCAAGGGACTCCTTAGGATATCCTGGTAGGCTCTCGTTCATGTCCAAATATTTGGAAGGGTTACTAATCCTAGAACATTTGGATGAGGTGAAGTGTATCCTCACATATATCATTGGTCTTTCAAACCATGGATGAACTCCAATCCTAGGGTTCTCATTAGTTCACTCTTATCTTTAAGCTGGAGAGGTACCTGAAGGGTTTTGAGGACTTGGGAAAATGACTAAGGTGATTAGAGATTTCATCCCCATTTCTTATTCAAGTAATCTCTAATGAGGGGCATGATGTTCCTATTTATAGGCTATATTGGGACCTTAGGTGAACGAGGAAGTTCATGAAAGTCATCCATGCTAGTGGATCACACAAGTGGTTTGTGAAGGGTGGTTCGACCAGGTGCTCCTCCCTAGTGGATCACACAATTTATCAAGCATTCTAGTCCACCTAGGTTCCTTATTCATGTCTCCCATGAAAATTTATTTATTGATTAAATGGCTGAAGAAGTTACATAATGAAGTTATGTGATTTCTCAAATTCTTTTACAAGACAACCCAACTTTGAAAAACCATAACTTTTAATTTTTAAAGCACACTAGGATCTGCGACTAGTAAAATCAAAGTCTGAAAACTGAAATTTTCCCTTGAATATAGTTTTTAAACCATAGAAGGTTGTTTTCCAATTACAAAAGGATCTTAGTCGTCCATCAAAAGTGGGGTTTAAGGTGTCAACACCATTTATCAACATTTTGTGGAATCAATGGCTTACTATCAGAGAAAGGTTGAGAACACCATTCCAATATATTGGAATGAATTGATATTTATTCATTATCCCTTGGTGTGGAGAAATATTATAACAGATGAAAATAAAATATTCATCTTCTTATTTTATATAGGTACATTTATACTTATTAATTTTGTGGTGAATTATATAGGATGAATTTTTAAATTCCAAAAAAGTACTCCTCATATAATTGGATTAATTTAGAATGAAAATATTCTAATTTTAAAGTAGATTTAGGGATATTTGATGCATCAATAATTTATCTAGTGTGCTATAGAGTTTTACCACCATTGGGATAATACACTAATTTTTTTAGTCCATGTGGCCTATTATAAATAGTTTTACTATTTCTAGATCCACATGAAACTCACTATAACATTTTGTGTTTTGTATCCTTTATCTTATTTTTTTCCTATGTTATATATAATGATTACATAGTGAGAAAGAGTCATCCTTTTCTTAGGAATCACTTTACAGGTTTTGAACCAATTTTTTTCTTATTAAATTTAAATTTCCTAATTCTCCCATATTCTTGAATAGTGCATGTCTGGAAATTTATAACTCAACTATTTACTAGGGTAAAAATAGTAGGTTTTCATCATTGGGAGGGTTATGTATCTATAATTGGATATATAAGTTCCTACCAGTTATATGAATGCAACTGATATTTTAGGTTTAACATCATTGATAATGAGTTATGGGGATATTGAAACAAGTTGTAATTATAGGCCATGAATGATCCTATACATTCTGGATATGAAGATAGAAAATTTTAATCCATGATCTAGGAATTTTTTGACCCAAGTAGATGAAACATGATATGTAAGAAATGAATAATTTTAGACCATATTTGAAAATTTACTTCCATTGTGATTCATTTTGGGTGTACAAATATAAGTGGATTTATACCTATGGTAAAAATTCCTTCAATTGAAAAGCTATATATGGAGGCATATGATGAAAATAATTGTTTTGATGAATATTACGCATATTGAAAAGAATGGTGTCCATCAGATTTAGACCCTATTATTATCGATGGGCATGGGAGGGTTATGATGATATGAGTTTCCCAAAACCATAAAGTATCATTTCTAAAAGGTAGGTGTCTAGATTATGCTCAAGGAATTTTTTAATGACTCTTATTTTTCAATGTATTACTTTTGAATATTATATGGATAATTTTTTGAGCTAGGTGCTGAGAAGACTTCAGATTAACTACTGGGAAGTTGTGTTTTCCCAACGCTTTTATACCAATGGTTCTGCAGAACCATTGTTATAGGGTTCCTTTACCAACGGTTTGAATAAACCATTGGTAAAGGTTGGTTTAGTAAAAGATTTCCCAATGGTTTGAAGAAACCGCTGGGAAATCCACAACATTTACACCATTTACTAACAATTTCTACAAACCATTGGTAAAGTCCATGATTTTCCTGATGGTTTTTAAAAACCATTGGGAAAGGTCCCCCCAAATACAGCAAACCTGACCCTGATTACACAGAAGCACATAACTCATTTCCCCCAATTTCCAGAAGCCCTCGTGCGCAGGTGAGCCCTAACCTGAGGTCTTCCATCTGATCGGCTACAACTCCCCCATCCAGGTTAGACTCCTTAAACCTCTTCCCAAATATAGACATAGAAGTCCTCTTCCCCCAATTTCTCCATTTATTTCAATATCTATAAAGATCACATCATTATTCCCTATTTATAGGGATTTTGGAAAATTTATGATTCACACTATTTGATATTGAATCAATGACTAATACTTGATTAGTAGATGTCTGTGAGTATATAGAATATGGTTTATAAACTATCCCTTAAAAGTATCACTATTTTTTGTTCTTTATGATGTGTATAGTATCATTGACATACTTTATTATTAATCTCAAATTTAAAAATAAATGTTTCTCTCTATAATTTATGAAATTAAACCTCTTTACAATCCATGAACAACCTATTAGTGTAGAAGCCTAAACTTTATCCAACCATGGGGTTTTCTTGACTTGGGAATGTTTTCCCCCAAATACCCAGCGCCCCAGCTCTCAGTAGGTCCAATTGCATACCTAATTCAGACCTCCTCCCAACGTATTTTCAGCCACGAAATACCTTCCAGCCAAAGATCCTTCTTCAATAAAACAAATTTTTATTTCTACACTTCAAATTAGTAAGTTTTATCTTAGTTTTAGTGTTCTTACTCTTTTTATTTTATGTTTGATGTTTTGATTTCTGTTAAATTAGAGTTATTGCTGTTGGAGTACCGAACCCTTTTTTTGTTTTATGTTTTTTTTCTACACTTCATACATCGTAAATGGTCTGTTTAGTGGGGTTTGTTTAGTGGAGGGGGTGTAAAGGGTTTGTTTTATGTTTTATGTTTAGTGGTGGGTGGGCTATCCAGGTGGGTGTGTGGGCTATCCAAGGGGGTGGGGTGGGCTGTCCTGGACACCTCGTACCCCCTAGACACCCCCCCCCCCCCACTCCTGGAAAGCCCCCCCCCCCACCCCCTGGACCCCCCTGACCCCCATGGATAGCCCTGCCACCCCCGTGGATAGCCCACCCACCCCCATAGACACCTCGTACCCCCTTGGACACCCACCCACCCTTGTCGATAGACGGCCCACCCCCATGGACACCCTGTACCCCCTAGACAGCCCCTCCATCCCCGTGGAAATCCCGCCCACCCACCCCATACCCCCTGGACAATCTCGCCCACCCCTGGACACCCCCTTCCCCCGTTGACTTCCCCCCACCCCTGTGGACAGTCCGCCCACCCCCCCCCCCCCCTTGGACACCCCGTACCCCCCGAGACAGCCCCGCCACCCCCCTGGACAGCCTTCCCACCCCCTGGACACCTCGTACACCTTGCACACCCCCCCCCTGGAAAGTCCCCCCACCCCTATGGACACCCCCGACCCCCCGGATAGACCCGCCACCCCCGGGGACAGCCCGCCCACCCCCTGGACACCCCATACCCCCCTGGATAGCTCCGCCACCCCCATGGGCAGCCCTCCCCCCCCCCCCCCCGGACACCACATACCCCCCTAGACAGCCCTTCCCACCCCCTAGACACCCTGCTCACCCCCTTGGATAGCCCGCCCACCCCCTGGACTCCCACTACCCCCCTGGATAGCCTGACCACCCCTGTGGACAGCCCGCCCACCTAGACACCCTGACCCCCCTAGACAGCCCCCCACCCCCGGACACCTCTGACCCCCCTGTACGGCCCCACCACCCCCCCCCCCAGACACTCCTCACCCCCTGGACACTCCCTCCCCCTTGGGCAATGTATGTGATCTCTCAAATTATCTTCTAAAATATAAAATTTATTCGATTGAAAATTTAGTCAACTCCTGAATAATTTTCCTCCACAAGTGTACATGATATTTTACACTCATGTATAGTTATTTAAAGATATTTTGTTATAAATATAGTATTTTTCTATCTTTTATATTATGATTCTCATATAGAGTAGTGTGTCGGTTATGGTTTCATATAAATTGAAAAATTCTCATTTACTTAAATGTATTTTTGATAAAACTTCAATCTTATTGAATTGATTTTGATGAAATGACTTATAAAAATTATTTTTTTACATAATGGATAGAAGTTGGATGTATGAAATCGATCAGATCTCAAGCGATTTTCAAAACAATTTAGAGAGCTTTTTAGATTTTTCATTTCACAATGCTTCAAATAGTGGTCGCATACACTGCCCATGTTCCATTTGTGTTGGAAGACCTTGGTTGAGCTGTGAAGAAGTCAGCTACCACATAACCAAATATAGTTTTCAATCAAAATACTATGTGTGGTATCACAATGGGGAGAAAATGAAATCTAAAATTACTGATGATCCAAATGAGAGGACTGGAGTGGAGAATTTGTTATATGACTGGTTTCTATTTATTCATCATAATGAAAAAGAAAGGATTCTGACCCAAGAAGACTTTGATATGAGAACACGTGATTCATCTAATGAAAATGATGATGTTTTCAGGGTGAAAAAATTGAATGATGTTTCCACAACTCTAGTATATCGACAATTTGATAAAATGAAAAGGATGGAATTTTTAATCTGATTATTTCATGGGAAAACTATGTATGGGATTTCTAATATAGCAATCAATTACATTCTTACCTTATTGAATGATTTACTTCTAGATGATGTAGATATTCCCTCAAACCACTATATGGCATGGAAGTTAGTTGAGGAACTTGAATTTTCAAGAAATAAAATTCATGCTTGCCCGAAAGATTGCAATTTATTCTGGGAGGAAACCGCTGAACTGAATGATTGTATAAAATGTGGTACATCCTGCTGGAAGTAAAAATCTGATGGAACACCATCCTATGTGCCATAGAAAGTAATGTGGGACTTTCCATTGATCCCAAGACTCTAAAATATTTTTATGTCTGATGAAATATCAATAAAAATGAGATGGAATGATACCGAGAGAAAGAATACTAATGATGAGTTGGTTCACCCTGCAGATGGATTTGCATAGTAGAGATTTGATGCTCGATATCCTGATTTTTTAGTTGACGTGCGTAATGTGAGTCTGGGTCTTTCATGTGATGGTTTTAATCCATTTGAGTAGATGCTTACTTCGCACAGCACATGGCCATTTTTTATACACATTTATAATCTTCCCCCATGGTTGTGTATGAAAAAACCATTCACTTTCATGAGTATACTCATATATGGACCTTATGATCCCAGGATTGATATTGACGTATACATGCAACCTTTAATAAAATAGTTGGAACTTATTTGGGATGTGGGTGTGCGCACATATGATGCATATTCGAAAGACATATTTCAGATGTGTGTTGCGCTTATGTGGATGATCAATGATTTTCCTGCTTATGTAATGATTTCTAGATGGAGCATGAAGGGAAGGATATCATGTCCTATTTTTATGAAGAATACATGATCCAGAAGACTAAAACATCGATGTAGTTTCAATTTTATGGGACATCATCGATTCTTTCCAATGGACCATCCATATAGAAATAATCATCAAAGATTTGATAATACCATAGAGACTGATGATCCACCTCAGTGTATATATGGAACTGATGTGCTTAATAAATTGAAAGATTTTAGTTTTTCATTCTGGAAGGTTCCAATGAAATCTGGAAATAGAAATAATTTTTCCACTGAAACATGTTACAATTGGAGGAAGAGGAGTATCTTTTTTGATTTGCCTTATTGGTCAACCAATTTGTTACATCATTGCTTAGATGTAATTCACATTGAAAAGAATATGTGTGAAATGTTTCTTTCAATACTTCTAAATGTTAAGAGAAATACAAAATATGATTTACAGTCTTGTCGTAACTTGGTGGATTGGGGCATCAGACCAAAATTGAATCTGGTGCGTATCAGTGAAAATAAATGGAAAGTTCCATTTGCTTCTTATGTGATGAAACCTATGGAAAAAAACAATTTCTGGAAGTATTAGAGACTATTATAGTTCCTGATGTCTACTCAAGAAACATATCTAAACAGGTCAACAAAAGAGAGTTGAAGCTAAAATCATTGAAGACTCATGATTATCACGTTCTTCTGCATGAGTTGATTTCAATAGAAATCTGTCATATTTTTTCCAATAATGTAAGGGTGACTGTTATTCGGTTGTGTCATTTGTTTAGAGATCTTTCTGCTAAGAATTTTTCCAAGTATTTCTTGCAAAAAAAATGTTGACAGTTGCACCATTAATTTTGTGTGAGTTGGAGAAAATATTTCCTCCATAATTTTTCACATGCATGCTGCATATGACTATCTATATCCCCAATGAAATACTTCTCAGAGGACCTATTTATTTTAATTGGATGTATCAAACTGAAATAAATATGTACACATTAAAGTCTTATGTCCTAAACAGGAATCATCCCGAATGTTCTCTCATGAACGGTTACTTGGCTCAAGAATGTATGGATTTCTTCTCAATGTATTTTTATGATCTTACTACAATAATAAACAGAACAATGAGAAATTAAGAAGAACAATATGATAAAATTGAACCTAGTTTTCCATCACTTCCTCAAAAAGGAGGAATTCCTACATCATATACATTGAATACATTAAGCCTTGAAGAGCGGGAGATGGCACATCGCACAGTTTTGTTCAACTATGATTTGTTCAATGACTACATCAGGTAACTAAATTGAATATGTATATCTTACATATATATCTATTAATCTATTAATATTTTTTATCTACAAGGAACATAAAACAATGATAAATAGAAAGCATCATTTGTTATCATTGAGAAGGAGGGAGTCTTTTCCTAGAAAAGAGTTTTCTGCTTGGTTAAAATTGAAGGTAAATATATTACTGTTTAAAATAATTAAATCAATATTTAATTAAGTTTAATATTCATTTATATTGCAGGTACTGAGTTTTCCTTCTGACTCTGTCTCTAAGGAAATAAGAGCTTTGGCTTTTGGTCCTAATATCGTGGTTTGTGATTGTAAATCAATTGTTATAAATGGGTGCAAATTTATTGTCACTGAACCCCGGATAACCCCCCACCCACCTCCTTAGACCCTGGATATCCCCCCGGACAGCCCACCCTCCTCTCTAGACCCCAGACAGCCCCTGGAAATCCCCCCCCCCACCCTCCTCCCTGGACCCCGGACAGCCCCCCGAATATCCCCCCCACCCTCCTCCCTGGACCTCGGATAGCCCCCCAGACAGCCCCCTGGACAGCCCCCCGGACAGCCCCCACCCTCCTTCCTAGACCCCGGACAACCCCACCCCCCCACCCTCCTCCTACCATGCATAACCCCCGCCACATATATCCTCATCCTCCACTGAGTACCTTACACAACTATGTATCACCGACATAATCACACCAATCACTACATCATAAGGTCACTGATACCAATCTAATCTCTCTTCAAGATTCACCCTAAATCCCAATCTAATTAACATTCCATTACTATTACTTCAGTACCAAGCACTGACCACCTACATTGATTCCGGAGATAATCACACTCTTAATTCAGCATCTCAGATCCCAATCTAATCTATCTTCAAGATTCACCCTAAATCCCAATGGAAAATAGGGTTTTATAGCTTTAGAAGAAGATGATAGAAGAGTGCAAAACCTAATCGAAAAGAGGAAGCAAGGAGAGGATTTTAAGTAAAAAAACAGACATTCATAAAACTGACCAAATGCTTTCTGATTATATTGATACTTTATCACAAGGATCCATGGGTCATTTTTTGATGTGTACTAGTCAACCCCGTCTCAATCTGAGTCACTGTGTGGCTGGTACCACTCAAAGTGTCTCACTTTTATTTGAATTGGACAACATTTTAAGTGAAAACAATAACTGGCATATGGAAAACCAACCTAACGCATTCAGATTATGTTTATACTTTAGTAAAATAATCCATGGGCCATTTTTGATGTATACCAGTCAACCCCAACTTAATCCGAGGCACGGTGTGGTCGGTACCACTCAAACTGTCTCACATTTATTTGAAATGGACAAAAATTTAAGTGAAAACAAAAACTTTCATATGGAAAACTGACCAAACAAATTCTGATTCTATTGATAATTTAGTAAAAATATCCATGGGTCATTTTGGACGTGTACGAGTCAACCCCGCCTCAATCCAAGGAACGGTGTGTCCGGTACCACTCAAACTGTCTCACTTTTATTTGAAATGGACAGGATTTTAAGTGAAAACAACAACTTGCATATGGAAAACTGAACAAATGCATTCTGATTGTATTGATACTTCAGGAAACTGGTCCATGGGTCATTTCTGATGTGTATGAGTCAATCCTTCCTCAATCCGAGGCATGGTGTGGCCAGTATCACTCAAAGTCTCCCTCTTTTTTTTAAAATGGACACTATTTTAAGTAAAAACAACAGAAATCCGGAAAACTAACCAAACATATTCTAGTTGTGTTGATACTTTAGCACAAGGTTCCATGGATCATTTTTTATGTGTAAAAGTCAACCTTGTCTCAATCTAAGGGATAGCGTGGTCGTTACCACTCAAAGTTTCTCACTTTTATTTTAAATGGACAAGATTTTAATTGAAAACAACAACTTGCATATGGAAAACTGAACAAACGCATTCATATTCTATTTATAATTTATTAAAACAATCCATGGGTCATTTGTGATGTTTAAAAGTCAACCTCACCTCAATATGAGGCACGGTGTGGCTGGTACCACTCAAATTGTCTCACTTTTATTTGAAATGGACAGGATTTTAAGTGAAAACAACAACTTGCATACAAAAAACCAACCAAACGCTTTATGATTGTATTAATACTTCAGTAAAACAATCCATGGGTCATTTTTTATGTTTACGAATCAACCCCACCTCAATATGAGGCACAGTGTTGCTGGTATCACTCAAAGTGTCTCTCTTTTGTTTAAAATGGACACTATTTTAAGTAAAAAACAACAGGCATATGGAAAACCAACCAAATGCATTCATATTCTATTGATACTTTAGAAAAACGATCCATGGGTCATTTTTTATGTGTACGAGTCAACTATGCCTCAATTCGCGGCACAGTGTGGCCGGTACCACTCAAATTGTCTCACATTTATTTTAAATGGACAAGATTTTAAGTGAAAACAACAACTTGCATATAGAAAACTGATCAAACACATTAGGATTCTATTGATACTTTAGGAAAAAGATAAATGGGTCATTTTTAATGTGTAAGAGTCAACCCCACCTCAATCCAAGGCATGGTGTGGCTGGTACCACTCAAATTGTCTCACTTTTATTTGAAATGGACAAGATTTTAAGTGAAAACAACAACTTGCATATGGAAAACTGACCAAACGATTTCTGATTGTATTGATACTTCAGTAAAATGATACATGGGTCATTTTTTATGTGTATGAGTCAATCCCACCTCAACCTGAGGCACTGTCTGTCCAGTATCACTCAAAGTGTCTCTCTTTGGTTTAAAATGGACATTGTTTTAAGTAAAAACAACAGACATTCAGAAAACTGACTAAACATATTTTGATTGTTTGGATACTTTATCACAAGGATCCATGGTTCATTTTTGACGTTTAAGAGTCAAACCCATTTCAATTTTAGGGACGGTGTGGCTGTTACCACTCAAACTGTCTCACATTTATTTGAAATGGATAATATTTTAAGTGAAAACAACAACTTGCATACGGAAAATCGACCAAATGCCTTCTCATTATACTTATACTTTATGAAAATTATTCATGGGTCATTTTTGATGTGTATGAGTCAACCCTACCTCAATCCGAGGCATGGTGTGGCCGATGTCACTCAAACTGTCTCACTTTTATTTGAAATGGATAGGATTTTAAGTGAAAAAAACAACTTGCATATGGAAAACTGACCAAACGCTTTTTGATTGTATTGATACTTAATTAAAACGATCCATGGGTCATTTTTGACGTGTAAGAGTCAACCTATCCTCAATCCGAGGCACGATGTGGCTGGTATCACTCAAAGTGTCTCTCTTTTGTTTAAAATGGACACTGTTTTAAGTAAAAACAATAACTGGCATACGAAAAACCAAAAAAATGCATTCATATTCTGTTTATACTTTTAAACAATGATCCATGGGTCATTTTTGACATTTAAGAGTCAACCCTTCCTAAATCCAAGGCACGGTGTGGCCGGTACCACTCAAACTATCTCACATTTATTTGAAATGGACAAGATTTTAAGTGAAAACAACAACTTGCATATGGAAAACCAACCAAACGCATTATGATTCTATTTATACTTTAGGAAAATTATCCATGGTTCATTTTTGACATTTATGAGTCAACCCTGCCTCAATATGAGGCACGGTGTGGTCGATACCACTCAAACTATCCCACTTTTATTTGAAATGGACAGGATTTTAAGTGAAAACAACAACTTGCATACAAAAAACCAACCAAACACTTTCTGATTGTATTTATACTTCAGGAAAACAATCCATGTGTCATTTTTTATGTGTAAGAGTCAACCCCACCTCAATCCGAGGCACAGTGTGGCCGGTATCACTCAAAGTGTCTCTCTTTGGTTTAAAATGGACATTGTTTTAAGTAAAAACAACAGACATTCAGAAAACTGACTAAACATATTCTAATTATGTTGATACTTTAGAACAAGGATCCATGGGTCATTTTTGACATGTAAGAGTCAACCCCATCTCAATTTGAGAAATTTTGTGGCCGTTACCACTCAAACTGTCTCACATTTATTTGAAATGGACAAGATTTTAAGTGAAAACAACAACTTTCATACGGAAAACTGACCAAACACATTCTCATTATGTTTATACTTTATAAAAACGATCCATGGGTCATTTGTGACATGTAATAGTCAACCCTTCCTCAATCCGAGGCATGGTGTATCCAGTACCACTCAAACTGTCTCACTTTTATTTGAAATAGATATGATTTTAGGTGAAAACAACTTGCATATGGAAAACAGACAAAATGATTTCTGATTGTATTGATACTTTAGAAAAATGATCCATGGGTCATTTTTGATATGTACGAGTCAACCCCACATCAATTAAAGGCACAGTGTGGCCATTATCACTCAAAGTGTCTCTCTTTTTTTTAAAATGGACACTGTTTTAAGTAAAAACAACCGACATTCAGAAAACCGACCAACGTATTCTGATTGTGTTGATACTTTATCACAAGGATCCATGGTTCATTTTTGACATGTACGATTCAACCCCATCTCAATCCGAGGGACTATGTGTCCGGTACCACTCAAAGTGTCTCACTTTTATTTGAAATGGACAATATTTTAAGTGAAAACAACAACTGGCATAAGGAAAACCGACCAAACACATTCGGATTCTGTTGATACTTTAGGACAACAATACATAGGTCATTTGTGATGTGTGCAAGTCAAACCTGCCTTAATCTCAGGCACGGTGTGGTAGGTACCACTAAAATTGTATCACTTTTATTTGAAATGGACAGGATTTTAAGTGAAAACAATTACTTGCATATGGAAAACCGACCAAACATATTCGGATTGTGTTGATACTTTAGCACAAGGATCCCTGGTCCAGCCTCACACAATCCACTTCTCATGTGAGAAACTCCTACCCCTATTCTAAAACACATGACATTTAATACGCCAATCCCATCCTCAAACAGTGGGTTCTATGACCAAACCAAAGTCCCTTTGGGAACCCAATACCAAATACATAATTGAATATTCATACCCAATACCCAAAATGGGGATTCATCTCACATCACACCCAGGAGACCAAATTACAATTAGCCACATACCCCCTTATTCCAATTGAAAATTCTATGAAAAACATGTAGGATATTCTCGTAACCCATCTCATATGTCGAGATTGATGAATTTTTCCCACTAACACATCAGGAACCATTTATACATGGATACATAGTCATTATAGGAATATAAACATCTCATGTTCTTCCTATAACTCATTTTAGGTCTAAGCACATGACCACTACCATTGTCTATCTTATGGGTATCATGATCCTTGTCCATTCTACCCAAGTTTTTCTGTTGGTTTTAAGATAGTCAACCCAATAACATTAGTAAACATCCCATGTGCTTCCTATAACATGTATGGATTTTTTCTCTTGTGTGTATTGGTGTTGTGGTTTGTGTGAGGAGTGAATTATAAATTTTGAATATTTTTATGGGTGTTATTGCTTTTCAATTATAAATTTTTGAATTCTAGATGTATTGTATTCTGGTTGTATTGGTAATGAATTCTAAATTATGAATATTTTTATGTGTATTGGATTCTGGATTTATTGGATTTTAATTTTGTATTGGTGTTATGGGTGTTATTTCATTTCAATTCTGGATGTATTGTATTGTGGATGTATTGGATTCTGGATTTTTCTCTTGTGTAGTGGTTTTAGTGAGGAATGAATTTTAAATTTCTAAATTTCTGAATTCTGGATGAATTTTAAACATCCCATGTAGGATTTTGGATTTTGGCTATGTATGTGTTCTTGCAGGTCATGGAGAGTTGCAGGTTGGAGGGGGCTGCTAGCTTCTGTGGAGCTGTAGGGCTACTAGCAGCTGTGGAGTTGCAGCATATCTATACCAACAATTCTCAAAACCATTGGTATATCCTTTTGATGTATATTATACCAATGGTTTTTTTATAATCGTTGGTATAAACTTGTACCAACGGTTTTTAAAACCGTTGGTATATGCTTTGGATGAATATTGTACACTATATACCAACATTTTAGAATCGTTGGTAAAAGGGTAACATATACCAATGGTTTGTGAAACTGTTGGTATATCTCTTACTTTAACACATATACCAACGGTTTACATAAAACCATTGGTATAAGCCTTTACCCACGGCTTACTTGGCCACGGTTTGGGAAACTCTTGGTATATAATATACCAACGGTTTCCAGGCCTTTACCAACGATTCAGAACCGTTGGTAAAGGATATAATTCCATTAGTGATTTTATGGACCATTGAGCTAAAAATTATTTTTTAAAATATATTAAATATAACTCATGCACTTTTTTCTTAAAAAATTGGAATAAATAGAGTGTGGGTACTTAGATCAGAAATATGAGTCCATAATTGAGTTCAAATAATGATTTTAACCCTAGGTGTGACATAACCTTGTAGTTCATTGGATACTCAAGTTAAGTGTCATCATCAGAGAATGTTTAAAAAATTAAATAATTTCAAATAATTTATTTAAATAAATTAATGTGACATAATGTTGTCTATAAATCCACATATTTGGGAAAATACTAGGTTTATCCACATAACCTTAGATATATGACCAATACCATTAGAGGATCATTCATAGATGAAAAAACCTATAACACCCCAAGATTTCATAGTAAGTTATTTTCTTTAAAGTAATTCAATAGCTTGCACTACACGCAACACCGAGTTCGAGCGCACCATAACTTATCAAACTAGCCGTTCAAAAAGCAGTTATGAATAGATTTAACTGCATTTTGAATTTTATATACTCCATATAATTTTAACAACCATATTATGTGTTTCTTATACATAATATAAGAACAATTTCAATTTTTCAGATAAAAGAAGTATTTTTTCAAAAAATGAAATTTTACCACCTTTTAATGGAGAACCTTTTTTAAATCTAATATTTGAAACTTTTATATATTCAATTTGACAAAAGAAACTTCTTCTTTAGAAGCGGGACATAAAAAATTAGATTGGATAAATTTTTGGTGTTTTTCTGATAACTTTCATATTTTGATGAATAGTAAAAAATACTAGATTTTAATTGAAAACAAATTTTTTAATCAAAATAACTTATAGTGTTAAATTATAAATTTGAATGGTTTTGATGAATAATTAGATTATATTTTTATCATTTAATCCAATTTTTTTCATTGGAAGTAATTTTACATTTAAATTGGACATAAACACATATCAATCTTTTGATAGTTTTTACTTCCCAAAAACCCGCTTTCTGGTTTTGACAATTGGAATATTTTTTAAAATTAATTAATACAACTTCTATGTTTTGAATTTGGTAAAATAGACATCATTTTTTTAATTTTGAATATAAAAATTAGCTTTGGGATAATTTTTGGTATTTTTCTAAAATCTTTCAATTTTTGATACATAGTGAAAAATATTGCATAGTACATAAAAGCCAGATTTTTGTTTAAATAATTATTATTTTTATTTAAATTTATTTTAAATTAATAATAGATACATAATACCTATATTATTCCAATCTAATTCATTGGATTCATTTTATAATAATATTAGATATATAAAATTTTATTGAACTTTTTACCGTCATTTACTCACCTTCTAGGCACATTTGCAAATTTGCATAAGACGTAATTTTACTGCTTCTGTGAATTTAATTTCCAGAATTTGAGAGACACGGTTGACATCAGTAAGTAAAATTTGGTTCAATAGGATGAAAATAATTTTTGGTGAATAGTAACTTTTTGAATTTTATTTACCACGGTTAAAAGTAAATAAGGTAATTAAAGGTCAAAATGATATTATAATTACCCAAAAACATGTCCTAATTCTATTGGATAAGTGTATTTAGACCAAAATAAAGCTTAGGAATAAAATATGATCCTTTTTGGTCCACTTGGATTAGATTAGGACATTTGTTATTATTTTATTTAAAGAATAGTTAAAAGTGTTAAATTCAAATTTTAATAACTAAACCATTTTTAATCTAGGGTTATACATAAGATAAATTCAACTATAACTATTCATTATAAATCTAAAAATATTTCCTACATCATAGTATTTTATTTATAATTTTTAGATATTAAATAAATAAATTTATTTATGAAACAATGATGATGCAATAATTACCTTATTAATGAAAGACTAAAATAATTGATGTTATAAATATTAAAATAAATGTAAATTGAAAATTTTGATTCATTACACTAATTTTCTAGGTTAATATGACATGTTATGATTTATTAAATGTATTTTTTTCGAAGTAATCAAGTTTTGTTGACTTTCAAAAAAACCAAAAACTAAATAGTATTAAAATTGACAAAAATGAGTTTTTAAAAAAATAATATATTATTAAATGATATAATATTCATAAAAATATAAGGTTTATCCAAATTAATTATATAATGATATATATTTCATTAATTAACCACTTGATATTCTCTTTTAATTTTATAGTAATTTTATTAACCATGTAATATAAAAATACAAGAAGACATTGTAAAAGTTAAACTATTTAACTAAGAGTTCAATCTAAAATATAAGGTTAATATGGTGACCTAAACTTATCTAAAATATATTGGTTGAGATTATTTATACCCATACCTACCTTAGCCTCGAAATAAATCCATTTGGATCCATTATAAACTGAAAATTATTTTATAATAAAATAATATTTCATGATTTTCCTAAAGTGACCCTTACCTCCCTTATAAAAGGGTACTTCCACTTATCTAAAAATAACACCTCCAAATCCATTTGTCTCAGCCAAACCCTACTCAAATATCTTCCCAACTACCCTCAATTCAACCTAGAGGCCTTAATTTGATCAGAAAGCCAACCTAAGGAACCATTTTGATCAAATCAAAAGGAAGCACCCGAAGAAGAGGTGATAATTTATCACCTCTTTCAAAGTTCTTTTCTTCTTACAATTCCTCTTTCTTTGTTGTTTCTATACCAAAATAATAATTCCAGTACCTTATACATACTGTGATGTTATTATAAAGGCTTTTCGCTTCGGTGGAGAGCTCTCATTCTATTTAGGGTTTCGACCCTTGGGCAGCGTGCGTTGGGAAATCTGATAGACATGACGTGCGGGATAGGCGGTTGTGGGCCTTGGCGGTGAGTGACAGGCGCAATGGCTATGGCTTCAGATGGGAGCTATGTCAGCAGGTGGGTTCCTTCTCAGATCTATGATCAGATCTGGCCGGTTATTGGGTCCTCGAGGTGTTGCGGTGGTGGTGGATGGAGGTGTTGGCATTCGGCGGTGGGATTTTCTAGACGGCGGTCATTTCTCTAGATCTAGTTGTTTCTCTAGATCTGGATGCTTGCTTCGATGACGGTTTGGTGTGGTCAGATCTGGGCATTTGGGGGTGGTGGCATTTCCAGATCTAGCGGCTGGACAGGCACGATGCACAGATCTAGTTCTGGTAGGGTCTTGGCGGGGTTAATTGTGTTGAACTTTGTAATGGGATTTGTCCCACTAGGCTTCCGAGCCACTGTAATGGTTTCTGTCTGTAATGGTTTTTCTGGGCCTTTAAACTCTGTTAAGCTTTGTGCTTGGGCCTATAGGACCTTAGTACATGCGTTGTGTTGGGTTCCCTCTTTTCCCACAAAAGGGGCTTGTGTACTTTTTATCTTGTTTAATAAAGGGGATTTGCCCCCAAATTTTCTACTACTATGATGTTATTTTAAATATGGTACAATCATATTCATTATTTTATCCATCCTATGAATGACAAATTCACCATACGTGCGTACATACGGCTTACCGTCTCCATGTCGTGGTGTAGTTTGTTATTCAAAACTTCATTATTTGGATGGGTATAATAATGAGTATAATTAATGTAAATAATAAATATAACATGTTAATTATTCTGCATTTGTAATATACCATCCAATTACATATGATCTCACCATCAATAGAATTATATTGTCACTCGTGTGTACGTATGGATTACCGTCTCCATGAACACGATGAGATTAATTCCCCATCATAACCATTCAAGAAAAATTTTCATTTTATGATTTAAAATAATTATTAATAACTTAATATCATTCTGTATATAAATCAAATACATAATATCCATAACAAGCATGACTTACATAACAAAACATATAAAGGAAAATGAATCAATTATCACCTAAAACAATGATACTACATAAATATTATTAACAAAGTAATATTAGAAGATCATATATGATATCATATTTATCTATGTGGTTATTTTATAATTTAATAACAATGATTTAAATATTATACAGGTGGTTAACGTTCCCTCTACTAAGGAAAAGTACAAGGTAGTGGGTTTTCATGTCACTTCTTATTCCCATGAGATTCATCCTATATTGCCACTATTTCCTTTTGTGTAGTGTATATATTGCCCATGATTGTATTATTTGTGTAATATAATTTAATTTATGGGTATATAAATCTTCATTTTATGATCTTTATTTCATGGGGTTTATCTTTTATAAGTTACCAAATTGGTAAGGGAATTTCTAATTTTGATTTCCACTCGTTGGGTTTTACGCAAACTTCATTGATTGTTTTACTCCAAGATTATGTGTAAAATAACTATTTATTTATTTATGTAGTAATTTCCACTCCCCTTTATAGGGATATACTTTTGATACACATAATAACTCCATTGATAAACTCTCAAGTCATCAATATGAACTTTATAATAGTAATCTTAACTCAATTTTCATTCATTGAGTTAAACATCCAAGTCATTGGTGTTGTTTTTACAAGAATATGTGTGAATGTCATATGATTTATTTACACTAAATATCCAATCATATTGAGTGTATTTATATTTTTCACACGTAATTTTGTCATTGATTTATCCTTAACCTAAGGATACGGTCTTTATAATGTATTTCATCTCAATTTACATTCAATTGAGACTTCTTTGTTGTTATGTTCCAATTCACTTTTATATGGTGTACATACTGTAATTTGACATAGTATATCATGAATCCCTTTATTCTCATGATATTATAAAGTTTGTATTACCTCATTTATCTGTATTCAAGTGTCTCTCATTTGGTTAGGAACTCTAACTAAAATATCATTTTAAATGTTTTAAAGGTTTATTCTTCTAAATATTTCTCATTAATGTCCATGTTTTAAAAATGGTGTTAAGGATTTATTTATATGGACATGAATGTTTTAAAATTAAAATTCCTTTTAAAAGTTTCAAAGTGGTATGGGACACTTTGATTCAAAAATCTATTTTTAACAGCTTCTTGATAAATAATGAGACTTTTAAATGCTTTCAAGAAAAAGGGGATATTTCTCTCAAATAGTTTTACTGATTATTTTCATCTAGGTCAATATCCTTCATTATTATTGATTTAGGTTGATTTATTATAATACAACCTTCTATATTGTACTTAATGAGTTATGTTTGACTGTGGAAGTGCTATTTTTATTCCATTCATGGTTTGTGGTTAAAATATTTACATTTCATATGCTAGTTTTAATACGAATGTTTATATTATGTTTCAACCTTTACATATGAGGAATAAATTGGACTTAGTAAGTGATGGGTGGAGCCCACTATAGCTCTCTGATGCATTGGTAGGTCTTATAAGACAAACTAGTGCCTTGGCACAAGGACTTGAAAAAATCTTATTTGTATTCTTGGCACGAGGCCTTGACTATGTGGTTATGATATCTAGAATTATACATTCCATCATTATGAAATTAGATATTGATATTACATGTGATTATTTAACTAATAGAATATCCATGTGAATAAGTAAATGGAATTATTTGATTTATCTTTTCCATATTATGCTGAAGTTTAAGTTTAAAAGGCTTCTGTTTTAGTCTTATACAATACCTTAAATGTTTATGCTTATTTATGATAGTTTTTACTATATTGTTATCCTTACTGAGCATCTAATCTCACCCCCTTTTTATGTTTTACTTTTTCTAGGATGTGAAGAAGTATATTATGACAGACTTGTAGAGATAAGCTAATGGTTATTAGTGTGTTCAAAGAAGACAAAATGTTTTTGTTTTTCATTTCTTAATGTAATGTAAAACTTATGTATGTATCTAGTACTTCCAAGGCTTCTAAACTGATCGGTCTTTCAGGATTTGATCCCTTGTGATCATGTCAATGTTATGTAATAATGCACCGTCTCTAGGTAACTAGGTTTAAGGCGTTATAAAACTGGATCAAGGATCGTTGATTGGTGTGTGGTTAATTTCGAGGATCATACCTATGAAAATGAAGTAGATTAATTTGTCACCAAAGATTGATCCAAACTAAGGTAGGATTTTTGTTTTATATGGATTTATCCCCTTTTTCCTGTTAAAAACTTCAATAAATCCACTATAGAATTGATTTGTGAATCGAGCGTACAAAGGGTATGGGTTAGATTTATCTAGGATTGGGGAATTTCTATTATGGATTATATTATATCTCTTTGTTCATTATTCTATGATAAAAAATCAATTCCAACCTGAACATTGGAAGAGGACAACTCCTCAAGTTTTTTTGATCATTTCTTCCCCCATTCTCCTCACGTTGATCATAGTAAATTGATTTTGCATGTGATTTGATGAAATAAATGATATTTCATCATTGCATGGTTTTTCTTAAAAATAATTGATCCATATTGTGGGTATAGATCATGATCGAGGATGAGATTGAAGTGTGGTGATGATACAAGATAATTGGATGTGGATAAATATATATCAATGGTTTCAGTTCATCCTTGTTTGATAGCACTGCAATAGACAGTGCGTGTGGATTATTCATGAACGATATCAAAGGTTGTATCCCCTAGATAAGAGATTATGAATGTCAACGTTATAAGAATCCATGCTTTCTACTGAGGAATGAGGTAGGAATAATGAAGAGAATAACATGTAGGTTATGGTTAATCATGGGTTATATGATGTGTAATCATGAATTACATGTTCTATGGGACCCCATGAGTGGAAACTATGGTTTATGTGTAGAGATAAGGATCACATGATGTGGGGTCCCTACCACTTATCATGTAATCCTAGTCTAGATGGATCGAACTATACAGGATGTACACACCTAATAATCTGGGAGGTGTTATATTTCGTATGGGACATGCCACATGTAATGTACAACCCAGAAGATAGATTGGTGTTTATATGTGGTACGCACCCAGGATATCATGTGTCCCCACATCCCATGTGTGGTGGGACACATGCCATGTATATGGACAAGGACATGGGAAATAAATATAATAAATGGGTAGAACCTTATGCTGAGGGGACACACTGTGTACTCATAGTACACTACGTATACCATCATAATTAATGGTTAGATCTCTTTTCCTCTTCATATTGGGAATGATTTTTCGATACATTCCCCTAATCCCTTTCCTGAGGGTTGTTATAGAATAACATCCTATGAAAGTATTGTGATCCCCTTGGAGGAACTTCTGTCATGGATAGGTTTGTTGGAATCACTCTACAGGTCCCATATTGATATTCACTATCATCATTATCTCCCACCTAGGTGGGGTTTTTGGAATCATCATGACCAATAATACGTGGGTGTTGATCCCCTACATATCATGTTTATCTAGATTGGGTTTTCTTTATACCCCATGTCCTTGGGTGTAATCATTGTCTATGTATTGATCTTTCAGAATTCTAGCGTGTCATTATAATGGAGAAACCCAATGTGCATGATATCTTGAATGGACTCTATCAATGCTATATTACTCAGGGAATGTGTTATCATAGATAAGTGTTATATGGAATATTTTTGAAGGAATCCTAGGATGGAATTACAGTTGTGACCTCAAATTGAGATGGTGTGTCTATTATGAGTTTGTCTGGATGTTCTTATTATATGTGTTATTGACAATATCCCTATAATGGGATGACTATTATTCTTTATGATATTTTATTAGTGATTTTAGGGTGTCCTATTGGGTATTTTTATACTCACCCATACAATGTATTTTCCTGAATTTTTTATGTATTATGAAGATGATCAACTTTTTTACAGAGTCCTAGATGGACCAGTCTGAAGAAGAGATGAGTGATCCAGACAGACAAAGTTTCTTTTGATGTCTTTGTTGAAATTATACCTCTCATACATCACATGATATAATTTTTTTCATTTTTTTTAGTGTTCTTATATTTGGATCATGCATTATATTGGTAGGTTTTCTTACTCTAATGGTGGTATTTTAGATGTATACATGTATTATTGTTGTTTGGTTTACATTTCAGCATTGTATGGTATTGGATTTGTGTGTGTGTGTACATGTACATTAGGGTAACACCCCCCTTGTGTTTGATATGCCTAAAAATCCCTATTTTCCATCCCTTGGCCTATTGGAGGTGGTATTGGGGTAGTCATAGTTCAATACCTGTGGGTTTTGGTAATGTCAAAGTGGTATGATAGGATTCAGTTATACCATATAACCATATTCCATGAGATTGTTTTGGGTATTGTGGAAATAGTGTTATGTGTTTTAAGTTTTTCTATCAGGATTGGGACTCTAGTGTTGGGGCGGCGGCTGACGTATCGATTCACCAGGATACTAAAAACATTTATGTTAACTCAGTACATGTAGACACTGATTAGTGGTAATAAATTTCTACATGTATCGTTTAGGAATGGCTTTTGGTTTCCATGTCCTTCTTGAGTCATCACTATATATATACTCATTGATCACGATACATCATGTCTATTATTGTATACTTTTATCACATTTACTCACTAGGATTCAATAGTAGGATCATGATGATGATCCTCTTAGAAATGATTCTTTGATACACAGAACTGTCCATGAGGTATTACCTTTAGGTGGTTCACTAGTCTTACCAACACCTTTCATGATGTATATGGTACTATAAATAATATAGGAAAAAGTGTGTAGACTAAACACGCTTCACAGGTTTCATTTTTAGGGACCCCTCAGGTTCAGGGGTTATCCAGACCCACATGTTGCTGAGAATTGTGATGAGGAAGTGATGCGATTCTTTCTTCTCATATTGAATCTATAGAATAAATATTGTTCCTATAAGGGATCCTTATCCATGGATCTATAGTCCAATAGATAGTTATTTTGACCCATTAATGTTATAAGTAATACCTAGCATGGTTAGAGTTCGACTACCTTTTCATAAAGAAGTTATTTGTATCTATTTTGAGGGTTGTTCACATCCAACAACTTCTAAAACATTGTTAGGGTAGTATAACTATGAATGTGTACTCATCTAGGATCACCAACCTCCCTCGATACTTGATGGATATGGTGCATGATCAGTTCCTTCAGGATTTGGCCATTGAATGAAGTATAAAAATATACATTTGATCAAGCATGATACTTGTATGAATTTCTGCCTATGATGGGGTATTAGAGCGTTATTTGATGGTTGAGTGTTTCCTAGAATAGAAGATGTAGGAAGTTGGCACCGACAGTGGGAAAATGATAGTTAAGGCATCAATAGTTGTGTATCAAGGAAAAACTCATTGAACTAGATGTGTAATACATTTTAAAAGTTTTTCCAATGATAGAGGTTCAATGGATCATGGATCATAGGATGGGTTTATTTTCCCTATAGAGAGGTGGTGTTACTCTTGTGATAGACGGGGACATCTTTTATGATATTTCTCGACCTGATGTCCCACTAATCAAGAGACAGTGGATGGGTCACCTAGTCGGAAGTAGTTATATAAGAAGAAATATTTATATGGCGGAATACATGGAAGATGATATATGTGAGTTGATAAAGGTGGAAGATGTCTTGAATTGATACCACCCCCACTATCAAGTTGTCCACACTAGGCTCAGAGAGCTAGGGGACATGGGTGAGGGAAGTTGTAGGTGGTTGAGGATTATAATCCAGATTCTCAAAGAATTGTATGAGGTATGATTTTTATATTTTATAATTTTTTTAATTATTCATAGACACATTTTTGAGCCACTACTATATTTCCACATATCTATTTCAAGAATTATAGATTCTTGATATTCCCTTAAGTTGAACATTATTTTGTAATACTCCTACTAGAGGTTATTATTTATTAAAAACTTCATACAATATTGTGAACTAACTCTTGGAGGTTAGAGTTTCATATGGAATATTTTTGAAGTCACGGTGAGGCCTTATGATATCATATTATGTATGAACTAGTAATCTATATTTCATGCCCAAATAGACAATTTTTTGGAATATAACGTGGTGTTTTCACAGTTGTGGGATGATTTATTGATTTTTGCATGAAAAGGAAAACCAAGAAGAGTATGATGTGATCATGAATAGGAGGGTGCATCCAATTGCAGACCAGTTTTCTAGAATTAATCTTGGTGTAGGGGATTATATGAGCTTCTTATTTCTGCAGTGGTGGTGCATTATAAAGATGTATTTCTTATGGAGGTGCTCGTCTAATATCCTCACTAAGAGATAGACTTATGCCTTTATCTACAGCGTGAGGTAACCCTGATATCTATTCCATCATATTAGATACCTCCCATAGAGCTTCACAAGATGATGGTGTAGTTTGAGGACTTGTAGGGGAATATATTTTTCATTACCTAGGTTTCACCATGGGAATCCTCTATATTGTTTTCCAATATAGGGGGCAGGAGCTTGAAATTTCTATTTTGAATTATTTTTGCCTAAAATATGTGACCTTGAAGAACATGTATCTACAACTGAGGTTTATAACCTATTCAATCTGTTGATAGAGGAATAATGGTTCTTAAATATTGACCCTAGATCAGGCTATCATCAGTTAGAATTATAAGACAATGATATTATAAAGGAATATTTTGGATCTCATTATAGTCTCTATTAGTACATGGTGATTCCATTTGGAATTAAGAATAACCTAATAGTTCTCATGGGAATCATGAACCAGATCATTCATCCTTTCATTGATCGATTTTTGGTAGTCTTAATCGGTGATATCCTAGTGTACATGGTGTCTGAGGACAAGCACATGATACACTTGAGGATAGTCCTAGATGTACTATGAGAGAACCAATTTTATGAGAAGCTCTTGAAGTATCAATTCTGTATTCACAAGTTCCACTTAATTGGGAATGTTATCTCAGTAGATGGTGTAGCAATAGTCCCTACCAATGTTTAGACAGTGTTAGAATGGGATCCAATAATGATCATGATGGAGTTATATAGAATCCATGCATTTACAGGCTAATATTAGTGATTCATACCTGATTTCTATTGTATATAATATCCCCTGATTGATTTGACATAAACAGGAAAACAATTTGTGTGGAAAAAGAGGCTCTAATAGGATTTTTAGGGGTTGAGGTAGGGATTTATGATTTCTCCCATTTTGAGATTCCCCTAGTATGGTCTTGATTACCTGGTTTTCTATGATGCATCTGGGACCAGGAATGGTTTCATTCTTAATGTAGTGGAATATAGTTATTTACTAAGGTTTAGGTTAGTTAAAAACACCTTATAAGAACTCTGTGACCCATGAACATTATCTAGTATCAGTATTATTATCACTATAGGTGTCATGACACTACCTTACTATTGAGGGATTTATCATATATTCTGACAACAATTGTCTCATGTATATATTTTTATAAAGGGATCTTAACATGAAAGATAGTTGATTTCTGGAGTTCTTCCAGGATTATGACATTAATATTTTCAATACTCACAAAAAAGTTTCTTATAGAGCTTGGGAAACATTTACTTGCAACTTATAGTACAGATATAGTTATATCCTGTGATGATTGTTTCTGAATATGATTCTCACTAAACGTCTCGGTTTGAAAATGGATTTTAGGAAGCTCACAGTACTCAATTGCATTTGGGAATAGATTTTCACCACCACACTGAACGCCAGACTAAGTAGAAATTTCTTTTCATTTGGGATACGTTGTAGGATTACATGTTATAATTTTTTCATAGGTGGTAGTATCACCAACTATTCATGGTGTTTTTGGGAAACAAAATCTACAATTTCACCATCGATATGAAACCATTAGATACATTTTACAATTGACCCATCCAGTCACCATTATGATGGACTAAACCATTAGATTCAACACTTATGGGACTACATTTTGTATGATCCACAACAAAGAATGTGCAGATCATCCAGGAGTAGATGAGGAATGCACAAATCCTTAAATAGTCTTCTATAGACCGATGATGAAGTTATTTTTAATTTAATTAGGGAGACCATGTTCTCCTAATGTTCCCACCTTGATGTGTATTTCAGAGATTTTATCGAGGCTAAAAAAAATCTTTGAGGTTCAATGAACCATTCTAGCTAATCCTATAGTTGGAAAGGTGGTGTATCTCTTAGCTCTATCACCATAGTTAGATCGGGTACATGATGACTTTCACATGTTGCTGCTGATGAGGTATGTGAATAACCTATCACGTGTTATCCAATGGGTTGAGATGGATATCAAGGATGGGGATATTTATTCAAACTACTCAATAGATATTGTGTATTGATAGTATGTGATCCTCCATGGGCAAGGGATTCTATTAGTGCATGTTTGGTGGAAGCACTAGAATCTTCAAGAGAGAACCTAGGAGTGGAGACATTACTGTGTAAAAAGTAACAAAAACTCTTCCTTTGATCATTTTTTTTCTTTTAAAGACCAAAATCCCTAAGGTGGGGAGAATGAAACAACTCTAGTTTTTTAATTTATTACTTTATAATATTATCTAGATTATTTTTTGATCTAGTCATTGACACGGGGTGATATTCAATGATTCACTGAGCCTAAAAATAATTTTTTGAAATATATTAAATGAAATAAATATCATGCGTTCACATTTTTCATGAAAAATTGGAATAACTTACAAATAGTGACTCCAATCCAAAATTCAAGGGTGAATTTTAGTTTAGAGTATGTTTTTTACCCTTGTAAAGACATAACCATGGAGTGTATCGAACAATTAGGTTGGGTGCGATCTTGGGAGAATGTTTTTAAAAACATTTAATTTTTATTAATTTATTTAATAAAATTTCAATGAATTAATGTTGTTTATTAATACAATGCTATGGACAAATATGAGAGTTATTCCCACAAGCCTATATATTTGAGAGAGAGATATGGAGTATCATTCTTAGATGGAAAACAACTGAATCGATGATTGGCCATTGGTGTGTAATGAATTTTGAGAACCTAACCAATGAAAATGACACATATTCATTATTATATATAAGTTGATGTAGACTAAGGTCTGATATTTTTTTTATTTTGATTCATCCCAAATTTTTTTAATCCAAATAATTAATGAAAACCAACTGACTAATTGATTCCTAGATTGAGAATACATAGTATGTGGGTCACATTTATTGGGAATTGGGGGGTTAATTATAACATATCTCTTCATTCATCATTATAACTAAAATGAATCAAATTCAAAAAGAATGTTTTCTAAGTTTTGTTCCCCATGTTTATATTTTCTACATTTATTCCTACTTTTTTTTAATGTTCATCATGGGTAATTCCATTGGCCTGTGATTTGATGCAATATATGGTATTCGATCATTGACTGACTATACTTCAGTGTGATAGATTGATAAAATAGGTACACATAATTAATGAGGATTTGATTGAGGTATGGTGATAACAATAGTTGATCGAAGCTAGGTCAAAATGGATAAATGTTTTCTGTTAATATTAATTTGATGGTGCATCTACATAAAATGCATTTGGATGATTTCTAAGCAGTTTTGAATGTCGTAAGATATAGAATGGAGACGATGTGTGTCGGATGACCACAAATACATGTTTTCTAGCAGGGATTGTGGTGGATATAGTGTGGAGATGAACATACAGGTTCTAGATAATCATAGGTTACATGGTGTGTAATCTTGAATTACATGAATTGTGGGAACCACTTAGCAGAGTCTGGGGTTTATGCTCATAGATAATGATCATACATTGAGTGGACCCAAACACACCATGTGGACCCTACAACACATGGTGGGGTTACATGTAGGCCATATTTACAAGTATATGATGTATAATAATAGGAATCCATGTGGTGTTACATTCTATGTGGCCATTTCACATGCCATGTACACCATTTGAGGTATCCCATCATGTATTAGATAGAAAATCCTGTGAGATCATGTGGCCCCACATACCTTGTGTGGTAGGCTACATGTTGTGTATTCGGACACAGGAACGTGTTGTAATACATAGGTATAACTCAATGATGAGGAGACATTCCATGTACTCATTGTATAGTATTTTTACCTTCTCAACGAATTCTTGGATCCCTTTTCCTCTTTAGAATTTTCCCTTGATTCATTCACTAAGAGTTGTTATGGAGTTGTGTCATTTTCATAGGATGGTGATCCAATCTATGGAAATTTTATCTATGATAGTGTTTTCATAATCAATCTATGAGTCATGGACTGAAATACTATATCATCATAATTGTTTCCCTAAGTGGGGTTCTTAGAATCATTGTGGCCAAAAATATGTGGGCGTTGATCCCCTACATAGTGGGTTAACCAATATTGGGTTGTTGGTATATGCCATGGACTTGGGTGTGATCCCCCTCGATTCATTGATCCCCTCATATTTATAGCATCTACTTCTGATGGTGTGACTATATGAGAAATAAATCTCGGTTGGGAACCATCGATTCTATTTAACTCAGGGATTTTGTTCTCCCATATGAGTGTTATATGGATCCTTTGACCAGGAATCTTATGCTTCCTTACACTTGAGACATTACCGTGAGATTTTCTATCTAAAATGACTATATTTTTATCTTATTATTATATTTTTTAATGAAATATCCTTGTGATGAGGTAACTATTATTATTCATGCTATATACTTAGGGATTTTGGGTTTTTCTTCTAGGTATTATTATACTCACCCCTGCATGGGACTTTCCCACATGTGTTGTGTCTTATGAAGATGTCCAACCTTTTGATAGAGTTCTATAGAGACTAGGACCAAGTGGATCATAATAATATAGATAGATCTAGGTGTGTACCAGTGGTTTCATTGAAAGATTTTTTCTCCAACATCAGAGGTTAGACTTGTTTTTAATTTCTTTTGGTGGGATTGTTTTTGGAAATTTCTTACTTGTATTATGTTTTTGTACTCTGATGGTTGGATTTTAGATTTATACACAATTTTTTGTTAGTGTTTTTACATTTCAGTATTATATGTTCATGGATTTTTTTCATTTATAAAGTTACATTAGGATAATGCCTCCCATGTGTGTGATATGGCTACTCGGTGATGGTCGCTAGCCCCTAGCCTATTTGATGCTAGTTTGAGGTAGCTATGGATCGGGACCTGTTTTGTAGGTTATAAAAAAATTAAACTAATGATGATCATAACTAATTGTAGAATGTTATAACATTATCATAAGTAGGATAAGAGAATTAGTTTGGTATTTTTATTTGGGCCATCCATGAATTATTAAGGCATCACTGCATATATCTTTGGGATGATAATAAATCCATAGATAGTTTTAGAGTCAATGGATGATGAGAGGATGACACATGAAATGGTGGTTCTCTTATCAAAAATACAACAATAACACATATTTTTTCATCATATAATAGGGATGTGAACCATAATGATTAATTTAATGTGGGAAGGATTTATCCCTATAGTTTACCATCATACAAAAAGTATTTTTGTTGTTCCATTAAAGTTCTTTCAACCAGAACTATCCATTTCATGGTGATCTATACAAGAATTCTATAACATTTTATGGGTGTTAAGGGGAAAATTTGTAAGTTGTAGCCTTGGGGTTCTCAGATCTGAAGGAGTGGGCTAGGAAAAGTATATATGTTATCATCGTGGACCATGACGAAATAAGTTTTATCCATTATGATGTCATGAAATCCTTTGAAGATAAGAGGATTTTCTCTAGGGTACTCAAATTCCTAGATTGATATGCCTCATTTAGAGGAATATTATGAAAATCCATGTTTGAGGAGTAGTATGCATAATAAAAACAACGCTATGCTTTATATTTGAACACTTTTATTATCGATAGAAAATGAATTTTTATGGAGATCTGTATTTCCTAGGGAACAGTGTATATTTTTTAAATGGAAAATGACTATGTATGAAGGGTTAATTTAATCTATAATTGACCAGGAATGGGTGGAATGTTTCTTTCACATGTATGAAATGTATGTCATGAAGGTAAAATTTTTAAATGGACCTAGTATTTGAGATCTGGGTGTCACTACATATCTTATAGTAATAGGTATAAAGACACACATATTTCTATATAAAGATCCAAAAATTGGACTTTTCAATATGCAGGGAGGGGATTTTTTTAATTCATATTCACCAATGAAATGATAACCCACCCTGGAATCTATCATGTTTATCTTGATTATACATGGGATATTTTTTTAATACAGGTTCATGAATGAAATGAAAACCTTCCCTAGACCCCCTCGTGTGTATGTAGCTCATATAAAGGAGAGTTCAAGAACTTTGTTTATTTTACGTCAAAGACTGTGATGGGGAATCTAGGTTTCACTGCATATCTCACCGAGATAAGAATAAATCCACACATAGTTCTATATTAGATTCCCCACATTTTTCTCATTATTATACAAAGAAGGGGAATTTTTTATAGTATGGTTGGCCCAGGATGTAGAATCTATGAGTTACTTAGTACCTCACTTGCATGATAATCAAGACACAAGTATTTTTAGGATATAGGTGTAGTAGGGGACCAATACTGGTAGTGGTGGTTCCCTCTGGTGATGTCCACAACAATGTAAAAAATTAACATCAAATGAAAGGGATGTAAACCATTTAGTTTAACATCATATTGTAGGTACATAGCTTACTTATCATAATGAGGAGGTATAAGATCTTGAATTGTAAAAATGCCTCTAACATTAAGTTCACATTGTTTAATGTCATGGTGATTTGACTGAAAAGTGACTTAAACATGTGAGGATAACCTTACCAAGATTCTAAATCCCACATGAGATATTATTAGTGTGAAAACATGTAATTGTGAGGTTTTCCCCTATTTCATGGGTGTATTCAAATAATTTTGGTTAAGTGACTGACTAAGGTTAGTGGAAATCGAGTGGACTGGTTAGATGGTAAGGAGTAATTTGACAAGAATGAATGACATGGAACTAAAGAGTAGAAAGAAATTATACATGGCCTTAGAAGTTGGGGTGGGGGAAAAGTATAAAGGTCTAGGAATTTATATGATTCCTATAGAATCCAAAATCAATCCATATATAGTACTTGGAAAAGAGACCCTACACTTATTTGCCTCATGTGTAGGGACTCATGTAGTATTTTATGTTTTTCATGTGGGAATAGGATAAAGGATTGAAGCATCCCTATGAATCCTATCAAAATGAGAATCAAGTCAAACATAGTTATCAATAGTCCATATAGTTTAATGTCATGTAATAAGGAAATTTGTTCCATTTAAGGGGTAGCGGTAAGGGATGTGGTGATTATGCATTAAAATCATGAATGGTGTTTGTTAATCAAATCATGTAAGAGCATCCCAGTTGGTCAAGAAATCATCTCTTGTAAGGAATCCCATATTTTATGCATGAGGGTTTCATGTTTTGTATCCAAGGTCTTCCTTCATTGGTACACTTAGTAATACAATATTTTCACATCATTATATGATTATGTTTTGATACATTTTTAAGTATTTTGACTATAATGTTATGTGTCATCCCATATAGGGTCATTTGAAATGTACATCTCCGGGCTGTTTATCATCATTTGGTGAGAAAGAATGGTGAATTTTATTTCTGGATCATATAACTAGGACCATATGTATTTCACCAAATAAATTATTTCTATATAAATCTTACAATGTTAACGGGAATTTTACACTAACAATACACTATAATAAATGAATTTGGCCCATTGGAATACAATTTATGAATGGAAAATTTCCTTCCCATTTGGGTTCAAGAGTTAGAGGATTCTTCCAATGTATCATTGGTTTCCTAAGGACCAAAATAAATTCCACTATAGGTTTAAATGAAGGTGAAATTTCTTTTTAAAATCATGAGTTATTTGGTTAGGGTAAACCTCTAAATGATTCAAGGTATGTAGTTGTTTCTCATCTATTCATTAAATTCATTTAAATGATTCTCATACTACTCATTAGTATAAATGTGATCACAGTTGGAAATATGGATTAATGGAAACTAGACTACAAATTATTCCCTGTATACCAATGAAAATTGGGTCACCTGTATAGCAGTACGAGTTATCATATGGTAGGCCCAAAAAGACAATAGAAGAATTTCAGAGTAGGATTTATTGACCATGTTCACTATTGATGGCATCGAATTCTTCATGAAGATGCATATGGTCATCTTTGAGAAAATGTAAGAGTCCCTTTAACTCACTAGGAAATTTCGAGAACACCAAGGAATCTATGCATAAGATCCAAGTGATGCTTTCAAGGATGAAAACCATGCATAAAGTCGTTACGCACCCAATGTGATGTCAAAGGTATTCTTTCACTATGGCCATCCAAAAATGGACAAGGAAGATGTGTAGAAGTGGAGACAGAGTCATGAAAAATACTATCCCATGCATAAGGATCTTACACACCCAATGCAACGTCAAATGTCCACTTTTGTGCCTCTTTCTCCCATCTTCCTCCCACCTTGCATGAAACCCTCCAATCTTTCACACATCCATTCCCATAGGATCGATGGGTTGTATTTATCCTAAAGCACTATGTTTGATCACCATTTGTGCACAAAACCCATATCTTGGATGTATCTCCTATGTGTGTCCCTCCATGGTTGTGCATAGCGATTTTCAGGTCCCTCGTGCAGTGCCCCATGTTGTGTTTCCCTACCTCTTATTTTTTTCATAAGGACACTAATGGCTCGTACATTTTTGGAATAGCCACATTAGCGTGAACACCATAACTTACCACACCTCCCCCAAATCTCGTCGGGCATTTCTGGTGCCTTCCCTTCACCAAGGGATAAAAAACACTAGTTATATATGTCCATGGAGTAAGGATTGATCCCCCATTGTCCAAGTTGTCGGATGATAAACTTCCAAGCACACACATCATCTGCACATGACATTAAATTGTAGTCTCACCCTTTTACATGAATAGGGGTTGACCTACCTTGGGCATTATCTATGCCCACTCATCTCCATGGTAATGATATCTTCCTCACATTGAATGAGATCCAACGTATATGGAACAAAATCTGCCTATAGGGAAGGGAAACCATCTTGGTGTAGGCCCCTAGCATTTCTTGAAGGAGGCATCACTCTTTCTCCTCTGTGCCTCTTCAAGAAACCATGATTGTAGGGGGGATGCTCATTGTAGACTCTCAACCCCCATCCATCTCTCATTGATCTTTTTCTCTATGGGATGCTTCTGTGCATAAGCCCCACACCATCCATCATTGATGCATCTTTTTCAATGTGATCGTATTTCCTACTGCTTCCTCTTGTTTCTCACTCCAAGCATGACTCATGTGGGATTAGAGGTTAGTAGTGATTGTGGAACCCTTCTTCCAAGAATCTCACCTTGATTAATCCCCATATTCCATCATTCACGAGATTATTTCCATTCATAATCCCTAAACCACCGAACTATGTGGGTTTTGATACATATCTTACAAGTAGGTTATATAGGAATCCTCCTTGAGGTTCAATTATATCCTTTGGTAAACCTAGGTGCCCTCCTCCTAGGATTTCACCTACTAGATCTCATTATCCACCATCATCCATTTATATCATGGTATTTCCCTCGATCCACTAAAACTCAGGTGGATTATGCCTCACCTAAAGGTCACATCTCCTTTGAATCCACCAGGGTAGCTTCAATGTGTAAGCCCTACACTAGATGGTTGGGCTGCCACTTTAGGTGTAATCCCCCAAACCCTTATCAAAACTATGTGGACTTTGAATCCCAACCAATTGAGATATATAGTAAACCCCTCCTAGGTTCAATCCCAACACCATCATATTCATGTCAGTTCATAGTCGTTCTTACCACATGATGTTATACTGCATGAGATACCAGAACTACATGAACTTTGATCTCTGTCTTATAGATAGGGTACGTAGGAAGCATCCTTGTGTTTAAACCTAACAAACATAATAACCCATCCATTTATCCCACATAATTAACATTCATCCTGATTCTTACCCAGGCTGTCACATCCTGGTGGGATCACTCCATTCATTCAGGTCGTCTTAGTTCATACACCATGATCACATGCTCCATCACCTTACTATTTTCATGGTGATATCCTATCATCCATCTAGATCATTTTAGTGTATAATCCCCATACACTATTCCACTACTCCTAGAAGTACCTAGGAATTCTTAGTGTGTATGTCCCACACAATCCATACCCTTCGACCAAGAGAAATCCTCTTGAGACTCAAAGTCTCAATACGTAATCCCCACATCATCCATTTAAACTATGTGAGTTTTTATCCCTATCTTCCAGACAGAGTACATAGGAATCCTCCATAAGTATCAATCTCATCCAATGGTAAACCATGGTGTCCCCCTCCTTGGGGGTCACTTTATTTGATCCACCCTCAATGGTGTCTAGATCATCCTTCATGATGTGAAACCTTCCCCTTTATTGGAAACAAAAATCTCAGGTCTGTCCTCATAGGGGGTTCTGATCCATCAATCAGTTAAACCTTCCAAGTTATCCCTCCCATGTAAGTACATATCTGATCCACCTCCACAAGTGTTCTAATAATCCCATTTCGTCTCCATAAGATGTTAAACTCACAACCCTCCATCTCTTATAAGCATTAAACTCATGGCCTACCTTGAGTTGAACATGGGATGCCACATGAAAAGAATAGAATATATTCATACGACATAAGATACCCTATAATCTATGTGGTGTTCCTTGGGTTTCTATACCCTTGAGAATTTGTCTTATGAGGTAGAATACATGAGACTAATGTTCCAACATCTAGACATTCCATTGATGCCCAATGTGACTACTTCCTTGACCGAAGGTTTCTACCGTAAATTGACCCCTTGGAATGTCCAGAAAGAAGTAGGGAAATTATCCATAATCCCTAAAGAGATGGCATTGAGAATGTGTTTCATGAAAAATGTATTAATCTATAAGGGAAAATCAGACAAGGTGATGAATTCTATGGATGAATCCATGGAAGGATAGACCAATATCCCATTATCCAGCTTCAATCAAGGGGAATAAATCTATAAAGAAGTGGTGAAATCCACTTGACTTTGGAAAGAGGGAATGTGGGGTAAAATGTAGTCTATTAGTGAATGAACGATGCACGATTAGAAAATGCATGCTAGAAGAAAGTGTCAGAAACAGAAATGGTAAACCCAATATTTACTCTTCTCCTCAAAATGGGATTAGTACTATTCAAGACATAAAAAGATGAGAATTACACTAGATTCAGTTATCTGACTCCATGTACTGCTAATAAAATAGTTGTTCCAGTGTGAAACTCACTAGAAATTTGGGAATTTAATCATTGGGCATTCTGGTATGTGGCATCGACAGTGTGGATCTATCTATCCAACTATGGGATACTGAATGACATTGGTGCATTGGGTATTTATTTCCTTCTATATATACTAATGGTTGAATCATTATACTTTACAGGACCCAAGCCATAGTGAATAAATCACCCTCTTCACATTGACATTGAGGTAGGAGGGAAAATAATTCTGCAATCCCAAACAATTCAACCTCTATAGAAACTTTATCCACGACCATTAATACTGGGTGCCCATGCCCCACCTCACCCCTATAAATCATGCATAGGAGGGTGATTGATGCTCTTGTATGATAGTAAAACAAAGAATTGGTCATCCCCATGAGGGAAATGGAATTCTAAGACCTAGAGTCTTATGTTCCTCACTATCACTACCACCCCCAAGGGCCACACAGAGATCCACTACTCTCCACCCCTACATCCAATCACTTTGGGATCCTCTCCCCAGAATGTTCCTATGTCTTGCTCTCTTATTTTGATGAGGTAAGGGGTATATGAGTCATCATGTATATGAAATCCACCTAGGATCCACTAAAGAGGGATCCCGCCTTGCCACATTAATGTCACCACCTACTGGTGCCTCAGTCTAGAGAACATGCAGTCTGCACCCCTACTCCGTTGGGCCTGGTCTGGGAAACCCAACACCAACATCGGGAACATGATCAGGAATATACCTATTAGGGGGAATCCTATTCCAAAAAATCAGTGGGATTTACCACCTTGGATGAATTCCACCGGGTCCCCAATACTATAGAGCAATGATTCACCTTTTCTCGATTGAAATTGATACCTCAACCGCCCCATAGGTGGGATGGGTGACTCTTTTAGTCTCCATCATGATCAACAACCATTATGAGTGACATGTAATGATGAGATCTAGTACATAGGTCATCCTCATTCCATCTCCATTTATAGTGGAGGTCCTCCCCACTCCCTCACCCATCATGTTAGTCCTTCTCATATTCTCATCATCTCAATTAGATGTCCTCCCCACAATAACATCGACCATAATGAAGGTCCTTCTTGCTCTACCACTCGTCAGCATACAGGTCCTCCCCATATTCTCATCAACTCCAGTAGAGGTACTCCCCACTCTAGCAACTATCAATGTGGTGTTCCTCATTGCTTCATTGATAGTTAACATGGAGTTCATCCCCATGTCCACTTCGACCAGTATGAAGGTTTTCCTTATGCTACCACTTCTAACTAGTATGGAGGTCCTCCCCATGTCATAGTCAGTAATCATTGACGACCTCCCCATGTTGTCATTTCCTCTAGTAGAGGCCCTCCCCATTCCAGCACTCCCAACCCTAGAGGTCCTACCTATGTGTCTATAAAGCAGTATGAAGGTCCTCCCTATACTCAAGATCATCAACATGGAGGTCCTCCCTGTGTTCTGTTTGACATATGTCCAGGAGCTCCTTGCACCTCAAATAACCAAATCATATGTACTCCTTGCATCAACAATAATAAATACATAGTACCTCCCCATATCCCATTAATATCAAGCAGATTCCATCTCCATTGTAGCACCAATCCACACTAAGGCCCTCCCAGTGCCGAAGAGTTACAATTTCCTGAAGAGTCATCCTGGGGTAGAATAGTCAATCATCGCCACCAAAGGAGAAACTATGAGAAGAAACATATTGTTTTCAATCTAATGTGTTTCTCATTTTCTTAATAAGAATTATACTCAATGATGGATCCATCACCTCGATACTCTACATCATAATTTGGGATAGGAACTCAGTCTGTGAGTTTTCTCATCCCAAAATGTGAGGTGTACCATATCCCTGAATCCCTTCATAGGTACATTCAAGTAGAGGATGATTTGGATCCCTTCTAGAGTCTCTCTTTGTATCCCTATCTATCATCCCCATTTTAATTCTCTACCATGACCTGATATCACATAGTGTTATTCTAGGTCATGGAATATGACGAGCATCTACTAGACTCACCACCAACAGTTGTTGCCATCACACATGAAGTAGTGGTAAATACAATATCTAAAGGGACATGATGATGTATTTGGTAACACCTCTAGGGTATGACCCAGTGAGTGGTGGTCAGTCAGATCACATGACATTTTCACCACCAGCTAGTCTACCACCACAACGTTCTATATTATTGGGACCACTTTTGTGTATGAGTTGTATTTGTTGTCAAAGAGTGTCAATGATTATCAATGTTGATCAATATGAAGAAGGAACTCCAAAGTTAATTGAAATTTTTTTAAGTTATGATACCTAGAGAATTTTTATGGACCCATAGAATTTGATTCCACACATGAGAAATTCTCCATGTTGTGAAATCGGATGATTGATGCACTGATCCTTAGTTTAATGAATTGGGTCAAAGGTGACACATTGTTTTCAATAATGAAGATGGATGAATTCATCATCCATGTGAGAATTTATTTGGAAGTAATGTTCCTAAAATAATAGAATAAGAGGAAAATTTAATGGGTGTGTTGTCTTGGAATTCGACAATGTCCATGCATAGTGGTTGAAGATGAAGAGGAAAAGATAAAGCATTAATGTTCTTAGCTTTCAAAATCAGATGATTGTTGAACTGGTCATAATTTAAAAATACATGTATCAATGGTGATATAATGTATAAAACAATGAAGATTGTGAATTTGAGGAAGAAGAAGTTATTTGGAAATCATATTCCAAAAATATTATAAGAAGAAGAGGAATTAAGGGTCATGCAATATTTCACTACTTCCAAAAAACCATGGAAAAGCTTCAAGAACATTTGGATTCATATTTTCATGAAAAGAATATATGAAAATTATTTGTTGATTTGTATTTCAAAAATGTCATAAGTTTGGAGAACTTGTTATGCAAGCCTTATGAAGGATAGGGGGAGTAAAGAAGTGTTTTCAGCAAAGTAAAGAATGTGGTGCACAAGTTAAAGATTGAAGCGCAAGTAGGAAGTGGCATGCTAGTATAAGTGGCACACAAGTGTATGTTGTGTGCAAGTAATATTTCAAAATCATCACATCAAAATATGAAGAAGGAAAGAAAGTGGTGCACAAGTTAAAGAGTGGCTCCCAATATGTAATTAGCATTAAAGTATAAGTGGTGTGCATATAGAAATGGAATACATGTGTATATGGTGTGAAAGTCATGGAGTGGTGAACAAGTCATGAAGTGGTGAACAAGATGAGTTTCATGCCACACACACATGGTCACCAAAATTCCTATAAATAGAAGGCTACCCTCCTCATTTAATAGGAACTCAACACTTATAGAAAATTTGATCTCTGATCACGCAAGTGGTGAGGTCGCGCATGTCGGGAGTTATTCATAAGGTGTGAAAATAGAGTGATGCGCAAATAGGGAGGTGATCAAGTAGGGAGATGCATAGGAAGAGTGGTGTAAAAGTAGGGAGGTGAACATGTAGGGAGACATGAATTTAGGGAGTGTCACATAAGGAGGAAGTGGCATGAAAGTTTTGAGTTGCACACAAGAGTGGCACACAAGCAATGAGTGGCGGGAAAATAGTGAGTTCTGCACAAGCTGGAAGTGGCACACAAGCATATGGTTGCGCTCAAGTAGGGAGTTTCAAGTAGTGAGTTGTGCACAAGATAGAAGTGGCATGAAAGTACTGAGTTTCATTTGAGTAGGGAGTGTCATGCAAGTTGTGAGTTTTTTCAGAAGTTCTTACTAGATTTTGGGTAGAAAAGTGAAGAATAAAGGCAGATCAAGACACTACTACACTATTCCACATTATTGTGTGTCAAAGAAGAAATAGAGGGTGGAAAATATATATTCAATTATTCAGGACATATAAATTGTGATTATTCTAATATGATCTGGTCCTAATTGTTTTTATAATCACAAAGGTAGTTTGTAATTCTAGTAATAAGAAGAAGAAAATTTAGTGAAACTGGTTTTTAACTGAAGAAGACAGAGAAGAAGATTGTGTATATTTTAGGTTTTCTACTGGGAAGGAAGAAAGAATGGTTACTTTCATGCTACTAGGCATGTAACAAGTGAAGAAAATAATATAAAGCAGAAGTGTGACATCCAACATGTCTCAACAGGTGGAAGACTATATTGGTGTTGCAAAACCTTATCAACAGCGATAAGACTGTCTTAAAAGGTAGTATAAAGAACAATCGATGAGATATATGTAGGAATAGGTCATCACCAATTCAATAAGATAGGGTTGTTTCCCTTCCCCCTACAAATCGTAGGGACTCACACTGGCTAACAGTTTGTTTTCATATCCAAACCACTATAGCAGTTACTACATTATAGTGGAGAATTTGTGAACTGGTCATTACCATACACGGAAAGGATGTAGATACTCTTATTAAATGGTGAACCTTGTAAAAATATTGTGTAATATTTTTAATTCTTTCATATTATTTCATTACACAGGTAAAATAGACCAATAGAATCAAGATCTAAATAGTTCAAGAGGTACAGGGATAAAAATTTGGAATTTGTTTAAAAAGTCCCCAACACTGATTCACCCTCCCCCCTCTAAGTGTTAGGCATATCCAAAACTAGTGATCTCATTTATTAGTGTTGTTTCTAGTTCCTAAGATGACCCCTATTGAACAGTGGGGAAACCAAGAGTCAGATCCCACTTATGAGCATTGATCCTAAGGGAAACTCTAGTAGTGGATCAGTTTTTTGAGATGTTTTGGTTGATCGCTACTCTAGACATCGACACACCAGAGTCCCTCATACATAAAGGGATCATGTGATTCCACTAGACCATTTGGGTTATTCATTTATTCCTCTATGTTTATCATTTGTCCTATTCAAAGAGCTAGGTGAATTATGATGAAATCAGAAAGCAGTGTCACATGGTTGAGTTAGTAGCACTTCCCACGGCTCAGGATCCTGCATCACCTAGCTATCACTAGAACCTTCAACAAGGATGTGTTCAGAGTTTCAAATTGGTATAAAGAATTTTTGAGAGGCAACCCCACAAATTCAGATCTATGTATGGGGGAAGAATTCTTCTCTTTACATCATTCCAATCATATGTCAACCCTGACCTACTATGTGATATTGATGATATGCCATCAAGTGTAGTCATAGTGAATATAGATGGCCATAATCCTCTCAAGGAGAGGGACACTGAGGAAGGAACTGATGAAGAGGAATCACCTCCTAAGGTAGAAAAATACCACATGGAAACTCATAAGTTCATGATTTCTCTCCATAAAATAAAGATATGTGGTCATGCAGATCCATCTGAGTCATTTCCCCTCGATTGATACCTTAATAAAGATAAAGGATAGACCAGGGTCACTATTCCATCTAACCCATCTAGTTCTGTGAAAATATGGAATTTAAACATTCCTCTGGTGCCTTTCTCCAGAAAATTTTGGATCATAACTGGTTCATTAACAAGCTCCTTGTAGATCACCTTTTAGATTAGTGTCTGGATTATGGTGATCCTTGATAAAATCTCTCCCATACTCCACTAGGGAAATAGGGGAAGCCACAGGACCTCATAGATTGACCTTCTATTGATATCAAAAATCCATTATATCCTGAAAGGGTATAGTATAGAGCCTATGGTAAGTGACCATGTTATTTTTCACCCAATCCACCCAAGTTGTGTGATAACCCTCCTTGAGATCCTGTTCAGTTTGTTACTCTAGAAGCTCCATTGATTATTCCTCTAGCAGCCCCACAGGCTGCTCTAGTCACTCCATGAGCAACCAAGCCTTCCTATATTGTTGGATAGCCTTTCAACACACTATTTATCAAGAATCATCTTTAGTAAAAGAATACTTCATAGAATAATTCAATAGTCACTCTCATCACCCGCCTCGAGGCCCTTGAGACATGGTAGGTGGTGATCCCACCTGATGGAAAGCCATATTCAACATGTGTTAATGACATGAAGGCACGCCCAGATTTTAGGAACCATATTTTTTCATCCTATAACATGATGGGTGACTCACTACAGATTCTCTCCCACATTATTTCAATGTGTTGAACCATGTTGGGAACTCCAGAGCAATAATAGGCTTTCATGCTCTAGTATATCATACAGATTTTGGAAATTAATTCTTTTTTCTACTACATACTTTAACTAATTGGGTCCATTTATGGTTGGGAACATCTTCATAGGTAGTTTTTTAATCTTTTAAAATCCACCATGTGAAAACATGTATTAACAAACTCTTCATGTGAAAATAGTGGAAAGATGAGTGATTTACAGGATTTGTCTCCATGTGGATGGGATTCACATACTCACCCGACATACCAATAAATCTAGAATAGCTATTGATGATGTGCATGGGGGAATTATATGACTGAATTGGTTCCCTCCCTCATCACTTAGAATTTCCCAAGTGGATTTTGGGATTTCTATGACAAGGCTTAGTGCCTAGAGGATGCTTTGAAACATTCTAGGAAGGATCTTCTATTTCCTCCTATAGCTCCCGCAAGATGACATGCCAAGGAAGAGACTACAACCATCCCATAGATATATCCCCCCAAGCTACTAGAATTATTACTAGTAGAGCCTCCTCCATATCCTTGCTGAAGGCATCAGCCTCAGGCTTAGCCTTAGACTCAGCATCACCACCGTAGAATCGGTGAGAACCACACCATCAACCACTACTACCTAGGAAAGACAATTAGTCTCTAGATGCTCTCTAGGGCCAGGATCCTAGATTTCATTTCCTAGATAGGTGTAGTCTGACCTACTCATTCGATGAGGCTCAGGTTCCTAATTATTTCTAAATTTCCTTGGATCAAGGAATTCTGAAGTTTCCAGAATGATGGAAGCCTCAGAAGGTTGATCTCACATATCACCCCAGTTAATGACAATATCATATTCTCCTCAAGAAAATCATCAAATGATGAAATTTGCTGAAGGGATAGCTCCAGGACCAGGTTGATAACAATTTACTCAAATTGGGTCCTACCTCAGCATAGGTAGTAGGTGTCTCTACAATGCCTGATAGCGATAGTGAAGGTGAATGGAATCTGGTCTCTAGCCACATGTCTCATAAGTATAATGAATAGTTGGCCAGTAAGGAAGTCTCCCACTCTCATGGTTTCATAAGTTCCTATTTAATTTGGAACAAGCCTCCTGAGGTTTCTGCACCTCCTTCATATGTTGTTTCTGTATCCACATCTCAGCCCTCTACTTGACATAATACCAAGCACTGATGGAACAAGGGAAAGAAACTAATCCCCTCCAGTGCTGAAGACATATCAAACTATCAGTTTTTTCATGACCCTAGGGATGGTAATCAATGTAGAATCCATCCAACAATCTAGGATTCCTCAAATAATGACCAGGAGTATCCTTAATAAATACCATAGAGATAGTGGATCCTTGCATGGTTATTAGTGATAAGGAGTGTTGGGAAGGTCCTAAAAATGTTCCCAGTCGATGACATCACTAACAAGGCCATGATATGTGAATTTTCAGAATACTAATGCTACTAATTCCAGCAAATATGTGAATGCAACCAAAACCAGATAGTAGGCTCAGGGAAGAGCTCATAATGTACCACCTGGTCATCCCATCATGCTAGATTCACAGCCACCATCGTTCATACTACTTGATTAGGTAGATTCGCTCTGACCGCATCATAATCATTCAAATATAACCGTATTGAGACCTCAGTCATATGATAGTAATCTAGTAGTAATTTTATGTGGTCCATCTAGTGATCATCAAAACATCACCCACACTATCCAGAATCCACTGATTCAACCAGAAACACCCATCACATAACCTACCAAAGAGAAACCAGCTTCCTAGAGAAGTGTTCATCTAGCATGAAAGTATGATATTCTTAATCATATTTCTATAATTATTCCAAATATTTTGATTTTCTAGGCCCTTAATTAGTTTGAAAACATGCATGAAGAAATCAGTGAATATTTAGAAAGCCCCCTATAGTTCAAAATAGAGGTAGTTGCCCCAAATGCCATCAATTCCATGAAATCCGAGCAAGGAGAATTAAAATCCATCATCTCGTTATAAGAATAAGATGAAGCCTCTCTCGTATAGGGTCACATCTACATGATGTACATCACTGGCTAGTTTAATGACATGGAATTATACTATTTTCTCATTGAAATAGGTTTCGGGTTCAATCTCATCCTGATCCAGATGCTTGGTAAGTTGAGACTGACTAAAGTAGATCACAGTCCTTCTAACCTAATGATATAGGGTTATGATAGGACCGATCATAGGTCATGTTGTAGATTCCTCTTGAATACCCATTTTGGTGGCCTAATTTCAAGCATTGAGTTAGTGGTCATCTCATAAGATACCACATAAAATGTACTAATGGGTATACCTTGGATTCATCTCCATGAAGTAGTTCCCACATTATATAACTAATGCATCATGTACTCCCTCAATGGTTGAGTGGGTATGTCCCAAGGTGATTCATCTCTATTTTCCTATTGTGATTCTCTCTATTTATATTCTTACTATTTATAGGGAAAATATAAATGGGTTCATACTGATGATGTTGAGCACACTACCACTGTTTCCACCCCTAGATGGACTTGGATGATGCATTCATCCTCCCGATTTACATGTTGGAGGGCACAACCATCAATTTGGGACACTAATTAATAATTTTTCAAATAAGTGGAAGACAGGTACCTAGGTACAAGTAATTTTAGATGATTACCATGTGTTCTTATACCTATCAGGCATGGGTGATACCAGAACCTCCTACCCCTGTTAGGTATTGAGATGTTCTCCCTATAGATACATTTGTTCCCCAAACCTTCTTGTCCCATTTATCTTGGATGAATCAACACTATCCAACCTGAAACTACTACTTCGACATCATCAACTATAGATCCCTTGGTTGAAGGCCTGATGGAATTGGTTTAATATTATTTTTCTACATGCTTTCAGTAGTGAAAGATTATCCTATTGAGGGTTCCATAGCCATTCATGTGAGAACCAGTTTACCCCATGGATCTGTTGTCTTGGATAAACCATATCCTAAAATGGATTCCTCTATCTCAGATGATTAATAAGACTTGAAGGGTGATCCTCCTACATTTGAAGAAGGTGTCTCCACCAACATTGATGAGATAGTTTAGGTGAATCTTATCATCGAAGTTGTAAGAACTTGGACCTTTGTTTCAGGTATGTTTTTCCTTTTTTGTAGTTTTTAAGAAAAGAAGAGTTTCTGGAAATTTTTGAAGTACACGTCATGTACTTTATAAGTACACGTCGTGTACTTCAATGTCATGCGAGGCTGTGTGCTGGCCATGTCTAGGCCACACACACGGTCATTGGGGTGATGTGGAGGCTGCTTAAAGCGGAGTATGGAAAAGCCTAGTACACGTTGTGTACTCCAAAAGTATACACTGTGTACTTTCTTTTTTTCATTAAATGGACCGGGGTCATGTCTAATCTCAAGAACATTCTTCTTCTCCAGCTTCTTCAACCGAGGGCATCTTGTACGGCCATGAATCTCCTCCGAGCCCCTGAGCCTCCATCCGTTCTCTGAATTGACCATCATTGATTGCGTTGGAACCGCAGTGGTAAGCTCTTCCTTCTTCTAGAGCATCGTTTTCCAATTCTTCCTCTTTTTCAAGTTATCTTGGGTTGAAGGTTTTATACATTTTCATAGATCTACAACGTTATAAGGAGATTCAATCCTCGTGGTTCAAGTATATCAATATCCTAGCATCAAGGTAGGTGGTTTGTGCCTTTATGTTCGAATTCTTTGATTATTATGTGCAATTTTCACCAATACCCTTGAACGGGGTATTGCGTGTTTATAGTTTTGCCCATGTTGTTTTTCCTGCCTTGCTTGTATGATTGTGTAGAGGTAATTTGGCTATGTATAAGGATAATTTCTATGCTTGGATGTTTTTACCATGCCTTGAGGTGCAGAGTTTTATGGGGATGGCTGGATACTATAGGCATTTCATACAGGACTTTTCACACCTAGAAGCACTACTGACAGGTCTGAACAAGAAAGGGGAAAAGTTGTTATGGTCAGACTTCTATGGGTCAGCCTTTTAGAAGCTGAAAGGGAGGTTGAATTCAGCACCAATACTAGTCTTTCTAGAGCCGGGCAAGAGCTATATTGTTTATTGTGATGTTTTAGGTATTGGGCTGAGAGTTGTGCTTATGTAGGGAGATGGAGTAGTTGTGTATGGGTCTCAGAAGTTGAGGCCACATGATAGGAACTACCCGATGCATGATCTAGAGTTGGTATCCATTGTTCATGCCTTATTCTTTTAGAGACATTATATTTTGGTAGAGCATTTTGTGGTCTTCACCGACCACAAAAGTCTCAAGTATATCTTCACTCAGCGTGATCTGAATCTGAGACAGCGTAGGTGGGTCGAGTATCTTCAGTCCTTCGACATTGAGCTTGCCTATACACCTGGAAATGGAAATGTAGTGGCTGACGTGTTAAGAAGCAGAACTCAGATATAGATAGTTCATGAGGCCAGCAGTGAGTGGCAGCTTATGGATCTATTCTCTGAGATGCATTTGGAGGTGCACAACAGACAGGGGTAGACTTTTCTATCTTCTGTAGTTGTTACCTCTACACTTCTTGACAGGGTACGTATGAGGCATCTATTAGACTCAGAAGGCCTAGTCCTGCGGGAGAGTGTGTCAGGAGAGGACCCTCTTCCTAGATGGATAGTGGGTGAGGATGAGATCTTTCATTTCCAGGGACACGTATGGGTGCCAGCAGACATACACAAGGAGCTGATATGGAACTTTCATTCCTTAGTTTGGGTAGTTCATCCTGGCATCACCAAGATGTATCTTGATCTACACAGCCAGTATTGGTGGCCAGGTATGAATAGAGATGTTTCTAGTTTTGTCCTGAGGTGTTCCACTTATCAGCAGGTGAAAGCGGAGCATCAGTGAACAATAGGTCTTTTGCAGCAGTTACCCATTCCTAAGTGGAAGTGGAACGATGTCATTATGGACTTCGTGACCGGTTTGCTGAGGTTACCTCCAGTGAATGATGTTGTTTGGGTTTTCATCGACAGGCTTATGAAGGTTTCTCACTTCTTGCCGATCAAGGAGAACTTTAGTGTTGATGAGCTGGGATGGTTGTACATCTGAGATATTGTACATCTGCACGGAGTTCCACACTCCATTGTTTCAGATAGGGATGCACGTTTTACTTCTCAGTTCTGGAAGGGGCTTCAGAAGTCTTTGGGTACACAGATAATTTTGATTATAGCATACCATCCCCAAACAGATGGTCAGTCTGAGCGCACGATCTAGGTGCTTGAGAATATGCTCCGATCTTGCATTATGGACTTTGGAGGTTCTTGGGAGAAGTATATCCCTCTTGTGGAGTTAGCCTACAAAAATAGTTTTCAAGCGACTATTCGTATGGCACCTTACTAGGATTTGTATGGTAGGCCATGTCGATCACCCTTGTGTTGGCTGGAGGCAAGAGAGGTGGCTTTGCTGGGACCTCACCTTGTTCAGGAGACCTCAGAGTAGATATAGTTGATTCGGAAGATGATGGTTATGACACAGTCTCGACAGAAGTCTTATGCTGATCAGCGGAGATGACCTCTGGAGTTCGAGGTCAGGGATCAGGTTTTACTGCGTGTCGCACCGAGGTTTGTACATAAGAGGATTCAGAGACAGGGTAATCTTTCACCCGGGTATGTCAGGCCATTTGAGGTGTTGGAGAGAGTTGGTCTGGTTGCCTATCGGTTGTAGTAACCTCAGAGGTATTAGGCTATGCACGATGTCTTCCACGTTTCTCAGCTCCAATGTAACTTTTCAGACTTGTCTCATGTATTTCAACCTGAGGAGGTTGAGATTGAAGTGGATGCATCGTTTGAGGAGCATCTTATCCAGATTGTTGATCATATTACGAAGGTTCTCTGTGGCTGGTATATTCCTCTGGTATGGGTGTTATGGAAGTATGGGTGAGTACAGGATGAGACTTGGGAGAGGGAGGCTGATGTACCATCGCAGTGGCCGGAGCTGTTCGGGGTTTCTTCTTCCATGCCACGCTAGAGAAATTTAGGGACGAATTTCTTTAATGGGGGAAGTTTGTAGAAACTCAGACCTTCGTTTCAGGTATGTTTTTCCTTTTTTTAGAGTTTTTAATAAAAGAGGAGTTTCTGGAAGTTTTTTAAGTACACGCCGTGTACTTTGATGTTGTGTGAGGCCATGTGCTGGCCATGTCCGGGCCACACACACGGTCGTGTCGGGTGATGTGGAGTCCACTTAAAGCAGAGTACAAAAAATCCAAGTACACACCATGTACTCCAAAAGTACATGTCGTGTAATTTATTTTTTTCATTAAACATGTCTAGGTCGCGTCTAATCACCAGAACATGCTTCTTCTCCAGCTTTTTCAACCGAGGGCATCCCGTATGGCCGCGAATCTCCTCCTATCCCCCGAGCCAACATCCGTTCTTCGAATCGATCGTCGTCGATTTCGTTGAAACCACAACGGTAAGATCTTCCTTCTTCTAGAGCATCGTTTTCCAATTCCTCCTCTTTTGCAAGTTATCGTGGGTTGAATGTTTTGTGAGTTTTCATAGATCTACGACATTATAAGGAGATTAAAGCCTCATGGTTCAAGTATATTGATATCCTAGCATCAAGGTAGTTGTTTTATGCCTTTCCGTTTGAATTCTTTGGGTATTATGTGCAATTTCCACCAATACCCTTGAACGGGGTATTGCGTGTTTACTGTTTTTACCCTATTGTTTTTTATTCCTTGTGTGTATTCTTGTGTAGAGGCAATTTGGCTATGTATAAGGATAATTTCTATGCTTGGATGTTCTGCCCATGCCTTGTTCTGTTTATGACCTTTTGGTCTTGTTCTTCCTTTGGTCGTTATACCTGTTTTTAAATGCCTTGTGACCATAGGATGGAGTACTATTCCCTGACATGCTTATTATGTTATAGACTATTTAGCCAAGTAGCTCTGTAGGTTTACTTTGTCCATATATCATTATTATTCACTGACTTGCATAGGTCTATGAGAACCTAGTACTATATACTATAAGGGGATAGACCGAGTGAGCTTCCTAAGAGAGTCTTGTACATTATAAACTATAGGGGACAGACCGAGTGTGATTCCTAGAGAGTCTTGGATATTATATACCAAAGAATGATAGACTGAGTGAGCTTCCTCAGAGAGTCTTGAGCCTTATAGACTATACGGGGGAAGACTGAGTGAGCTTCCTCGGAGAGTCTTTGTTTTGTTTGAATTTTCCATAAACCATTCCTAGGCTATAGGAGGAATTGACCGAGTGAGCTTCCTCAGAGATTCTTTGTACGACCTGGGGCTATAAGAGGAATTAATCGAGTGAGCTTCCTCATAGATTCTCTTGAACTTGGGGCTATAAGGGTAATTGACCCTGTGTGCTTTCCCAGAGAGTCCCTGACTACCTTAGACTATAAGGGGAATTGACTGAGTTTGCTTCCTCATAGAGTCTATAATCTCGTATGACCAAACCAGATGGGTTAGGCTAAGTGTACTGCCCAGAGGGTTGTTGGTACTTCTTGGTTAGGACCATAGGGGATGGTCGTGAGTACTTCCTAGAGGGATTCCTATTTGTGGTTAGCTGTTTTCTTCACTGTTTCTTGTTTGATCTGTGGGTTGTTTACTGCTATGTATCATCCTGTTTACTGCTTACTATTTACTATTTACTGTACTATTGCCTATCATATACTCACTAACTATTAGGAACAGATCTTTGGGTAGTTTTCTACTGGGATTTAGTCTCACACCCTATTTGGGTAATGCTTTTGGGACCAAACAGATTATATTGTTGCAGGTATAGACAAGGGCAAGCGCCCTTTGACTTTGGGTACTTGATTGCATTGGAGTAGGAGAGCATGGGACCAATCCGAGGCTTGAAATGCTGAGGAGTTGCTTATATGTTTTTCTTTTGCACTTGGTTTAGCATTGTATTCACCATTGTGACTTGTTAGGCTGTTTTCTTAGACTTATATGTACCATGCATCATTTACATATATTTTTCTCCAGTTGTTTCTCTATTTAGCTTTCCACTGTTTTCTATTGTTTCATATTACTACTTCTGCTATTGTATGTGTTGTTTACTTCTGTTGTGTACTCTGCCAATGAGGGAATAGTTTCCCTACTATCACACCCAAGGCCCTCGCTACTACTCGGCATCCTATGGCGTTTGGGGAAATGCGCTTGAGGACATGTGACCAACCGGGTACGGGGCGCCTCTGGGTTGCTTCCAGAATCGGGGCATTATAAAAGTATTCCATAGGCCAACACTAATCAATACATCAATATATACTGAGGAATAGAATCATTGTGTAAATTTCCTAAAGTAGTATCATGATGTATTTTCTTGGAGTTATGACAAGATTCTTGGGCTAGATCCTCATCTCATTTTCCACTTTCTTGGTCTCCCAATGAGTAATTGTGGGTTCAAAAATCCTCCCAAGAATATGAACCCCTCTCATGGTTCTATGTTTAAGGCTAATGTTTAAAATATTAGAAAATTTAACTTCAAAAAGGAATTCAAATATCCCTTATGGTTATCCATCATTTTCTCCATAAGGAATAAAAATGGACATATCAGAGTCTGCATAAACTTTTAGGATCTCAACCTCTATTTCCCAAAGGACAAATTTAATCTTATGATAATATAGTTTTTTATTGATTCCGCCATTGGGTTCCAGGATCTCTTCTTTATGGGTGGGTATTTTAGGTATAATCATATCTGAATGAACCGCAAGGATGAAGATTCTATCACATTTAGGGTTCCACAAGGGACCTTCTACTATCAGAAAATTCCCTTCAGTTTGGGGAATGCAGGAGCCACTTATCAACATAAAATGTATTGAATATTTAGACCAATCCTTTGGAAGCTAGTTGAATGCTGCATGGATGAGTTGGTGGTCAAACACCAAAAGTGTCAGGACCATCTCATAGTTCTTCAGAATGTGTTGATCTTCCTTTGCTCCAACTATATAATAATGAACCCCTTGATTTGTTTCTTGATTTTTACCTATGGGAGTATTCTTATCTTCATTGTTAGATATAGAGGCATTGAGGTCGACCAAGAGAAGATCAAGGGCATCAGTCAGATTCCACCATCAAGTAACCTCTGCAAGATTGAAGGCATTCAAGGAAAATTAGACTATATTCAAAATTTCATCATGAATATGGCCGGTAAGTTTAATCCCTTTTATAGACTCATGAAAAAAGGTAATGTCTAAAATTGGGATAAATATTTCCGTGTTGTATTTGAGGAAATCAAGTTGTATTTACTATCACCTATGGTTCTAATGCCACCCATTTTCAGAAAGATATTGGTCCTTTATGTTCCCACCCTATAATTATCCCTTAATTCCCTTATATCCTATATGATCAGTAAATGGACATAGAATATTTTATAATATCTCAGTTGTATTCTCCTCAACATGGTGACTAGATATTCTTCTATCGATAAGAGCTAACATTCACTATTTTTTGTAGTGAAGAAGTTAAAACACTATTTGCAGCATCATGGGATAAAGCTAGTATCCCACATAGATCTAATAAAGTATATTATTAACTACAGGAGGATAGAACGAGTGATATTCCTCAGAGATTCTTGATACTTATAGACTATACGGGGGAAGATTGAGTGAGATTCCTCGAAGAGTCTTTGTTTTGTTTGAATTTTCCTTAAACCATTCCTAGACTATAGGAGGAATTGACCGAGTGAGCTTCCTCAGAGAGTCTTTGTATGACCTGGGGATATAAGAGGAATTGATTGAGTGAGCTTCCTCAGAGTGTCTCTTGACCTTGGAGCTATAAGGGGAATTGACCCTGTGTGCTTTCCCAGAGATTCCCTGACTACCTTAAACTATAAGGGGAATTGACTGAGTGTGCTTCCTCAGAGAGTCTATAATCTTGTATGACCAAACCAGATGGGTTAGGTTGAGTGTACTGCCCAAAGGGTTGTTGGTACTTCTTGGTTAGGACCAAAAGGGGATGGCCATGAGAACTTCCCAGAGGGATTCCTATTTGTGGTTAGCTGTTTGATTCACTGTTTCTTGTTTGATCTGCGGGTTGTTTACTACTATGTATCATCCTGTTTACTGCTTACTATTTACTATTTATTGTACTATTACCTGCCATATACTCACTAATTGTTAGGAACAGATCTTTGAGTGGTTGCCTACTGGGATTTAGTCTCACACCCTGTTTGGGTCATGCTTTTGGGCCCAAACAGATTATATTGTTGCAGATATAGACAAGAGATAGTGTCCTTTGACTTCGGGTACATGATTTCATTGGAGCAGGAGAGCATGGGACCAAGCCGAGTCTTGCGATGCTGAGGAGTTTCTTATCTGTTTTTCGTTTGCATTTTTTTTAGCACTTTATTCATCATTGTGACTTATTTGGCTGTTTTCTTAGACATATATGTACCATGCATCATTTACATATATTTTTCTCCAGTTGTTTCTCTATTTAGCTTTCTGTTGTTTGCTATTGTTGGATATTACTGCTTCTTCTACTGTATGTGTTGTTTATTTCCTCTGTGTACTCTACCAATGAGGTCATAGTTTCACCACTATCACACCCAAGGCCCTCGCTGCTAGTTGGTAGCCTCTGGAGTTTGGGGAAATGCGCTTGAGGCCATGTGACCAACCAGGTACGGAGAGCCTCTGGGTTGCTTCCGAAACCGGGGCATTACAAAGTGGTATCAGAGGATTTCTTTTCTCTTGACTTATAGTTTGGATCCTTAGTCAGGGATAGGATGGAATCGGTACTTGGTAATAATTTATTCCCAGGAGTAGCTAACCCGTGTATAGGGAAAATCCATACTACCTTGTTTATTGCATTTTTATTGGTTTACAAATTTTACAGTTGATTTGATTTCACCATTGGGTGATTCACATGATTTGTTCAATTACCGTTGTTGTTATTGCAGTTTTATTTCTTTCACAACCCGATGAGATGAGGGTATGCCATCTCATGCATCATATAGGAACTTGTTAGAAATCACATTCCATGCATTCTTTTCATTCCATCTAGGATGAATTAGCGATTGCATGTTGTTGTGATAGACGTTTTGTAGATTATGTATGTTGTTGTGATAGATGCTTTAATATAATACTTATTTTTTGATAGGGAATTTGTTTGTATAGTAATTTGCTTCAATGGATGCCAAAATTTAGTTCTTGAGGTGTTATGGGCCCTCATCGACTGTAATTTGGTGGATCATTGTCTGGTTTCCTTGTTATGACTTGTATAAGATTCCAAGATCTGATTTGTAGGGAGTATGGGCCCTCGCGGATCGGAATCTGGTACCTTAACTCTTGTTTTCTATGTTTTCTGGGATTTAGAGCAGTTTCTAAGCTACTGCCCGGAAAAACCCAGAATACATGGTGTGTACTTTATTAATAAAAGTCATGTAGTTTTTAAACCATGTCACTGATTGTGTGGGCAGAAACACGGGGTTGTGAAAAATCTTCAGGAACACACCATGTACGGTAAGAACACGTCGTGTAGTTTTTATATACGTCGTGTAATCATGTTTTGTAAAACTTGAATGTTCCCTTCTTCTATTCCCCTATTGTACTATTGTTTTATCATTATTTGATAATCTTGATCTAAGGTATGATTTTGACCTTTTAGAGCTATGCCACTGAGATTTCCTCCAGTTGTACGTCAGCTGGCAGACAGTGATCAGACACCGGATATGGTCGATCAAGGACCTCCTACAGATCCTCCTGTTGTGCCAGCCTTGGAACCAGCAGTTATACTAGTTGCAGGCGCCAATGCACAGTTTAGGGAAGACTTTTTGAGGATGATGCAGACCTTCCAGGAGCACCGCCTCCTACCCTGTCGATGGTAGAGTTGACGTGGGTTTTTCAGCAGCAGCATCCTCCTACTTTCTCAAGGGATGGAGGACCTTAGGATGCAGAGTCGTGGCTAGAGGAAATGCTGACAATTTTCGATCATCTGAAGATACCTCCAGATAAAAGGGTGAAGCTCGCTACCTATATGCTTCGAGAATCCACCAAGAGGTGGTGGGAGGTGATCTCACAGTCAGGACACCAGTAGGGTATGACTTGGGATGAGTTTTGACGCATCTTCTACGATTACTTCTACCTAGAGACCTTGAGTGCCGACCAAGCCCAGGAGTTCATGAGATTAGAGTAGGATACTCTTTATGTGATGGAGTATTCCTCTCATTTCATGGAGTTCTAGCATTTCACGCCTATCCCAATAGGTGATGAGTTGTTCCTGGCTAGGAAGTTTGAGGACGGTCCCAGCCATGGTGGGCAGTCACCAGGCTATCAGTGAAAGCAGAGTAGATCAGCTCAGAGTGGTCAGGTAGGGTCACAAGGCTGTGGATCAGGCCAGAACTTTGTATTAGAGTACACCCATCAGGATTAGGATCCCGAGCCTTCTACAGTTTGAGGTACGATCTTAGTAGCCTTAGTTTTATCTTAAACTATTTTCGATGCTGGTGTTACGCATAGCTTTATATCTGTCACTGTTGTGGAGAGTCTTGGTCTCTGCGTCTTTTCCTCTGTTGATACTTTGACTCTAGACACACCATTGGGTACTAGAGTGGTTAGCGTACATCAGTGCAGAGAGTTCCCTCTTGAGGTCGCAGGGTGTCACTTATTATGGGACCTCTATTTCCTAGAGATGATGAGCTATGATGTCATTTTTAGAATGGACTACTTAGTTACCTTTCAGGCAGTCGTCAACTATTATTGTTGTAGGGTGAGTTTCATATCACCATAGGGTGGATCTTTTCTTCATAGAGGTGAGTGGGATGTCCAGGTGAGTAGAGCAGGTCCAAAGAATCTTGGGTTAGGAGGAGTTACAGCCCAGATTTCTAGTCTTTATCTGGATGACCAAGGGACTTCATAATTAGACTTTCCTCTAGTGGTGGATCGCTTCAGGGATGTCTTTCCAAAGGAATTTTCATGTTTTCCTCCAGATATTGAGGTATAATTTTCTATTGAGCTCATACTAGGAGTGGCACCTGTGTCCATTCCTCCTTATAGGATGGATACACCTAAGTTACAGGATCTCAATAAGCAGTTGGAGGAGTTGTAGGGAAAGGGTTTCATCTGTCACAGTAATTCTCCTTGGGGTCCGCCTATCCTGTTTGCTAAGAAGGTAAACGGTACCCTCAGGATGTGTGTGGATTATCAGAAGCTAAACCAGTTGATGGACAAGAACCGATATCCCTTACCGAGGATCGATGGTCTCTTTGATCAGCTTCGAGGAGCCCGAGTGTTCTCAAAGATTTACTTGAGGTCTGGTTATCATTAGTTGCACGTTAGACCATCTAATATACCTCTTACAGCTTTCCAGGGTAGGTATGGTCTATATGAGTATATGGTTATGTCATTCAGTCTCACAAACTCGCCTGCAGTTTTCATGGCACTGATGAACCGAGTGTTCCATCCATACTTAGATTCCTTTGTGGTGGTTTTTATGGACAACATCTTGGTGTAATCTCACACTCGACATGACCATGCTACCCATCTTGAGATCGTACTGAGTACACTGATATTGCGTCAGCTATATGCTAAACTCTCTAAATGCCACTTTTGGATGGATCAAATTCACTTCTTGGGTCATGTTATCTCAGAGACAGGAGTATTAGTAGACCCAGAGAAAGTGAGATTTGTAGTTTCCTAGGAGTAGTTGAAGAATGTATTTTAGGTGTGGAGTTTTCTAGGGCTGTCTGGATACTACAGGCATTTCATACAGGACTTTTCATGCCTAGAATCACCACTAACAGGTCCGAACAAGAAAGGGGAAAAGTTCTTATGGTCAGACTCCTATGGGTCAGCCTTTTAGGAGCTGAAAGGGAGGTTGAAGTCAGCACCAATACTATTCTTTCTAGAGCTGGGAAAGATCTATACCATTTATTATGATGCATTAGGTATCGGGCTGGGATTTTTGCTTATGTAGGGAGATAGATTCGTTACGTACGAGTCTCGGCAGTTGAGGCCACATGAGAGGAACTACCCAATGCACGATCTAGAGTTGGTTGCCATTGTTCATGCCTTATTCTATTAGAGACATTATCTTTTGGGAGATCATTTTGTGGTCTTCACCGACCAAAAAAGTCTCAAGTATATCTGCACTCAGCATGATCTGAATATGAGACAGCGCAGGTGGGTCGAGTATCTTCAGTCCTTCGACTTTGAGCTTGCCTATACACCTGGAAAGGGAAACGCAGTGGCTGATGCGTTGAGCAGGAGAACTAAAATATAGGCATTTCAGGAGGCCAGTAATGAGTGGTAGCTTATGGATCTATTCTATGAGATGTATTTGGAGGTGCACAATAAACCGGGGTAGACTTTCCTATCTTCTGTATTTGTTACCTCTACACTTCTTGATCGGGTACGTATGAGGCAGCTATCAGACTCAGAAGTCCTAGTCCTACAGGAGAGTGTGTCAGGAGAGGACCCTCTTCCTAGATGGACAGTGGGCGAGGATGAGATCTTGTATTTCCAGGGATGCGTATGGGTGCCAGCAGACATACGCGATGAGCTGATGCGGAACTTTCATTCCTCGGTTTGGGTAGTTCATCCTAGCATCACCAAGATGTATCATGATCTACACCACCAGTATTGGTGGCCAGGTATGAAGAGAGATGTTTCTAGTTTTTTCCTGAGGTGTTCCACTTGTCATCAGGTGAAAGTGGAGCATCAGTGACCATTAGGTCTTTTGCTCCAGTTACCCATTCCGGAGTGGAAGTGGAATGATGTCATGATGGACTTCGTGACTGGTTTGATGAGGTCACCTCTAGAGAATGATGTTGTTTGGGTTCTCATTGATAGGCTTATGAAGGTTGCTCACTTCTTTCCAATCAAGGAGACCTTCAGTGTTGATGATCCGGAACGGTTTTACATCTGAGAGATTGTACGTCTGCATGGAGTTCCTCACTCCATTGTTTCAGACAAGGATGTGCATTTTACTTCTCAGTTATGGAAGGGGATTCAGAAGTCTTTGGGTACACAAGTACTTTTGAGTACAGCATACCATCCCCAAATAGATGTCCAGTCCGATCGCAACTTGGGAGAAGCATATCCCTCTTGTGGATTTCGCCTACTATAATAGTTTTTAGGCGACTATTCATATGGAACCTTACGAGGATTTGTACGGTAGGTTATTCCGATCACCCTTGTGTTGGCTGGAGGTAGGAGAGGCAGCTTTTCTGGGACCTTGTCTTTTTCAAGAGACCTCAGAACAAATAGAGTTGATTTGGAAGAGGATAGATATGGAACAGTCTCGATAGAAGTCTTATGCTGGTCAGCGGAGACGACCTCTAGATTTTGAGGTCAGGGATCAGGTTTTCCTGCATGTCGCACTGAGATTGGGACACAAGAGGATTCAGAGATAGGGTAAACTTTCACCCAGGTACGTCGGGCCGTTTGAGGTGTTAGAGAGAGTTGTGCCAGTTGCCTATCGGTTGTAGTTACCATAGAGGTATCAGGATATGAACAACGTCTTCCATGTTTCTCAGCCCCAACATTACTTTTCAGACCCATATCATGTCTTTAAACCTGAGGAGGTTGAGCTTGAAGAGGATTCATCATTTGAGGAGCATCTTATCCGGACTGTTGATTGTAGTATGAAGGTTCACAATGGTTGGTCTATTCCTCTGGTACAGGTGCTATGGCAGCACGGGCGAGTACAGAATGAGACTTGGGAGAGGGGGGCTGATGTATGATCATAGTGGCTGGAGCTGTTCGGAGTTTCTTCTTTCATGCCTTGCTAGGGAAATTCAGGGACAAATTTCTTTAAGGGGGGAAATTTTTAAGAACCTAGACCTTCATTTCAAGTATGTTTTTCCTTTTTCTAGAGTTTTTAAGAAAAGAGGAGTTTCTTGAAATTTTTGAAGTACACGTCATGTACTTTGATGCCACGCGAGGTCGTGTGCTGGCCATGTCCGGGCCACACACACGGTCGTGTGGGGTGATGTGGAGGCCACTTAAAGCGGAGTACATAAAATCCTAGTACACGTCGTGTACACCAAAATTACACACCGTGTACTTTCTTTTTTTTCATTAAAAAGACTGGGGTCATGTCTAATCACCAGAACACGCTTCTTCTCCAACTTCTTCAATCGAGGGCATCTCGTACGGCCTCGAATCTCCTCTGATCCCCCGAGCCTTCGTCCGTTCTCCGAATCGACCGTTGTCGATTGTGTTAGAACCACAGTGGTAAGATCTTCCTTTTTCTAGAGCATTGTTTTCCAATTCCTCCTCTTTTGCAAGTTATCATGGGTTGAATGTTTTGTGATTTTTCATAAATCTACGATGTTTTAAGGAGATTCAAGCCTCGTGGTTCAATTATATCGATCTACTAACATCAAGGTAGTTGTTTTGTGCCTTTCCATTTGAAGTCTTTGAGTATTATGTGCAATTTCCACCAATACCCTTGAACGGGGTATTGCGTGTTTACTGTTTTTCCCCTGTTTCTTTTTCTACCTTTCTCGTATGCTTGTAAAGAGACAATTTGGCTATGTATAAGGATAATTTCTATTCTTGGATGTTTTTCCCATGCCTTGTTCTGTTTATGACCTTTTGGTCTTGTTCTGCCTTTGGCCGTTATACCTGTTTTCCATGCCTTGTGACCGTAGGATGGAGTATTGTTCCCTGACATGCTTGTTATGCTATAAACTATTTATCCAAGTAGCTCTGTAGGTTTACTTTGTCCATATAGCATTATTATGCAATGAATTTCATAGGGCTATGAGAACCTAGTGCTATAGACAATAAGGGGATAGACCGAGTGAGCTTCCTTAGAGATTCTTGGACATTATAGACTATAGGGGATAGACTCAGTGTGCTTCCCAGAGAGTCTTGAATATTATAGACCACAGGAGGATAGACCGGGTGAGATTCCTCAGAGAGTCTTGATCTTTATATACTATATGGGGGAAGACTGAGTGAGCTTCCTCGGAGAGTCTTTGTTTTGTTTGAATTTTCCTTAAACCATTCCTAGGCTATAGGAGGAATTTACCAAGTGAGATTCCTTATAGAGTCTTTGTATGACTTGGGGCTATAAGAGGAATTGACCGAGTGAGCTTCCTCAGAGAGTCTCTTGACCTTGGGGCTATAAGGGGAATTGACCCTATGTGATTTCCCAGAGAGTCCCTGACTACCTTATACTATAAGGGGAATTGACTGAGTGTACTTCCTCAGAGAGTATATAGTATCATATGACCAAACCAGAGGGGTTAGGTTGAGTTTACTGCCCAGAGAGTTGTTGGTACTTCTTGGTTAGGACCAGAGGGGATGGCCGTGAGTACTTCCCAGAGGGATTCCTGTTTTTGGTTAGTTGTTTTCTTCACTATTTCTTGTTTGATCTGTGGGTTGTTTACTAATATGTATCATCCTGTTTACTGCTTACTATTTACTATTTACTGTACTATTACTTGTCTTATACTCATTAACTATTAGGCACAGATCTTCGAGTGGTTGCCTACTGGGATTTATTCTCACACCCTGTTTGGTTCATTATTTTGGGACCAAACAGATTATATTGCTGCAGGTATAGACAAGGGAAAGTGCCCTTCGACTTCGGGTACTTGATTGCATTGGAGCAGGAGAGCATGGGACCAAGCTGAGGCCTTCGATGCTGAGGAGTTGCTTATCTATTTTTCTTTTGCACTTGGTTTAGCATTGTATTCATCATTGTGACTTGTTAGGCTATTTTCTTAGACATATATGTACCATGTATCATTTACATATATTTTTCTCTAGTTGTTTCTCTATTTAGCTTTCTGTTGTTTGCTATTGCTGGATATTACTGCTTCTGCTATTGTATGTGTTGTTTATTTCTGTTGCGTACTCTGCCAATGAGGGCATAGTTTCTCCACTATCACACCCAAGGCCCTCGTTGCTAGTTGGCAGCCTCTGGCATTTGGGGAAATGTGCTTGAGGCCATGTGACCAACTGAGTACGGGGCGCCTCTGGGTTGCTTCCAGAATTGGGGCATTACAGAAGTAGTCTTGAGGCCAACACTGATCAATACATCAATATATACTGAGGAATAGAATCATTGTGTAAATTTCCTAAAGTAACATCATGATGTATTTTCTTGGAGTTATGACAAGATTCTTGGGCTAGACCCTCATGTCATTTTCCACTTTCTTGGTCTCCCAATGAGTAATTGTGGGTTCAAAAATCCTCCCAAGAAGATGCACCCCGCTCATGGTGCTATGGTTAAGGCCAATGTTTAAAATATTAGAAAATATAACTTCAACAAGGAATTCAAATATCCCTTATGGTTATCCATCCTTTTTTCCATAAGGAATAAAAATGGACATATCAAAGTCTGCATCAACTTTTAGGATCTCAACCTCTATTTCCCAAATTATGAATTTAATCTTATGATAATAGAGTTTTTTATTGATTCCACCATTGGGTTCTAGGATCAATTCTTTATGGGTGGGTATTCCAGGTATAATCATATCTGAATGGACTACAAGGATGAAGATTCTATCACATTCAGGGTTCCACAAGAGACCTTCTACTATCAAGAAATTCCCTTCAGTTTGGGGAATACAGGAGCCACTTATCAACATAAAATGTATCAAATATTTTGACCAATCCTTGGGAATCTAGTTGAATGCTACATGGATGAGTTGGTGGTCAAACACCAAAAGTGTCAAGACCATATCATAGTTCTTAAGAATTTGTCGATCTTCCTTTGCTCCAACTATATAATAATGAACCCCTTGATGTGTTTCTTCATTTTTACCTATGGGAGTATTATTATCTTCATTGTCAAATACAGAGGCATTGAGGTCGACCAAGAGAAGATCAAGGGAATCAGTCAGATTCCACCATCGAGTAACCTCTTCAAGATCGAAGGCATTCAAGGAAACTTAGACTATATTAAAAATTTCATCATGAGTATGGCTGGTAAGTTTAGTCCCTTTTATATACTCATGAAAATATGTAATGTCTAAAATTTGGATAAATATTTCCATGTTGTATTCGAGGAAATCAAGTTGTATTTACTATCACCTCTGGTTCTAATGCCACCCATTTTCAGAAAGATATTTGTCCTTTATGTTCCCATCCTAGAATGATCCCTTAATTCCCTTATATCCCATATGATCAATAAATGGACATAGAATAGTTTATAATACCTCGTTTGTATGCTCCTCAACTTGGTGACTAGATATTCTTCTATCGAGAAGAGCTAACTCGCACTATTTTTTATAGTGAAGAAGTTAAAACACTATCTGCAGCATCGTGGGATAAAGCTAGTATCCCACATAGATTTGATAAAGTATATTATGAACTACCCATGTTGACAGGACATCTAGCTTATTGTTTAGTTATTATGCAGAAATTCAACACCAGGTTCATCTCACATAAGCCTATCAAGGGTTAGGAGCTAACAGACTTTCTGCTCGCCCATTCGGAACCCATATAATAGTCTATCGATCCTAATTTTATTTATGAGGTCATCCTTTCAGTGTACTAGACTATTCCATGTTAGAATATTCACTTTGATGGTGCCTCCTGGATCCCTACTTGTATAAGGCTAAATGATACCAGACTCAACAGAGTAGGTCTTAGAATCATTTTTGTCACACCTACACAAGTTATCTTTCTATATTCATTCATGTTATTAGATTTCTGCACCAACAATGAGGTAGAGTATTAGGATCTCATCAACTAACTTGAGCTGTTTTTCAAGATTGATGTTCCCTAACTACCTGTCAAGGGGGTCTCAAAGTTCATCATCAAGAAGATCAATAGTGACTACATTGTTAGGAAGTCAGAGCTCGGGCCCCTATTAGAGTGCACTCTCAAAAATATGGTCCAGTTTCCTTATCTTCTAGAGTTCACTCATGTTCCCCAATCATAGAATGATTGATCCAATGCCTTGGACAGTCTAGTTAAATCTCTTATAGAGCATGACTAGGATTATATGTTTATCCATGTGGCACATCGAAGGGTCATCTCTCTCTTCATTTCGAATTATGATGACAACTAGCGGGTAATTAATCTTACCATCGATGCATCCACATCAGGACCTCCATATTATCCTACTACTTTAGAAGAGATATCTGATTAGAAAAAAAACCTTTCATTGGGTACCTCCAGCATGGAAAAACCCCATCAGATAGAGATGAATGTGAACAAATTGGTTGGCATACAATTCAGTTGACACTCAATAGAGGTCCCTTCCTTGAACAGATCCTCTAAAAATGTGGGTTCAATTGAATTATCCTTCGTTGTATTCAAGGAGATGAGATTCCCTGGGTGATGTAGGAATTGCATTCTGAGAACCATGGATCTCATCAGGTAGGGTTAAAACTCTCCAACTAGATTCAAAGGTTGGTATAATTTTAGCCCACCATGGTCCATTACTATATCGAGTTCTCTATTAGGTTACACACATGTCATATCCATACCATCTTTTTACATAGACTGTCGGAGCCCCTCCATTCTACAAAGTACTCTTATCCTATTGAGGTTCAAGGACACAATGTCATGGTAAATTATCCACTAGAAACATATCACCAGTGTAGACTAATTCTAACCATAACATATTTATTTTCCATGTTGGAAGAGGTGATTCTACTCTAGTAAGTCAAGGCTTGTTCTATAATTGAGTTTGTGAGCTCCAACATCATTCAATGATTCGAAGCCCCTAATTTTGTTCTCATCAATAATATCACCTTCTTCTATGCATCTAAGCTGAAGAAATTGTATTCCAAGTATAGCATCATTTCCAACCATAATTATTTCAATCATGGGAAATAAAATTTAATTATCAATGCATTAAAAAAACTATCGCCAATATTATAAAGAATAAGGTGAGGCATAAAAATAATAGATGGATAGACAAGCTCCCAAACGCTCTTTGGTATTATCAGATGACAACTCACAATTCCACTTAGGTGACCCCCTACTCCCTGGTATAAGGAACAGAGGCAGTACTTCCCAAAAATATTCAATCTCCATCTCTCTATATATCTATCTATAACTAGAATATATCATAAAAGATAACTGATGTCTGTCTAATCAAAATGGAATCCCTCAATGAGAATAGGTTTTGTGCCTTGCACGATCTAGAGAAACATAAGAATAATATATATATAATAATCAAAAAGAAAGTTCTTCTTCACTTCTTCCTACAAGGTGACATAGTATTATATCTAAGGAAGCCAATGATACCTAGTAGGAATCCACCAAAGTCTAGACTAAGTGGGAAGGATTTTATAATGTTCATAAGGTCTATCCCAATGGGGCATACTCTTTGATAATCATGGATGGAAGGAAGATCACTCCTTCGATCAATTCCAAGTTCCACAAGTACTACCTTTCATAAGAGACTTTTGTCCTGCATGATGATAAACAAGTGCTTCATCTGATCTGTAGGATAAAAAACATCCCAACACCATTGTCCAAATCACATGACGTTAAATTTTTCAATGTTTCATCCATACCATACAATGGTAAACTTCATGGGTCATTCCTATCGCATGAAATTAAAATGTGTTAATATTTTCTTCACCACACGATGTTAATATTACTAGAATTCAAGAACTACATGTGGCTTGATTCCTTTCCTTATGGGATATGTTGTGATGCTCGATCATTTTTTCTTTGAGCCCATCCCTTGGTTCATTAACCTCACTTTTTTCCCATCTAGCAAGATGTTAAAAAACTACCTCATCTAAGCTTCATGATACTAAAATGTACAACATTGGTGGTCCTTTATACATGACCTTAAAAGGAAAATTCTCCATGTACCTAGAAAATGATGTTAAATTGAGCACCCAAGTCAAAATATCATGACATTAAACTATGTATAGCTTCCTTAGGAGAGTATTGTATGGAGATGGGCCTCCTTGTTCCTTATTCACATTGGGTTATAATTTCCACACCATATAATTCATATTTGGAATGATTTTCCCACCAATTTCAATACCACATGTTGTTAAACTTCACGGTATTCAATAACTACATATGGGTTGATTCCCATCATTATGGGATATGTAGTGATTCCTGAACATTTTTTTTCAGGTCCTTTACCATGTTGAAAAACCTTTTTATCCCTTTGGCAGCTGCTATGGTTCTAAATATACAACTATAAACAATGAGTTCAAGTCCAAGCATCATGACTCTAAATTGTATTCATTCCTCCATATGAATATGTGGTATGGTGATGGGACTCATTGGTCCTCATTCACACCGGGTTTCATACCTCAGCATGCTATGTATATCCATTAGAGATGCACCCAATGGTCCAAGATCCACATCCTTAAACCAAATCTTAACATCCTTATATCATGATAATAAACTTCATTACACTATTTTCCTCACCACATGGTGTTAAAATTAAAAAAAATCAAGAAATACATATGGATTGATTCCTATCCTTATGGGATACATAGAAACACCATGAAATTTTTTCTTCAAGTCCATCCCTAGGTTCATTTACCTTTTTACCCATCCTTATCCTCCTCTTAATTTGGCCCTAACCCATCCTCCTTTTCATTTGTCACCGACCCACTACCATTCCATATAGAAGTTCTATCTTGAGTAATCTTTCCTTGAGAATGGGTTTAAATTGTTGTATCTAATATTCCACATTGACCTACTCAGATGCACTATGGTTTAGAACCTAGAGTGTTGGATACTGCATGGAAATTCACTCATTATATATCTATGCTTCACATGTCCCTTTATTTGGGTCCCCATCATCTTAAATGTATGACAAAACTCCCTAATGTAAGGGTTCCTATACAAATTTCCAACCTACCATCCTAGGACGATTCCCTAGAAGACTTCAGATGACATTTTAAGATAGGCCCCATGTTTCAACATGTTAAATAGTTGGCCCTCATGTGTATATTCCCATCTTAGGTAATACGATCTTGATGTTGTGTTTCGTAGAAGTTCAAATCTTATCCTCCATCTTCACACCCTCCTCATTGTGATCTAGATATCAGGTTTCATGATTCATATATTTCCACCTATTTATGATCTAGAGGAACTCCAATACCCTTAGTGTTACTCTTCCATGAACCTTTGTGCGTTGAGAAGCAGACTAAAGTTGTCAAGATATCCTCAGCTTGAAAACACCATTACCCTTTGTTTTATTCCATGTTTTAATAAGATACCATCACTACTCATTGTTTCCCACACCGATCATGACTCATGTGGGGTTAGGAGTCTTGGTAGGGTTTTCACCCACATGGAGGAGCTACAAAATCCCATTTAGTTCTAATCTATATGACCTTAAACTAGGAGTTAGATTCTATACATCTTGACTATAAACTCTATGTGGGTTTTCCCTAGGAGTGTATTATATGGAACAAGAATCATTGGTCCTCATTTACCTCATATTATTCCTATTATTTCATACACGTCCCTTATGAAACACTCACCCACCGTATGGTCTAAATTCTATGACCATAAACTAACAACCATTTTTCTAAGAAATATGACATTAAACTATATGTTATTATAGGGTATTATACTCTAAATTTAGTTGGGTCCTACCAATTCCATTATTTGATATGATCGGGCATGAGACCTAAGGTTTTGGGTTCTATACTGGTGTTTCCTTGTCCCGTCTCCTTACTTCAAGTCTTTCCGTGTTTGAGCTTCCACCATCTCTTACATTCGGATAGGAGGACCCCTTAACGGTGCTGGTATCATGCCTCTTTAGCACACCTCTTGTACTATTCCAATTCCTTAATTGATTTACTATGATTAATAGTGAATCCTATGTTTCAAACATGGATATCATCTAATTCGGTGTTTACATACCCCATCATTGAATAGTGAAGTGCTCAACCCTATGTTTCGAACATGGTAAATTGTGCTGCCCATCAGTCAGTCCTTACACAATTTGGATCCCTAAGGATTTTTTTTATATATGTCCCACCTCCCTATGTTTTAGTGGAACTCTAACACCCCTGGTGTTTCCCCTCTTTGCATCCGCACACGTGGAGCAAGATTTTTAGTATCTCCATGAGATCTCACCCTGAACTTCCCATTACCTTGTTGTACTATTCTACATGTGATTGGGAAAGTGTAATCATACTCATTATTTCCTACACCAATCATGGATCACATGGAATTTGGGATTTTTTGATATTTTGTACCCACGTAGAGAAGTTTCACAACCCTTCTAGTTCTAAATAGTATGACTATAAACTAAGATCCTCTCCATGGTACTCTCAGGAATACGTTGTTTTGTGTAATTATGCCTCCCTTGGTCCACATTCAGGTTTGGTTTGTAAATTCCCTCACAATAATTGTATCCATCATAGATACATTCCCACAATCAATAACTACATATTGTTTGATTCCCATCATTATGGGATACGTAGCGATGCCTAGACATTTTGTATTTGGGCCCAGATGTAGATTCAATATTTTGGCCCCTTGTCCTGAGTGTGGTTTTGATGGGCCTCCATGGTCATCATTCACATTGATTTTTTAACAACACCACACTAAACACATCCACTTGAATCATTTTCCACTATGGTCTAGGAAAACAAGACCTTAAACTGTTTGCAACAGTTCCAAGCATTATGAACATAAACTATTTGAAGATCCTATAGTCCAAGCATCAAGACTTTAAATTGTAAGCAAGAATGGTTTGAATTATATGTCTATAAACTAAGAACCATCTAGTCCAATCTATACAAAATTAAACTACATAACACCGCCATGATGTCTTTTCTTGAGAAGACATCACATCCAACACTGTTCTTGTACCATGCTATATTTCAGAACTATATATTTCTTGATTCCCATCCTTATGGAATACGTAGCAACTCTAGAAAAAAATTTCTTTAGGACAAACCATAGGATCATTATCCCTTTTCAGGCCCCATTTCCCATCTTTTCCTTGGTATTTTAATATTTTTCAAGCCACCATTGGATCATTTATGTTGTTTTCATCTCTTCCAAGCCATGAAAACATTCTAGGAATAATAATTCTAGTCCATGAAACACAATAACAAATTGTAGGACACATCCTAATCACATGACATTAAACTATTCCATTCATGGTGCTCATTATATAATGTTAAACTATAAATAATTCTAGGCCCTCACCTGATAGTTCCTCTCCCAAATTCATTTTCATCCACCACATTGTTCAAATTTTTAGCTATCACATGACATTTGAGGTGATGTTTCCCTTTCATGACTAGTTTGACCCTTTTTCATACCAATGTTACTACACCTAATGTGCACTAAGACACAGTGGCTTAATTATGATAGTGTTGTATGCCATTTGAACTTTATATCACTCCACTACCAGACTTCACATTCCTTTTATTCAAAACCCCATCCTCATTCATGTCTGAAGGAAACACCTAACAACCTAGTCCCGTGCACATCGGCTCACCTACCATAATGGGACATCATTCTAGAAGACATCAGATGACTTTTTGATTTAGTTCCCATGTTTTGAAGAGGGTTAGTGATTGACCCTCACCTATTTTTTCTTATTCTATGCTAGTGGTTCAGGTACTATGTTTCAAATATGGTCAGTAGGTATCTCGTACTGTCAATCCATCCTCATTATGTTCCAAATTTTGGGTTTCATGATATAAAATTATCATTTCCCTTTTTTCAAATTGATTCTAACACCTGTGATGTTATCCAACTCAAGCACTAGTTCACATTGGGAAAAGAAAGTTGGATATCTTTAGAGCACTATTCTCTACTCACAACTAGTTTCATCTTGATTTCTTTTGGTGGTTAGTCAACAACAGCAGACCCTGAATATTCAAAGATTACCTGAAATTTTCATATGAGATATGATTGAGATGCGGTAATTAATGAAAAGAAGAATTTTTCCATGCATTTAGTTCAAAGAATGAAAAAAATAAAGTATGTTTCGTCTATTTGAAAAAAAAAACCCTTATAGATCAGTCCCTTCACTGGAATGCTTCACCTCTTCCACCCTTTAATGCCTGGCATCCAAAGTTTTCCACCACCGCATGAGATCCCTCTCATCATCAATGGCCACTAATCAAATCTCATTATCCCTAATCTATGCCTATTCATATTCATCTCAGAGATCAGCTACATTACTTTTCACATTATCTATCTACACTTGGTCCTCCTCTAGGTGGAACTTCAGTCGTGTGACAAGTTCTCGTTGATTAGTGATGAAGGATAATTGTTTGTTTGCCTATTATTCAAGGAACTGGATCTACTATTTGACCTCCTAGAACATTCATATATTGTCAGATTTCTCCCAATAATAGGCAGTATCTAGATGCTTCTTGGTTTACCTCATCTTCTGAGCCAAATAGTCACTAATCAACACATCAATTTTGTGAGCGTCCACCCCTCCATCTCAGAGACAGTGCTACCAGGTGCAGAGTGACCCCATTGGGTTCACCCATTGTGCCTACAAATACTATAGTAAGAACTTTATGTATTTATAAACCCTACATCATGTCTTGATGCTTTCCTTAGCTGCATTTTAGTCAAAATCATGTAGATCCTCAGGTTATGTGGGTTTGTATTCAGGGAAAATGCCTAGATGTTTAGTGGTAGTTTATTCCTCTAGTATTCTTTCTAAGGTGATGGTATCTATAACATGGGGGTGACCATATTAACTATTTCATTATTTATAATTCTCCCCTACACTAGCTTCAATTTCCTTATAAGTGGCATTTTATGTGGATGCAATGTCATGCCCACCTACTACAAAGTCCAGATCTTCTTGAATGACCAGCTCCTCATGCATAGTTGCAGTCACAAGAATAGCTCCCTTGATTTCCCAAAATATTATGGTTTTTGGGACTATAATCATATGATCACTGCATTAAATGATTCACCCCAGTTTCCTAGATCCTCTAATGATATATATGTGTGTCTATAAAAGTAGAAACTTATGATAGCTAAGTGCAGTTAGATCAAGTGCCTGATCACTATAGAAATTTTCACAACTGGGGAACCTTCATCACTTGTTAACTTTATGATTTTCATGGAAATATTATAGAAAATGGGAGAATCCTATGATTCTTTGTTCATCTTATTCCCCCCCTAAGTTGGCTCACCACTGGCTCTTATGGCCACAACCATCACATTGTCCAATTCAGCCCTAGATGTAGGTCTAGAGTGATATATATCTATGGAAATCAATGCATTCTCACCCCCTATAGTGGGGGTTACTTAGTCAATATCAATATTCTCCTAAAAAATAAAAGCTTTTATTAGTGGATCTAAGTTATGAAAATATAATTGATTGAGAAGGTGTAAGATACGGCTTACTTCAAGATGCTCGATGAGTCCCTCATCAGAGCTAGCAATATCACCACTCTCCCAGGGCATTCCAAAATGAGCCATTTTCTCCTAGTCATCCCCCCTCCACCAAAATATTCATCCAAAAACAATTCTTATTATTATTATTTTTCCTCAACTTCATCATCCTCTCTTTCTTCTTCATGTTCTTCTTATTCTTCTTCATAATGAATGTCGTCATTGGGTATCATCTCTTCTAGATCATGATCTTGGCTGATCATGACATTCAAAAGGAGATCTGGTTATTTTTATTACCCTATTGTTGTGTATATATGTCCATGGTTGTCTGATACACATGTCATCATTGAAATTTTACCCTATCTATGACCCAGATAATCCAAATTTCTGGCATCTGAACTCTATTCTGCATCAGTTTCCACCACACGTCTTCAAGATTTATCAATTATCATAGCATTTTCCAGGCCAACCAAAGTGTGAGTAAGATTGAGTTAGTAGTAGGATTAAACATATGTCTCAATTGATTTCTAGGGGTTTCTTTCATTAGCTCACGAGGTAGTTTTCGGGACCACACCTCCTCAAGAGGTGGAGATTTTGTTTCACCCTATGATGTTCCCACTACCGATGTTCTACCTCATGGTGTCCTTGCTACCTAATTTAACTCCTACATCACCCCATGAATGGAAGACCACATCCTCTCCTGCTTCCAAGGTTCCACTACCTTGATCTTCCAAATATTTCTTCATAGTATCTTGTTCAGATATGCTAACACCCAGTGCACAACATATTCCTTTGATAGTTTGGTAGCAACATTTTTTGGGGGTAGCATGATCATTTCACTAGATCCAATAGTATTTAACATATAGAGTAGCTGAAGGTGGACACAAGGGTTCCACTCTTCGTAGACTTTGGTATACACATTCTTCAATAATTACTGAATGAATCTGATCTATCTGGAAAAACGGGATGGCATTTATGGTTCACAAAGTATTTTTCATTAAATTCAAGAAACTTGCACTCCACCCCTAATACTCTGTAGATATTCCCTATGATATAATGATCCTTGGAGGTCATCCACCATGTGGCTGGCCAGATTCTATAAGGGTTTGAAAATGAAATTTTCATGATTAAAAATCTGGATCTTGACCCTTCCTCATTGAGTGTTAGCATCTAGACCCCAGAAATATTCAAAATAGATTGTTTTCGGCTTTTTCTTGGGGGATGGATGGAATTTGGAAAATCATATCCACCAATTTGGGACACAATCCAACCATGTGGGATCTAGAATGGTCCATAGATTCTACTGGGTGTGCCTCCCCTTGAGATGTTCCCCAGGATACTATAGAGTCTTTCTAAGATAGGCACCCCCAAAATGACCTTATTACGGGCTTTCATAATCCCTTCTATCACTAACATTCCCTGGTGGACCCCCATTCTTGTAATCATCATCGGAAATAGCCAACTAGTTTTAAAGTTTTCATGAAAGGAAACATAGCATATCCATGGGTGCTAGCTCTCATCCATGCTGAACTCCCATGTATGATATTGTCCTACCTCCAGGACCACCCAATATAATCATTCCTTTCCCCTCTGTGGTGTGTTTGGGAACTCTATCCCTTGGATTTGAATTCTCATATTCTTATCCCTATTAAAGAACATGTTGATCCATTCTAGGTAGGGGATTTCCCTTGGGATATAGTCAATCCCCAACTTCTCTGTCATCGCATCTAGTAGATTCCACATCATGATGAGACATCATGCTCTATCTGCCCAGATGATTTTTTATTAGAAGGAATTCGTTGTATTGAAGTCCCTCTAGAGTAATTCCTCTAATGTAGTGAATTTCCTAATGGATGATACAAACCTCACAATGGTGGAGGTGGAATGTATTCTAGTTAGGGGACCACTGGCTAAAAAGCTTTGAAACCAATTCTTGTTGACTGTAGAGGTGGAATTGTGATGTCCATACTACATCAAACAACCCAATATGGTGTAGTTGTGCTCCAAATTCCTCAGATTTGTGGAACACCCAGTATGACCATTCCCATTCTCTTGTGAATTTACCTACAAACCTTAGGTCCTAGTCCTTCTTCCAACCCACAGTTTTATTCTTTATACTTCGTCGGACGGTGATCACATTGTGGTAAAGGGATACATTAGGAACTGGTTTGTCCCCCATGATCATTATGGTTCTCATATTCAATTCATAAATAGAAATGTGTTGATGGTCCTTGGCATAAGGGTCTTTTAAAGTAATGTTTTATCAGTGGAGATTATCTTCATGCATGAACCATGACTATGGTGAGTTAGTCTTGAAACCCAGAATGGCTGCTTCATCCAAAAATATATATGTTCCATAGTGGAGGACTATCACTTAGGAGGTGACCTTTATGAGGCTTTGTCAGCATGACCAAGAGAAACTTATTGTTTGATATCACCCTTCTAGCATGATGTATATTTGGATTCCCAATCATCTCTACCCTCTTTGTGGAAAAGGTAGCCTCCCTTTCAACAGAATTCTATTCACCATCCATGTCGATCAGGTTTTTAAGACACTATGGTTGATGCACAAAATACTGAGGTCTGAAGCGTAGAATGATGTTCTACACAATAGATCAAAAAATGGAATCATAAAATCCTAACAGTTCTGAAGCACGGATGAATCAATAGCTAAATGTAAATAACCAATCGAATTTGAGATTTATGTGAAAGAATAATAAACTTACACGCATCAGTGAAAATTCTATTATCTCATAGAAAGTCAAAGTACTGTTCCTAGGTCCCCCCATATATTTATAGGTGAAGACTAGATCTTTTGTACACACACAAGGAGCCATACGTGTTGGTCTCTGAATGTTGAGTACACCATTACGAGTGCATTATATTCTTTGAAATTTCTCTTGGAACCCAACCTTCTTGTCCCCTATCATCTCATATTCTGAGGGGGGTTTGTTAGTTTTGAATTTTACTTGAATTAGAAAATGGTCATATTTGAGAAAATAGAAGAGACCCTATAACTCACCGGGACATTATGAGTATTGTGAGGTAGAAAAACAAAATATCCAAGTGATGTGTGCAAGGATGAAAACTACATGTAAATTCCTTTCACTTAAAATGCAATTTTAAAGGAATTATTTTTCTCTGGCCACCCAAAAATGGCCAAGGTGTATGCAAGGAAGTGGGGAGGGTGACATGAAAAAGATCAAGCCAGGTGTAAGGATCTTTCATGCCCAATGTGATGTCAATGGTCCACTTCCACATTGTATATCATATGCACCGATTCTAAATATTTTTCCTATAAATAGAATGAAATCCCCTTTATTCAATGTAACAAGATGGAAGTTGAACTGTCTCTCCCACACATGCAAGATATCCTATTCAACGATAGCGCACAAGGCATGGATCCCTCAAGGTGCATGATCTTTCAGATAGGTCCCCTATGGATCAACCTTCATGTGGGACCATAAGGGATTGACCTTATCCCATTTACTTTTTTCCAAAGGAAAGTGCATGCCAGAGACCTCCCTTGCATGAAAAACATTCCATTGTGCCTCTTCTATACATCTTCCTTCTATAGTGTGTGAATTTTTCTTCTACACATCATGTAAAAACCCACTACCTTCAGCTCTATGGGTTTTGGTTATCCCAAACCACCATGTTTGAGCCCCTATTGTGTTCAAATCCCGCATCTTTCACAAACCTCTTTTGTGAGGCCCTTGAGGGTTTTGTGTAGTTATTTTATGTTCCCTCATGTGGTTCCTCATCATTTGTTGACCTGCCTCTTGATTTTTGAAATAGGAGCACTAATTCCTCTTTCTTTTTGGAATATAAATGTTAATGTTGACCACACAACTGACCACACTTCCAACCCACTCCCATTAGGAATTTCTAGTGCCTTCCCTTCACCAAGGGTTAAAAAGTTCTAGTTATGTATTTCCAAAGAGTAAATATTGATCCCTCCTTATTCAAGTTGTATGACGTTAAACTACCAAGAACCCACATCCTCAGCACATGACGTTAAACTATGGTCTCACCCTATCTCATGCACATTGTATTCCCTTCTTTGGGCATTCTCCACACCCTCTCATATCCATGGGAGTGAGATATTCTTCACATGGAATGGGATCCTCCTCACATGGATGGCATATTCCCACATGGAAGGACATCCATCATGGTATGGCCCCTAGCCTTTCTTATAGGAGGCATCACTCTTGCTCTTACTTTACTCTTCTAATGGTAATGACCAAAGGGGGGATGGCCATCACGGACTCTCGACCCCCATCCCTCTCACATTGAGCTTTGACTCCATTGGTCGATTCTGCACATAATCCCTACACCATCCATTTCTAACACATCTTTTACAATGTGACCATTTGGTCTACTACTTCCTCTCATTTCTCACACCTATAATGAATTACATGGGCTTAGAGGTTATTATTGATTGTTACCCCCTTCTTCTAGGAATCCCTCATGAAGTAAGCCCTAGATTCCACCATTCACGGTCCACTATCCATGTGTAATCCCCAAACAACTAAACTACATGGGTTTTTATCCCTATATTATATGATGGGACTATAGGATTCCTCCCTGAGGTTCAATACTTACCATTGGTAAACCTTGGTGCACTCCTCCTAGGGGTGCACCTCCTAGATCTAATCATCCACCATCATTAATTTACATCCTAATCTTTCCCTCAAGACACTATATCTCAGGAGGATCATGCCCCACCTGAAGGTCACATCTCTTTTGGGTCCACCTGGGTACCTTCAATGCATAAGTGTCACACCACATTCTTGGGCCACCTCTTTAGGTGTAATCCTCAACACCCCTATCAGAACTACATGTTATTTGATTCCCAACCAACTATAATATGTTGGATACCTCTCCATGGTTCAACCCCAACTCCATCATATTCACATTGGATAACTATAATCCTTACCACATGACACTAAAATACATGGGATACAAAAACTATGTGAAATTTTATCACTATCTTCTAGACATGGTACATAGGAAGCCTCCTTGAAGTTCAAGACCAACAAAATTAATAACCCATCCATTTATCCCACATCATTCACAACCATCCTAATTCTTACTCGGGCCATCACATACCAGTGGGTTCATGAAATTCATTCGGTTCATCTCAGTGTGAAATCCCCAATCAGATGCTCCATCACATCACCCTTTTCCTAATGATATATTGTCATCCATTTGGGCCATCTCAGAGCATAAGCCCCATCTACATTACCACTACTCCTAGAATCACCTGTATAGTCTTAGTGTGTAAGACCCACACAATCCACACCCTCTAACCAAGAGAAACCCTCTTGTGAAGGGAAGTCTCAGTGCTTAAACACCACATCATCCCTTTGAACTATGTGGGTTTTGATCGCTCTCTTCCAGACAAGGTTTCTAGAAACCCTCCATGAGTTTCAATACCAACCTATGGTAAACTGTGGTTTCCCCCTCATTGGGGATCACCTTCTCTAATCCACCATTAGTGGTGTCTAGATCAATCTTTTTTGTATAAACCCTTCCCTTTATAGGACACACCCCTCTCAAGTATGTCCTAATTGGGTGTTATGATCCATCCATATGTTAAACCTTCTTGGTGTTCCCTAATAGGGATGTACCTATCTAATCCACCTCCACAATTGTTCTTATCATCCCATTATGTCTCCTAAAGACATTAAAATCCTGACCATCCATCTCCTCTAGATGTTAAAATCACAGCCTACACCTTTTTGAACATGGTGTGCCTAAGGGAAACCCTATAAGACTTTTATATGGAATAAGATACCCTGTAAACAATGTGGTAATCCTTGGGTTTCAACACCTTTGAGATTCCCTCTTATGAAGAAGAATATAGGTGACCAATGTTCTAGTTTCCGGATATTCCACTGATTCACAATGTGACTAATTCCCTAACTGAAGGTTTCTACACTAACATGGCCCATGGAATTTCCAAACAAAAGTATAATAATTAATAGTCATCCCAAAAGATATGGAATCAAGAATGAGTTTCAGGAAAAATTTCTTAATCTATAAGGGAGACTTGAACTGGGTGAATAATTATAAGGAGGAATTCATGGAAGAAGAGACCAATATCCCATCATCCTATTTCTATCAAGGATTATAAATCTCTGAAGAAGTGTGGAAATATTCCCAAATTTTGAAATTAGGAATGCATCATACAATGTAGTCTGTTAGAATATGAAGGATGCACGATGAGCGGATACACCCCGGAGGAAAGCGTCAGAAACAACTATTTTCAATACTATGTTTTATGGGGTTTGGGGAAAGACTCTATTTATACATTTTCTACTACATGATACTATTTTGAATAGTTAGACTCAATATCATATTCCTAGTACACCATATTTAATTCAGAAGATAAAAATATTGTTTCATTGTCCATCGGTATTGTATGAGGGACACCAAACATGGTGATGGTGTTGTACTTCGTGAAATTGACATTTATTATTATCCTAATATAATTAAGGGGTATTGGTTCATCCCATTTATAGATGAATCTACTAGTAGTTAGGTTATATATAAACATATTGGTTGTACTGGGAGGTTGTGGTCCCCCAATATCCATTCCCAATATGTATAACTTTTATGAGTATTTGGAATTGTGCAACAATTCTGATGGTTGATGCATGAAAAAGGAAAGGACTTTATAGTGATGACACTTTCTAGTGAACTGTGTGAAATCCTATATCATCAATGTCCATAAATATTAAACCCTTCTAATTTGGTGATAAATATCGGTTCTTTATTGATGAGAACCATAGACAATGGCTTGGACATCTCGTATAATGGTGATAGTTTAATCTCCATAAATTCACCTATGGAGGACTCTATTAAGTCCTAATTTATAGAGGACTCTCTAATGACTTGTGATTTCATAGATGATGAATTTTATGACCTTCATCATCTTTTATCTTTCCTGGGTCTATCCAATGAAATAATCCCACATTAGAGGTAGTCCAGTATGGGTATCATACAACCATTAACAAGATTATATAGATCATGTGTAGAATCCACCTCATTGATCTCTTCTATTTCAACTATAAAAAAATGAGGATACCATGTTTGGATGTTGAATGTTGATGACTATTTTTCTATATTTAGAACTATGAAATATACAACCCAATTATCCATTACATATTCTAGAATATTTTTTGAGTGAGGGATATGATTCAACGTTTCCTCTTAGGGAAATTATTTCATAAATACTCATACCTATTCATGTATGGTTATCAACTCTTCATTACTAATAGTGTAATCACCATTTACCTTCTTGATTACTATCTCTAAAGAACCTTTTAAATTCAGATAATTCATTGGTATTTGTTGCTGGATATCTAACCTAAAATGTGGTTCTTGTGTTCTTCCTCATTTTGGGTTAATACTTATAACAATAGGAAACAATAAGGAAGAATTGCCTTTTCTGGAGAGATATAGATGAATCCCAACCCAATATCATTGAGCATGGGGTCTTAAATCATTTTTAGTTTTAGGAATATAGATATTTAATCAAAATAATTCCCCCATATTCTTAGGGAATTTTGGATTGGAAAAATTTATTCTCCAATAATATTTGAATCAATATGAGTTTATTCTAAAGAAGGATGCTCTGTGGGGAAGTCTGCTAAATAATTCACCATAATTTCCTTTTATGGTGTGACTTGGATATCAAACTACTACATGATGGTTGACTACAATGTCAAATTTTTATTCATCATAGGGTGGTTGAGAATATACCCGAGTGGGTCAATTTGAGAAACCAAATGGACCTTGTGATGCTGTAAATAGTGGCACAATTTCTAAACCACAATTATTAAATCTAGATAGTTATTCTTGATATCTGAGTAATGAGTTTCAATATTATTCATAGTTCAACTGACATAATAGAGACTATTTTCATTATAATTTCAATATTTTGTGTGAGGAAACCCAAAGTGACCACTCTAAACCTTCATCATATATGATGAGTGAATTTCCATCAACATGAAGAACCAACACTATTAGAATATGAAAATACTTCTTGAGACTATAAAATGATTCGTGATAGTTTTTATTACACTGATATGTGGCCCCTATTTCCATCAACATGGTGAAGGGAAATCAATTTTCTGTAGGTTTTCCTATAAATCGTCGAATTTAGTCTTGGTTTAGTTATAGTTCTCTTAAATGTTTGTGGTTTTGAGGAGGTAACATGTGAAGGGTACCCTTTTTCTTCTTGAGGTAAAGATCAATGCCATGATTGTGTACTATAGATCATAGAAACATTCCTGAGGTTATACCAAAATCAAATTTTAGGGAATTATTTTTTAGGATATGTTGTCATGACTTGATGAAAAGCATGTCATGGTCGGGAATAATGGAAAAATGTTGCCAATATTTCACCACCTGATCATTGAAATAAATCATGATAGAATTTATAGGAATTATATGGATTATGTGGTTTATAGAACACTGGTATGTAGCACTAATGTTCATTAGGATGATGGGAAATACCCGATAGAAATATTATCAATTTTGTACCATGAAGAAAGTGGATTCTTCATCATTATGGGATTCTTTAAGGTCATCATATTATTTCCATTCCTCTACCTCTTCCTATCCTCCTCCTATTATGAACAAATTATGGTGGATGATTGATGAATGGGTAATCATTAGAGTTAATAGAATTATTCATATTATATGATTTAGAGGTAAATATGTATCTATTAAGTCATTATGATATGATAATAACATCAAATTCATCTGATGGCATAGGGGTCTACTAAATTCATGGGGATATAGAGAGTGAATTTTTACCCAAAGCATCTCCATTGATAAAAGAATCACAATACATTCAATAAATTTTAGGATCATATTACATGATTGATATCATGAGGGTTTGAAAATACATTACAAATTCACAACTGGAATCATCTCTCTAGTTGATGGGTTGAAAATATTCATCATTGATCCCCTAGAATGGCATGGATATGGTCATTTCCAGAATATTTGGGGTAGCAACCTAGTAATCATCATCATTCAATGGTCACATCTTTTCTTTCTAATAAAATCTTGAATTAATATATTGAGGCTCACTAGATTCAAAATGTTATTTATCAATGTATAATGTCCTACTATCCCAATTGAAATTGTCTTTGAGACATTGGTGATTTGATAAATGGATTATTGCATGGTTTTGATACCAAGGCCTTCCTTGAATAAAATTGAATTTTGTATCCTACCATATGACCACTAATTCTGATTCAGAAATTATATCCCCAAATTGAGTTCTAATGTTGATCAATCTAAGTGTATTTTCATTAATATTTACATAATCATGAAGTTTCATGGGAGAGGGAGATATGTATGTTTCATTGTATCCCAATGAGTGAAGTGTTTGTATCGGAATGAGATTGAATCTAGAGACATTATCAATGAATGATCAGAAGATATCAATGTCTTCTATTCTATTGGTCACATATAATTGACCAATGGTTCATTGTATCACATCATCCTAATCCAATTCTATAGAAGATATAATTGTATGGAATTATATATTTTATCTCTCTACACAGTATACCTTAAAAATAGTGGCCTCAGATTCAAACTCTTGAGTGAATAATTGGACCTCTACAAGTGGTTCTTAGAGATCCTTCAAAATATTTTGAGCATCCATTAATAAATGTTTTCATAGAACTGCGGACAACTATTTTAGGAAGTCTTACTTTTGAGTCATAGGTCTATAACTTCCTATGGGGGGCCATTATTTAATATGAACATTAGAAGATTATTTTCCTAGTTTTGAAAAATGTGATAGTTTCATAGATAGTGAGGGAAGTTTTGCTACTATTGGACTAGGACAACATAACATGCCAACCTATATGGGCCGATGAGACTATTTCACCACATCAATATGATAATTTAAAATAATAGGGTTTTGAAGACTCTTAAAATACATGGGTTAACATCCCTTCTCTTCCTATTCTCTCTAAGGGGTTCTTTAATGAATATTAACAACATAAATGGATCAAGGGGGTGTTTCTATAATAATGGATTAGACCACCACTATGTTTTCCCCTTAATCCTTGTCACCTGGGGCTGCTACTGGTAGTTCTCTAATCTGGAAAAGGTGACTTGGGTTCATATTCATTCTTATAATCACATATTGGATCCATTATGTTGATGAAATTAAGGTAACTAATGATTAGTTCATCATTTGATTATGATTCCTTTTAAACAAAAAATTCTCACAATATCGTTTGGTGGGGTGGTTCACATGCTCTTGGGGATAGAGGTATGAATTCTAAGAGAGTCTGACCTATACTTCTCATTTGTACAAGACCATTCCCATGTATTTATTTTTATATTTAAGGACATTTTTTTCTAGAAGATTGGATTTTTTTTGCAGTACAATGCCAATGATGTTCGTTGTATTATGAAAGAGGAAACCAATTTTGATGTTTGTTTAATTATCTTTGTGCTGACAAAAACATGTGTTTGGTTGATTGATTTCATACTCATCTAATCATTAAAATTCCTATTCAAACTTTATCATAACTTCTTTCCATTCGCCTTCTTCTATGGGTGTTGTTTTGGAAACACACACCACATGTTCTGGTGGTTTACCCAATATCACTTACTCATAAGAAATGATATTTTACAAAATTACTTTAAAAATAAAAAAATATTGAATGTTATGACCCCGCATTATGTGAAAAGGGGAAAAATTGGGAAATCAACAAGACCGACTTAATGGGGACTTAATGTTCCAACAATTTTAGAAGGTTATTTTCCATTGCTGCTATAATGTTACATGGAACATTCTCATCTCGGAATAAATTGAAATTATTATTTTGGTATTCTAATTGACATTGTGTAGGATCTCATCACTCATTCTAATAGGGGTATTATTATTGATCTTTTCATCTTGGAGGAGGTTTCATGTGAGGAGGTGGTGGATTTGAATCTATAGCCAGCATAGAGGCCAGTTGTAATGTGATGGCCACGATTTCCACTATCCTATTTCACATTTCCTGAGCTAATCAAGTTGGTGTAGATTTTAATGTGTTCTCAAAATAAATTCCTACAACATGTATGAAACCATATCATGATCCTATAACTCACCAAAATCATTACCAGGATAACTAGTGTTTTTATATCATCGTGAAGTTTCTCACTTTAAAGACTCAACAATTCCTATTGATGAAGTTATAGGTTTTGGGACTATGTCAAACCCTTAAACCTAGTAATAAGAAATGAGATCCTCTAGTTATATTTTTTATTGAAACATGAGGGTTGAGTAATGATGTTTAATGTAATTTATATCTAAATTGATAGAGTAATTGTTTCTTAAGATTCACCCACACCATGAGTGATCCATATAGTAAACTAGTATACCCGAAAAATCTTGATCCCTCTAAGGTCTGCAAAAAACACCTCAAATTGGTTTACTCTTTCTTTTTTAGGGTTACCATCATGGGACCATACTAATTCTCAATGTTCACATGATTCTATTCTAAATCCACCATATTACTGAATATTGGGGGTGTCGAATTCTCAGTGTTTGTAAGGAAGAGAGTCGCATCCATGCCTTCATGTTATGGGTTCTTTTATAGTTATACCACTTCACATAATCCTTGAATTGCTTCCAATAGGGCCTCTAATAACTAAATACAATTGATGATATGGGGTACAATGTCCAATTGGGTACGATTATAAATAAGGGGAGATATCAGTTGATCTTGTTGCAACTTCATTACATGTACTCATGTGGGGTAACCTGCATAAGTTAGCCTATGAAGATACAACTGAACTAGCTTTTTTATGCACCTAATAGCGGAAACTCTAAATATCACACCATATTAGGGTATAATTATATTGGATATCAGTATCTAATGTCTATTTTATGTAATTAATATTGTAATTTTGTTGAGGAAAATCCTCTTAGATGAGGAACATCAGTTGGGAGGGTGAGATAAGGATCTTCATGTATAATATAACCCATAGATATGTTTCCCTGTATTTTATCCACATTGAACTTTCACAACCCATTCATGTATTCCTAATACTAAGGGAATAATTTCTCAAGTATTAGAGGTTCAAAATCATTGATAAATTGGTTTTATACAACCACACATTTACCTTCTTCCTTACATGATTCTTTCTGAGGAGGTGGCAAGGTAGAATTTGAGGGAGTCACCAAATTAATAGCAATACTATAGTTGTTAGTACACACACATTACTTGATCATTTTAGTGAGGGTTGAGTTTAAAATAGAGAAATCCTCCACCTTCTCAAGTATATCAGTTTCATTATCTATAGCAACTACATGGGTAGTGCTATAATGATTTTTATCAATGAATATTGAGTTGAAAGTGTCACATTAGTATTAGTAATAAAGGAGGACCAATTTCCATAAGAATATCAGTTGAAAGGACTATAATATTCATGGTATGTTTTACCCTTTATTGATCTCTATAGTGTTCACCCCTAAAGGGCCTCACATCCTCCATCAACAATCCCCTTGGAGCCATCTGGGGAAGGGTGACCAGAATGGAATCACCAAATTATTCATCATATCTATTCTGATCGAGTATGTATGTTCAATAAATGGGAAAAATTGAGAGGTTTCTCCCTTTAACACTCATTATAATATGGAAATTAATGACCTATAATTGGAGGGATAATGAGGTAAAAAATCCTGCAACCCTATGGGAAAGGGCTATTGTCGCTTCACTACTGCAACATTTCACACCAGATTTTTTGACCTTATATGGATGAGTTGATTTTAAAATTACCCTAGCATTATGAGCTATGGTTACTCATATATTTATGATTATTTAGCTACTAATACTTACCTAAATATCTTTTTGATATTCATTCAAGCATGAGAAGGGTGCATCGTATGAGTTGCATGTGATATACTTACTTTTGAAGGAACTTGTATGATATAATATTTTTCTAGGTATGTCTCTCTCTAAGTTTTTCATTAATATTTTATTTATGTTGTGCTTACATAATGGATGTTTTTCATTTGAATAAAAATGGTCTTGAGTTGAAAGGAAACATGAGTAAACTAGATAGGATCAGTGTAGAGAGACTTTGTTTGGGAAAATGACCTATTGTTTGGGGAAGTAGGATTATTTGAATTATTGGAATTTGAGTACAAATGGGTTAACTATTTACATGGGTTATTGTTATGTTGATAATCATTAAAGGTGGTCCAATTTGATTAAAGAGAACATGGGATTAAAACCCATCTATGGAACAATTACACATTGTGTAGATGGATTATACATTGTGTACTGTTAAGGTGTTTTTAATAAAATAAATCCTAGTTGATGGGTTTTTTTGGTGTATTCCATTAAAAAAAATTATAGCATGTGTAACTAACTTATATGTCATGTAATTTATGACCTAATATTTTACAGTATTTTGTGTGGTTAAATTTCATTCTAATTTATTGCTGATATTCTCCTCTTAGCCTAGGTAAACCCTCTATGTGATTTTGGAGTGTTAAATCCCTTTCTGTATGTCCTATTTGTGTGATAAATCCATGGTAAGTGTTTTTTGTCTAGCTTCTTCTATCTCTCCTTTGGTAATCAAAACTTTGTTGTGATATACTTTGACCATGTACATTTTTTTATCTTGATGGTTTTTTATCTAGTTTTCTCTTGGAATTCATCCCCACCTTCTTTCTCATGGGTGTTTTCCCTTCAGATTGTTGTTGGATTGTCGCTTAAAGGTAGGGGTATAATTCCAAACCCTATGGTTTGATAATTTCCATATTTATTCAATATTTTGATTGCACCAACATAACATGCACCCAAATAAATTAATAATGAATGGTATATTTACATGAATTCCATTATTTTAAATTGGATTATGACCTAGTGTATGGATACCAATGGGGTGAGTGAAAAATGAATATTATTAAATTTTATAATGGATTAATTCATGTTTAGAATCTTGCATCACCTTAGGTGTTTTCTTGATATAGAATCCCTAATATGGGTTTTCATTTTATCTGATATAACCATTAATAAATTTTTATTTAAATTTAATGTCGTATTTGAATGATAAATTGTAATTTTCAAAATGATCTATTGGGATATATAATGAGATAATGTGATATCCATGTTGTATGAAACGACTTGTGTACCTTGTTGAAATGCTTATATATCAGGCTCAAACCTGACACTTTCACACTTATATTACATAATGTGGATATTTAGTGGGCTCTTCCTAGTCCCATGTTGTAATTATTTTAGAGATAATACTATGTTATTCCCCTTATTTTAATGATTATAGGGATTTCACTCAGATATTGTAATGTGTATTGGGAAATGACCTAGATTTTTTTGACTATACCATGGTTTTATAGTGGTGGTTGGCATGAATGTAATACATGCTTGAGATATTCCAGCATGGCACTGAAGTATGTTTTTTTACCTTTATTATATGGTTTTTTTGGCATAGTTTTAATACATGCTAAAAGATATTCTTGAAAGGAGATGAACCAGGATGTTGTTGTATTTTATTAATTGTAGAATTAATTAATACACATTTTTTTCATTTTTTCATACATTTTTTTATCATAATAGTTAGTTCAAACATAGTGGGGTAGACCTATTGAGTTATATATACACTTTATTTGGGCCACTATTTCATATCCTAATAGATTATGTGGATGCATGTTTAGAAAATGGAAAATGGACTAGCGGTTGATTTCTTACTTGCTAGATGGGCTGGAGTTTGGTGATGGTACTGATGTGGGTTTCAGAACTAGGGACTTTAAGATTTTAAATGAGTTTTTGAGTCATTTACTTCTATTTTTTATATCATTGAACTTAGTTACAATCCAACACTTCATTACATTATTCCTCTATTATTTATTTAATTATTTAGTTGGGTTTTATTGTTGTCTTCCACTATGTCTATACTTTGATTTATTTTGTTTATATGATTTAATTATTAAGATATGAAACTTTATACCATGGGGTATAGTATCCACCCTATACATTTCACACCCCCACTATTAGTCAGAAACCTCTCGTGTATGGGAGGAATTCTTGAGGTCTCGTGACCAAATCATTTTGGCAATGAGAGAGAGTGCCAGATTGGGGTATATTACAATATTGTTTTTATTTGATGATTGGACTTCCTTCAGAGAGGATTATTCTCAATAATATTGGATTTCTCATGAAAAATTCATTCAATGGATCACTCCCTTCAGGATAAATGCTTATGATTTTTGTTCAGGTTCTATTCTTGTTGAGTGTGGCATCCTTGATGAGTAGAATCTGCTTCTAAGAGCTGGCTAGAATCAATGATGTTTAATGAAGTAACATCAACCTATATCTTCTGATTAGTGACCAAGGTAATTCTCAATTATACATTCTCACTTGATCCCCTAATTTGGACACCATATGGGTAATTGGTGATAAAATAGAGCATCCTTTTATCTTGTTAAGAAATGTAGGTTGGAGACCCACCTCTTGTTTCCTAGATTTTAAGCCTAGCTTAGCAAGAAGGGTAGCGAAGCCCTTTTTTTATTATGTTGTTATTTGAGTATATTTAAATGATCTTCACATCCATTATAAAGGAATAATTTCTCCCCCTAGTGACATTGATAAATCCATATGTTCATTTGAATATCATACACACATTAGTCTGAATTTTTTTTTTTTTGAATACCATATTGAGGAATGGGTAAGGGCCGAAACATGACTTTTATATTGTCTTCATCCAATTTTTCCTTCATAAGAAATTTGTACCCTTAATTTTCTATATAAGGTTCCTCTACATAATCAGACCAAAATGATCATTTTCCCACTACCATTCTGTTAGTGGTGGGGTTGTGTAGAATATCCACAACAATGTTAGAGTGAATATGTTCCAAGGGTGGATTAGAAAATTTTAGTTTCCATAAACTAACTTTAAATTGAGAAATCATATCACTTATAAATAACAAGGAATCAGGATTGACTGACCTCATCTTCCCAAATACCTCATGATTTGAGGGCTTTCTCACAATTAATTTGGAAAGGAGATTGCATTCTTGTTGATGTATAATATCACTATAAGGTGGTCCTTCATATTGAATTCCATCATGGGGAGGACTACCAATATGGATTAATATCTGATTTTAGGAAGCAATATTATGTAGTATACACAAGGTAGGACCATCAAGGAGGAAAATATTAATGGGGAGATGTTCTTTTCGTTTAATATTCTAACCATATGAAGGTCTCCATTTTATATATCATGATAAGGGTTATTTTAATCCATCAACTCTTGAAAATAAAGGTGGACATCAAGGAAACAATTCTAGATTGGACCTCTTGAGATTATGGTAGTAAAATCATGAAAACATTCATCACAATTACAACTACAATTCCCATTGATTGGTGATGGTTCAGAAGGATGTTGGTCCACTATTGATAGATGTTTGAGTGATTCTAGAACATTAAGATCATGTAGAGTAAGATAGTTGATATGGTATTGGTTTTAAATTTTCCTATAGGGAGTCTATTTTTAGGTTCTCTCATTTAGGCTACAGAATTCGGATTCTATGGACAATGAATTTTGTATATAGAATATTTCTTGACAGACTATCATGTTGTTTCTGATATGTACTGATAGGATTTTGAGGTTTTGGAAGTCATATATTCCTACCCTGGAGAGGCCATTGAAGGGGACTAGTATTCTCGAATTGGAATTTATGGGCGTGCCAAATCCTATTATCACTTTATCAAAGTATATTTTTTATGAACCTTTGGAGTTGGAGAAAGAATACACATTTTCTCGAGAGAGAAAATCATATCATGTTTATGGATCACTTTAAATTCACAGGTTTGGTTTTCATTCATAATACTCATCACTACCGATGAAATAATTATATACATGAAGATGTTTATAATATGGATGGGAATAAATTCTTATCCTTATATCATGTGTAGGATGTAAAGGCTGACTTTTTCAGCTGGAAAATGAATATATTCCCATACCATGGGTGGATTAGGGATATGTCCCTACTCATATCCTCTATTTAATGTTGGTATATACTATAAATCATAATGTGTGGGGGCATAAATATGGGTCTTCACCCTATTTTCTATCAAGTACTATCATAAGGGTTCTCTGAATGATTCCAAAGTGTGTTGGTAGGATTTATGTTCATAAGGTGGTATATGGTAAATATCATTGGTTTCTGCCACATCTCATATTTGAATTTATCTTTAAATTACAGTAATGTGATCTTCTTCCTAAATTTTTTATCTCTAATGACATGTGCCTATCGTGGGGTGTGGAAAAAACAAATATAACCTAAGTTAAAATGTATTAAAGTGGTTTACCTAGGTTTTCTCCATAGAGGAGTGCTCAACAATAGTGTTTTTCACTTAAAATTAGAGGAATAAGTGATGTTGTTTTCGAGATTATTTGGTCTTCAAAATACAAGAAATAAACTAAATAAAGTAAATAAATTAAGTGGAAGTTTTAAAAAAAATTGATAAATGATATGATTTAAATAAGTGATATGAAATGGTGATCAGGTTAGGGTTAGTTTTCAAATTTTAATTCTATCATAGTTCAACTTACCCAATTCTCTTCTGCTAAGTCGTTAAGAGTGAGAATCCACAATAATTTCTTCTCACTCCCTTAATCAAATAATAATGTGATAATAAACCTTACTAAAACCTCAGATTGGTCTACTCTCCTTCCAATGTGAAATATAGTTGTATCAAACACCCCCAATTATCTTAGTAAATTCCCAATCGGGTCTTGTTTATCCCAAGCAATCAAGAACATTCACTACTCCTCACACACGTACCAGTGATCAATGAGTACTTAACCACTAATTAATGTTATGATCCATTGTATATAAACCAGAACCTAGTTGACTAAGATATTGATCATTGACCAAATAAAAATAAACAACAGAATCTACAATCAGATACAATCATACATGATAATAAAAACTATTATAAGAAATTGAAACTGATTCACAAAAGATAAAAGTGGATATTAAAACATTAAGTGCAAGAACTCAAGAATTAAAAAAGGGAAAAACCTAAACCTCCCCAATCACTCATAAGATCTACCCCACCATGGTAAGGGTAACCTAGTTTAAGGGGTAAGAATAATTCATTACAAAGCTAAGAAGAATGAAATAAAGAAAAGCAAGAACATAAATTTTGATCCTCCAGAATTTGTCTTCCATAAGTTTGCATCTGTTATGCCCACTAGCTGTTCGAACCAAGACAAGATCCCTTATTATAAGATGTTTTAAATTGAGTTTTATTTCTATATTAAAAATATCAAATACTTTGGGCAGGTGTAAAGGAATATATGACTTGATTAGTGAGTTTAACTTCTTCTGGCCGCCAAACACTGTTTCATCCACTCCACTTGGACGCGCCCAAAAGATGCCTTGATGAGATTATTATTTTATGATATTTAATGTTAACTATACCTTGAACTTTATCTTTCTAAAATATCTAGAATCACCTCATTTGAAGGAATATTTAGTGATATATTGCATATTTAATGTAGTGGGGTCCATTCTGCTAGCCAGACTGATTTCTCCATTTGATTGATTTTTCTATACCGTTGAGTTTCAAATTGGGTCTTAGTATAGAAGAAAAAATTGAATCCCACAAGCATATTAAGACTAGAAAAAAGGATTCACTTAAATTAGATCAATAATATAAATTTTATGACCAAACAACAGAATCTCCCAAAAACTTTCAATTTTACAGAATTACCCCATTTTCACATTTAAGCCCAAAATACACCAAAAACACATAAATGGTGAAAATATACTCAAATTGAATAATTTAGATAGATTAAGTCATTAAAAAATATATTAATAATAATGAAAATATTAACTCTATCAGTTCCCCAACACATATCACTTGGACTCCTACACAAGTCAGAATCAAAATAAAATCAAAGAAAATTTAAAACACATGCCCATGAGATACACTAATTCCACAACAAGAAAAAAATATCATGACACATAAAAAAATATTTCAAGTTCTCAATTCATATCATCCAATATATTTCATCTTAATTTCTCCTCCTGTTCACACAAAACACCTACCTCACATGAATTTTCTCTCAACTCACAAATGTCAAAAAAAATTGCAATGTCTTTCTCTTCTAAACTCATATGAGGGTCACCATATGGTTGATAAATTCCTTCATCTTCACACTATATGGGTCAAGGACATGTTTTTATCATGAGTACTTTTCAGTTTTGTTCTATGGCTTTCGATTGTTAGGATTTTGATATGAAAAATTATGAGGCCGAATGAGGAGGGCTAGGCTCTTTTTTAAGAAAAATTGTATTATTCTAATTTTCACTCAAATATGGTCTCCTAAACAATCCACTTAATAGAAAATTAGATCCATCATCATGAAATATTGAAGGAAATTTCACACCATTTTCAATTTCAGTAGAAAAAATTACAATCTTCTCAAATATGATTTTTCTTGAAAGCTCTAGAAAAGGCACAGCTTTCTTTCTCTATTAGAAGCTACAAAAAGGCACAACTTCTCTCATCATGAAAGATCCAGAAAAGGCACATAATTCAACAAAATGAATTCTTTTTAGTATCAAAATCATATCTTCAATATTTGATTTCAAACCAATGTTTCACCCAATGAGGTAGCATAACACAAGATAGATTCCCCCCACACTTAATTTCAAATAGAACATGAAATTTCACTTCAAGAGCAGGTTAGATAGGGAATATTGGATTGTAATTTGGCTAACCTAACAGGTTGTTCATGGATTCTAATGGCTAAAATGATTAAATGTAAAAGGTAAACCATAATGAAAAGGATTTTATTGAAAAGGGGGTTTTAAAACCAAATAAATGCCTCAATCATTTAAAACACAGGTACCTCAAACCCTCAAGTTTTGATAGGAATAAATAAAATTCGGGTTAAATTAAGCATGATTTGGTTCTCTTAATAAATGAGGTAAATGAAAAGAATATGAAATTAATGGTTCAGAAGCCTCACATGAAAGTGATTTTAAATATATAGACAATGATATGTGTCATGGGATTCAAAAATCAGAGTACTTCTCATGAAATTCCAAAATATTTGAACTTGAAACAAAGTCATTTTCAGTATTCATTTAAGCTCAGTTTCATGGAATAAATTATTTCTCCCATGTAAATGGGTTCCAAAAATGTCAAATATAATCATTTCAGATCAAATGTTTCAAAAACACACAAAAATTTAAAAATAAATGCACAAAATTTGAAACACACACATTTTTAAAAAAAAATAGGAATACAAACAACAAATAAAAATCCTAAACTATAAAGGTTCTCTTCCCCACACTTAAATGATGCAGTATCTGTAATGTATTCAAATGGATTTAACATGTAAGAATATTTGAAATTGAATCACAACAATAATGAAAATGTCAAGGGGAGGTATGACCTGATGGAGTTTATTAATAAATAGGTTGGAGGAGTGTGATCTCCTCTATTGGATCTAATGGCATGGTCCCAAGGAATTTCTTTAACATGTTCCCATTAATAGTGAATTTCTCCTCTCCATCCTTCATAATATGAATATCACAAAAAGGATATACATGAGTAACTATAAATGGACCTTCCCATCTGGAATTATGTTTACCTGGCATCAACTTGAGTCTTTAATTTAATAACAACACTTTGTCTCTAGTATGGAAGTCTTTTGGTTGGATCAGTTTTTCATGAGCCACTCTTGTTCTCTCTTTGTAGATCCTAGAATTTTCAAATGATTCCCTTCTAATTTCTTCCAACTTCTGTAACTAAAATATTCTCTCTTTCCTAGCACTTTCAAGATCCAGATTCATCTTCCTCACAGCCCAGTATGCCTTGTGTTCCAATCCCATAGGTAGGTGACAGATTTTCCCATAAATCAACCTATATGGACTCATTCCAGTTGGGGTTTTGTAGGATTTCCTATAATACCATAATGTGTCTTCTAACCTTTGGCTCCAATCCTTCCTTTTTTGATTAACAGTATTTTCTAAAATTCCTTTGATTTCCCTATTGGACACTTCAGCTTTCCCATTAGTCTGTGGATGATAGGGAGTTGATGTTTTATGATGCACCACATACTCTTTCAATAAAGACTCCATTATCCTATTTCAAAAGTGATTCCCTTGATCACTAATGATGGCTCTAGGAACTCCAAACATATAAAATATGTCATCCCTTATAAAATCGCAAACAACTTTAGCATCGTCAGTCTTGGTGGATTTTGCTTCCACCCATTTGGAAACATAATCAACAGAAAGTAGAATATAAGAATTTCCAAATGACATTGGAAAAGGTCCCATAAAACATATCCCACATAATTCAAAAATTTCAAAAAAATTAAGTGGATTTTTGGGCATTTCTTGTCTCTTTGAAATATTTCCTGTAAACTAACATTTTTCACACCATTTGAAAAATTCAAGAGAATATTTGAAAAGTGTTAGCCAATAAAGTCCATATTCTAAAACCTTCCTTGCTTTCCTTTGAGGTACAAAGTGGACTCCATAAGCTAATGTGTGAGAAAACTTAAAGATAGAATCAATTTCAATTTCATTCAAACATCTTCTTATCACTTGGTCATTGCAAATATTTCAAATAAATGGATCATCTCAGATGTAATATCTATATTCATCTTTCAATTTGTGAATTTGGTGAGAATTTAAATGAGACGGTACCTGAGATGTTACCAGATAATTGACCATGTCAACATACCAAGGTACTTATCCTTCAATCAAGTGCAATTTCTCTCCTGGAAGGTGATCATTTAGTGGTTTTGTGTTTGGAATTTCAACTTCAGCAGTGTTGGGAATTCTACTTAAGTGATCATCCACTTGGTTATCAGATCCCTTATTATCTTCGATTTCTATGTTGAACTCCTATAGTAATAGCATCTATCTCACAATCCTTGGTTTTTCTTCATCCTTCTTCATCAAGTACCTAAGAGCTGCATGATTAGAAAACACAATGACATTTTTTCTAATCAGATATGATCTAAATATTTCTAAATCAAAAAAAACTACTAAAAATTATTTTTCTGTTTTTGTGTAGTTAAATTGGGACGCATATAAGGTTTTTGAGGCATATTCAATGACTTGTGGCCTACCCTCAATTCTCTGAGAAAGGACTGCTCTAACTTCTTGGTTTAAAGCATCAAAAAGTAGCTCGAATGGTTCTTCCTAATTGGGTGGCTTCATTACTGGTGGTGTAATCAATCTTCTTTTCAACTCATCAAAGGATTCCCTATATGATCCAATAAAATCAAATTTATAATCTTTAAAAAGTAATCTAGAGAGAGGGAGATAAATATTACTAAAATATTTTATAAACCTCCTATAGAATCCTGCATATCCTAAAAATGATCTAATATGTTTCACACAAGTTGGGTAAGGCAAAGAATTTATCACTTCAATTTTTGATTTATCAACTTCAATGTATTTCTGTGAAATGAAATGCCCAAGGACAATTCATCTCTAAACTATAAAATTAAACTTTTCAAAATTCAAAACAAGTTTCTTTTAAATGCAAGTTTTCAAAACTTTTTTTAGATTTTTCAAAAAATGGTCAAAATAATTTCCAAAAACTGTGAAATCATCCAAGAAAACCTCCAATAAATCTTTAATGTGATCCAAAAATATACTTACCATACACCATTTAAATTTACATGGAGCATTACATAATCCAAATGGCATCCTTTTTTATGCAAAAGTGTCAAAAGTACATGTAAAAGTAGTCTTCTCTTGATCCTTAGGAGAAATGGGTACATAAAAATAACCTAAAAATCCATCCAAAAAGCAATAATGTGTTCTCCCTATCAATCTCTCTAACATCTAGTCAATGAAAGGGATTGGGGAATTATCTTTTCGAGTGAACTGATTCAACTTCCTAAAATCTATTCACACTCGCCAGCTATTCTGAATTCTCATAGGGATTAATTCATTCTTTTCATTCCTCATAATGGTTAGGCAAGTTTTCTTTGGGACAACATGGATAGTGCTAACCCATTGTGAATCTGATATAGGATAGATGATCCTAGCTTCTAACAGCTTCTCAATCTCTTTTTTCACAACCTCCATCATGGTGGGGTTCAGCCTCCTTTGGGGTTGTCTCATAGGTTTGGAATATTTCTCAAGAAAAATTTTATGTGAGAAAATTTTTGGGTTTATTCCAAGGATATCACCTAATATCCACCCTATTACTTGGAAATTCTCTCTCAAAATATCAATAAATGGTTTTTTTTTGAGTTTCAGATAGATTATTAGTAATTATTACTGGTAATTTATCTCCCTCTATAAGGTAAGCATATTTTAAATCAGTGGGGAGTGGTTTTAATTCTACATCAGGGGGATGCTCAAGGGATGAAACTAAATTTAGTTTCACCACTTCTAAAGGTTTGATATACTACACATAAGAAATTATATCATCTTTGTCATCATTTAACAAATTATCAAATAAATCATATTTTATCTCTTCTTCCCACAGGAAATCAGAATCTCCGTGCTTTGGGAATCCATATGTTCAGTGATATTTTTAATGGAAAAATTCTCTCCTAATGATAAGAATTAAGGAAACATACCTTATTCTTCAATTGGTTCTATACCATCTTAATGGGAGAGTGTGAAAAGTGAATGGTCATCTGATGGGTGCCTCATGGATTCAAAAATATTGAAGTGGATAGTGTTGTCTCTAAACTCCATGGTAAGTGTCCTTTCATGGACATTGATGATAGTTTTGTCCATATTCAAGAAAGGTATCCCCAAAATTATGGGTGAGTGTGATGGGATATTATCATCTTCCATATTCAACACATAGAAGTCAGTAGGGAATAAAATATCTTTGACTTTTACTAGGACATCCTCCAGAACTCCTATTGGAAAAATTGTGGATCTGTTTACAAGATGGACCACCACTCTTGTGGGATTCAAGTCTCCCATATAAAAATAAGTATATACTGAGTGAGGCAATAAATTAATTGATGCACTTAAATTGTATAAATAATTAGAGACATTTAATGAACTAATGGTGCATGTAATAGAAAAAGTCCCTGGATATTGACATTTTGTTGGCAATTATGGTGTGATAAGGGCTGAGACACTTATTCCCAAATAGATCCTCTCATTCCCTTGAAGTATACTCTTCTTGGTTCAAATATCCTTCAAAAATTTAGCATAATTTGGAAAAAAAATTGAGTGCTTCAAGAAGAGGTATGTTGATTTCCACTTTCTAGAAGGTTTCCAGAATTTATTTTTGTTGTGCTTCTTCTTGAAACCTCTTTGATTAAATCATACTTTATGGAAATGGTGGGGGTATATATTTCTTATACCTTTGTTGCCTTTTAAATGGTGTTTCTTTTTTCTTCTTCCTTGTCCTATCCTTCTCCTCCTCCTATTTCTTATCTTCTTCTCAGTGCATTTTCATATAATTTTTATCATTTCCAACTTCATTCTCTCCCAGATCATGTATTCTTATTTTAGGTTAAATGGTGGATGGTGGTGGGAGTTCTTTTCCACTTATTTTAGTTATCATAATAACATTATCCTTTGGGTTTGGGATTGTTTGGTAAGGGATTTCACCTGGATTTTTGGTCAGAAAGTCTATGAGACCTTCAAACTTGTGGGACAAATCTTTAACAGTGTCCTTCAACTCCTCAAACTCAGATTTTTTCTGTTGGTTTTGAATTGGAGGTTATTCACTGGTGGATGTATTCACATAGGTTCTCTGTAAATTGGGTGGTTTTTGGTATGTAGGTTGGTTATAATACTGCTTTTTTTGAAATGGTGGTGGTTTCTGGAATTGATTCTGGAATGGTGGTTGGTTTTGAAAATGATTTTGGTACAGGGGTCTGCCTTGATTCGGTTAATTTCCAAACCCATATTCGACTTGGTTAGGATCTTTCCATCCTTGATTTTATTATAACTGCCTTGGCTGAAAGTCTTCCACACATGTTTCCATTCCCTGTATTTCAGAACATTGGTCAGTGAAATGATCAGGTGATGAGAATAAACCACATACCTTAACTGGTGCTTGTTGGTCACTAACTTGCTTTAAGGCCATCTGCCTCACCAAACTAGTTATATTTGCAATCCAAGTTTCTTGAAAGGGTGATGTGTGATAAGTACTTACATCATGAATACCTATTGTTCCAATACCTCTTGTTCTAAACTGCTGTGAGTTCTGGGAAATATTCTCAATCAAGCCCTTGACTTCTTTTGGTGACTTTTCAATCAATGCACCTACAGATGATGCATCAAGAAGGTTTGTGTCATTTCCCAGTAGTCCATGATAGAAGAAGATAATAAATTTATGTTCCTTGGTGGCTTGATGTGGGCAACTGTGACATATCTTCTTAAATATCTCCCAGTAATCGTAAAGGGTTTCTCCATATGATTGTCATATGGTGTAGATTTATTCTGAATAGTTGTGATTCTAGAGGTGGGGAAGAATATTAGAGTAAAACATCTTACCAGGTCATTCCAGTCATGCACGTATCCTGGTTTTAGGCTGTATAACCATTATTTTGCATCCCCATCCAATGAAAATAGAAATTCCTTCCACTTTACCTGCTCCTCAACAACTATGTGGGGTCTGAAAGTTGAGCAAACATGTGTGAACTCTTTAATGTGTTTGTTTGGATCATCTCCTTCAAAACCATGAAACTTTGGAAGTAAAGGAATCATGTTAGTTTTCATTTAAAAATCATTTTATAACACTGGCATGGAAATTTGATTGTTTTGATTAAGTAATTATGGTGCACAAAGGTCTCTAAGAGTTGGGTTTTGATTTTCATCCATGATGATAGGATCAAAGTGAACACTTGAAGTTTCACTTGATTCTGCAAGGGGAATTTCTTCAAATTCAGATTGGAAATTAATGTTTCTAATTATATTAAACAAGGCTCTTTAAATTTTAGGATCTATGGGTAAAGGTTCGGTTTTTGAGGTTTTAGTCATGAAATTTTGGAGAGAAAATATGAAAAGAGAAAGGAAAGAAAAGAAAACAAATGTTGGCGCTACCTCCCCGGAAACGATGACAAGTTTTGACACGTGCCTATCGTGGGGTGTGGAAAAAACAAATATAAGTTAAGTTAAAATGTATTATAGTTGGTTACCTAGGTTTTCTCCAGATAGGAGTGCTCAATAATAGTGTTTGTCACTTAAAATTAGAGGAAGAAGTGATGTTGTTTTTGAGATTGTTTGATTTTGAAAATACAAGAAAGAAACTTAATAAAGTAAAGATATTAAGTGAAAGTTTTAATACAAATTGAAAAATTATTTGATTTAAATTATTGATTTTAGATGGTGATCAGGTTAGGGTCGGTTTTCCAATTTTAATTTTATCATAGTTCAACTTACCCAATTCTCTTCTGCTAATTCGTTGAGAGTGAGAATCCATAATCATTTATTCTCACTCCCTTGGTCAAATAATAATATGATAATAAGCCTTACTAAAACCTCATATTTTTCTAATCTCCTTCCAATGTGTAATATATTTGTATCAAATACCCATAATTATCTCAAACAATTCCCAATCGGGTCTTGTTTATCCCAAGCAATCAAGAACATTCACTACTCCTCACACACGTACTGGTGATCACTGAGTACTTCACCACTAAGCCCTAGTCTATTAAATATTATATAAACTAGAACCTGGTGTAGAGAGATATTTTTCATTTACCAAATAAAAATAAACAACCAAATATAAAATCAGATACAATCGTATATGATAATAAAAACTATTATAAGAAATTGAAACTGATTCGCAGAAAAGAAAAGAGAATATTAAAACATTAAGTGTGAGAACTCAAGAATTAAAAAAGGGTAATCCTACCCCTCCCCAATAACTCATAATATATACCCCACCATGGTAAGGGTAACTGAGTTGAAGGGGGAAGAAGAAGTCATTACAAATCTAAGAAGAACAAAATAAATAAAAGCAAGAACAGAAATTTTGATCCTCCAGAATCTGTCCTCCATAATTTTTCATCTATTATGACCACTAGACATACAAAACAAGCCAAGATACCTTATTATAAGATGTTTTAAATTGATTTTTCTATCGATAATCAAAATATAAAAGCCTTTGGATAGGTAGAATGTAATATATAACTTGATTAGTGAGTTTAACTTCTTATGGACACCAAACACTATTTTGTCCACTCCACTTGGACGCGCCCAAAAGATGCCTTGATGAGCTTATTATTTTATGAAATTTAATTTCAACCATCCCTTGAACGTTCTATATTGAAAACATCTGGAATTACCTCATTTTATGGTCGGTTGAATGATATAATTCAGGTTTAATGTAGTGGGGTCCATTCTTCTAGCTAGACTGATTTCTCCATTTGATTGATTTTTTTATACCATTGTATTTTGAATTGGGTCTTGGTCCAGAAGAAAAAATTGAATCCCATGAGCATATGAATCCTAAAAAAAGTATTCACTTCAATTGGATCAATAATGTAAAATTTATTCCTGAAAAACAGAAGTTCCCAAAAACTGTCAATTTTACAGAATTACCCCATTTTAACATTTAAGCCCAAAATACACCAAAAACACATAAATGATGAAAATATACTCAAATTGAATAATTGGGAGGTATTAAGTCATTAAAAACATATTAATAATAATGAAAATATTAACTATATCATCTACCATTAGCAGGCTCTTGAGTTTGAGTGACATATTATGGAACCTGGTGGGAGTCATCATCATCACGTTGAGAATGTGGAACTTCACAACATTGGTAGTGGTGGATTCTAGTAGGATTCCATCATAGAAAGATCTATGTTTTTGAGATTATACCACCATCAACCACTTAGTATACATCATTAACTTAATGGAGGATCCTATTATTAAATTTTGAGGATAACATTCTGAAATGGTTTGAGATGGGGATATGTCCAGCTGGCATTTTGGTCACCAACCATTGTTGAGTGGATGGTTGGAATGGATTCATATTTTTTAGAGATGTGCGTGAAAACTTCTGGGATGGGAAAGTACCATTTTGGTGGTACTACCAACCCAATTCATTTGAAACATTTCATTGATGATGATGGGTTGGTGGTGGTATCATTTGGATAGATGAGGATCAATCTAGTATAGAAGTTTATGCCTATATTCATGTTAGTTTTTTAGATTCCATTAAATTAAAGAGAGTTTTAGTGAATGTTCCACGATGTATATATGAAAAAAAAAATAAAACTCATCAAAGGGGGGTTATATTAAATGAAAACATCTGAAAATGATTGTATTAAAAAAACCCATGTATGGCCCCATTTATGTTTTTGGTGGTACAAATGGGTCTTAACATGTGGGTGAAATAATCAATAAATGAACCAAATTGGGTCACCATTTTTTTTTCACACAATTTCATGGATTTTCATTTTCCAATGGGGTCTATTTTTGGAACTGTAAACACCTAATGGATCTCATTTCAATTATAGATCATTTACCTATTTTCTAAAGGTAGATATTCATTGCGGAACTTAACCAATGACATTAATTAACTCACATTTTTTGATAGGATGTGAGTTTTCGATCATAAAAATATTTTTAGCGGAATATTTCCTACTCTGATACTCTCATATAGATTTAATATGTATTTATGAAACCCTTTTTAATTTCCAAATTTTTAACCAATTACCTATATGTATTAATAATACATGATATATATATGTTGATGGGAAAACCATCAGTATGTAATAGAGGTTTTCCATATTTGTTATGTTTAATGTATTTTGACGATAATGTCAGGCTATAAATTTAGGAGATATGGAATTTATCGTCATCTATAGTAATGGGAGACATTTCGATGTTGGGATAAAGCTCATGATATAGGCTTCCTATATATCCAGTTAGAGGAATCAGAACCCATGTATTCCAGTTCTAATTAATGGGACACATCATATATTTTAGGGTTTGGGGACTAGAACTGGAATATGTAGCCTACAACATATGGTAAGAAATTTTTTTAAAAAAAAAATTTACTGGTCAGGGATAGTGTGGGTATTAAGTATGAGTAACCATTTTTTGGGAATATAGTCCCTTAATGAGATGATCAGCACCATGTATTTATACAAATGTGGATGAAGAGAAATAAACTTTAAATGAATATATCCTCCCATGTGAGGGACTTGATTTTTTTGGAATATGTCCCAAAAAGGATTATTATGAATAAAATGAGTTAAGTTTTAATATCAAGGATTCTTCTTACATATCTCATGTTTAAAAAAATCTATACATACATAGTTATAAATTTTTGAGGAATAAAACTACAAAGGAGGACCATTTGAGGGTATGTGATAGTTCTAGTGACATGATCACCACTAACCCCTAATATATTGTGATTTGTACTCAGTTTAAGAAATAATAGTTATCGTATGATCTATTATTTATAACAATCTATTTCATCTTCCAGTGTATGAGGAAAAAAGTTTGGAAGGTGGGAGTTTTCATACAAGAATTACTTGTAGATTACTTTTGGATGGATTCCCAATTGACCACTCCTTAAGACAGGTGGGAGAGTGGGTGAGGATGAGGAAACATGATAAAATGGTCTATTTTCATCTAATTCATGTTACATTTCATGAAAAAGATTCCACCCCATCCCAAGAATTTATCTTCTAATGTCCCTATGGCATGAGTCTTCATTCATACAAGAATGTATGATCAAAAACATTATGAGGAACCCCCTACCAAGGTGGTTAAATGAGGGACATTCATTACCATGGGAATGTATGATTAATAGGGAATGTTGGTGTTCCTTAGGATCCGATTACTCATGTTTGGTGTCTTTTGGGAAGGAATTATCTTAGTCACCCTTTAAAAAATGATCTCAGTTAATGGGTGATGTGACATCGATGATGTGAAAAGAGGGAATAGAGGGTGCTTCTCCCAGGTATGACATTAGATAACAAGTTTTAACATTTCCAAGGATATAAATGGGTGAAATAGGATGTTGTTTCACTTATTTGATTCTTGGGAGAAATTGAGAGGTAACTCACATGTAACACCCCATGTTTTTATAGATGTTTTTTCCTTTTTTCGAATGAAATAATTTTCATTGATGTATTTTATTACAATATGTAAAATATTCCATTCACATTGAACTTACTTGGTGTGCGTTATACATAACACTGAGTTTCTAAGAAACATCATTTTATTTTTATAATTATTTAAATGATATAATTATAACCTAGAAGTTTAATTTAGTAATATGAATAGAAATAACTAAATTTAATATCTTATTTATAATAGTTTTATAGAAATAAACATATTGGTAATGAAATATATAATTTTTGGTAAAGTGTTTATATTTTTTCAAATGAAATTTTCTTAAAGAAACTTATTTTTATGTCCTTCTATGAAAAATAATAAAATTAATTTTAGTCACTAATAGAAATTTAATTTGATAAAATGAACATAATTTTTTAATTATGAATGTTAAAATTAAAATAGGTTGAATTATTTGTATTTTTCTGAGAAACTTCATTTTTTTGTGGATAGAAAAAAATAATACCCCATGATAAATCCATTTTCATTTATTATCACTAAAAATTGTAAAAAAAAAATAGGCACAAAGAAGGAATAAAATGGGGAAAGGAGGATAAGAAGGTAAAAATTAATGTAGGCCAAGGGTGTCAGCCAGAACCAGATCCACGCATTCTAGAGGAAGACTAACAACACTATATAAAATCATATGAGGCTCATCTAGGGTGCCTCTAGTGGATATGCAATCAACCAATTTGTTTCCCACCCTCAAACTATGAATAAATTCAACACCATTGGGAAAATTTCCCATACGGTGCCAAATATTAAAATAAATAGACCAGGTAGTGGACTATAATGGAACAGACCACTCTGATCCATTACTTTGTGAAAATATGGTGTTTGAGGTGCTCTGGGAGGAAATGGTGACTCATTTAAAGAGTTTTTCAAAATCCAGTTTTTCCAATGGTTGGTCATCTAATGGGGAGTCACAATAGTGACTTGTGACGGTGAGTCAGGACTGGTAGGTGGTGATGGTAGGTCATGAAGATGATTCTCAAGGGTGAGTCATTGATTGGTATCTCATAACGGTGGGTCATGATGGTGAGTCACTAATGATAGGTCACCGGCGGTGACTCGTGATTATGACTCGTCCAGTGGTGGCTTACTACTATGACTCATCCAGTGGTGACTCATGATGATAACTCATTGAATGGTGACTCGTCCAATGATGAATCATCCAATGGTAACTCATACAATGGTGATTCATCCAATGGTAGGTTACCTAATGGTGAGTTGTTTAATGGTGGGTCATCCACTAGTGAGTCATTTCCACAGTTTGTCAAATTTCTAGTTTTTCCTGGTTTTTCTAGTTTCACCCCTTTAATGATTCCGTTAACATGAGTTTAGTTTAATACCATATTAAATGGTTGTTGAAGCTATGTTAGAGGATATAAAATATATCTTTAATTCTTAATTCTCAAGATTCCTTTATATATTCAAAATACATGGTCTTGATCATGATCGTACATTAATGGATTTCAAAACTATTTCTTCTATTAAAATAAGATCTGGCCTTTCTAAATGTGAGACTCTTTATTCCTTGTATGTTTCTCTTTACTCTTGATACCAAGATTCCATGAACCTTTCTTCCCCTAGGATCTATGAATTTGTGTTACACCCTTGGATCAAATTTCCTTGGAGCCTTGCGCACTCCCTATTTGGCACAAGGAGGAGGTATTAATCGACTGTGTCTCAATGTAGGGATCCCATCGCCTCTCTTATTTGTGTATCATGCAAGGTTGGTTTATGAATGCCCACTTGTGGAAGATAGAAGTTTAAAAATTTAATAATGATAATTAAATTGGTTTAAATATCAACATGTCGGGATGGGAAAAATTGACTTGTTTTCTTCTTTGTTATCTATTGATATTTTGTTTTGTATGGGCTAATCACCCACTGAAAATCTTGGACATTGGTGGTTCTTGATTATGCACCTAGAATGTCTTGTGGATGCTTGTTGTTGGTCCTCTATTGAACTTCTATAAATATAAAAATATTATTAACTATGTATAACCTATTTAATAAATGTATGCATCCAAATTGAACTTGTTCTATGATAACCCCTGGATTATCAAAGTGGAATTAAAGAACAAGTATTTAATAAATTTGAATACACCTTTCCTTTTTTGGTGTGGTTGTGTGTGGTGGGTGGTTTTGTTCTATCATGTGCCCTGTGTGAGTTGTGTGGTGCTGCAGTAGGGAGTGTGACTATGTGTATGGGGTGGTTTGGGTGGTGTAATGGATTCTAAGGTTGAGATATTGATTGATTGTGGAATAGATGAGTGGTGTCTTATAGTGGGACTGCAACTGGGTTGTGTTTTGTTTAGGCTGTTGTGTGTGGTGTTTTTATGTAGTGGGGAAACCAATGGTTGCGATGAGAGGTGTTTATGGGTGTGGCTATGAGATGGTTTTTTTTCCTTCTTTGTAGGATGGTTTGAATGGGATTACATTGACAGAATGATAATGTAAGTGGTTATTATTGGTGTTAAACAGAGAAAAAATATGATGTGAGTTGCTTTACTGTGGTTTTTTTCCTCTATTTGGTTTATGATGTGTGGTTTGTTGCATGGTTTGGTTGGTATTTTCCCAAGTAGGTATGTAATGAATAAATGGAATTATTAATAAATAGTGATAATTGGTTAAATGAGTTTGTTGGGGTTTTGAGTTGAATTATGGCTTTTTGTATAGTTATGCATTTAGAGGTATCATCAAAGGTGATTTTTTGGGCTAGTTGTTTATTTGGAAAACCCATAGGTTGGGCTGAGTTCTTTGTATCACATATGTATATATACTACTTGTATTTTCCTTATGATTTCTATATTCACCCCACCTTAGTTGATCACTATTTTTTGAACACCCCCATTGTCATAAGGGAGGGTGCATTTTTTTAAACATCTCATTGGGAGGATGGATGGATGGTTATTGGATCTTCCATACTCCCTCTTCTCAGAATTGTTAGCCCAAGACTCTTTAGGCAGGTTGTGGTGTGGTTTTTGAGGCCTAGGTGACAGGGAGAGAGGTGTTATTTCCTAGGTGTTTACGGGAAGAGATGTGGTGTTCTTTCCCAGGTGTCTTTGGGATGAGGTATGGTTGTGGCCTAGGTGTCTTTTGGTGGATGTGGTACGTTTGTGGCCCAGGTTTCTATGGGTGGGATGTGGTGAGCTTCATTTTCCCAGGATGCATGACTAGCTTTGAGGCCCAAGTGTGTGTGGGTTATGACATGGTTCTTTTGGAAGAGTGTGGAAGCTCCAGGACGTTTTACATTAGGGTATCAGTAGTTAACCAATGAGAAGTGGTGTGGGGTACCCTAATATCGATGTGATTATTATATTACCTTACTTGACTTGTGTTATTTTGTGAGAGTTCCTTAGTGAGGTTGGGATTGATGTTATTCCTTGTTATGTGCTGTTAGTTTCTAAAGTTTTCTCACAGGGGCATTATTATGCTCCACCCACTTATGCATGAGAGACTTTGGTTTTTCATTCTGAGTATACATGTATCCTCACCCTACATGTATAAAACTATTTTTAGGTTTCCATGAGGATTATATGGACCGTGTATGGAATTAATAGCTATGACTTTAAGACAATTTTCATTTCTCTACAGAGTATTGTTTTTTGTATTTGGTTTGGAGACTCTTGTTTTGTAATAGTTATATTTTAAACATGCATGTGGGACAGTTTAGGCTTTCATGTGTGTGTGTCTGTATGTGTGTGTTGGAGTTGTTTTAGGATGAACCATCTTATCTCCCAATCTTTTTTTCTTATAAAGGTTAATGTCTCCCATATTTTGATATCCTTGTACCCTTTCTTTTATCCACCTCCTTGGGGCCTACTGGAGGCGGGACTCGAGGGTCATTATCTCTATTTCTTTATCTTGAATAAGGAAGGTTGCAACACTTTATCTTCCTTCCTCCATCATGAAGAAGGATGCTCGTGACATAATGGTATTAGAGGCTGGTGTTTGAGAGATAGGATGGAGTTTGGAGTTAGGCATAGCAAGGATTTCCTAGGTTGGTAGGGCATCAATGTTAGGTGATCATGGTTCGTGACATAGGGTAGGGAATATCAGCTTGGACATTGGATTTTAGGGCCCCCTGTGATCTGATTCAAGGACTCTAAGACTACCAAAAAACTAATTTAGCTTACACCGTTTGTAGGGTAGATACCCAAGGGAAGGTGCATGCATCATAATGACTTTTTTTCTTATTTGAATTAGATGAATTTGGAAATATAAAATAATTAATAATTTAATATGATTTAATATGAATCTTAAATAAAATTCCATACTACTCAGTCCTAGGAGTTCCTTGATTATCTTTTTAGATATGGTACCTAGTCATCATCCACATGTAGTACAGGTAGTGGAGGCTCAACAGGCTGAACCGGCCTATCAACGAAGGGTATATCAGGTAGGTGGTGATGATCAGTGGAAGAATATGCTACATTATTTCATGTGGAATACTCTTGGAATGTATGAGGAAAACATTTTGGACATGGAAATGGAGAGTTTTCTCAAGGAGCTTGTGATCACCTTCAGCTTAATCCAGGCTCCGACAGAGTACTAGGCCCCTTTGGCAGTGAGCCAGATGCAGGGAGCGTATTCATGGAAGTTTTCCTAAGAGAGAGTAAAGAGGATGATGTTTTGTGGGATGACTACGAGAAGGAGTTCCAGGTGGAATTATTTTCATCCACCATGAAGACTGAGAAGAGGCAGGAGCTACTCTCCCTCCAGTAGGGGTGTATGTCATATGAGAATTGGGGATCAAGTTGAAGGATCTGCTTCATTTTTCTCTAGATATCTTTCTGGATAAAGATTCTCATATGAGACGTCTAGAGGAGTCACTCTGTCCTCTCCAGTACGTGGTTACTCCCTTCACCTTGTCAACGTACATGGAGGTCTAGAAGAAGGTAGAAGTAGTTAATAGGATGCACTCATGAGGAGGTCTGCCATGAGAGGGGGTCCATCAGTGTTCTTAGAAGGGAAAGGCTACCACCAACATGTCTCAAGCACTATAGAATTTGAGGTTATAGCCACCAGGGAGTCTACCTTAGTTTTTCCCGTTTCGGCATTCAAGTCCTCTTGCTTTTCCTGTGAACTTGGGACTGAGGTGTTTCACTTTTGGAGCCCAGGGGAATCTTCAGAGCAAGTTCCCAATGGACGTTCAGGCCCAGTATGGTGGAGGTGGGTAGGTTCAGTTCCTGCCTCAGCAACAATTGTTGGCTAGTCCGATTCAATAGTAGGGACAGTATGCTCCTGTTCTACCAAGGGGAGACGGAGTAGTTGTTGGCCTAACTCGGGGTGTTCTTTGGGGTCCTCAACCCTGTCATGGTCAGGGAGGTGGTAGTCACCAGAGGGGTATAGGAGATAGTCATGGTTAGTTTCACGTAGTAGAGGCAACAGTTCCAATAGGACCCGAGATCGTTTGAGGTTTGATTAGTTTGTTCAGTACCCTTGCTTGCACATTGTTTGATTCATGAGAATATCACTACTTTAGTGCACCTATTCTAGACCATGCTCTGGGACAATATATAGAGATTCTTCCCATTCCCCTAGTGTTGAGTATGCCAGTCAGAGGTCAGGCCAGGTTTTTTAATGTGTTCTGGGGATGTAGACTGATGATGGGGCCACATTAGACCTTTGGGGATCACTTATTTATACATATGTAGCCATATTATATCATCCATGTAAACAAGTGGTTTTATTTTTTTCATGCTACTATCAACTAATTTTTGAGGAGAGTCCTATTATTAGATGTGGATGGCCAACGTGCGGTCTTCATTGGTGAGTGTACTTTTCATGTTGGCAGTCAGCATGTGAAGACTCTTCTTTCCATGTTGCTTGAGATATCAGGGGAATCAGTGCATGCTGATATGGAGGAGGTTCCAAGTGTTTTTGGGTAGTTTTTGATATCTTCCATAGTAGGTTGTGACTTTATCCCCTCAACATGAGGTTGATTTCTATATAGACTTACAGCTCAGTGCTTGTCCAATTTCGATGACTCTTTATTGGAAGGAACCTTCTGATTTGTAGGAGATGAGGATTTAGATTGATGTCCTGATGAAGAAGGGCTATATTCGGCCCAATGTGTCAATGTGGGGTGCTTTGGTGTTGTTCTTAAAGAATTCGGATGGTGATTTGAGGTTTTGCATAGATTACTGGAGGTTGAATCAGGTGACAGTCAAGAATTGTTACCCCCTCCCCCAGGATAGGTGATATTTTTGACCAACTAAGTGGGGAAAGTTGGTTTTCTAAGATCAATATATGGTCTAGATATCACCAGTTAAGGGTGAAGGAGGGTGATATTCTAAAGACTGCATTCAGATGTAGTTATTGGCACTTTAAGTTTTTGGTCTTGTTTTTTAGTGTTACGAACACACCAGTTGTATTCATGGGACTCATGAAGTCTATATTCTGTGAGTTCCTAGATTGGTACGTCATCATTTTCATCAATGATATCTTGATTTACTTGAAGTCATAGGAGGATCATGTTGGTCATCTCATGACCATCTTGAAGATCCTTCGATGTCACCATCTCTATGGAAAGTTTTCCAAGTGTAAGTTTAGGATGCAGGAGTTTCATTTCCATGGAGATGTGGTGTCACAGAGGGTGTAGCAGTGGACCCATCGAAGGTCAAGTCAGTTGTTTCTTGGACATCACCCAAGAATGGTGTAGAGGTTCACATTTTTCATTGTCTAGTGGAATATTACCTAAAATCATTACATGATTTCTCTCAAGTTTCATCCCCATTGATAGCTCTGACCTGAAAGGACCAAGATTTTGTGTGGAAGAGCAGTTCCAGGCAGCATTCTACTATCTGAAGGGGAGGTTAGTTAGTACTATGGTGCTCTGGTTTCCAAAGAAATCGGTGATGTTTGAGCTATTCTATGATGTATCCCATTTGGGATTTAGATTTTTAATGATGCATTAGTGTGGATTTGTCTCCTATAGATCTAGGAATCTATGTCCCCACATAGATAACTATGCCACCAATGATCAGGAGTTGGTAGCATTTGTGTTTGCGCTGAAGATGTGGTGGAATTACCTCATTGGGGAGTGCTTTATGGCCTCATAGATGACAAGTGTTTGAGTTATATATTTTCCTAGTGAGATCTGAACTTGAAGCAATGAATGTGGATGGATTTTCTTCAGTATAATGATTTTGAAATATCTTAAACTTTATGAAAGGTAAATTTCATGGCCGATAATTTGAGTAGGAAGTCACAGAAGGATGATGTTTGGGAATCCATAAATGCTTGGAAGGTGATGGAGGAGTTGGACACCTTTCATATAGATATAGGAATGGATGGTGGTAGAGGATGTCTATTTCAGATGATAGTGTAGTAATCTTTGATGAAAAAGGTGGAGGAGTCTTAGTTGGGGAGACTCGGAGGCAAAGGTGATGCGTGATCGCACTGACCAGAGTGATGCTCTGAAGGGATGGTCGGAGGATAGTTAGAATCAGATTCTGTTTCGTGGGATCCTATTTTTTCTAGTGGAAATGCAATAGGGATTACTCCATGTGTTCCATATCTCTCCCTTATAGGTACACCTTGGAGTTTCCAAGATGTGTCATGTCTTTAGGACGTAGTTTTGGTGGCTCGAGATAAAATGGGCAGTGGCAGAGTTTGTGGATAGTTGACTATTTTGCCAGTAGGTGATGGTTAAACACCATGTTCCTGGTGGTTTTTTTCTTCCCTTAAATGTACCCATATGGAAATGGGATGACATATCAATGGAATTCGTTACAGGGTTACCCAGGGATGAGGGAGGATACGATTAAATCTAGGTAGTGGTGGATCATCTGATGAAATCAATTCACCTCATAGCAATTAAGGAGTCTAGTGTAGTGGATTCCTTAACCATGAGGTATGTGGATGAGGTGGTGCAGATGCATGGAGTTTTGAGGTCCATTATCTTAGAATGGGATAAATGTTTTACGACACGAGTTTGGAGGTGATTGCATCATGCTTTTGGCATGTAGTTATGTCTCACCACTACTTTCCACCCTCAAATAGATGAATAAATAGATCAGATCATCCATTCATTGGATGACATGTTGTGGAATGTATCTTGGACTTCGGTAGATCTTGGGTACGACACTTCCCTTGATAGATTTTTCTTATAATAATAGCTATCACTCTTCTATTGGCATGACTCCATTTGAATATTTGTATGGAAGACCATTTCATTCACCATTGTGCTGGATAAAGGATGGGGAGACAGTTGTTCTTGGCCCCAAGGTAGTGTAGATCACAATAAGAGAAGTTTTATCTTTTTCGTTAGAGGATGAAAGAAGAAAAGGATCGACATAATTCATATTTCAATCACAGGAGGTTTTAGAGGTTGGGAACCACATGTTCTTTAATTTTTCTCCTCGACATGGGTATAGGAGTTACGATAGAGGGAGAAATCTTTATCCTAGGTTCATTTGACCCTTTGAGGTGTTTGGGCGAGTTGGTGAGGTGGCATAGTAGTTGGTGCTACCACCAAAGTTGGAAAAGGTCCATGATGTCATTTATGTCTCTCAGCTTCCTCGGTATCATCATGATGACCCCCATGTCATTAACTATGGAGAGTTGGATGTAGAAGAAGATTCGACGTTCATGGAGTAGCTAGTAGAGATCCAAGATCATTGGGAGAGGGTGTTGTGTGGATGGTTCATTCCCTTGGTTCATGTGTTGTAGAGACATGGTGGCCTCAAGGAGAGTACTTGGGAAAGGGAGACGCATATGAATTCCCAGTACCCAAAGTTTTTTTGACTTCTTCTTTATTATGTTTTTCCTTGTAATGTGATGTTTGAAGATTTTTTTCTATGAGAAGAGTTGTTTCCTTGTTCTGTAATGTGTGATGAAGTCTTAACAAGTGGAAAAGGGAGGGCCTGATATTTAATCAAGATGCATTAATTGAGTTATGATTAAACCTGTGTAGACGAGTCAGTGCTTCTTAGAGAAAATAGTATCATAACATGGAGGAAGGAATTCCCTTATTCATATGTCCAGACCATGTGGTTGTTGTGCTTATGTGGTGTGTCTTCCAGTTGGTTGGAATAGAAGATATTAGAGGACGGGTTCTTTGATTATAATGTTTCACTCCAAATTTTGAACAACACAGGGTGGTTTATCATTAGACCTTGGGGTGTCCAAATAGTAGCGATGTTTCAAGTATAGAGAGATCCTTAGGAGGTATCTCGTGAGGTGGTTTTCGTACCTCTCATTCTTATAGGCTGGTTATGGATTCTCGAGGATGAGAATAGTTTGAGAGGCATCTGATGTAATGGCCCCGACCTATCTGGTCCATTACATTGTGAAAATATGGTGTTTGATATGATTTGGTAGGTAATAGTGACTCATTTCAAGAGTTTATCAAAATCCTATTTTTCTAATGGTAGCTCATCTTACAGTGACTCGTATTGGTGACTCGCGACAGTGAGTCAGGACCAGTAGGTGGCAATGGTAGGTCATGAAGGTGAGTCACAATGGTGACTCCCAATGGTGATTCATCCACTGGTAGCTCAAAATAGTGAGTCACAATGGTGATTCACTAACAGTATGTCACCATTGTTGACTCACAATGGTGACTCATCCAATGATAACTCGCAATGGGGACTCATCCAGTGGTGACTCACGATGGTGACTCATCCTACGGTGACTCATCTAACGACAAGTCATCCAATGGTGATTCATCCAACGGTAGGTAAACTAATGGTGAGTCATCTAATGTTAGGTCATCCACTAGGGAGTCATTTCCATAGTTTTTGAAATTCCCAATTTTTCCCAGTTTTTTCTGTTTCTCCCCTTTAACATTTCCTTTGATGTGAATTATGTTTAATACCATATTAAATGGTTTTTGAATCCGATTAAAAAGATATAAAATATATATTTAACTCTTTATGCTTAGGAGGCCTTTAGATAGTCAAAACATGTGGTCTTGATCATGATCTATCTTTAATGTCTTTTGAAACCATTTCTTCCATTGAAATAAGATCTTACCTTTCTAAAGATGAGACACTATCTTCCATGTATGTTTCCCTTTACTCTTGATACCGAGCATCCCAAAACCTTTCTTCCCTAAGGAGATGTGTTGTTTTTGTTTCTCCCTATTTCCCTGGAGCCTTGAACACCCCCCATTTGGCATAAGTAGGAGGTTTTAATCAGCTATTTCTCGAGGTAGGGATCCTATAACCTCTCTTATTTTTGTATCATGTAGGGTGGGTGTATAAATGTCCTCTTGTGGAAGATACCTACATATCAAGATAATAAAGATAATTAAACCGGTTTAAAAATAAACATGTGGGGATGGGAAAAATGACTTGTGTTATGCTTTTTTATCTGTTGATATTGTGTTTTGTATGGGCTAATCAACCACTGAAAATCATTGTCATTGGTTATCTTTGTTTATGCACCTAGAATGGCTTCTGAATACTTTTTGTTGGTATTCTATTGAATGGTTGTAAATATAAATATTTGATTAACCACATATACTTGGTTATATAAATGGATGCCTTCTAATCGAACTTGTTTTCTGATAACCCCAAAATTATCAAAGTGGAATTAAAGAACGAATATTTGATAAATTTGAATACACCTTTCCTTGTTTGGTGTGGCTGTGTGTGGTTTTGATTTCTTAATAACAATTATGCACCCAATGAAATCTACCTCACTACAAATTCATTATCATAGTTTTTTCCTTGTATTAAATAATGTGATCAAATAGTATATAATGATAATAATCTCAAATCCAGAGACTAATACACATGTTCATAGATAGGAACAACCAATATCACCTGAAACATGTGATGTATCTATTGAAAGGTCAGTCTTTATGATCTCACCTACTAGAGACCACCAAGTGTGAACTTTATAAGAGGAAGTCTCAATACTTATAATCCCCTAACACCTGATAGTTATACATCATCTTTATTTGGTCAGAATGATGTATCTAGACCATAGGACATTTGTTTAAGATTAATGTCATGGTATATCTAGGTTCTCATTATAGTATGGGAACTTCTATAACCTTTTGATATGATAAATAATCTATGGACATTACTATATAATTAGTATATGAAGAAATATCAACACTATTGTGGTAAGTGTACATCACGCATAACTCACTGTATAAATGATATAGTAATTAAAAAGTACTAATAATGTTGGGTCTAGGAAACCCAATTTTACAACCCTCCCACTTATACTAGATTCAACTTTCTAACTATCTTTTTTAGCTCTAACATGATAAGATCATGTTTCTGCTGAGTTATGGTTTTATTCAGGGGCCTCTCACATTTCCACTATGTGGTAATTCTGTTATCTATGACTTTACCTCCTTGAGTAAGACTTCTCAAGAGATGATAACCCCTGAGTATATCCCTTTTTTCCACTATCAAAACATGAAATCTTGGCTAGTACTAATAGTAGAATTATCATAATTTATATTATGATAAGACTTTACTTACTAGGTGAGATTCCAAGAACTTGAAAAAATCATTACGTATTTTACACTACTTCCTTAGCTTCCATGAAAGCCTCAATGCACTCGGTATTTGTAGACATGACTACCACTAGCCTGAATGAGCATATGTTGCTCATTACCTTAGCTTGACTTCAATATTAGATCATATTGATCTAAAGGAATACTAGTTTGTGTCCTCTTATAACTAGTATCCCTTCCTCTCCACATATCAGGAACATATCCCTTATACATCCTTAAGTAAAATCAAATATTTATGACTGATTCCCATGCAATTCTCCTGGATTATAATGATATTTTCCTACCATAAAATATATGTTGGCAATATCATTTATAGTGCATAATATGGAATATGTGATAGATCTATTATAGGTGATTGTGGAATTCTTCTCGCCTCATTAATCTCCCCTTATGGTCATACATGTCTTCTTGAAGAGATTTATACCATGTGACATTGGTAACAATTCTCGCTTGAATTTTTCCAACTTGTATTTTTTCAATACAATGTCAGTATATGTACTATTGACTAGGTCTAAGAAACTATTAGATCTACTTCAATAGATCGCATTCCCTAGAACATAGGTTGCTACTTTAAGTCAATCTATAGAGAGTTACTTTCATCTTGGTATTAACTAACTGTAAGACAAATAGTTGTTTTTCATATGTTACCAAACATATTTTCCTTGGAAAACTGTGAAACTCCCACTAACCTCATGTAGACACATGGAAAAAAATCATTCCTAATGAAAATTCTATGATTTTATTACTTTAATCCAAAACTATATTTCAGTAACTTTCACCCATTATTAGAATTATATGGTGTAACCAACCTATTTCTAGTTTCATCATATAGGCACCTTCTATGAATGGTAGTCTTGACATCCAATGTTCAATGTAATGATTATAGATGGTGTCTATGACAAGTAAAATGCTAATGGATTTAGGCATGATGACTTGGTATTTCCAATCGAAGCTTATTGGTACCACACTTGTACCATCCAAGCCAAATAATCATTTTTATTGGATTTTCTAAAGAGTCACAACACGGCATGACCGCAAAAAGACCAAAAACAAAGAGAGGGTAATTACTTTGTTGTCACTTTTCTATCATAGGGATTTCTATAATATTGTTAAATAATTTTAGGATAATTACTTCATATGCACAATGTGTTGTGGCTGATGAAAGTTTGTTTATATCCTAACAAAACTATTTTCATCTAAACACATGTTCTTATGACATAATAGACTTATATCATACCATAAATCATTTTTCATTATAATTGGCATATGTTTATGGGATAACATCTCTATTTACAAATCATGTCTTGAAAAATATAAGTATCTGAAATATATATGAGTTTTGTCATTGATGTTTCTTTTACTTACATCATGAATTTGATGTGTACAATGAAATATGCATTTAGAAATTACTTCACACTACATTTTAATGATCAATGTTTTCATGTAAGACTCACCACCAATCATCCTTACCAACATCATAACTTTGATGTGTATAAGGTAATGTGTGTTTAGGAATTACTCCATGCTACATCTTAATGAATGATGAATGCTTGTTCAAGATATTCTTTGGCACATGAGCCTGAAGAAACATGTATCTTCTAACCATGAATATAATTTACTTCACTTTTATATTCCTTAAAACTATAAAAGGAATATAATGAAGTATATGTGCCACTAGCTTTACCTTGGAATAATTCACACTCTCTAGTTGAACTAATTTCTGAAATATTTGTGAATTACAAAACTAAATATATCGATAAAACGTAAGACCTTTAAATCCAAAGAGATGAAATGTCATACTTGGTATATCCTAGGCATCCAATTTTAGTTTTGCTTTATGAAGTATTTTTCTTGCCACAACTGGTTATTAGAGTCTTACATTAAGTATTGACAATGATCCAATCATTATTGAACTATCGGTTGAGTATAAAACAACACAAATAACATTCATTCCAATAATGGAATAATGTATCCTTGTGTCCAATGGACAAGTGAGATAAATGTTTTGGTTATACTTAATAAAATTTTAACTAGAATCATTAATCTTGACAATTGGAAGTTGTGTACTTCTCACCATTGACTTAGGAACCACCCTTTCTTAGCCTCTTTGAGAACACGCTTTATTTATTATAACATCTCTATACTTATTTGATTACTATATTTCAATACACATGTGATAGGCATATTGTATTTAATACCCAAGAAGTATGATATAAACATCATTATTTATGAATATACATGAAGAATAAGTGACTAATTTCTTCTTATATTCAATTCATTGCATTTAAACTTCCATAGATTTATCTCCTGACATGTGAATCAAATAACCTCCTAAATAATGTATTTCCCCTTTTCTTTGAAGGATGTTGCGAAGGTTCCTTTGGCATCACACTTTTCATTGGTCTTTTCTCCTTGTCTTTCAACTTTTTCTCTATAAGAACAAAATATTATACTTTCTTTAAGTTCTTATATACATGGAGAACCTTTACCTAAAAGGTAATGAATCTTTTTCTTCATAATCCTCATTTTGTAATCTTAAATGAAACTAGAATAAATGGATGATAAATATATAAGAATGTGATGTATTAAAAGATCATGATCTATTTTTCATATTTACACATAACCAGTGTAATCATCACTAATTCATATCTCACTTCACTTTCTCCTCGCAAGCTTCTCAGAGATGAGACAACATGTAGAACCATCCATGTCCCGATGTTGTATCCACAGCTCACATCAGACGTTGATAATATCATTATGATATAAACATCAAATGTGTCATAAATGAGTCTCATGTAATCATTTTTACACCCTCGCTTCCTAAGGTGGCTCAAAAGGTAGTGGAGACACTAGTACCATGAATTTCCTATGTCGTAGTACTTTGCACAAACTCATGTACTACTCTTTGGAAACTCACACTGGTGAGGACATTGACTTTGTACAAAATTAATTGCAGTGTACTTATGGTATTACTTTCCATTTTCTAGAAAAAAAATCTAATAGGTTAGTACTTTTATCTTGATTATTGATTAGACGTTACCGATTAATTTAATCACAAAATGTCACCTACTATTTTATCGAACTCTAGTAGTCATCACTACTAAACTCAGAATACTTAGTCGCTTGAGTATTCCAGTGGCAAGGATCCTTGAAACCTCTCTTCATGATCTACAAGATTTGGTTACACCACTACTCATAGAGTTCCAAGGTAGGAATTAAGTTGGAAAACTGCATTAACCCATGGATCCTTAATTTGTTTAGTAAAGTCACAGCTTATAGAAATCATAATCTTGATTTACTCAATGATTAACCTCTAAAGATGCAACAATCTAGATTTGGCTACTTTTTTGTAGTCATATTTAGTTAAGTCAACTCATCGTTCTCATAATAACTCACTAGTGGTAGGAGTTTCCCTCAAATTTAGTTGATCGAGCACCTCATACGTCTGGTTTTGTTCAAATTCGAACAATGGAAGGCGTTATGACTTAATATTTTCTTTGAGGGTTTTTATTATTTCTTAATGAATGAAATCATTTTCTATCTGATTAACATGTACTATGTAATTGCACTCACAACTAATCATGTAATAAATAGAAAACATTCATCATGTCACATGATCATTTTATTTATGCATGCTTGCTTATTATTTTATGTGATCGTGCGTAAAAACTACACATACATAAAATAATAAACCATGCATAAATAAAATTAAATGACGTGGTCATGAGTAGATACTAATGGTTGATCCATTGAGTGAAAATGGATCAACCTATACCCTAGGGGTAACTCCTTGAGTAGCTATGCATGTGACTTGAGTTGCAACACTCACCAATCCAATGCGTCAAACTCATTTCCAATGCGTCATCAAATCTCAACATGGAGTACGTCATTGTTCATCCTCATCATTATACAACAATACTCACACACAGGCGAGGGAGTCTCGAGAATGAGGAATACAGATAAAAAACTTTTATCTGGACACGCAGACCCTTATACATATAATGATGCAAAGACGACACGTAGATCATCATTTATTATTTAATTACTACAAACCATGCATTGCAATAATTAAATTAATAAATAAACAAACATTAAACATGCATTGGTCGGCCTATGGTTCATGGTCAGTCGATACGCACTAAACTCATGTATATAAATTAAATGCATAAATAAAATTAAACTTGTAATAAATTCTTTTTTAGGATAATTCTAATGAATTAAAATAATTCACTCAAATTTTTATTCAAAAACTTAAGTCATTCGTTCACATTAATTAATTTAATTATATTTCAAAATTTAACTTTATTTTGAAATATTACTTATTAAATTAATTGTTTTTTAAATATATATTTCCAAAATAATAACTTAATTTTGAAATATATATATATGCACACACGCACACATTTGTTCTCGGGTCCCTGCGCAACCTGGATAGGGCCGAGCGGGCCGAGCAGTACTCGCTCAGGCCCATCTTGCGTCGGGTAGGACCCGCCCAGACTTGATCTAGGTCATATGGGACCCGCCTGTCCTGTTTCGGGTTGGGTCGCTCAGGCAGGGGTCGCGTACAGCTGTTCGAAAATCAAGAAGGGGTACCTGACCGTAGGGGGTCACGCGGTGGAGGTCGGCGACAGCGAAGCATAACGACGGCAGGACTCACGTGTAGTGACCATGGTGGCTTAGTGATAGGTCGAGGACGGCGGGTGACCTAGCTGTTAGAGTTGGTGTCCAGAGAACCGACTGTTTATACTTTGATTACATGAATGTACACTTATTATATATTGTTCATTGTTATGCATGATTATAATATAATAATGTCTTGGAATATTTATAGCATTTCAAGGTTCTCATCGTAGCGGGGAAACCGGAATACATGGCGTGTATGTTGAATCAACACGTCGTGTAGTCCGATCCAGCCCAGGTGAAACCGTGTACAAGGAGAAGTCGTGTAACCGCATACACGGGATTTCCAGGCCGGTAACCGCGTAACAAGGAAGTACATGTCGTGTTAGATTAATCTACACGTCGTGTACTCCAAAATTTCCAAAGTACAGAAAACACACCAAAGCCTTGGCGTGTACTTTGTATAAAGGGTGAAAACAAATACACACCATGTAATATAGCCTACACGTCGTGTACTTTCTATAAATGGAATTTCACCAGGTTTCCTCCAAAGTACAAAGACCCGTACAAGGAATATGGATGAGAAGAATCTTAAGGAAATTCAGAAAGAATTTTAAGATAAAGAATTGATTAATTATAAGATCATAATTAATTGAATTCAAGCGCGACTTATCTTGAATAAAAGAACGATTAAAAGAATTTGAATACTAAATATGCGTAAATGTCATTGCATGCTATGGATGATCATGAGCTAGACCAATGACCATTTGTGTGTGTATGGTTTCATTTAAATTTATTTAATTTAAATTTGTTGGTCTGCGAGCCTTCTTCCAATAAAATGTAGAGCATGTGTGCCCATGGTTTCTTTAAGGTAAACCTCATGTAATGAAGGATCTCCCAAGCCAGAGGAGATGGTTCAAAATCCGAAGCTGAGGTGAAACCAACCCAAGAAGATACAAAGGTGGACAGGTGGGAGCTGCAAAACATGAACCACCGGGTTCAAGGTGTTTTTCCCTAGGTCAGGGTTAGCTTATCAAAACTGCTAGATAAGCTAACCAATAGAAGCTCATGATCATGCCATCTTATTTTATTTCTGTCTGATTGCATGGTTTATTTATTATGTATGCGTTGTCACGATCACATAATTAATGAAATAAACAAGCATGCAAAGATGGAATAAAATAAAAACTGGACTATGCGTAAACATTATCAGAACATGGTTAATCACTTAAGCAAGCATCACTTAATATTAACAAGCATGTGATAATGCAAAACTACGCATAAAGGATTGAAATCCCTCAAATACCATATTAAGTCATACCAAGCCTTCCATTACTTGATTAAGGTTAAGACTCAATAAAACTATGTGTTTGGCCAACCCTTGTTGGGACACTTACTTTTATAAAGGAAGCTCTTATGAAAGTTTCAGGTTGACTTAAACATTTTACATCAAGAAGAGTATCCCTTGCTAGACTTGTTGTAAAATGGAGGCAAGTGTTGAGGAAATCCATGTCAGGATTTCAGGATTGGGGAGTCCACTCAACAGATCAAGGAACTGTAAGCTCACAGTTGGCAAAGACATGTCTACCTAAATACCTTTAAATAGCTTGACCAACCCTTGTTGGGGTTATGCGAAGGGGAATATGGATCCTTGCCATTAGAATGTCATAGCAACTAGGAATTCCAAGTTCAATGGTGGGGGACATTGGGATATGATAAAATCGTGGGAGAATTAATAAATTCATTTATTATTTTTCATAAAATGTAATCAAAAGACACTGATAAATCTGCTCTTTTAATTTGTATAATCAATATGACAAACTCCTCAACCACATTTTCTCTGCGATCAATTCTGGATAAAGACAATATTCTCACTGGCAGTAACTTTTAGGAATGGTTTAGGTGCCTTCGGGTTATCCTACGCCATGAACGAAAGTTTTACATGCTGGAGTCCTCACTTCCGAATTCGTCTGCCCAAGGGGTGAGTGATGAAGATCTCCTGGTCTATAATCAACATTTGAATGATGCACTCGATGTTCAATGTTAGATGTTGTCATCAATGTCTAGTGAGTTCATGAAGTCTCATGAAGACATGGATGCCTATAGCATGCTCGAGCACCTCTGTGGTCTATACCAGGAGAGAGAAAGACATGAAAGGTTTGAGATCTCTAAGGCTCTATTTCAGAGCAAGCTTAGAGAGGGCGCCCCAGCTGGGCCTCATGTAGTCAAGCTCATTGGCTACATTGAGCGCTTGGAGGTTCTAGGGTTTAAACTCCCCGAAGAACTGGGTACCGATCTCATTCTTGCATCACTCCCCTAGAGCTTCTCTAACTTTGTTGTAAATTTCAACATGAACAACATTGAGAAGTCTCTATCTGATCTTCTTATCATCATTCGCCAAGTGGACAATGATATGAAGCGTGAAAAGCCTTCTGTCCTTATGGTGAATAAAAGGAAAGGGAAGGTGAAGATCTTTAAGCCCAAATCTTCTTCAAGGCCTTCCAAGAAAAGGAAGATCAAAGGGGAGGCAAGAGAACAGGAGGTTGTTTGTTTCACATGTGGCAAGAAGGGCCACTGGAAGAAAAACTGCACCCAGCCAAAGGAAGCAAGGGGAAGCTTCAGGTGCGTTTGTTATCGAATGCAATCTATCTATTTCTACCAATTGGGTATTAGATACTACTTTTGATGCTCACATATGTATCCAAATACAGGAACCAAGTAGATTCAGAAAGATTGACTGAGGTGAGGTGGATCTGCAAGTAGCCAACGGAGCCAGACTCATTGTTATAGCTGTTGGAGACTACCACCTCACATTGCCTACTAGGATGGTCTTGGTATTAAAAGGATGTTATTATGTACCCTATGTAACCAAAAACATTATTTCAGTATCCAGATTAGATACTAATGGAATCATCTTCAAGTTTGGAAATGAATGTTGCTACTTTTATAAAGATAGCATTTGTTTTGGTATGACACATTTATATAACGGCCTTTATGTGTTAGACTACACAAATCAAGTAATGAAAATCGGTGACAAAGTTAATTCACATGACTCATACCACACCCAACTTTGGCATCACCGACTAGGTCATGTCAATGAGAAACGTTTAACAAAATTACATCAAGATGGGTATTTAGATTCTTTCGAACTAAAATCACTTGGTGTATGTCATGCGTGTCTACAAGGAAAAATGACCAAAGCCTCATTTAGTGGGAAAGGTGAAAGGGCTAAAGAGCTTCTAGAATTATTTCACACAGATCTGTGTGGACCATTTCCAGTTGAAGCAAGGGGTGGGTTCTTTTACTTCATAACTTTTACTGATGATTTTAGTAGATATGGATATATTTACTTAATGAGATATAAGTTAGATTCTTTTGATCAGTTCAAAGAATACAATAACGAAGTTGAGAACCAGCTTGGTAAGAAGATTAAGAATCTCCGCTCAGACAGAGGAGGAGAATATCTTAATCAGGACTTCATTGATTTCTTACAGGAGTTTGGGATTCTATCTCAACTCACTCCTCCTTACACGCCTCAGTGGAATGGTGTAAGTGAAAGGAGTGACTTCACCCTGTTAGACATGGTGAGATCAATGATGAGTCATGCGAGTCTTCCATTATCCTTTTGGGGATATGCATTACAAACAGCAGCACACATACTAAACCAAGTACCAACTAAATCGATAAATGGTATTCCATACGAGTTATGGAGTGGATGCAAATCCATGTTATCAAATTTACATGTGTGGGGTAGCGAAGCATTTGTTAAGGCCTCTTCAAGTAACAAACTTACACCTCAAGGCACAAAGTGTGCCTTTATAGGATATCCCAAGGAAACAAGGGGATATTACCTATACAACCCCTCAGATAAAAAGGTTATAGTGGCAAGACACGCCATATTCCTTGAGAGAGATCACATCTCCAAAAGAGATAGTGGGAGCAAGATAGACTTCGATGAATTCGAGGCTCAAGATACACAGGAGTTGGTACAAGAACAGATTCCACAAAGCCCCATGGAAGAACAATATATTCCAGAGACACAAGAACTGTGTAGGAGCACGAGAGAGGTGAGAGAACCAGAACGATATGGTTTTCTTGTCACCAAGGATGGTAACTCATTATTGGTTGACAATGATGATCCTCTTACCTACAAGGAAGTAGTTGAAGGCACAGATGTTGCCAAGTTGCAAGAAGCCATGAATTCTGAAATGGATTCTATGTACCAAAACCAAGTCTAGATTTTGGTAGATCATCCAGTTGATGTAAAGCCTGTTGGTAATAAATGGGTATTCAAGAAGAAACTGGACATGGAGGGACAAATCAGCACCTATAAGGCATGACTGGTTGCAAAAGGTTTTAGACAGCGTTAAGGAATTGACTATGATGAAACCTTTTCACCGGTTGTGATGCTGAAATCCATCAGAATCCTATTGGTCATTACTGCTTACCATGACTATGAAATTTGGCAAATGGATGTCAAAACAGCATTCCTTAACGGGAACCACCAGGAAGATGTCTACATGACACAACCTGAAGGGTTTGTGACTCCAAAGGATGCCAACAAGGTATGCAAGTTACAGAAATCCATTTATGGATTAAAGCAAGCATCGAGGTCATAGAACATTCATTTTGATGAAGCCGTAACGGAATTTGAATTTGTTAAGAACGAATGTGAACCTTGTGTCTACAAAAAGGTTTATAGAAAGTGCAGTCGTTTTCCTAATAGTATATGTTGATAACATATTACTAATTGGAAATGAAGTATCTGTCTTACAGTCAGTTAAGACATGGTTGGATAAATGCTTCTCTATGAAAGATTTGGGTGAGGCAACATATATTCTTGGGATCAAGATCCATCGTGATAGATCCAAGAGAATGCTAGGCCTGAGTCAAAGTACATACATTGACAAGATACTGAAGAGATTCAGTATGGAACAGTCCAAGATTGGATTGTTTCCAGTGTCACATGGCATTCATCTTTCCAAGAAAATGTGTCCTCAGACACATGAGGAAAGAAAGAAAATGACAAGGATTCCTTACGCATCCGTGATTGGGTCAGTCATGTATGTTATGCTATGTACAAGGCTAGATGTTGCTTACGCATTAAGTGCGGTAGGAAGATATCAAGCTAATCCAGGAGACCGTCATTGGATAGCAGTCAAGACTATCCTTAAGTATTTGAGGCGTACTAAGGATATGTTTTTGGTTTATGGAGGAGATGAGGAACTAGTCATCAGAGGACATGTAGATGCTAGTTTCCAGACTGATCAAGATGACATGAAGTCGCAGACTGGATACATCTTCAGTTTGAATAGAGGTGCATTGAGATGGAAGAGCTCAAAGCAAGGTGTGGTCGCAGATTCTACAGTAGAGTCTGAGTATATCATAGCTTCTGAGGTAGCTAAAGAAGCAGTATGGATGCGAAGCTTCGTCCAAGAGCCAGATGTAGCACCTAACAGTAAAGATCCTATCACACTCTATTGTGATAATACTGCAGCAATGGAACTTGCAAAAGAGTCAAGGTCACATCAGCAGACAAAGCACATACTTCAAAAGTATCATCTCTTGAGGGATTTTTCTCAGAGAGGTGAAGTTGTAGTGAGCAGTATTTCCACAGAAGACAACATGGCAAACCCCTTGACTAAAGCTTTGACTCAGCAGAAACATGATCATCATGTGAGGTCTAGCGGACTAAAAGTCATAGGCAGGCTTTAGTCCAAGTGGGAGTTTGTTATAGTTAGTGTCCTGAGAACCAACTATTTATACTTTGATTACATGAATGTACATTTATTATATATTGTTCATTATTCTGCATGACTATAATATAATAATATCCTGAAATATTTGGATGACATACTATGATAGGACACATAGTATACAAATCGTCATGTGCGAGTACTCGTAAGAAGACGAGACTCTCTCTCATGGAGTTCGCACTTGGTAATCTACAATATGAGAGATTATGAGAACAGACCCGCCAGTAGAAATTCGGCATGTCTTGGTGTCATCAGACATTGCTATCTACGAGCGTGTGTAATGGTCCTGACTCGCGCACTTAGATTTGCTGACGAAAACCATCATGAAGATAGTTGGCGGGAAGTAGGGTGCGTTGGGTGCGTCATGAATGACATGTTGTTAATGGATAAGTCGGGGAATGATTTGTCCCTTCCATATTTATGAAAGTAGATATCTCAGGCCCTTTGATTGAAATAGAACTGTCGCTCAAATTCTATGGTCATGGTGTCACGATGAGTTTATTTCTGGAAGTCAAAGAATGACGGATCAAGCATATAGGTTTATGACACTACCATGAAGCCTGTTTGATGAGATATTGAGACAAAGGAATTAAATTACATGGTAAGCGTTCGTATGAGGTGACACGTCAATGCGGCGTTAACTTCTTTTTCTTGGGTGTCTTGACCCATTGCTAGACAGTAATCTTGGACTTTAGGCAAGTCCGCCTAATGTCAATAAGAAAGAGGTCTATAGGGTCACACACTAAGTGTATCTAAGTATCTCAAGTAGAATAAAGATTATTCTTGTATGTGGTTTAATAATTATTCAAGGAAGCCTAAATCGTTTTAATGTTGGAGAAAGAATAAAATGAAAACAAGATATACACGTCGTGTACATTTAATGTACACGCCGTGTAGTTTTCATTTTGGAAAGGAAATGAAAAACGAGTACACGTCGTGTATTAATGATTACACGCTGTGTAGTTTTTTCAGTCGGGATTTTGAGGAAATAATATCCTTTTATTAAATGATATTTATTATAATCAGCATGGGTGCATGTCAAGGAATTAATGATTCGACATGGGGGGTTTAATAAGAATTAATGAAATAAATAAAATGTGTAACACATTTATTTATTGTCATAACTCTATAACCTCAAACCTGATTATAAATATCCTCACAACCCCAACATTTTTCCCTAATCGTTGTGCACAACAATTCTAGAGAATTCTCTCAATGCCGAAAGAACTCTTTCCTCCAAGAACGCTCTCAAGACCGAGAGAGATCCTCTTCCATCGAATCAATGCGATCTAAGGTGGACAACACAAGCAAAGGCTTCTTCACGCTAGCACCCGGAGATTCCTTTGGCCACGTCCAGAGATATGTGGTGCATGTGTGGATCACCACTAGAGGAAATCTACATTTGGATTCTGCGACGCAATGACGAATCACATCGGAACGTGATCAAAAATATCAACGAAGAAAGAACGTCATAAAAGGTACTTCTTATCAATTAATTAAATTAATTATAATCAACATGTGATGATCATCCTTTGTGGTTTCGGGACTATTCTTCTTCTTTGTCTATTTCTGTGATTCGATTCGTGGAGTCTGGCATTTATCGTCGTATTGATCCTAAATTGATCATTGTTAATGACAAAAAGTCAAGTGGGCACATCCACCCATGAGATTCTGCTGCGTCCGGGACCTTCACTGGCGATCTCGGATGGTGGACGGTGACAAGGGAGGCAAGGAGGCGGTCGGATTGGCAACTGCGCGGAGAGGCTCCAACGCGCAGCGAGGCCAGCGAACGGTGGTCCGCGGTTGGCTTACCCTGAGGAAGGTGACTTGTTGCGCGCGGTGAGGCCAGCGAATGGTGGTCCGCGGCTGGCTTACCCTGAGGAAGGTGACTTGTTGTGCGCGGCTCAGATATGGTCGGGGAATACTAATTGGGGAGGAGGCTCTGGCGGTGTGTGACAACCGCGGGTGATCATCCAAGCTAGGAGGTGATGTCGTGGGAGGCGGCGAGCCATGGTGACGGGCTGACTGGCCAGATGGAGATGATGATCTGAGTTCTGGTAGAGGTCTGAAGATCTCACGTGAATTTATTAATCACAAAAATTAAACAAACGAGCACCTTGTTCAGAACGAAGACGTGTTCGTCTGTTGCATGTCATCGGCGATCGTTGCTTGAAGGATTTGAGCTCGAACCCCTCTAGATCATCCACACACACTTCAAAAATCTACACATACACTGATCATCGAATTTCGAGTGATAGCGCAGAGCTCTGAAGATTCATTCGATGTCGCGACGGTCGGAATGGCCTGAAGGCCTTCATTTTTTATTATTTTTGATAATCCACCTTTCAAGGAGTGAGGTGGAACCCTTACAAGGCCCGAAGGCTTAGAGACAATTACATGACCGGTAGGTCTTAGAGGGAATCACCCAGACAAGACAACTTGGAATTGCTCCTCCTCAGCATATGTCATGATATCAGCACTCCACCTTCGCAGGGCTGGTCAACTAGTTGTCCTATGCAAAGCTGCACATGCCCAGTACCAATGGCAAAGTCATACCCTCTCATTCTTCCAATTCCGGTTAGCTCTGCTCTAGTGAATGCGTCTGCCCTGAATCTTCATCTGAAACCTTGTCCCTTGTAGTCTGACTGGTACATCTGCATTCATGTGGCCCGAAGGCCTCGAACCCCGTATATTCATTGTCCACTAAATAAATGATAAATGACTCATTATGACGAACTAATTGCATCATAAACGTCATTTATATTTTATCACTTGTAATATATAATAAATATATTATATGATAAACTCAAGTCATTAACTCGACTTGCAATTCCAACTAATATTAAACGAATCTTGAATATTAAAATAATATTTTTCCGTATAATATTTTTTCATGTATTCACTAAATACATTGTGAATACTTTTAATAAATAAATTCAACTCAATTATTACAAACGGTCAGGGAAGGGAAACTACAAAGATACAAAGAAACACGCAAACACACACATGCAGGAAGTTAGGGAGACTCGAACCTGAGACCTCCCCAACACCCCCACAAGGCCCTTTGCCACTAGGCTAGGCCTTGGGGGCAAAATTCAACTCAATTATTTTATACTCAAATCATAATGAATTTATTTATTTGTTGGTGATCGATAAGACTTGGACAACTCTCAGACTCTATGGTGGTGTCCACCATATCTTATACATGTATTCACCAGAATAGGGCACTCTTAAATACGTTATTGTGTGACCTCATAGGCCCTTATCTCGATAGTAGTGAATATTATTCACAGACCAGGAGCGAAATCTAGCGACTCATCAAGACCCCTAAAGAGATAAAGAATAATCATAATAACAACATCTATCCTAGGAACACACGCTATGCAATATAATCTTTTTGTCTCGTGATATCTCATAAAGCAAGATGCACACTTGTGCCATCATTCTTTCTTGCTTTATTATTCATTGACCTTCCAGTACGAACTAACCTTCTTCTACCATGATCATGGATTTAGTAAAGGTATTATCATCCTGATCAACTAGGCTCGATATATCTATTCCTATCAAAAGTGACAAATTATTTCTTGATTATCCAATCAATGTCATATTACCAATGGCACACTCAATGCAAGTTACCTCGCTTTAAATTCATTGTCATAGTTTTTGTCTTGCATCAAAGTACACGATTGAATAGTATACACTGATAATAATATCAGGTTAGGAGATTAATACACATGTTCGCAGATATAAACAACTAATGACACTCGAAACATGTGATGTTCTTATTGGCGGGTCAGTACTCATGATCTCACCTACTAGAGATCACCAACTCTCAATGTTTATGAGCTTCCAACACCTGATAGTTGGACATCATTTATGTCCAGTCAAAATAATGTATCTAAACCGTAGGACGTTTGTTTAAGATTAATATCATAATATTTGAAGGTTTTCATTATAGTCTAAGAATTATTATAACCTTTTGATATGGCAAATAATCTATGAACATTACCATTTAAATAGTGGATGCAGAAATATCAACATTATTATGATAAGTAACTCATTGTAAACATGATATGATAATCGAAAAATACTTATAAAATTAGGCCTATGAAACCCAATTTTACAACATTCCTATTTGTTCCCTCGATCATTAAGATAAAACAATATATCGCACATGAGCCTTAGCCCGGTTGGTAAAGACTTTGTAAGTGCATCCAAGCGACCAGGGATCAAATCCAAGTGGAGTCAGAATTTCTGGGTACTGTAGCAGTACTGTAGCGGGTCATGTAGCGGAACTATGCAGTACTGTAGCATGTACTGTAGTAGGCACTGTTTGGCACTGTAGCAGCCGAAAATATACCTCTGTTTTGGCCTTTGGGCCACCGATTTGGTCCCTGAGTCCTGTTAGCCTTCGGGCCACCCAAGCCTTCGGGTTAGTAAGGTCTTTGCGTCACCTCAAGGCCTTCGAGCCACCTTAAATGCAGATGCAAACCAGACAACCTACAAGGAACAAACTCTACAAGAAGGATGAGCAAGGAGTTTTCACCACAGCAGAAGCGAAACAGATTGCAAGAATGAGAAGGTATGACACCTGTCATCGGAACAAGTCTGTGCAAGCACGGGAATGCCTAGCCAAACAATCATGCGAAGGTGGAGAACTGATTTCACGATGAAGATGCTGGGGAGGAGCAGTTCCAAGTAGTTAGTCTGGATTGTATGTAATGTTTGAGCCTACGGACAACGAATTCCTCTAAGCCTTACAAGCCATGTAATACTTACGCCTACGAGCCTTGTAAGGGTTCCACCTCACCATTTGAAAGGTGGATTATCAAAAATCAATAAAAAATGAAGGTTTTCGAGCCATTGAAAGAAAACAATACATCTTTCACACTCAAAAGCCCTTGATCACGAAGATCGGACAAACTATCTTCCACACTTGGAAGCCCTGGATCTCAAAGAACGAATAAAGAAATTACAACAAACAAAGCTAATAGTTTTTACAATGAAACCTCACACGGCAATTGCAAAAGCTCACTGAAAGAAATACAATCAAAAGCACTCAAACACAACAAGTTGTTGCAGACTTCAAAACAATCAAGAAGACTTCAGCTCACTTATGTGATGTCCTTTCGTTCCTCGAAGCCTCAAATTCTATTTATAGACGTTCGTGTAACTAACTCCAACAGTCGGATTCTGAGTTATTAAAGCTTCAATTTGGTGCATAGGACTTTGTTTTCCGGAAGATGAGACTGCTTACAACAAAAAATAAAACAACATACTAAAGATTAAATCAAAAACACAATGAAGTGTATTGAAGATCAAGGGTAAAGTGATTTCATCCACAACAAAAAATTAAGTGGGAAAATTCTTCACCCGTGTAATTTTAAGATTGTTACTTGATTCAAACCAATGAATTGGATTACAGCTTATAGTGATATAAATACATATCTTACAAGTTTGAAATATAAAGAGAAAATTGCTTTAAAAGATCGAGATTCCTGAGGAAAGAAAAAGTTCAAGGTGATTAAGTTGAGTACAAAAAACACAATCATTACACTTCATGGAATCAAGGAAGTTTGTGACCGTTAGAATTGTAGCATAATATCATGATTGGAAGAAAGAAATAAGTTAAACAATGCAACCTTTTCTTCTCAAACCCTTACCTCTATCATACTCGTTCTCGAGGCCTATCTTTTGTGTGTTCCAAAGACTGGGCAGTATCATTCAAGTTTCACATACTTCTGAAATAAGAATGAAAAAAACAAAATATACGAAGGAAAATGCAGCAACCGACCGCTGTTTATTTTTAGCAAAAAACAATAATCTGCTAAAGATTTAGGCCACTAAAAAAGAACAAAGATTTCCAACCAATCTCTATTGAAATTCTCAATACTACACAAGCACCAGCAGCAGGAAGCATAACAAAAAAGACCCTCCGTAATAATTGGGGGTCCTGTTTGAGCCATATGAGAAGTAAAAAAATTTAATCTCATGAAAACAAAACATTGTACAAATTCATATCAGGGCAACAAATGCACCTACCGTGAAGCATGAGCATCAAACTGCAGAATAAAACCTTTCATTTGTTATACTCTGCACACGAAATTTGAATGTACCAAAGGACAGTGACTTGCTTTTGCTGCTAATGAAACCAAGCCTTTGAAAATGATACAAACACATATACACTTCAGAAGAAGGCGAGCCAACCGTATCGCATTACATATTCTATGACATCACAACTTAAACTATAATATCAAGCAGACATCATAGCCTGGTGCCACCAACAATGTGCAACCACAATGCAAGACATATTGTGAGAATTACATAAGCCCTTCCTCCTAAATATCCAATAAGCTCAAAACCCCTCTCCACAACCACCCCATGAACTACAACAACACTTCTTTTCAACACTTCAAATATCTTGCACATGAAAAGTTCCACAACTGACCTTACAGTTTCAAATGTTACCCTCCCAGTCACGTCAAGCACAAATCTCCTATTGCTGGGAACTGCAAGTGTAGAAGATACCTGCTTCACCCACCTCCCATTCTTGGGAGGTGCTTCTGAAAGTTTCTCTCTACTTGCACTTGGAAATTCAACCTGAAAAGAATTAGAATGGATGTCCAAATCCAGCTTTGAATTCAGCACTTGGTGAGATGTTTTCACAAGCGTTTCCATGGAGCCTTTGCAGACAGAAACCATCAAGTCTGTCACTTTATTATGGTGTTTGGGATTTGTCATTCCAGCAAAAAGATCATCGTAGGTGTTGATATCCATTGTTTTATCAAGGTACACAGCCACTGCCGTGCTCACTAACTTCTGGATGCAATCAGCTATGAGTTTTCTCGATTTATCATCACAAACCACATCCAACCACGTGGAAACAGTGGATGAGCTTGATGCAAAATCCGGCACGTTCCCATGTCTATTCACAGAAGAATTTCCATCTGGGTCGATGCTAGAGAAGTACCCAAGAACCAGGTTCCGGGCAAAACTTCCAACAACCACTGAGACAAAACCGGTCCCAGCTTCAGAGAAAAGCTTATTCATAACCACGGCAGAGAAATTTGAATCTCCATGCTGTTCAGTATCATTTCTCTTTCCCTGCTGATGCCCAAGCAAAATCCCTGCAGTTAGGGCTTGAGAAACCCTAATCAACGACCCACGGAACTCCTCCGAGCTAACAATTTTGGATATCTGCTTCAGACTGTTGGGAATTTGGTCCGAATCAGACTGCAGGAACTCCTTCACATCCTCCGAGATGCCGCCGCATAATTCCGCAGAATCTGAAACCATTTCCGCAACTGAAAACAATATACTCAAGATTTTGAAAAATCTCTTCCTTTTACTCGACACAGAAGGCATGTTGTGAACCCTGTAAGCACCATAGGCGGTGAAACCAAGCGCAGCCGCCAAGAGAAGCCGCTTTTTCCTTCCCTCGAAGATTCCCAGACCATTTTTTACAAAACGAAGGTCCATAGGGAAGAAACGAAAACGGCGCAGGTGGAAAAAAAACCCTAGGGACCAAAATCGCAAGATTCAAGCTACACACTTCCACTCATACAAAAAGAAGATTGCAGGTTTTGGGAACAACAAGTGTGAGCGCTAAGAATGGATAGACCTTGAGCTTGATTTGCACTGAAATTGGGAGGATTTTAAGGGGAAACGGATTCGAGAGAAGCGGAGAATTTCACAAGCAAGGAACGAGGCGACGAACTCTAAATGAAGACGAACAAAGACTTCATCGATCGAATGGAGAAAAGATGAGCAAACTTCTCACGTAGCCTACGTCGGCCCCGAGATGGTGCACCGAAGGACTCGGGGGGACAGCGAAGCACTTGCCGTCCGGAAACCCTCCTGTAATGAGGGGCAATTTCCGGAAATCAAAGCGGGGTTATTTGACCGGTCGATCTGAATTGGCCGAGACGTGTCGAACGATCCGCCCCTTTTAAGATCCGTACGACAGACGATGTGCGCCGTTCAGAAATCCCGGAGGCCTTCCCCGGGTGACGTTTTATATTAAAATTACATTTTCCGACGCAAAAGAACAACACTAATAGATAAGATTTTAAAAAATAAATTACCAAAAAAACGTTTTTTAAAAATTATTTACTATTGTCATGAAATTGATCGAACTCATTTAAACCGTGATCAATTTTGAAATCTGAAATAAATGATTGATCAAAGGTGATATATATCGGTGAGGAAACATGTGTCGAATATTTGTATGGCGATGATGATGACAAATTGAAATACAAAAGCTCACTCATTTCATTAGCACATGATGTATAGAGTACGTGTGATGTGATCCAACGGTTAAGATTAATCTTGTAAAGACTCGTAAATTTCAAGGAAATTTTTTTTTCTTAATTTTCTTTGGAATTTTACAAGAGCGCAGTTTCTGACGGCACCTGATTCCGAGCCCCGGTGTGCCCGGAATCATTTTCCGAAGTTTGGCTCGGTTACGTTCAGTGAACGGACGAGCAGGTTTTTCTAACTTTTGAACCGGTGCCCGGAATCGAATTCTGAAGGCACCGATGAAATCGCAGCGCCGGTATTCGCTTAGAAACGCCTCATCCGGAGTTGTGTTTGCTCGGGTGTGGTTTTTAATTTTCGGGCTTAAAGTTAAGAAATAAAATAATTTTACGACAACTTTATTTTATTTCACTTAAGCCACTTGGAAGCCACTTGAAACCACTTAAAAGCGGCTTAAACTGAGTTGAACCGGATAGGATACTATCCAGAAATATCCTACCCTCTTGGTAGGATATTTGTGAGATGAGGTCCGCACGAGCCCCGCCGTTTCTTTCCGCTAAGTAACGCACCCGCGAAAACCCGTCATTATGAAAGTCAACTGACGCGTTTTCTTAAATTCTTAACAGACCATTTAATTGGGCGGTTTATTTCGTAAATTAAATGAGTTGTTTCTTTCGTTGAATTAATTCAACGAATTGATGGGTCGTTACTTACCCGTTTTCGTTTGTTGGCATAATAATAAAATAAGACCAACCTATCTTTTTGGAGGATTACTCGTTGAGAGAGGATCCTTGAACCTTCATCCTCCTTCGCGAAGAACGCGAAGAACGCGAAGAACGCCGAACTCGGAAATCGACGACGCGACGCCGTGATCCGCGATGCCGAAGTTCCCTTCCTGCAACGTTCTTCTGCGATGTCTCTTCCTCCGCGACGGATCTTCGATCGGCTGCTTGAGGTAAGAGTTTCGGACTTTCTTTTTAATCTCCTTCGTGGTTCTTTACCAAAACACGGATTTAATTAATTAAATTAAATCTGTTGTTTCATGGTCCGTTGAGTTCGCCGACTCAACGTCGGTTTCCGCGACGACGCGACGCCCTTCCGCGACGACGCGACGATCTCCACCTTCCGCGACGAGCAATTCCGCGAAGAACGCTCACGCGCGACGACTACGAGGTAGGGGTTTTATTTCTTGGAAATGCCTCTTTTTCCCATGTCGTTTCCGTTCAAGTTGAGGAACCCGTTTTATAAAACAATTTTATTTCATTAAAAAAATTGTTTTCGGATATGCGTTCATGTGTTGAACTTTATTCCTCCCGTTGTCTATTTCTAACGCGGAGGGTGCGGGCCAAACGAACACGGCCCAACGACCCTCCGTTGTTCTTCGTTTTTGTGCGGATTCGGCGGGCGACGACGGAATGTGCCGTAACGGAAGTTTGATGATCCTGCAGTGAAGAACGAGTCCCGGGAGGAGCAGCGGCGCAGTCGGGAACAAAATCGGACCACCGGAGCGATCCCGGTGGCCCGCGGAACCCGCCGGCGGCGCCCCGGCGCGCCGCGGCGGCGGCGGCACCCGCGGCCGCGCGGGTCCGGTGCATTCGGACGCGGCAAAGTCGCGTCCTTGACTCAGCGCGGCCCCACGCAGGGGGCCGCGGCGCCTCCAGGCCGCGGGGGCAGCGCCCTGGCCGTTCGACCGCTCGGCCGAACCGAGCCAGGCCGGTCCGACCGGCCGGGCCGTGCCCTGGCCGGACCGGACCGGGTCGGGTCGACCCGGTGCGGCCGACCCCGGGGGGGGGGGGGGGGGTCGGCCCGGGCCCGAACCCCCCGTCTTCGGACGGTTTTCGTTCAAACGCCCGTAACTTGAGCTACGGGCCTCCAAACGACTCGCCGTCAGCGGCAACACGATCCTTAGATCGAGACGGTCGTTTCGGTATATCGCACTCAAGATTTTGGAATACTTTGAGTTCGGCCGGGTTGGTTCGTACACGAAACCAACCGGGCCCTCGGAGCAGAAACGCTCATATCTTGAGCTACGGACGTCCGATTGACGCGCCGTCAGCTTTGTTGTTTTCCTCTAAGTGAGACGGATCTTTTGGCATACTCCGCTCGAGGTTTGGACGCAGGTGGAGTACGGTTGGATTGGTTTTGCCTTAAAAACCAACCGGGCCCCTGGGACGAAAAAGCCAACAACTCTCAGACCGGGCGTCCGATCGACGCGCCGTCTGCGACGTTGAGTTCCTGTTGGCGATACGGAACTTTTGGATACATCAACTTCGGACTTTGTGTCAGTTGATGTATCAGCCTCTCGGCTCGTGGAGCGGATCCTCCCGAACGAGCTTGCTGTGTGCGGGAACCCTAGAGCTGGCTGCGACTGCTTCTTCGACAGCGACGATTGTGCAGAGATCCTCAGTGGACTCCGACGACGACCGTGCAGAGATCCTCAGTGGATTACGGCGACGACTGTGCAGAGATGCTTAGTGGACTGCGACGACTACTGCACTCAGCGATCCTACGTGGATCAGTGCTACAGGTCCTGTGTGGGCCCGGTCCTGTGTGGGCCCGATCTTGTGTGGGTCTGATCCTGTGTGGGTCAGCGCTCAGCGGTTCTGTGTGAGCCAGCGCCTACAGGTCCTGTGTGGGCCCGATCTTGTGTGGGTCATTGCGGGGGTTAGTTACCTATCGATCCTTTGTGGGTCCGACGACTTAGATGGATCAGTGATCATCTTTATCGTCATCCGAAGAAGTATACCTGTGTGAGCTGAATCTTCTGTTTACTCTCCTTTGTGGATTGTGTTGAGCTATCCTGTGTGGATTTACTGTTTACTCTCCTTTGTGGATTGTGTTGAGCTATCCTGTGTGGGTATACGTTGCTTTCCTGTGTGGACTGGGTTGTGCTTGGGCTCGGACGTTGGAGCCGAATAGGAATTGATGACTTAGGTATATGTATGGGCATATACCTAAGCCGTGTCAGATGTTACTTCGTGATTGTATCTTTCCTTGTGGATTATCCTTTGTGGATTTCGGGAGACCTTCGGGGGTCTCGGGGTCCCTACTGAGTAGCTTATACTCACCCCTACACGGGCTATGCCCGCACTACGTTGTGTTGGTTGCAGACGACGGACAACGCTGATCATGGTGGAGGCGCGCGGAGCAGGACGGTACCTGGAGGTGGACCACTGGGCGGGACGTACTCGGAGCGGTCAGGTGGACCCGAGGAGTAATGGAGGCTATCTGTACCCACCCTTCAGGTGGGACTTCCAGAGGACGGTTCGACGCTGCGGCTTTTACTTTTCAGTTGCTGTTTTTCTTTTCAGTTGTACTTTACAGTTGTGCTTGTATTTCCGGCCCCTTTTACTTTCAGCACAGCTTGTTACAGTTTTTACTTAGTGTTTACCTTTCCGCTTGCTCACTCTGTGGTGCTTGTTTACTTTTCAAAGGCAATGCCTTCCCTTTTGTTGGGATTTACGCCTTGGTGCTAGTCATCAGCCCCTGGCCTATGGAAGACGGGATTGGGGTAGTAACGGCACGGGCCCCGAGGACGGGTCGTGACAAATCTCTATTGTATATAATTCAATAGTTGGAATTTCAAAGTTTAGAGAATGTGGAAGGTTGGGTCATGTGAAAGGTTGTATTGGGAACCGATAAGTCATCATCGAGGTCGGCCCGAACACTGTTATTACCTAAGACAGGTCTTCAAAATGTTACCATTTACCATGTGCATATAACATAAAATATAAATCAATAATGCTAGCAATAAAATTAAATCCACCTCATTCACTGTATGCTTGATGAACCCATTTGAATCACATTTTCACATGTATAGGTTCACCTACTCTACAAAGCAATCAAGCGCCACCAACATCACGTCATTGCGACCAAGCCAGGTGGCCCCAATACGCAAAGAAGTCAGAGAGGTGTTTCATGAAGCGACACCATAGGAGGTAAATAAGAGATCGGGAGGCACGACAAGGGAGGCATCGACAGAGTGATACAAATGGACGACATCAGCGAAGATGTGTGGTGGAAAGAAAAAAGGGAGTCTGGGAGGTACAATGAGGAGTTGCGTCGGCATGGAGAAAACAAAGTAAGAAAGTGGGAAAGTAGGTCGGGAGGTTGTGTTGAAGACAAGGAATCAATGAAGTGCAGGGGTCAGTATGTGCGAAGGCGAACAATGGAGCAAACGAAGTTGTAGGGAGAGTCAAGGAGTCGTGACTGTTGGGCGCCTTCCTGGTTGGCGCACCGCGTAACGCCTCCTCAATTGGAGCACCACGATGTTTCTCTTTTAATGAGGTGTTTTTAATGCGGGCTAAGACCGCGTGAATTAATTAATGCGATGACATACTTTTGATGCAAAGACATTAATTGATGCAAATTCTTTTTCCTATATAAGGAGACAACGACAAGGCATTTCAACACACCGGTACCAACAACACCGAGAGCAAATCTCATTTGGTGATCGTCTTTCTTCGACGATCATCTTTCTTTCTCTCCGTCTTTGATTCACTACTTTTATTCTTCAGTATTACTTTTGAGATCCCTTCCATTTTTTGGAGTCTCTACCGTGTATCTCTTGATTTTAGTGGATCCATCTTTCTGGACTAGGTCTCGTGGTTTTTCCCTTTTGGGTTTTCCAAAAAAAATCCGACATCAACTTTATTTTTCTGCACTTAATTTTGTCGCTGCGCATCCGCCTTTATTTTTGGAGGAAAGATTTTATTTCCGCTGCGCGTTCTCTTTTCAATTGTTTGTGTGTTCGTCACTTTACCGTCTTTCCCAACATCTGGTATCAAATGGTTTTTTTATTTTATATTTATTACGGAGACCAATTACATTCGGATGATTTTGTTAAATGGTACCAACTACCACATGTGGCGACTTAAAATGAAGGATCTGATTTTTATCAAGCGAAATGCATCTTCCAGTGTTTAGTACTCAGAAGCCAGAAAGGATGTCAAATGAAGAATGTTCGTTCGAGCATGAGATGGTTTGTGGCTTCATTCGCCAATGGGTCGAAGACAATGTGATGAACCACATTGTCAACATCTCTCACGCCAAAACTTTTTGGGAGAAGCTTGAGACGAACTATGCTTCCAAGACGGGAAACAATAAATTGTTTCTTCTCAAACAAATGATGAATTTGAGGTGCAAAGAAGGTACGTCTATTTCTGATTACTTAAGTGAATATCAGGGATGTTTTGATCAGTTGTCTGACATGAGTATCAATTTTGAAGATGTGGTTTTAATTCTTTTGTTGCTTAACACTTTACCCGATTCATGGGAGAATTTACGTGTTACTCTAACTGGGTCTGCTCCTAATGGTGTTGTGACATTTAGTTTTGTCAAGTCTGCTATTTTAAATGAATAAGTCATGAGACACACTCAGGAGAAATCTTCTTCAGAGCTTTTAGTCACAGAGAACAGGGGAGAATCCAGGACCGGGGACAGAGTAGTCAAGGTAAGAGCACAGGTATAAGCAAATCCAGATCGAAGTAGAGAGATTTTGAATGTCATCATTGTGGTAAGAAGGGGCATGTTAAGAAGTTTTGTTATCAGCTGAAAAGTGAGAACATATTGAAGGAAAATCCACAGAAGAAAAATGGCGATGAAGATGATCATGTCGTCGCCGCCACAGGGGGCGATCTTGTTATTGTTTATGACTCCATTAACATTGCTTCTAATGATTCTTGCTGGGTTATTGAAAGTGGTGCCTATTTTCACGTGACATCGAAGAAGGCGTTCTTTACATCTTATAGCCCAGATAATTTTGAGATTTTGAAGTTGGGAAATGATGGTCATGCTGACGTTGTAGGCATCAGGACTGTTTGTTTAGAGACCAGTACAGGAAGTAAGCTGATTTTGAAGAATGTTCAACATGCGCCGGAGGTTCGCTTGAATCTTATTTCGACCAACATTCTTGATGATGAAGGGTTTATTAGTACTTTTGGTGATTGTCAATATAATCTTTCCAATGGCTCTTTGATCATGGATCAAGGGAAGAAGCAATTAGCTTTGTACTGGACTAGAGCTTCTATTTCTTATGATACTGTTTGTGTTGTTGAGTGAAGTGTTTTTTCCATGTTGTGGCATAAGAGGCTTAGTCACATCAGTGAGAAAGGTCTTGGTTATTTGGCCAAGAGAAATCTTCTTCCAGATTTTAAGAGTGTCAAATTGGACACATGTGATCATTGCATGGCTGGAAAACAGTGCAGAGTGAATTTCAGCAGTCATCCTCCACACAGGAAGTCACAGGTACTTGAATTGGTACATTTTGACATTTGTAGTCCTTTGAAATCTAAGATCTTTAGTGGTGGTATTTATTTTGTGACATTTATTGATGACTACTCACGGAAGCTCTGGGTTTATGTTTTGAATGCCAAAAGTCAGGTGCTCAGTGTTTTTAAGCAATTTCATGTTTTTGCTGAGAGGGAATCAGGCAAGAAATTGAAATGTATTTGCACTGACAATAGGGGAGAGTATTATGGTCTGTTTGATCAGTATTGTAGGCAGAAAGGTATTTGACATCAGAAGACGCCACCCAAGACACCTCAACTGAATGGTGTAGCTGAGCGGATGAACATGACTTTGTTGAAAAGAGTTCATTGTTTACTTTCAGAAGCAAAGTTACCTGGACATTTTTGGGATGAGTCTTTACTTACTGCTAGTTATATTATCAATTTATCACCTGTGGTTTCTTTGCAGATATATACACTCCCGACAAGTTTTGGTCTGACAAAGAGATCATGTACGATCACTTGCGTGTTTTTGGTTGCAAGGATTTTGTTCATGTGCCTAGAGATGAGAGATCCAAGCTGAATGGTAAGACACACCAGTGTATTTTTATTGGCTATGGATACGATGATTTTGGGTACAGGTTCTATGATCTTGTTTTGAAGAAACTTGTCAGAAGCTGCGATGTAGTGTTTAAGGAGGATCAAACTATTGCAGACATTGATAAGGGAGAAAAATCTACATCTCCAACTTCTGATGGTTCTGTCAGTCTTGAGCTAGGTTTTGATTCACATTTACCTCATATTATTTATTATGATGATCACGTTGATGTAAAAAATGATGGTCACGGTGAACAGGTTGGAGTTGATGTTTTTGATGCACCTTTTGTTTCTGATGATCTGGTTCTAGGGGTTATTAATGAACCTGCAGTTCCACTCTGGAGGTCATCTTAGCATCGCACCATTTCTAATCGATATTCACCTGATGAGTATGTGCTCCTTGATAAAGGGGGAGAACTAGAATTATTTGATGAGGCAATGTAAAGTTAATAGAAAGGTAGATGGGTTGCGGCAATGGATGACGAGATGACATCATTGCACGACAACCACACTTTTGAGTTGGTGAAGTTACTGATAGGGAAGAGAGCTTTGCAAAATCAGTAGATTTATCTGATTAAGAATGAAGAATCCAGTTATGTTCCACGATACAAGGCAAGGTTAGTTGTTAAAGGCTTTCGTAAGAAGAAAGGTATTGATTTTGATGAGATTTTCTCACCTGTTGTCAAAATGTCTTCCATTCGGTTTGTTCTTGGTTTGACCACTAGTTTGGATCTACAAATTGAGAAGATGGACGTGAAGACAACTTTCCTCCATGGAGGTTTAGAGGAGGATATTTATATGGAGCAGCTAGAGGGTTTTGTTAAAACAGGTAAAGAAAATCATGTCTGTAGGTTGAAGAAGAGTTTGTATGGTTTGAAGCAAGCTCCAAGGTAGTGGTATAAGAAGTTTGAATCTGTCATTTCTTATTAGGGTTTCAGGAAGACATATTATGATCATTTTATTTTTGTTCAGAGATTTACTGATGATGATTTTATTATACTGTTGCTTTATGTTGATGATATGGTCATTATTGGCCATGATACTTCTAGAATTGACAGATTGAAGAAGGATCTTTGTCAGTCTTTTGTAATGAAAGACTTGGGACCGGCATGACATATTCTTGGCATGACGATCTCCAATGACAGGAAGGCTAAGAAATTATGGTTATCTCAAGAGAGATACATTGAGAAGGTTATTCAGAGATTTTCTATGGATGAAGATAAAGTGGTTAGTACTCCTCTTGCTTTACATTTTAAGCTCAGTACAAGTCAGTCACCTTCTACTGATGAAGAGATAGAGATCATGCAGCACATACCTTATTCATCCTCCATTGTCTGTTTGATGTATGCTATGGTATGTACTAGACCTGATATAGCTAATGCAATTGGTGTGGTCAGTCGTTTTCTATCAAATCTAGGTAGAGAGCATTGAAGAACAGTGAAGTACATTTTTTATTATCTTTGTGGTACTTCTGATATGATATTGTGTTTTGGAAAAGGGGAACCTATGCTTTGTGGCTTTACAGATTCAGATATGGCAGGAGATATTGATTTAAGGAAGTTTACTTCAAGCTATTTGATCACTTCTACAGGGGGAGCTGTATCTTGGTAGTCTAGATTGCAGAGATGTGTTTCTTTATCTACCATAGAGTCAGAGTTTATTGCAGATACTGAGGTGTGCAAAGAATTTTTGTAGATGAAAACTTTTATTCGAGATCTTAGTTTAAATTAGGACATGTATGTTTTATTTTGTGATAGTCAAAGTGCTATTTGTTTGGGAAAGAATTCCACTTTTCATGGCAGGTCGAAACATATCAATGTTCGATATCATTGGATCTGCAACGTCCTTGATTCGAGACATTTAGAGCTTGATAAGATCCACACTGATGACAATGGGTCAGACATGTTGACCAAGAGTTTACCCAGAGGAAAATTTGAGACTTTTTGACTGATTGCAGGGTTGGCGGTGATCCCCACTTGAGTCGAAGGGGGAGTTTTTTGGGTGCTTTACTTGTTGTTGCACCGTGTAACGCCTCCTCAATTGGAGCACCATGATGTTTCTCTTTTAATGAGGTATTTTTAATACGGTCCAAGACTACGTGAATTAATTCACGCAGTGACACACTTTTGATGTAGAGACACTAATTGACGCATATTCTTTTTCCTATATAAGAAGGCAGCGACAAGGCATTTCAACACATAGGTACCAACAACACTGAGAGAAAATACCATTTGGTGACCACCTTTCTTCGACGATCATCTTTTTTTATCTCCATCTTTGATTCACTACTTTTATTCTTGATTATTAATTTTGAAATCCCTTCCATTTTTGGGAGTCTCTACCGTGTATCTCTTGATTTTAGTGGATATCTCTTTTTGGACTAGGTCCCATGGTTTTTCCCTTTTGGGTTTTCCATGTAAAAATTTCTGGTGTCAACTTTATTTTTTTGCACTTAATTTTTTCGCTGCACATCCGCCTTTATTTTTGAAGGAAAGATTTTATTTCCGCTACGCGTTCTCTTTTCGATTGTAAGTTCATTATTTTGTTGTCTTTCCCAATAGCGACAATGGAGGCAAGACAAGTAGTGGTTGGTGCTATTATACTAGGGCTGTGATTGGGTATAAACGGAGATGGGATGGGTGTGAATGGGGAGAGGGCAGTCGGTTGCCCCTTTACAACTTATTTCCCTAGTTCAGGGGCTCGCAGGGATTGCCCTTAGGTAGGGCCTAGTCATCATCATTATCACTATTATAACACTCACACATTAATATTTCATTAACACTCCCCTTTAGATGTCATAATTTCATGAAATGTTATATACTTTTCACTTAAAAAACCTTGTGGAAAAAATGAGTGAAGGCAAAGTAATTGAATTTCATGACATGCTGCCTCATTAAAAACATCACCAGGAAAACCCATTGAGAAAAAACCCATTGAAGGGAAAAAGAGAGCAACATTATCAACTCCTTCTAATTATATCATTTAATTTTGTCTTCAGGACATCAATTAATATTATTATTTAATTATGTCTTCGTGATATAGGAGGAAGACCATAGGTAATAATGAATGGTATCATTGAAAATTATGACTCATGGGGAAGGCCAAAAATTGTCATTAATTATAGATTTACATAATAATTTACAAAATTCTCTTCGATATCCACTATGATGTATGATTGAATCATTAAAAACCTCATTAAGTAAAAACCCTTCAGGGGAAAACCCCTTGATTAGGGAAAAAGAGTACAATAATATAAATTTCTCAAAATGTTTCCTCATTAAAAACCTTATCAAGAAAATTTAATGGAAAAAACTTGACTAAGGAAGAGAGAGTACAACTGTTCCCACTCAAAATGGTACTACTACATCATTTAACTCATAGAATGTCCATGATCAATTCATAACCAAAACATCCAGTTTTGAATTTTGGAATAATAATGATTTATAACCTTTAGATTTCAATGAATATAGAAGAACATTACCTTGTATCATAATTGTAGAGACCTAGTTTTCTCCTTGTAAGGCTTTAAAATATTTCTATATATATTTCCAGAGTTAGACGCTGATATGACATGCAATTCCGAGGACCGATGTGTTCAGAATTAATTTTATAAAAATATTAAATATATTTTATATTGCACATGAAAATTCTTAAAGAAGAAGATATAGCTCTTAAATGGAATCTCATATCAGAAATCAGATACCACAGTTGAGTTTGAAACATGGTGTTTACCCTACACACGATATAAAATAGGTCAGTGCGGGGTGTTCGGACATCTCGCTCGTTGGCAATATGTTTAGTGGAGTAATTAATTTATTAAATTCATTCATTAATTTTGACCTAAACAAAATTCTATATAAACACTGTCATGGAAAATTATTCAGCATTAGTCACATAAAACCTAAGAGAATTCTAGAGCTTCCCTTCCTCCTTATGTTGGCTGATCACATCGAATGATGACAAAACGCTGGATCAGAGCAGATCGGAGCGCAACAAATGCATTGGCATCTTCCAATAATTGGCGAGTACTTTCTTCAACGATGAATGATCCAATATCTAGGTAAGACTCATTAATTGGGAATTTACACCCTTTTGATTAAATAGATTGAGCAGATCGATCCATGTTCTTTGATCTGCACTAATTGTGGCCTAAGCATGCGCCTACATACCATATTAATTTGACTATTCAATATTTTTTAACCCCGAATGCCCGTTCTTGATCATTGTCCAAGAAAACTTGACAAAAATTAATTAAACTTTTTTTTCTATTGTCTTTCCCCCTTGTTTTCTTTTTGTTCGTCATTGGTAGGACCCCGTGGTCTCGATTCAACATTGTTGGGTGATACCGAACCTAATCGGACCCCCAAAATCATGACAGATCAACAAATGAGGTATTGATCAATGAAATAAGGTTATATATGATATCGTTGCAATATATAAGTGATCATTTTGATAACTAGAGATCGAATCCATGGCGACGAGATGAACTGAGGTGTGCGGTGCGTACAGTTTGAACGACAGAACCACCAAGGACCACCAGAATTTGAATTCCAGCTAACGAAAACTAGAAACAACATATTTGGCCTAGGTCCAATGTTTATGGGTGTAAAAGAAGCCAAAATCGAAGGTATAGATCAGATTTGGCATGCAGATCACAGATATGAATTTATGTGAAAAACCCAACTACACACCGTGTATAAGGATGAACAAACAACATGTAACCCCTTAAGTGTGACAGCTAGGGTTTCGGGAAAAGATAAGGATGACACGTCATATAGCCATCATACACACCATGTAGCCCTTCCCTGGATGGGAAACCCATGTGGTGGATCACACAGGCAGGATCTCGTGTGGAAGTACACGACCAGGTACATAAACATGTACCCGAGTACATGGACATGACCAGAGAACACAGGCAACACCCCATGTGGAGCAACATACCTTGTGCCGAAGTATATGGACACAAGGTCATGTACACGGAAATGACCAGAAAGACACGACCCGGTATCAGTTGGCTTGGACACGCCATGTAGTCCACCTGCATGGCATGTACTGTTACATGGCTTGGGATCCATGTACCTCTAGTGACACATCCAGGTAGTGGAGCAGGACCACATGTTGTGTGGGTTCCCTCACATGCCATGTATCCCTTGGTTCCATTTTAGGAAACTTCAAGGTTTCATATCTCCTTCATTTGAACTCAGGTTTTCCCCCACAATTAGCCTATCTTGAGTGTTTTTTCACATAAAACATGATGATTCCCTCAACTGTAAATTCTGAGATATGATTTGAAATTTTTCAAGCATGTTCCTTATTGAGGTGATGCTTGAAAATGATAGTGATCAGACAGGATCACCAGAGGCATATTCTGCATGGAAACCACCTATCAGATAGGGTGCGAGTCCTCGATGATTAGAGTGGAACCCACCATCAGTATGGGTGTAGGTCCTCTACAACTACCTTTCGAGTGGAATCCCCTTGATGCACTAGTATGTGAATCCTCAATGACTAGAGTGGAACCCCCATGTGGTATCAGGGCATGGGTCCTCAACTTTTGAGTGAAACCCCATATTGGATAGGGAGCGACTCCTCAATGACCAAAGTGAAACCCCCTATCACATCAGGTCATGAGGCCTAAACCTATAGAGTGGAACCCCCTTCAGCTTAGGCACAATTCCTCTACCCACTGAGTGGAACCCCCTTTTCAGTTAGGGCGCGAGTCCTTGTGACACTAGATTGGAACCCCCCATCAGTATGAGTGAGGGTCCTCTACAAATACTTACAGAGTAAAACACCTTAACATACTAGGGTATGGGTCCTCTACTTTGAGTTTTTTCCCACTCGAATGTGTGACACAGTGATGAGGCGTGGCTTGACTTGCACAATTACTTCTAGGTAGATGCATGAGATGCTAGGCATCATTGATGAAATTTTGGAATTGTTGGATACTCTTCTTCTTGGGCTGAGCTGTTATATGGAGATCCCCTTACTCTCCCATTTGGGCTTCTTTTGACTGATCATATATATATATATATGTATATATATATATATATTCTTTTATATCCATACCTTTGGATTTGGTTACTCTCCTCCCATGAGAGGTGAAGACGCGCGGGGTATGCCACGTCCTTTCCTTGTTTAACTTCTCATGGTTGGATGAGTCTACTCCCCTACTATAGGTGACAAAGACTAGATGTGTAGTTCATCTACTCACTATGTCGAGCCCCTTGTTCTTGAACGAGGTTACTTTCACTCTTGGTTTGAGTTGAGTTGTTCTCTTTGACTGTATCTTTCATATATTATCATTCTACTTCCTATTGTATCTCTTACTACCCCCTTCAGATTTCAAGTCATCCTACTGGGTATGTATATGCTCACACTTGTATTGGTTTTGTTTTCAAGTGTCGTGTCTTATACAGACAACAGACAGGTCGGTGGTGACTTCAGAGGAGCTTAGGGATACCTGGTACTTAGGACCACGTATGGCGGTCATAGCTTGGGATTCAAGAGTTGGGCTATCTCAGCAGTTTAATTTTCCAGTTTTGTTAGGTTTATACATATTTTTAGTCAAGTGTGTATTTTTACCCTTTACTTTTCAGTTTTCATTGTCATACTCTTGTACCCCCTAGAGGTTATGCATGTCTGGTTTAATTTATAGTTATGTTGCATCTCTTACTCTTTCCCTCCACACTTATGTATCGAGATTATTGTGTGTGTGCATACAGATACTTAGGAAAAGGCCTCCCCATGTTAGATATGCTTTCGGTGCTGGTTTCCACCCTTGACCAATGGAGGTGGGCTTGGGGTAGTTGTGGCTCGAGTCCCAGATTGGGTTGGGCCATGAAAGATTGGTATCAAAGGTGGTTCAATCCTTGAGATGTTGTTCAGAATAGTCCCCTTATGAGGATTTAATTTGGTTTACAGAAACAATGTTAAAGTTTTTCAAGTGTAGCTCTCTTTAATTCCCCGACCCCAGTTACCCAGAGTCGGTGCATTATTACATAACATTGGCATGATTACAAGGAATCAAGTTCCGAAGGACCGATCAGTTTAGCAGTCTTGGAAAATAGATTACATACATGAATGTTACATTACACTTCATAACATACAAAAAAACATAAATAATCCTTTATGAATTCCATTATTCCCTTGTCTTAACCCTACATATCAATCACAATACACTTCTTGGAATCTTGGGAAAAATAAAACATAGAAAGGGGTGAGCTCAAATGCTCAGTAAGGGTAAGCAATACAACGTAAACTTTCATAAATAAGCATAAACATTTAAGGCAATGTATAACTAAAACAAAAGCCTTTTAAACTTGAACTTCAGCATAATATGGCAAAAATAAAATGAAATAATGCAATTTACTTATTCACATGGATATTATACTAGTCGAATAATCACATGTAATATCACTAACCACTTTTATAATGATGGAATGCATAATTCTGAACTTTAATTTCTTTTTCAAGTCCTTGTGCCAAGACCTAGGGGCTAACTGTAACCGGAACCCAACCCGGAGTGCCTCTAATAACCGGACACCAACCTGGAGTGTCTCTAATAACCGGACACCAACCTGGAGTGCCTCTAATAACCAGACACCAACCCAGAGTGCCTCTAATAACCGGACACTAACGCGGAGTGCCTCTAATAACCGAACACCAACCCGGAGTGCCTCTAATAACCGGACACCAACCCAGAGTGCCTCTAATAACCAGAAACCAACCCAGAGGGCTTAATTTTACTGGTCCCCAACCCGGAACATACTATTCCAACACATTCATCTTAAGAAGATGATGAAATATAACATAAAAATTCGTATTAAAACTAGCACACGAAATGTAAATACTTTCTCCATAAACTATGAATGATATAAAAATAACACATACACATTCAAACATATCACAAAAACTTCAATAAAATATTGATGTTTTTTTATCACAATAAATCAACTACAAATAAGCTTAAAATTCATCAAAGGATGTTGACATAGATGAAATAAAAACTATTTGAGAGAAATATCTCTTTTTTTGAAATCATTTGAAAGTCACATAATTATAAAATAAAGCATCTAATTTGAAAAATTTCTTATAAGATTGTAAGGGAAGCTTTGACAATTTTATAATGGCAGAAAATAGCCGCACCCATCATATAAGTTAACAAATACATTCTTACCTTAATTCTGTCGAAAAGGTTAAAAAGGACCTTGTTTGGAAAACGACGAAAAGATTCCTTTGTAAACTTTTTATAAAAAGTCAAACAAGGGTATAAATGACTTTAACCCATATTCTGTAAAATAGTAAGAATGTTTTGAAATACATTTTTAAGAAACATGGATGTGGATGATAAAGAGGTCCCAGTAGATAATTACATATAAACAACCTTAGATAATGGAGAGATTGTGAAATAAACCCTTACCAATTTGGTAACTTACGAAACATACACCCCATGAAAGAGGTATCATACAATGAATATGCAGATACACATAAATTAAAGTGTATTACACAAAGAATATAATTATGGGTAGTACATACACCACACAAAAGGTAATAATGGCAATATGACATGAATCTCATGGAAATAAGGAGAGAGATGAAAAACCCTTACCTTGCACTTTCCTTTAGTCGAGGGTAGATTTAACCTACTGTACGAAGATCACAGTATGTTATTAAATTATACCAGAACCATATTAATATTTATGATATCATACATGATTCATTTATGACTTTATATTACCCATTTAATAATAATTTCTATGTTAAATTAACATTTCTGGTAATAATCTTTTTCTTTATCGTACATGTTTTAACTTGTTACTCTTGGTTGTATCACTTAGATCATGATTTAAATACTTCCAGAATATAAAACATGATAAATATATCATATATATTTAGAATATAAATATGTATAATAGGCATATATATGAAATGGAAAACACCGTTTATGGAGACGGTATTCCGTACGCATGCATAAACACTGTTTCTGTTTTCATATAGTATTGAACAGAAATAAGTGAATAAGATATATGTAAGTACATAAATCCTTATATATATCTCTAGTAGCATTATTATGTCATATATTACATACTTATTAGTAATATATATTTTTATAATCTTCGATGAATGATGAACTTGGTAATGAATCTCATCGCGTCGTGGAGACGATAATCCGTACGTACGTATGAGCGAAAATATCATTCTTTGGATATTAAAATAATATATAATCAGATGGTATATCATATATACAGAATCCTTATAATGTTACATTTATTATTTACATCAAATACACATCATTATTATACCCATCCAAATAATAATGTATTGAATAACAATTACACCACGACGTGGAGACGGTAATCCGTACGTACGCACGTATGGTGACATGTCATTCAAAGGATGGATAGAATATTGAATATGGTTGTACCATATTTATAATAACATAAAATTATATAGTATATACTTGAGTTATTATTTTAGAATATAAATAACAAAGAGAGAATAAGTTTAAGAAGAAAGGAACTTGAAAGAGGGTGGTGAAAACATTACCTCTTCTTCGGGTTCTTCCTTTTGATTTGATCAAAATGGCTCATTAGGTTGGATTTCTGATCAAACTAATGCCTCTATGTTGAAGTTAAGGAATTTTAGAGAGTATTTTGGTAGGGTTTGGCCGAACCAAAAGGTTTTGAAGGTGTGAATAATTGGTTAGAAGTTGGGTCCTTTTATAAGGGGGAGGAGGGGCTCTTTAGGAAAAACTTAAAGTATTAATTTATAATAAATTCATATTTGGTTTCTAATGGCTCCAAAGTAGATTATTTAAAGTTTAAGGTGGGTATAGGTCGAAAACCACTCAAAAAATAGGATTTATATAGGTTTTGATTACCATATTAACCTTATCTTTAAGTATTAACTCTTAGTCAATTAGTTTCACTTTTACAATGTCTCTTTGTATTTTTATATTATATGATTAATAAACTTACTATATACATCAAAGAGACCCCCAAGTGGTCCATTAATGATACAAATATCATTATATAAGTCTCTTGGCCGAACCTTAGATTTTTAGGAATTTAATATCAATTAATAATATAATATTTGTTTTAAAAACTCTTTTATGTCAATTTTGACACTATTCAATAATTGATTTTTGTAAAAATCATAAAAGAATGATTACTTCTAAAAAAGTTAATTAAATCAATACTAACATGTCATATTAATCAATAAAATTATTATTATTTATAAAAATTCTCAAATTAAATTTATTTGGGTATTTATAATATCAATTATTCTAATTTTTCATTAATTAGGTAATTACTACATCACCATTGTGTCATAAATAACATAATTATTTAATGTCTAAAAATTATAAATAAAATACCATTATATAGGAAATATTTTTATCTTTCTAATTAATATTTATATTATAAAATACAACATATTAACCCTATGTAAAAATTGTTTTTCTAAAAGATATATGCTTATGTAATTTTTGTATTTATTTTAACTTAATTAAAATAATGTGTCCCTATCACCTAAAAGTGCCTCCATGGGGTCCCAAAATCGACCCAAAGATGACCATGGTCGGACATGTATCCACCAATAAGGTTAGGACACGTTTTAGGGTAATTTAGTTTTATTATAATATTATTTTTTAACCCTTATTTACCGGATTTACCCTTTAACCATGGTAAATACAATTTTTACCGAAGTAATTATTCAAAATGTCTAAAAATAAAAGTTACCTATTTACAAAATTTGTACTTAATGATTCCAAATATGGAATCCATTTTTCCAAATTCAAAACACAGAAGTGGTAGAAATTAATTTAAAATTAATTCCCGCTGTCAAAACAAAAAGCGCGTTTTTAAGATATAATAACTATCAAAAGATTGATACTTGTTTATGTCCGGTTTATTTGTGAAATTATTTCCAATGACCAAAATTTTATTAAATGGTAAAAATATATTCTAAATATACTTTAAAACCACTCAAATTCAAAATTTATCACTATTAATTATTTCGATTAAAAAAGTTTTTTTAATTAAAATTTAGCAATTTTCACTATTCATCAAAATATGAAAGTTATCATAAAAGTAACAAAAATTCCCCCTAAGATAATTTTGATATTCCGAATCCAAAAATGAATTCCATTTTGAAAGATAATATGTATAAAATTTCAAAAAGTGGGTATTACTATTCATAACGACTAGTTTGATTGGTTGTGGTGTGTGTTAGAACTCGAAGTTGCGTACAACACACGCTATTGTATTATTCAAAGCGAAACGTACCATGGAATCTTGGGGTGTTACATTATACCCTCCTTCAATAAATTGTGTCCTCACAATTTATGTTTGTTATTGGAAACATGGGGTTGACATTTCAAAATATCTTAGTTGAAATCTCACATCAAAAAATGGATTAATGAGGCCTCTATTTAAAATAAAGAGTGATAAGTATGAAGGTTACCGAAAATAACACATACTAGGGTTCCATGTAGGAAAACATGGATATTAAAGAGAAATATAACCATCAATATCTGATGGAGAGTGGTAGAGGACATGGATATGAAAAGGCCAACAATCACAAAGCCATAAATTTGTGATGATCTAAGGTACAATCTAGGACAACATTTTTGTTCGAAGTTACTTTTATTAATGTTGAGGAATTTATTTATGAGATTGGATAAAATAATAAGGAGATATACTTACTTTATAATTAGAGTTTTATCCATTACTAAATTTCTACCGCAAACTCATCTTTCATTCCAAAACATAATACAACTAAAAAATACTCTATTTATCTTATTCGTATAGGGTTCCAAATATAATGAATTTATAATTCACATATCAGACCCTCTTAAAAAAAGAAACTACATTATACAATCCAGGGACTTCACATAGTCCAGTGGTAGGAGATAAATCCCAATCGCACTATAGTTGTGGGTTCGATTCCTGCAGCTTTGTCCGAATCGACAGGTTGTCACACGGTCTCTGTGTTGTCCTTTTATAAAAATCCAAAAATAACCTTTCAAACTTAATCCATTCCAACCTTTAGACTTATCCAAAATACTACTATCCAAACTCACAGTCCAAAATTTACAAGAAAGTTAAACATAATGAGGATCCTTTTTTCCAGGTAATAACATGTGAACACCTTCCCCATATATTCTTTTATAACACCACAACATCCTGAATTACCAAAATCAACCATCTCTTATTCCAAAATCACTACCTCAATATTAGGACCATATTAAGGTTTATCTTTCCTTCAACCATGTAATTTCCAAAAAATTTAACTCACTGTAGAGTCACTTTTATTAGTACCATAAAATCTCAAATCCTTAATGAAATAGTAATATAGTACAATCCTTATTTATTTCCAGAACATCATTGATACAACACTTAAATGAAATAATTCTAAAATAACAACATAAGAACACTAGTCATTCCTCTTCATCTGTGGTAGTATCATAACTTTATTATTATCCAATAGCATCATTTGCGGAATAGTCTGATGACTAGGACATTAGTTCATATAGTGTCCAAACTCCTTGCAGATGAAGCATTGTACATTCGAAACCTTTTTCTTACACTTGCAGTCACATACTTGGTGTCCTTTTTCTCTACAGTTATAACATACTCCCATTCCCTTAAAGCATTTTCCAAGGTGATTCTTTCCACAGTTATCACATATGATAAAACCCTTCTTTACCTTATTCCCTTTATCTGTCCTTCTCTCTACCATACTTTTCTTCTCTGGATTCCCTTTAAAGCCATAAGACTCCGAGAATTCTTTACTTATCTTATCAACACATGATACTATTTCTTCATATGATGATAATACATGGGAGACTATTTCTCTTCTAAATTCTGGCTTAGGACCATGAAAGATATGATCCTTCTTACTCTTTGGATCATACATATTACTAGAGTTCACATTACTTCTACTGGGCGCCATTTCTATACAATAGCATAAACCAGGTCAGTTTATAAATTGCAATGAATAATTCCAAACTTGTAAAATACCAAACTCAAATTGAACAGTTTATGGATATAATCCATAATCATAAAAATGTTTTCTTTGATTAAGTATATACTCATGAGCCCTTCATAATGTTTTGTAAAGAAAATGAGAATTATCCTAAGCATATCCCCTGGGAGTGTCGTAACCAAGAGTGAAGCAAGACCCGTTGTCGTGCACCTGTTCCCGTTCGAGTCTAGCTCAAAGCTGTGTTTTTGGGTTTTACCCCTAGGTACATCTGTGCCAGAGCCACCTCTACCTGCTCGTATCTAGACAGGGATGTATTGCTCATAAAACTCACAAAATCTCTACAATACCAAAATTCTAGGATGTTCTTCTATACTAATCCTCAAAGTCTATCTTAGGGCTATGTGCTCTAATCAGAGTTTATCTAAATCTTGTTTCCAAGGTTATTGCTAAACTTTCTCTGATACCAAATTTAACGCCTGACCCCAGTTACCCAGAGTCGGTGCATTATTACAAAACATTGGCATGACTACAAGGAATCAAGTCCCGAAGGACCGATCAATTTAGCAGTCTTGGAAAATAGATTACATACATGAATGTTACATTACACTTCATAACATAAAAAACAACATAAATAATCCTTTATGAATGCCATTATTCCCTTGTCTTAACCCTACATATCAATCAAAATACACTTCTTGGAATCCTAGGAAAATAAAACATAGAAAGGGGGGAGCTCAAACGCTCATTAAGGGTAATAAATACAACAAAAACATTCATAAATAAGAATAAACATTTAAGGCAATGTATAACTAAAAAAAAGCCTTTTAAACTTGAACTTCAGCATAATATGGAAAAAATAAAATGAAATAATGCCATTTAATTATTCACATGGATATTCTACTAGTTGAATAATCACATGAAATATCACTAACCACTTTCATAATGATGGAATTCATAATTCTGAACTTTAATATCTTTGTCAAGGCCTCGTGCCAAGACCTAGGGGATAACTGTAACCGGAACCCAATCTGGAGTGCCTCTAATAACCGGACACCAACCCAAAGTGCCTCTAATAACCGGACACCAACCCGGAGGGCTTAATTTTACCGGTCCCCAACCCGGAACATACTAGTCCAACACATTCATCTTAAGAAGAGGATAAAATATAACATAAACATTCCTATTAAAACTAGCACACGAAATGTAAATACTTTCTCCATAAACTATGAATGATATAAAAATAACACATACACATTCAAACATATCACAAAACCTTCAATACAATATGAATGTTTTGTATTACAATAAATCCACTTCAAATAAGCTTAAAATTCATCAAAGGATGTTGACATAGATGAAATAAAAACTATTTTAGAGAAATATCTCTTTTTTTGAAATCATTTGAAAGTAACATAATTATAAAATAAAACATTTACTTTGAAAATTTTCTTATAAGCTTGTAAGGGAAGCCTCGATGATTTTATAACGGTAGAAAATAACCGCACCCACCGTATAAGTTAAAAAAGACATTCTTACCTTAATTCTGTCGAAAAGGTTAAAAAGGACCTTGTTTTGAAAATGACGGAAAGATTCCTTTGTATACTTCTTATAAAAATTCAAACAAGGGTATAAATGAATTTAACCCATATTCTGTAAAATAGTAAGAATGTTTTGAAATAAATTTTTAAGAAACATGGATATGGATGATAAAGAGGTCCCAGTAGATAATTATGTATAAATAACCTCAGATAATGAAGAGATTGTGAAATAAACCCTTACCAATTTGGTAACTTACGAAACATACACCCCATGAAAGAGGTATCATACAATGAATATGTAGATACACATAAATTAAAGTATATTACATAAAGAATACAATTATGGGCAGTACATACACCACACAAAAGGTAATAGTGGCAATATGGTATGAATCTCATGGAAATAAGGAGTGAGATGAAAAACCCTTACCTTGCACTTTCCTTTAGTCAAGGGTACGTTTAACCTCCTGTAAAAAGATCATAGTATGTTATTAAATTATACCATAACCATATTAATATTTATGATATCATACATGATTCATTTATGATTTTATATTACCCATTTAATAATAATTTCTATGTTAAATTAACATTTCTGGTAATAATCTCTTTCTTTATCGTACATGTTTTAACTTGTTACTCTTGGTTGTATCACTTAGATCATGATTTAAATACTTCCAGAATATAAAACATGATAAATATATCATATATATTTAGAATATAAATATTTATAATAGACATATATATGAAATGGAAAACACCGTTTATGGAGACGGTAGTCCGTACGTATGCATAAACGCTGTTTCTGTTTTCATATAGTATTGAACGGAAGTACGTGAATAAGATATATGTAAGTACATAAATCCTTATATATATAAATATATATATATATCTAGTAGCATTATTATGCCATATATTACATATTTATTAGTAATATATATTTTTATAATCGTCGATGATTGGTGAACTTGGAAATGAATCTTATCGCGTCGTGGAGATGGTAATCCGTACGTACACACGAGCGAAAATATCATTCTTTTGATATTAAAATAATATATAATTGGATGGTATATCATATATACAGAATACTTATAATGTTATATTTATTATTTACATCAAATACACATCATTATTATATCCATCCAAATAATAATGTATTGAATAATAATTACACAACGACGTGGAGACGGTAAGCCGTACGTACGCACGTATGGTGACATGTCATTCAAAGGATGGATAAAATACTGAATATGGTTATACCATATTTATAATAACATCACAGTATATAGGAGATACTGGAGTTATTATTTTAGAATATAAATAACAAATAAAGAAGAAGTTGAAGAAGAAAAGAACTTGAAAGAGGGTGGTGAAAACATTACCTCTTCTTCGGGTTCTTCCTTTTGATTTGATCAAAAGGGCTCCTTAGGTTGGATTTATGATCAAACTAAGGCCTCTATGCTGAATTTAGGTAAGTTGAGAGATTATTTTGTCAGGGTTTGTCCGAACCAAAAGGATTTTAAGGTGTGAATAATTGGTTAAAATTTGGGTCCTTTTATAAGGGGGAGGAGGGGCTCTTTAGGAAAAACTTAAAGTATTAATTTATAATAAATTCATATTAGGTTTCTAATGGATCAAAAGTGTATTATTTAAAGGTTAAAGTGGGTATAGGTCTAAAACCACTCAACCAATAGTATTTATACAAGTTTGGGTTAATATATTAACCTAATCTTTAAGTATTAACTCTTAGTTAATTAGTTTCACTTTTACAATGTCTCTTTGTATTTTTATATTATATGGTTAATAAACTTACTATATACATCAAAGAGACCCCCAAGTGGTCCATTAATGATAAAAATATCATGATATAAGTCTCTTGGCCGAACCTTATATTTTTAGGAGTTTTATATCAATTAATAATATAATATTTGTTTTAAAAACTCTTTTATGTCAATTTTGACACTATTCAATAATTTATTTTTTTAAAAATCATAACAGAATTATTACTTCTAAAAAAGTTAATTAAATCAATACTAACATGTAATATTAACCTATAAAATTATTTTTATTTATAAAAAGTCTCAAATTACATTTATTTGGGTATTTATAATATCAATTATTCTAATTTTTCATTAATTAGGTAATTACTGCATCACCATTGAGTCATAAATAACTTAAATTATTTAATGTATAAAAATTATAAATAAAATACAATTATGTATTAAATCATTTTATATTTTCAACGAATATTTATAGTCGAAAATCCTACATATCTAACCCTATTTAAAAATTGTTTTTCTAAAAGATATATGCTTATGTCATTTTTGTATTTATTTCAACTTAATTAAAATAAAGTGTCCCTATCACCTACAAGTGGCTCCATGGGGTCCCAAAATCCACCCAAAGATTCCCATGGTAGGAAATGTATCCAAAAATAAGGTTATGACATGTTTTAGGGTAATTTAGTTTATTATAATATTATTTTTTAACCCTTATTTACCGGATTTACCTTTTAACCATGGTGAATAAAATTTTTACCGAAGTAATTATTCAAAATGTCTAAAAATAAAAGTTACCTATTTACAAAATTTGGACATCCTGATTCCAAATATGGAATCCATTTTTCCAAATTCAAAACACAGAAGTGGCAGAAATTAATTTAAAATTAATTCCTGCTGTCAAAACAAAAAGCGTGTCTTTAAGATATAATAACTATTAAAAGATTGATACTTGTTTATGTCCGGTTTAATTGTGAAATTATGTCCAATGACCAAAATTGTATTAAATGGTAAAAATATATTCTAAATATACTTTAAAACCACTCAAATTCAAAATTTATCACTATTAATTATTTCGATTAAAAAAGTTGTTTTTAATTAAAATTTAGCAATTTTCACTATTCATCAAAATATGAAAGTTATCAGAAAAGTACCAAAAATTCACCCTAAGCTAATTTCGATATTATGAATCCAAAAATGAAGTCCATTTTGAAAGATAAGATGTATAAAATTTCAAAAAGTGGGTATTACTATTCATAACGGCTAGTTTGATTGGTTGCGGTGTGTGTTAGAACTCGAAGTCGCGTACAATGCACGATACTGTATTATTCATAGAGAAGTGTACCATGGAATATTGGGGTGTTACATTCTACCCTCCTTTAATAAATTGTGTTCTCGCAATTTATGTTCGGTATTGGAAACATGGGGTTGACATTTCAAAATATCTTAGTTGAAATCCCACATTGAATAATGGATTAATGAGGCCTCTATTTAAAATAAAGAGTGGTAATTATGAAGGTTACAGAAAATAACACATACTAGGGTTCCATGTAGGAAAACATGGATATGAAAGAGAAATATAACTATCAATATCTGATGGAGAGTGGTAGAGGACATGGCTATGAAAAGGCCAACAATCACAAAGCCATAAATTTGTGATGATCTAAGGTACAATCTAGGACAACATTTTTGTTATAAGTTACTTTTCTTAATGTTGAGGAATTAATTTATGAGATTGGATAAAATCATAAGGAGATATACTTACTTTATAATTAGAGTTTTATCCATTACTAAATTTCTACCACAAACTCATCTTTCATTCCAAAACATAATACAACTCAAAAATACTCTATTTATCCTAATCGTATAGGGTTCTAAATATAATGAATTTATAATTCACATATCAGACCCTCATAAAAAAAGAAACTACATTATACAATCCAGATACTTCACGTAGTCCAGTGGTAGATGATAAATCCCAATCGCACTATGGTTGTGGGTTCGATTCCTGCAGCTTTGTCCGACTCGACGGGTTGTCACACGGTCTCCGTGTTGTCCTTTTATAAAAATCCAAAAATAACCTTTCAAACTTAATTCATTCCATCCTTTAGACTTATCCAAAATACTACTATCCAAACTCACAGTCCAAAATTTACAAGGAAGTTAAACATAATGAGGATCCTTTTTTCCAGGTAATAACATGTGAACACCTTCCTCATATATTCTTTTACAACACCGCAACATCCTAAATTACCAAAATCAACCATCTCTTATTCCGAAATCACTACCTCAATATTAGGACCATATTAAGGTTTATCTTTCCTTCAACCATGTAATTTCCAAAAATTTTAACTCGTTGTAGAGTCACTTTTATTAGTACCATAAAATCTCAAATCCTTAATGAAATAGTACTGCAGTACAATCCTTATTTATTTCCAGAACATCATTGATACAACACTTAAATGAAATAATTCTAAAATAAAAACATAAGAACACTAGTCATTCCTCTTCATCTGTAGTAGTATCATAACTTGATTATTATCCAATAACACCATTTGCGGCAAAGTCTTATGACATGGACATTGGTTCACGTAGTGTCCAAACTCCTTTCAGATGAACCATTGTACATTCGAAACCTTTTTCTTACACTTGCAGTCACATACTTGGTGTCCTTTTTATCTACAGTTATAACATACTCCCATTCCCTTCAAGAATTTTCCAAGGTGATTCTTTCCACAGTTATGACATATGAGAAAACCCTTATTTACCTTCTTCCCTTTATCTGTCCTTCTCTCTACCATCCTTTTCTTCTCAAGATTCCCTTCAAATCCATAAGACTCTGAGAATTCTTTACTTATCTTATCAACACATGACACTATTTCTTCATATGATGATAATACATGGGAGATTATTTCCCTTCTAAATTATGGCTTAGGACCATGAAATATATGATCCTTTTTACTCTTTAGATCATACGTATTACTGGAGTTCACATTCCTTCTACTGGGCGCCATTTCTATACAATAGCATAAATTAGGTCAGTTTATGAATTGCAATGAATAATTCCAAACTTGTAAAATACCTAACTCAAATTGAATAGTTTATGGATATAATCCATAATCATAAATTTTTTTTCTTTGAGTAAGTATATACTCATGATCCCTTCATAATGGTTTGTAAAGAAAATGAGAATTATCCTAAGCATATCCCCCGGGAGTGTCGTAACCAAGAGTGCAACAATGCCCGTTGTCGTGCACCAGTTCCCGTTCAAGTATAGCTCAAAGCCGTGTTTTCTTGTTTTACCCCTAGGTACATCTGTGCCAGAGCCGCCTCTACCTGCTCGTATCCAGACATGGATGTATTTCTCAAAAAACTCACAAAATCTCTACAATACCAAAATTTTAGGATGTTCTTCTATACTAATCCTCAAAGTCTATCTTAGGGCTTTGTGCTCTAATCAGAGTTTATCTAAATCTAGTTTCCAAGGTTATTGCTAAACTTATTCTGATAACAACTGTAACGCCCCGACCCTAGTTACCCAGAGTCGGTGCATTATTACATAACATTAGCATGATTACAAGGAATCAAGTCCCGAAGGACCGATCAGTTTAGTAGTCTTGGAAAATAGATTACATACATGAATATTACATTAAACTTCATAACATACAAAACAACATAAATAATCCTTTATGAATACCATTATTCCCTTGTCTTAACCCTGCATATCAATCACAATACACTTCTTGGAATCCTGGGAAAAATAAAACCTAGAAAGGGGTGAGCTCAAACGCTCAGTAAGGGTAAGCAATACAGCAGAAACTTTCATAAATAAGCATAAACATTTAAGGCAATGTATAACTAAAACAAAAGCCTTTTAAACTTGAACTTCAACATAATATGGCAAAAATAAAATGAAATAATGCCATTTATTTATTCACATAGATATTCTACTAGTCGAATAATCACATGAAATATCACTAACCACTTTTATAATGATGGAATGCATAATTCTGAACTTTAATTTCTTTTTCAAGGCCTCGTGCCAAGACCTAGGCGCTAACTGTAATCGGAACCCAACCCGAAGTGCCTCTAATAACCGGACACCAACCCAGAGTGCCTCTAATAACTGGACACCAACTCGGAGTGCCTCTAACAACCGGACACCAACCCAGAGTTCCTCTAATAACCGAACACCAACTCGGAGTGCCTCTAATAACCGAACACCAACCCGGAGGGCTTACTTTTACCGGTCCCCAACCCGGAACATACTATTCCAACACATTCATCTTAAGAAGAGGATGAAATATAACATAGACATTCGTATTAAAACTAGCACACGAAATGTAAATACTTTCTCCATAAACTATGAATGATATAAAAATAAAACATACACATTAAAACATATCACAAAACCTTCAATACAATATGGATGTTTTGTATCATAATAAATCAACTTCAAATAAGCTTAAAATTCATCAAAGGATGTTGAAATAGATGAAATAAAAACTATTTGAGAGAAATATCTCTTTTTTTGAAATCATTTGAAAGTCGCATAATTATAAAATAAAACATTTACTTTGAAAATTTTCTTATAATATTGTAAGGGAAGCTTAAAAGATTTTATAATGGTAGAAAATATCCTCACCCACCGTATAAGTTAAAAAATACATTCTTACCTTAATTCTGTCGAAACGGTTAAAAAAGACCTTGTTTGGAAAACGACGGAAAGATTCATTTGTAAACTTCTTATTAAAAGTCAAACAAGGATATAAATGAATTTAACCCATATTCTAAAAAATATTAAGAATGTTTTGAAATACATTTTTAAGAAATATGGATGTGGATGATAAAGAGGTCCCATTAGATAATTACGTATAAACAACCTTGGATAATGAAGAGATTGTGAAATAAACCCTTACCAATTTGGTAACTTACAAAACATACACCCCATGAAAGAGGTATCATACAATAAATATGTAGATACACATAAATTAAAGTGTATTACACAAAGAATACAATTATGGTCAGTACATACACCACACAAAAGGTAATAGTGGCAGTATGGCATGCATCTCACAGAAATAAGGAGTGAGATTAAAAACCCTTATCTTGCACTTTAGTCGAGGGTACGTTTAACCTCCTGTACGAAGATTGTAGTATGTTAATAAATTATACCAGAACCATATTAATATTTATAATATCATACATGATTCATTTATGATTTTATATTACCCATTTAATAATAATTTCTATGTTAAATTAACATTTCGGGTAATAATCTATTTCTTTATCGTACATGTTTTAACTTGTTACTCTTGGTTGTATCACTTAGATCATGATTTAAATACTTCCAGAATATAAAACATGATAAATATATCATATATATTTAGAATATAAATATGTATAATAGACATATATATGAAATGGAAAACACCGTTTATGGAGACGGTAGTCTGTACGGATGCATAAACGCTGTTTTTGTTTTCATATAGTATTGAACGGAAGTAAGTGAATAAGATATATGTAAGTACATAAATACTTATATATATAAATATATATATATATCTCTAGTAGCATTATTATTTCATATATTACATACTTATTAGTAATATATATTTTTATAATCGTCGATGAATGGTGAACTTGGAAATGAATCTCATCGCGCCGTGGAGACGGTAATACGTACGTACGCACGAGCAAAAATATCATTCTTTTGATATTAAAATAATATATAATTGGATGGTATATCATATATACAGAATTATTATAATGTTATATTTATTATTTACATCAAATACACATCATTATTATACCCATCCAAATAATAATGTATTGAATAACAATTACACCATGATGTGGAGGCGATAAGCCGTACGTACGCACATATGGTGACATGTCATTCAAAGGATGGATAAAATACTGAATATGGATGTACCATATTTATAATAACATCATAGTATATATGATATACTAGAGTTATTATTTTATAAAAGAAATAACAAAGAAATAAGAAGTTGTAGAAGAAAGGAACTTGAAAGAGGGTGGTGAAAACATTACCTCTTCTTCTTCGGGTTCTTCCTTTTGATTTGATCAAAAGGGATCATTAGGTTGGATTTATGATCAAAATAATGCCTATATGTTAAATTTAGGGAAGTTGAGAGAGTATTTTGGCAGGGTTTGGCCGAACCAAAAGACTTTTAAGGTGTGAATAATTGGTTAGAAGTTGGATCCTTTTATAAGGGGGAGGAGGGGATCGTTAGGAAAAACTTAAAGTATTAATTTATAATAAATTAATATTAGGTTTCTAATGGATCCAAAGTGGATTATTTAAAGGTTAAGGTGATTATAGGTCTAAAACCACTCAACCAATAGGATTTAGACAGGTTTGGGTTACTATATTAGCCTTATCTTTAAGTATTAACTCTTAGTTAATTAGTTTCACTTTTACAATGTCTCTTTGTATTTTTATATTATATGGTTAATAAACTTACTACATACATCCCAGAGACCCCAAAGTGGTACATTAATGATAAAAATATCATGATATAAGTCTCTTGTCTGAACCTTAGATTTTTAGGAATTTAATATCAATTAATAATATAATATTTGTTTTAAAAACTCTTTTATGTCAATTTTGACACTATTCAATAATTGATTTTTGTAAAAATCATAACAGAATTATTACTTCTAAAAAAGTTAATTAAATAAATCCTAACATGTCATATTAACCTATAAAATTATTTTTATTTATAAAAAGTCTCAAATTACATTTATTTGGGTATTTATAATATCAATTATTCTAATTTTTCATTAATTAGGTAATTACAGAATCACCATTGTGTCATAAATAACTTAAATTATTTAATGTCTAAAAATTATAAATAAAATACCATTATGTAGGAAATCCTTTTATATTTTTAATTAATATTTATAGTCTAAAATCAAACATATATTACCCTATGTAAAAATTGTTTTTCTAAAAGATATATGCTTATGTCATTTTTGTATTTATTTTAACTTAATTAAAATAAAGTGTCCCTATCACCTACAAGTGGCTTCATGGGGTCCCAAAATCGACCCAAAGATTTCCATGGTCGGACATGTATACACCAATAAGGTTAGGACACGTTTTAGGGTAATTTAGTTTTATTATAATATTATTTTTAACCCTTATTTACCGGATTTACCCTTTAACCATGGTAAATAAAATTTTTACCGAAGTAATTATTCAAAATTTCTAAAAATAAAAGTTACCTATTTACAAAATTTGAACATCCTGATTCCAAATATAGAATCCATTTTTCCAAATTCAAAACATAGAAGTGGAAGAAATTAATTTAAAATTAATTCTCGCTGTCAAAACAAAAAGCGTGTGTTTAAGATATAATAACTATCAAAAGATTGATACTTGTTTATGTCCGGTTTAATTGTGAAATTATGTCCAATGACCAAAATTGTATTAAATGGTAAAAATATATTATAAATATACTTTAAAACCACTCAAATTCATAATTTATCACTATTAATTATTTCGATTAAAAAAGTTATTTTAATTAAAATTTAGTAATTTTCACTATTCATCAAAATATGAAAGTTATCAAAAAAGTACCAAAAATTCACCCTAAGATAATTTCGATATTTTGAATCCAAAAATGAATTCCATTTTGAAAGATAAGATGTATAACATTTCAAAAAGTGGGTATTACTATTCATAACGACTAGTTTGATTGGTTGTGGTGTGTGTTAGAACTCGAAGTTGCGTACAACGCACACTACTGTATTATTCAAAGAGAAACGTACCATGGAAGCTTGGGGTGTTACACTCTCATTCCAGGGAATCCAATGATGGTGCTGGCAGCTGGCATATCTTTTCACCAGGACCTTGACCACCTGCTTGTCAAATCGGCATATCGAGACATTGGTTGCAGGTATCATTGGTACATCCATCATATAGGATTGAGTCTTTGACTGTACTTCTTGAGTCAGATCCCTATTATTATTATATATATATATATATGCTCATCTGAACATGGTACTTCTTGATAAATCTCAATATGCCTCTGTGATGACAGCCAACCATGATACCAGTTTCAGATCGTAATGACAATCCGATGAGCGATGCAGCCTTAGTTCAAGGTCCAACCTGTGACCCCCTTCCTCTAGGTGGATAGGTAGAAGCACCTCCACATGTTGATCGATTTATCATCCTAGCAGAGTAGGATAAGGATTCGTGTAGGATTAGCATGATCCATGAGTTCTAACACCAGAGGCCGCTGAGGTTCTACGGTGAGCTAAATCCTCAGGCAGTAGAGAATTGGATAAAGTCAGTGGTCCGCATCTTTAAGATCATTAAGACCCTGATAGATCAGGTGGTTTCACTGACAATTGGCCTTTTCCATAGAGAAGTTGGGCGCTAGTGGAGCCTTGTTACACAGATGCACGATGATTCGACACTCTCATGGGATGACTTTCAGTAGCTGTTCTATGATAAGAACTACCCCTACTGTTTGTGTTGAGTTTAGATTCAAGAGATTCTGGAGATTTATTAGGGAGGGATGATGGGTTCTGAGTATGCAATGAGGTTCACAGACCTTACCCAATAATCTCTTGACATGATCTGTGATTACTACATATGATCACATAAGTTTGAGCATGGACTCCGCATAGAGATCTGAGCCAGCGTTGTGACCTTGTGCAATCCCACCTATGTCGGGGTGCTAGAGAGGGCACTTGTAACAAAGAGATTTTTGTCATAGGTATTACAGATAACTAGAGATGGTAGTGGGTGTCATATATATGAGTTTTCTATAGTAGCTAGAAGATTCCAGACACTGAGATATCGATGCAGGAGACCTCCCCGTAATCAGACTCTGGCACGTGGTCAGGGGTAGCACAGAGGGCCTAGGAATCATGGAGAGGGGAGACACTTTTCTTATGATGGGAAAGGTTACATGAAATGAAAATGACTAACCATACATGATGATAAACACATGAAGATAGCCAAAAAACCTCTATGGTAGAGGTAGTACCGTGATCAGGGATCTTTTAGGTCTAGATAAGGTGGTCCCTAGGGAGGCAGAGCCGACATATGAGTAGGAGGAGCTAAGGGTGGTGGACAATGCTATGAGATCCTTCCAACACCACTACTAGGAGACTCACGTCAGGCTTAGGGAGTTGGTGGTTGGGTCCATAGATAGCTGTATACTTTGGATGCCTATGACCCCATAGCACACGAGATGATTAGAGGTATGATATATGTGTTTTCTACTCTTACTTTAGTATTAGTAGACATAGGTTCCAGTCATTAATTCATATCTATACTATTGGTACAAGAACTAGATATCACAGTAGAGGCTCTAGCACAACAAATTCGTATTGAGGTTTATATAGGGAACACTTCTTCTGTATCGTTTATTTGTCAGTAGTGAGAGCTATCACTTGACGGAGAGAGGTTCATGTGGGACCTTTTGGTCATCATAATGGAACCCTATAACATTATCTTGGGTATGTATTGGTTTTACATAGTCTAATACCAGATTGGATATCACTGTAGATGAGTCATATGTCTATGCACCGATGAGATGAGATTCTCCTTTGTGGGTTAGAGATATTTCATGGTAGGGTGAATGAGTTTTGTGAGCAGGAAGCTGCATCCCATCACCCATCAGTTAGTGAGTATATCCCTTGGTACAAATGACTCTTAAGGCATCTGGATTCCTTTAGTTGTGGAGGATTATATGGATGACTTTCTTGAGGATGTTCCGGGACTACCTCTGAGGAAGGAGATAGAGTTTTACATTAACTTACATCCCGAAATAGCTATGATATCTTCTGTGGCATATTGGATGACCCCTACTGAGCTCTAGGAGCTGTGGTTTCAGTTGGAGGACCTTAGAGAGAAGGGTTTCACTAGGTCCAGTGATCCCCCTGGTCATCTCTAATGTTGTTTGTAAAAAAGGTGGATGAGAGTTTACGAATTTTCATGGATTATCATTTTCTGAACCAGACCATGATAAAGAACAAGTACTAATTTCTGATGATTGATGACCTCTTTGACCAGTTGCGAGGAGTGAGATGGTTCTCAAAGATTGATCTTAGGTCCAGCTACCACTAGTTGAGGGTTCACAAGGTCGATATTACAAAGTTGGCATTCTGATGTCACTATAGACACTATGAGTTCCTAGTGATTCCTTTTGGTGTGACAAATGCCCCCACCATGTCTATGGTTTTGATGAACCAGATTTTCCCATTATACTTGGACTAGTTTGTAGTTTTCTTCATCAATGACATACCCATCTACTCTACATCATAGGAGGAACATGAAAATCACTTGATGATGATTCTATATTTTCTTTTAGGGAACCCGATTTATAGAAATATCTTGAAGTACTAGTTCTGGATACATGAGGTTCATTTTTTAGGGAATTTCATTTCTGAGCATGGTTTAGCTGAATTCCCAATGAATATTGATGAAATAATTTATTAGGAGACACCCAAGAACATGTTAGAGGTGCATATATTTATTGGTTTGGTGGGGTTACTATATGAGGTTTGTGAGAGACTTCTATAGAATTATAGACCCTTTGACTACCCTGACATGTAAAGGGTAGTTGTTTACCTGGTCTAAGCAGTGCTAGTGGGCACTTCGATGAGTTGAGGCTGACGAGTGATCCTGTGTTGAGACTATTTGAGGAGGGTGTGGAGTATATAGTGTATTATAATGACTCATAAGATGGGATTGGTTGTGTGTTGATGCAGTGGTAGACAGTTATTACATATGGGTTGAGGTAGTTGAGACCCCATGAGAAAAAATACGCAACTCGTGAACTAGATCTGGAAGCGGTAGTCTTCGCCCTGAGGATGTGGAGGCACTAGCTTCTTGGGGAGCACATTGTGGTTTACTCAGACTATCATAGTCTCATATACGTCTTCACACAAAGAGACTTGAACCTGAGACAACGACACTGGTTGGAGTTCCTACAAGACTATGACTTCGAGATAGTCTATAATCCAGTGAAGAGAAACATAGTATAATATGAAATTATCATGAAGTATCAATATCGCTTAGTGTAGGAGGCTTTAGATCATTTGAACTCCCTACAGCTGACCCTGGTGGAGCAAGAGGGTATAGCTTTTCTATAGTCGATGGTGTTAACTCTACTTCTCAAGCATGTGAGAGAGTCCCAGCTAGGATACATCGACTATAAGGTATTGCGTGACAAGATATACATAGGGGATTCACCAAATGGATATTCTAAAGGAGATAATCACATAATCTTTTTCTAGGGATGAATGGTGGTTCCAGTCACATTATAAGAGGAGGTGATGTGAGAGTTCCACACTTCTCCCCTAGCTGTACATCCTAGTGCGGGGAATGTTGGAGTTAGTTCCCTAGAACCAACTTCTGTGTACTTTATGATAAACATATATTCATTATTTTGAATATTAATAAACTATTTATCACATCATTATTGTTCTTCTTCATGACATATTATGTGATAATTTTCTAAGAGTAGTTGTCTCACTAAAAGGTCATAGCAGCTCCCTGCTATGATGAGAACCCAGAAGTGATACGACACTATTCTTGAATAAATATTCTATAGCTGGATGAAATAATTTGAGGGACAAAAATTATACAGGCTATCAGGGGTGGAGACTTATAGGACTTTGAGGCACCTTCTCATGGTGTACATCCTTGGTAATATCCAGTAGGATATTATGAGAACGAGACCCGCCAGTAGGAAATACACATTTATATGGGTCATTAGATATTACTATCTGAATATGTGTATATTGGTCCTTAGACTTTAAGATTATTATTAATGAGTATTATGAGTTGCACACATAGATGTGTTGAGAAAAACCATGACGATAGATATTCACGGTGAAGTAGGACATGTTGGGTGCATCACAAGTAATATTGAATTAATGAATAATGTGAGAAAGGATTTGTCCCTTATATTTATTAACAAAAGTTGATATATTAGTCCCTTTAATGGAAATGATATATCCTAAATAAATCAATTTCCATGGTGTTATAAAGGCAAGTTCATTTTTTGGGAAGTCAAAGAAAGATACATCGAGCACATAGGTTAATGGCACTGACATACAACCTGCTTGATTAGAGGTATCAAGATAAAGGAATTATATTACATAGTAAGCATCCATATGAGGTGAAATGTCATTGCAGTATTAAATTCTTTCTCTTTGGGTGCCTTGGAATGTTGTTAGATGCTAACCTTGGACTTTAATATGCTTCGCCTAATGCCACTAATAAAGAGGCTCAATAGGCCACACACTAAGTGTATCCAGAATCTCAGTTAAATAATATATATTATTATTTATTATTTAAAAGGTCGAATAAATATTATTCCTGTACGCGGTTTAATAATTATTCATGTATTCTTGATCGCATATAAATATTTATTTTCTATTTAGTAGATAAAATATTTATTTATTTATTGGTGAATAATGTAGTGATATTTATTTAATAAATAAATAGTCATTATTCAAGGTATGATAAATATTATGGAGGAATGGTAGATCGGGTTTTTAGGTCCAGTGAGAAATAATAAATAATCAATAATATTTTATTATATAATATTTAATTATAATTTTCAGGTTAAGCGCATGTCGAGAAATAATGATATTATTATTATTATATGACACGAGGTTTCACTAGGATTAAATAAATAATTAAGGTCACTTGTACAATTATCTTATTTTAACCCTAGAAATATATAAAACTAGTTATGTTATTTTCTCATCAATACAATTCATTTGTCTTGGTTGTGAACAATGGATTTGGAGAAACCTCTCAAGCCTAGAGAGCTCCCTTCTCCAAGAACCCTCCCAAGAAAGAAGAGCAATACTCCTCTACTAGATCAAGGAGAACACTTTAGAATTAGTTCTCGAAGTGATCAAAGGTAGATGACGCAAGTGTAAGGATTTTCTATGTTAGCACCCAAAGATTCCTTCAATGATTCCTATAGATTCGTGGAATACATGTGGATCACCGCTAGGGGAAATCCACACCACACTTGGTTTCTATAAAGAAATAATGATAGAATGAAGATCTGCCATTGGATTCATCAACAAATAAAGAATTACTTAAAGTTAATTATTTATTTAATTAAATTAATTATAAATAATATGTGATGATCCTCCCTTTGGTTCTGATATAATTTCCCTTGTCTATTTTCTTTGATTTAATTTTATAGATCTCAATGTTTATCATTATTTAGATATCAGATTGATCATCAATCATGCCAAAAGAAATGTTGGGCACCACCCATCGCATGCTTTCACTACACCTAGAACCTATAAGTGGTATCATAGCGGTCACATAATTACTTATAATTATTTATAGATTTTTTGGTGATTTGTGAATTTTAATTTAGTTTTTCAATTCAAGTTTGGTTTTTCTTTTAATCTGAATCATGATATTTGCTTCCTCCTCCTCCATTTCTCATAGATCAAATCAATATGACTAATTTTACAATTAAAATAAAATTGAGGAACTCATATGGAGGTGCCAAGGTTTCTAAATGGACAACACTAGACTACACACAGTGTAATCAGAGTTACATGCCATGTAGTCACATTCAATGCATCAAAATTGATTCAAAAATAAATTCAAGATTATGCATTGATTATTAAATTAATTACACACTTAATACACCATGTGTTAACTAGAATTTAATGGCACATGGTTAGCCGGACTACACTCTGTGTATCCCACATACATGGAGTGTAGTCTCTTTGAGTCACAGATGGGCCTTATATTCCATACATGACCTACCTGGCTGGCAACCGTGTAACTCAGAGTTCACATGGTGTGTGACCCACTAGACACATCGTGTACTCCAAATTTTCTAGGTCATGGATTACATGATGATTATCTAGGCACATGTCTTAGATTGATGGTGATAGGTGTACACACTATGTAGATTGGATCTACATGCTGTGTACTTATACCAAGTTACACAGATTTAAAATTTATTTATTTTACTATGTAAACCTTGAGACATTTATATGAGTGTGGTTGTAAATATAGGACACACCATGTGATAGGTTTTAATATACATAAATATTTAAATGTTTAATTAATATCTATATAATGTTTAGATATGCATATCATGTATGATTTGTATTACAATTTGTTAATCTACGTGCATTTAAGCATAACACGTGAACAAAAAATCATGTAATTTTTGTAATCATTCATGAAGTACACATTGTGAAAGTATGTGATAAGTCATTTATGTCATATGTCACAAGAGTAAAACAATATATGAGTATAATACATTTTGGGAAGAATCGAATGGGTATTCACTGTGTTGCCTCCAAGGTACATTTATGTACAAAGTTAATTTTAAATAAATTTATTTAATTTGTTTAAAATTATAATGGATGAGAATATCAAGGAAATTCAGATGAGAATTAAGATAAAAGGATTGAATTAAAGATAATAATTAATCGATTTGAGTGTGTTTTATCTTAAATAAGAATTATTAATAATTGAATGCTAGTTTTATTAAATACGTAATTCGTTGCATGCATGTGGATGATCATGAGCTAGACCAGACCTTTTGTATGTGATTGGTTTCATCTAATCTATTATTAAATTAAATTGTTGGACTAATTTCCTTCTCTCCTTTTATTATGTAGGGCCTATGTGGCCATATTTTCTTTTATATAAACCCCTTTTCCCCTCACCTGCATGTGAGTAAAAGATATATGTAATGGATGGAATCCCAAGTTAGTGGAGGTAGTTCAAGTTTGGAGCTAAGGGAAAACCCATCCAAGGAGATACATAAGTGGATAGGTGGAAAGCTACAACAAGAACCTTAATTGGTTCAAAGTGTTTTCCTCCTGGTCAATAGTTATTTTATCAACCACAAGATAAACTAACCACTAGTAAGAGCTCATGATAATACTATTTCATTATTTTATTTCTATCAGTTGTGTAACGTCCTGAACCCGGATGCCACCCAAAATGGTGCCCTGAGATCGGTTGGCCACATGGACTCAAGTGAATCTCCCCAAATTCCAGAGGCTACCAACTAGTAGTGAGGGACTAGGTGAGTTAGTGGGGAGACTATAGCCTTATTACCAGAGTATCATAGCTAAAGTCAAACATATAGTAAATAGTGAATGCAAAATAAACAGCATACAACTGAAAGTAAGACAAGACATGAATACATATCAATAACCAAGAGTGTCTCATATACAAAATGAGGCATATGGTACAAGTATCTTGAAAGCATCCAGAACAGTACATAAAAGTACAATACAATACAAGTATTCCAAAAAGAACAAAAGACCAAAAAGGTGTCCTGGCATCGCAAGCCTCATCTTGGTCCTATGCTACCCTACTCTAAAGCCACAGTCAACAACCCATACTAGGGAGCTTTCCCCTATCATCACCTGCAAACATATACCCTGTTTGGGTCCCTGAGGAGGTCCAAATAGGCTGTGAGATAAACATCCTAGTAGGCAACCAACCAGGTCTATACAGTTCTAACAACAATTTTACAAAAGTGATAGCAAGTGTAAACAACTAGTAAAGTAAAGTGTGTATGCCCATGACATAATTCAATTGAAATAAGTAAAACCAACCATATCTTAAGGATACCTACAAAAGAGAGTCATCTCTTAATAAGGTAGCTAAAAGAAAGGCAAACAAACAAGTCACACAACCATGTCGTACATCCATCTATATCTTGTAACTCACAACCATGATGTATAGAGAAGTCTAGTGTCCCATGGACATGTCTTATAGTGAAGTAAAATATCCCACGACCACACCATATAGTGAAATGTAGACCTCAAGGGCCGGATCCAAGGTGTCAGCAGACCAAGGCATCCATGTAAAATATCGAGACCACAGAAGGCCTAATCTAGGGAGCTTGTCCAAGGAATCCCATCGAGTCCCATGGGAGTAACTGGTGGAAACTTGGTTAGGAACTGGTTGGGGTCCTAGGAGCATGGAAATATAAATTCCTACACGAGCCCAAGAAACAGGATCCATGGGGTAGCAAGGCCCGATGCATCCAACAGAATCAAGACCCAAGGGGAAGAGTCATCCTAAGTCATCCACTACCACATTCCAAATCTATTCATTCAATCATTCAAGTATTCAAATTAATCATTCATTCCATGTGAGTATACTCACTCACATCAACCTACACAATCCATGAGTATACCCACTCATGCAAACCATTTATCAAAACAATCATATGGGACTACCCTCCCATATAAACCATTTAACATGCCAAACTGTCAAAAAAGATAAGGCATAACATTATATTCACTAAACAAGGAGGAAGTACATATCCTAAAGAGGCTATTCAATCTATCAAGGTATTAACGAGCTTACTCTAACTAGGAAATCACAAGCACACATGCCTTGGGTGGTTTAAACATGCATAATCAGAATATTTACTTAAGGTTCACCCCTTGGGTGACCTTTAAAAGAGAAACAGGTGTCAATGAACCTAAACGAAACCTATGGGCATCCTTACTAGGCCCGACTATAGCTACGACAAGCAACTCACTAAAAAACAAGGCCTCATCAGAAATTCCTATGGGTGACATATCAGTTGAATGCCCAAAAAGCACAAGAAAAGCTAAAAGAAAGTATATACCACCTATCTCACCTCGGTAGTAGACAGATCATCCAATATAAATTCCTAATTCATCCTGGTTTGGAAGAAATCTAAAGAATGGACAAAGAACAAGATATTAGGGCATATGATCCTAGATCCAAATAGCACAATCATTTTTTGAAGAATCAAGAATGACTAAAAAGGAATCAAGTACTTACCGATGCAGTTCCAATGTGAAAAATGATGCTTGAAACAAATTTTGGACAAATTCTATATATGAAAAACTATATTAGGGGTGTTTTGGGTTCCAACAATAGAGGAAAAACATATGTCCATCAAAACATGAGATAATGCCTCTTTTATATAAAACCCCCACTTGGAAAGTACACATCGTGATGGCCAAGTACACGACGTGTACTACCCTTTCATTTTTTTCTAATCCAGATTGGATACACGTTGTGATGGCCTAATACACGACGTGTAGGCCAAGTACATGGTGTGTACCTTACCTGCATCTATATTTCAGCATGTTTTTTCCTTCTTTTCTAAAAACAACCCAACCGAACCATGACCCAACTTAGGGTCTAAGACAAAAAGGAAAGTAAACACATTTAACCCAAAAGGAAAGACCTGTACCTCAAGAAAAACCTAGGATCTTACAATATTCCCCCCTTATAGCAATTCATCCCTGAATTTCTCTCTAAAGGATGGTCAAGATTTGTCCGAGAGCAACTCCAAACATTGAGCACGTACGTCAGCCTCCTTTTACCAAGTCTCATCCTGTAAATGGTCATGCTACCATAGTACCCATACTATAGGAATCAACCGGCCTTAGAGAACCTTCGTGCTCCTATCAACAATACAAATCAGATGCTCCTCAAAGGATGCATCAACCTGAAGCTCAACCTCCTTGGGCTGAAAAACATGAGATAGGTCTGAGTGATAGCAGTGCACCTGAGATACATGGAAGAAATTGTGCATGGATTGGTACCTCTGAGGTAACTATAGCTGATAGGCAACCGAACTGACTCTCTCCATAATCTCGAATGGCCTAACATATCTCGGTGAAAATTTACCCTGTCTCTTGATCTGCCTATGTCCCAACCTTGGTGAAACATACAAAAAAACCTAATACCCAACCTCAAAATCTATAGGTATTATGTGGCGATTGACATAAGATTTCTGGTAAGACTATGCTTTAGCCATATGCTTCTGAATCATTTGGACCTACTCAGAAGTCTTCTACATGAGACGTGATCCCAGTAAAGTTGCCTCTCCTACCTCTAACCATCACAATGGAGAATGACATGACCTACTATATAAAGCCTCATAAGGTTCCATATATATCTTCACCTAATAAATATTATTGTAGTCAAACTCAACTAGGGGAATGCGCCTCTCCCAAGAGCCCCCAAAATCCAGGACGCATGCTCGCAACATGTCCTCTAGCACCCGTATCATATGCTCTGACTTTCCATCAGTCTGAGGGTGGTATGTTATGCTCAAAATCACCTATGTACCCAAATCCCTTTGAAAAATCTACCAAAAATGAGATGTAAATCAAGAGTCCCTATCCGAAATGATAGTACATGGGACCCCATGAAGTCGTACCACCTCTCAGACGTACAACTTTCCAAGATCATCAACACTGAAGGTCTCTTTGATCGAAAAGAAATGTGCGACCTTCATAAGCCTATCAACAACAACCCAAAAAACATCATTACCTCAAGGAGACCTTGGAAAACCTATCACAAAATCCATCGTGACATCATCCCATTTCCACTCAGGGATAGGTAACTACTATAAAAACCTAGCTGGTCATTGATGTTCTACCTTCACCTGTTGATAGGTGGAACACCTCATCATAAAAACAACTACCTCTCTCTTCATTCCCAGCCACCAGTACTAACTTTTCAAGTCATGATACATCTTGGTGACTCTGGGGTGCACTGCCCAAGCTAAATCATGAAACTCCTGCATCAACTCCTCATGTATATCCACCAAAACCCAAACATGTCAATGGATAAATAGGATCTCATCATCACCTAACATGAAACCAGGAGGAGGGTCCTCACTTGACACACATTCCCATAGAACTAGGCCTTCTGAATCTGATAGCTGCCTCATCCTAACTCTATCCAGTATGGTAGAGGTCATATATAAGGATGATAGACAATTCTACCCCTATTTGTCATGCACCTCCAGATGCATCTCAGAAAAAAAATTCCATAAGCTTCCACTCTCTACTGGCCTGCTGGATTGCCTATATCCGAGTCCTCCTATTCAATGCATCGGCTACTACATTTCCCTTTCTAGGAATGTAGGAAAGCTTGAAGTCAAAGGACTATAGGTACTCCACCCAACTTCGCTACCTCAAATCCAGATCACATTGTGTAAAGATATACTTGAGGATTTTGTGGTCTGTGTACAACAAAAAATGATCTTCCAATAAGTAGTGTCTCTAACAACGCAATGCATGAACAAATGCAGCTAACTCAAGATCGTTCATAGGGTATTTCTTCTCATGATACCTCAGTTGTTGAGACCTGTATGCTACGAATCGATCTCCCTACATCAGCACTACCCCCATCCCAATACCTAAAGAATAATAGTACACCATGTAACTCTTTCCCTTCTCTAGAAGTATCTGGACTGGTGTTGATGTCAGCCTCCCTTTCAGTTCCTAAAAGGATATCTCACAATATTCTGACCACACAAACTTCACACACTTCTTAGTCAATCCCATCAATGGAACTGCTAAGCGTGATAAGTCCTGTATAAAATTCTTGTAGTGGCCATCTAGCCCCAAGAAACTCTGTATGTCAAAAAAAAATATTGGGTTGTTCCCAGGAAACGACAACTCTCACCTTCTCTGGGTCCACTGAAAATCCTATCTCTAAGATAATGTGACCTAGGAAGTGAATCTTATCCATCCAAAAGTGGCACTTTGCGATATTATCATATAACTGATGCTCTCTCAGTGTATTCAAAACTATCTCAAGATGGTTGGCATGGTCATGTAGATTGTGAGAATACACCAAGATATCATCCATGAAAACCACCACAAAACAATCCAAGTAGGGATAGAATACTCTATTCATCAAAGACATGAAAACCACTGGTGCGTTAATGAGACCGAATGAAATAACCAGATACTCATATAACCCATACCTGCTAGGAAAGGCTGTACAAGGTATGTTTGTAGGTCAAAAACGCACCTGGTGATAACCTGACCTCAATTCAATCTTTGAGAACACTCGAGCTCCTCAAAGCTGATCAAACAAATTATATATCCATGGAAAAGGATTTCAGTTTTTAGCCATCAGCTGGTTCAGTTTCTGATAATCCATGCATAGCATAAAAGTTTCGTCCATCTTTTTCACAAAAAGGACCGGAAGGATAAGTATTGGGTCTAATAAACCCATTTTCCTCCAAATCCTATAGTTTCCTATTAAGCTCCTGAAACTCCATCGTATCCATCCTGTAAGGAGGAATGGATACCAGCACAAATCCTGGAACTAGCTATATGGAGAACTCCACCTCTCTCTTAGTAGGTAAACTAGAAAAGTCATCGGGAAAGATATAACTGAAGTGATCAAACATTAGAGGAAAGTCCGCCCGACCCACTCCCTGATCATCCAGAAACAAACTAGAAATCTAGGATGTCATCCCACCCAGCCCACAATTATTGGGTCAAACTTTTCTCTCCTGGACATCCCATTCACCCTTATGAATAAACACTGCGCCCTCTAGTGATGTGAAAGTCACCCTCCAATAATAGCAGTAAATTTACACTTGATAAGCCATGAGCCAGTCCATCCCAAGAATTATGTCAAACCCTATCATCTTGAGAACATAAAGATACCATATGAAGTGACACCCTATGACCTCAAGGGGACACTCCATACACTGGATCACATCACCCGTTCTAACTCCCAATGGTGTGTCTAGTGTCAAAACAACCTCATAAAGAAAAACCAAAAGCCCAAGGATTTTTACCACTCGTGTAGAGATAAAACTGTGAGAGGTACCTGTATCGAAAAGAGAATATATAATAGTAGAAGCTACTAAGATCATACCTCTCATCATAGATAGTTCGATATCCTGCTCCTTTTGGGTCTATTTCACTACATAAGTCTGGCCTATACCGTAGCCACGACCACCACTACCCTGAGATGACCCCCCTGTTGTCTCTGATAACCCGATGTCTAGATACCACGACCATGACCACCAATACCCTAGCCTGACCAGCCTGCACTGCTCCATCTCCTAGCCCGACGCAGAGATGAAGAACCTACTCTTGAACCTAATGTTGGAGCTGACCTCCTACCACTCACAGCTGGAGGGAAGGTCCTGCAAAACCGCTACATGTTCCCCACCCTTCCATAATCCCAGTAATCAACTGGGTCATGGTTGCACTGATTTTTCATGTGGCCTCACCTACCACATTGATGGAAATATACCAAGCTGCCTGCACCTATAACTTGACTAGCACTCATGTCACGAGAAGCCTCAAAACGAAGCTTCCTACCTAAATATCCAGATCCACTGGGGTGAGAAACAACACTCCCCTATTTTTTACCCCTAGATTCCCTCAGGTTCTACTCTGTAATTAATGCCTGATTCACAATATGAGTGATAGAAGGAAACTTGAACACATTGAACTAAGATTTAATAGCATGTCTAAGACCTTCCTTGAATCACCTCACCCTCAACAACTCATTAGCAAGACACATCGGTGCAAAACAATGCAGCTCTATAAAGTGTTTCAAGTATTCCATAACTTTCATCACACCCTACTCCAGATGCATAATCTCAATATCCCACTCTTCTCACAGAGTTTCGGGGTAAAAGTAGTTGCATAAGCGGGTTTGGAATTCATTCCAACCCATATTCTGTATCCCATCATCTTGGTTCAAAACATCGCGCCAACACTTTGCCGCTCCACACAACATATAAGTCGTGAGCTTAACCCTCCACTCAGGAGGCATCTCCAAATACTCAAAAAATTCTAATGTGGTCTATATCCATATATCCACAGCCTGTGGTCCACCATCCCCTGAAAATGTAGAAGGATGCTATTTCTGGAACACCCATGTTAGCTCAGCCATAATCAAGGCTAGCTACAATGCTCCCTGAAAGGTATGTATATATCAAAAGAAACCCTCATGGAACTGTGCCTTAGCACCTGTGTCTGGAACAACCTCAGGTGCCACAACTAGTACTATAGAAGGATCAAGTGGTAGTCCATGGGCCACTATCTCTAAAGTATGGTCATCGACTCCATCACGGCGTACCACTGGAGGTTGTCATGGTGGCATGTATCTATAATTCCAAACACACAAATCAGGAACGAACAAAATCAAAGCACAAAGCTCAAGGCATATGACACGTCAAAACCCTCCTAGAAACCAAGTCAAACCCACAACCTTCTCCTAAATCCAAGACTGTATAAAGAACAACCAACGAACCACTATAAACTATGCCTATTGCCCACTTAAAAGCTGGGTCTAGGTCAAGTATCTATTTATCATTTCAAGTTTCAAAACCATTTCACATTCAGTTATTCATGAAATTATACCAAGGGTTTACCAATTCCTAAATCCATGAGGGCCCATAACACCTCATGAACACAAAACTTGGTTCCCATTCAAACCATACATATCAAGTTCATTTAAGCATTAACATTTCATTGGTGCATCATTTCCCAATTTATAAGGGCCCATAATCCTTAATAATTTAAAGATAATGTCACCCCTTTACATATACCACACCCAAATAACACAACAACATGCACAACTATCACATCAACTATCACAACAACATGCAATATCTAATGCATCCTAGATGGCATGGCATAATGCATGGCATGTGATTCTAACAAGTTTCTATATGATGCATGAGATGGCACACCCTCATCTCATCAGGTTTCAAATGAAATAGAACCCACAATTTCATCAATATTAATAGTATAAATCAATTGTGTCACACTACTGGAAAATTTCCCTATACCCACGGTTTCAAACCGTGGGCATAGCCCATGAAAATGTGGGCTACCGAGGCGTTGGGATTTCCCTAAACCCACGGTTTTCACAAAACCGTAGGTGTAGCTAAGGGAAATTTCATGATACCCATGGTTTAGTTAAACCATTGTTATATATCTATTCCCATGATTTTCACAACCGTGGGAATATATTTTTACCGAAATATAATATACCCACAGTTCAATGAACTGTGGGTATAGGTGATTATTGGACTAGCATAATACCCATGGTTTTCTTAAACCGTGGGTATATATTTTTACCAAAATATATCTATTCCCACGATTTTCACAATTGTGGGAATATATTTTTACCAAAATATAATATACCCACAGTTCAATGAACCATGGGTATAGGTGATTCCCCTAGGCAGCAGCAGCTGCCGACCTTCTTGCTTCTTCCTGCTTCCAACAGCTGCCTGCCTTCCTGCTTCCTACTTCCTACCATCTTTCAAATCCAATACAGACCAGAATAGAAGCAGTTACACACAATACATACCGGGAATAAATCTAATTTTCATTGTAAAACATGATGATATTGGAAATGGAATTATATTTTTTGATGAGGTATGGAATGTTACTTGAGGATCAATGATATTTTTCATGAGGATTAAAGGATATGACCCTTTATATGACTAAAAATGCAGATGGTGTGGAGGTTATAGGAAGTAAAAATTATGATGATCAAGAATTATGGACCTATAAGTTCAGATACATCATTTATAAGAACTTAAAAGTTCTAAAATTTGAAGGAATATTGAATATTGATTATATAGGAATTGGAATGTTTGAATTTTTTATGCTGGTAAAGAATGGTCGGTTAGAATGGACCGAAGGCCTTCATTTTTTTATTATTTTGATAATCCACCTTTCAAGGGGTGAGATGAAACCCTTACAAGGCCCAAAGGCTTAGATATAATTACATGACCCATAGGTCTTAGAGGTAATCACCCAGACAAGACAACTTGGAACTAATCCTCCCCTACATATGTCATGATATCATCACTCCACATTCACAGGGATGGTTGGATAGCTGTCCTATGAAAAGCGTCACAGACTTGGTACTGATGGAAATGCCATACCCTCTCATTCTTCCAATTCTAGTTAGATCTTCTCTAGTGAATGCGCCTGCCCTGAACCTCATCTAAAGCCTTGTCCCTTGTAGTCTTCTCGGTACATCTGCATTATGTGGCCCGAAGGATTTGGGGTGGCCCTAAGACCTTAAGGTGGACCAAAGGCCTTGAGAAACAACTTTCCCAAAGGCCTTGAGTGGACCGAAATCCTTGCAGGACCTGAGGACCAAACCAATGGCCTAGAGGCCCAAATGGATGAATAGTTCTGACTACTATGGTACCGAACAGTACTTGCTACATTACCTGCTATAGTACCTACTACAGTACTTTCTACAGCACCAAAATTTTTTATCCACCCGGATTTGATATCAGGTCTCTTAGATACACTTGTCGAGTCCTCACCAACTGGGATAAGGCTCATGTTCCTGGTAAAAAATGAACAAATTCATTTCAACTTAGATGTTTGGAATACCAATAATCTAATGTTTGGGCTTGGATACTTAGATGTGTTGGGGACCTTACCCTTTTTATCTCTATGGTGGTTTCCTCTACTTTCTCACTTTCATCAATGATGCTACAATGAAAGTATTTATCAACTTATTAAACTATAATTATGATGTATTTTTGGTGTTTATTCAGTGTAAATCACCAGTAGAAATGGAATATGGTCAGAATTTTAAGTGCATATGGATGGAAAATGGAGTTGAGTACACCTAATGCAATTTTTGGAAATTCTTCTAGAAGGAAGGAATGAAACATTAGAAGATGATTCCTGAACTCCAAAACAAAATGGAGTAGCTAAAAGAATAAACTAAACTTTTATAGAGAGAGAGATCAAAGTATGAGTTTACACTCGGGAATTACTAAGGAATTTGGGAAAATGAACTCAATAAGGTGGCATATCTCATCAATAAAATTCTAGATTTGATATTTGGGAAAGAACATTTGGAGGATCTATGATCTGGAAACCACTATAAGTTCAACATCATATTTTTTTTAGTAGTTTATCGTATGCATTTGTAAATTATATGGATTATACTAAACTTGAATCAAAATCAAAAATAATTTTTTTATTTTCCAAGGAGATGAATTTTTTTGATATCATTATGATATGAAACAAATCATTAGAATCATGGATGTTGTCTTCAATGAGAAATTTCTATGGAAAGTCTAAAACTTTGAGGAGCATGGAGTTGAGGAAAAATAATCTATTGAAGTCTAGGTTGAACATAGTATTGATAATTCACAAAAAACTACATATGTCACATACATGATTTATTTTAAAGGTATTTTTAATTTAATTTCCATTATTTCTTTGTTTTGGGTGTTTCCCATGCATTTTAGTGGAAATGGTGGGTTTTTAAAATTTGGGCCAAATAGTGAGCCCAATTCTAGATTTAAAAATAAATTTTGTTTCTTTTATAACTCCTTATTTTTTCAACATTTTTCATCCATTAAAATTATTACTTGGCCTCCCCTGACCTATTAACACCACCATGTCAATTTGGATCCTTTAGGAATCCATAATCATTGTGTATTTAGATTTTTATTTAAGGAATTGGGCCAGCCCGAAAGCCTATTTCCAGTTTTTTTTAAATGGTTTATTTAATATCTTATTCAATTTTAATGATTTTTTGGTGATTCCAACTCTCATCCGAGAACACTGAACCTAGGCGCTCCTCCATTCTCTTATACCCTTCTTTGGAGCTCATTTTCTTTGCGTATTAGGTCAAAACATCTTAAGCTTTCACAATTCGTCTAGATTTTAAAAGGTAATTTTATTCCTTTATAAATCCTTCATTTTTTATTCTTTACCCAAATTTTAGTTCTCAATTAACATTATATTCCTTATTCCAACCTCAATTTCATTTTTTGATGTTTGAAAATTCATCTACTGGTGTATTTGGGGCAATTTCTTCAAGATCCCTCAAGTAAGTGGGTCTATTTCATTCTTCTTTCAATTTGATTAGGGTTTCATTCAATTTTCTTAGGGTTTATTTACTTATCCTTGAAGTCACAAATGACCATAGGGTATTTTTTCTAACCTAGGGTTTAACCTAGGGTTTTCTTGGTCCAATATTCTATTTTTAGGCTTGATCTATCCTCCTTGAGGTACGGTGGTGGTGCGATTGAGTTTTCGCACAAAGGATTTAAGGTTTTAACCATTTTGGTAGGTGATTAAATTATGTATGAAATCCTTGTGACTTAGATTACTGTGTTTATAGTATTTTCAGGTTTATATAATTTGATTATTGCTACAAAAATTGGTTTTAGTGGTGTTTGTAATGCAAATTATTTTTTAGTGCTATTTTTATGTGAAATCGGGGGTTTTCATAGAAATCTCTTGTTGGTTCATTTGGATATACCCTATAATTGATTAGTTGATTTTATTGAAGCATATTAGGGATTAAAATAATATTTTTAATGTTTATATATTTTGTTTGTTGCTGTGAAAATCTGTTTTAACAGTGTTTGTGAAACACATGAATTTTTAAGTGTTGTGTTTGTGTAAAAATGGAGGTTTTATAAAGATATTACTTCATGGTTCATATAGGGCTGCCCAAAAACTAATTTGTTTGTTTAATTTAAAGGTATTGGGATTCCATTTTTGTTTTTGTGAATTGTGAGTGTTCACATGGTGTGTAAAGTGGGGATTTCAAGGAGTTTTGGGTGCAAAACAATGCAGGATTTTGAGAAGCTGTTTTATTGAAAATCAAAATCTTTTGTTGTGTGTTTTAAGTGGTATAAAGTGTGTATAGATACTGTATTGTTTGTATGTGACCATTAGTGGTGTTTTATATGAAAATGGATTTATGTGGAATTCTTAATTTTTTTGAGCACAAAGGGGGAAGCCCGGGTACCTAGGTGGGCAGATATGTACAAGTACGACTAGTGATTCAGATGGGTTTTGTCCCCGTTTCACTGAGAAAATGGATAAAGAAAACTATAAATAAACTATATAGATGATGTTTTGGGACCAATATTTTATGAGTATGTTCCCAACTAGTGGATCGAGCATGGTAAAGGATTGTGACTTGGATACTTTACACGAAGGTACGAGGTACATAGGGCTCGAGACTATCTAGTGCCTAGGGGTGTTCCCAGTTTTGGTGCTCATTGGATTTGTGGTATTTACAATTTTATTAGGGTGTGTTTGGATTTACTTTAAAGTATATAAAATTTCATATTTAAATGTATTAACATTCTGAAAGTTTTAGTTTGAAAACTGTTTTCAATTGAAAGTTTCATTTCTTGAATTTATTGTCGCTTTTCCTTACATATTTAAACTGCCTACTTTTTCACTTTATATTGCATACTATTTGGAATATTTGAGTGGTATCCTATTGGGATTAGGATCACACCCTAATTAAACCCCTTGGGTAAAATTATACTTAATTATGTTTGACACAGGTAAAGGTAAAGCCTCGGGTGAAGGCGGTTCAGGTTGTTAGTCCCCTCCTATGGTGCGGTGTTGTGGAGATGACTTAGGGGTGATGACCCCTTGTCATGTGGAGTCTTTGTGGATGTTTTTATACTATTTTAATTTATGTTTGGACCTCTTGTACTTTATTTAAAACCATGTATTCAGATCTGGATTTTTCATAAGTCTTGTTTGGCATGAAAATTTCATATTCATATTATTGATTGTTTTTAAGGTTTTATGCTTTCATACTCAGGTAAATCATTCCCAAACCTAATTTATTGATAATCGGGAACTTGTTCCAGCCCTTGAGGATAGGTAATTACCTTCAGGCCTTGTCATGGGTTGTATTTGGTGCCGTTATTAGTGGTGACTAGATTTGATTCGTGACAAAATAGCATCAAAGGAGGTTAATGTTTTTGGGTTATATTATTATTTTGGGATGAGTCTGGTGAGAAAGGAGCTAGGACTGTCGGGACCTGGTGTGTTGGTCATGATTAAGGTGCCTGGCCCACACCTCTCTTGGTAGACCTTGAGTCACCATGGGACAATGAATTTTTTTTTCAACTTCACTTCCAGGTGAGACGTGTAGGCTGCAGACTACACGTGGACATCAGGCAGGGGTGAAGTAGTGGTTTATTTTATTGTTGTAATGTTTTTGGCTTCATTATATTTGATGATATTGATGGAATTTTTCAGAACTTTTGTACTAATTTTTTATCTTGTGAATGTTGCCTTTTTTTTCACAACATGCCTCCTCAAAAATCTCCCATGCACCCATGGGAGTAATCCAGAGAGAGTTCTCCCTCACCACTTGATCATAGGCTAGTAGAGGCTCTGGTTCAAGCTATAAAAGCACTAGGACATGGACTGGCTCCTGTTACAGCTCCTGTTATGGAATATGAGATTGGTCCTAGGAAGGAAAAGTCCTAGGAGTTCCTGAAAAATAAGCCTCCTACTTTCTGAGGTAGCATGAACATGCTGAATTTTCCAATTGAGTTGTTGTATTTTATGATGGAGTTGGTGATGCCACTGGGAAAGAAGAAGGAGTAGGGTCTCAGGTGACTATAGTGTGCACTTTCTGTGTCAAGGGTTGAGATGGAGTGGAACCTATTGGTCTTATATATGGAAATTTTTGACATAATACTTAGTATGGATTGTATAGTACACTTCTAGGCACACATTGATTGCTATAGGAGATAGGTCAGTTTCACAGCACCTAATGGGAGTCGTCAGGTTTTTCGTGGAGAATGGGATCCTCGGTCGGGTCGTGCAGGACCTCCACTCCCAGAGTTAAGAAGTATTATCTTCCAGTTATCGTCGCTCATGCTAAAGGATGATGGTATTTTCCCTTAAGGTTCACTACCTCATGTGGTGAATGATTTTCTAGAGGTATTACCAGATGATTTTTCAGGTTTTTTCCTAGAGAAGGATGTGGAGTTCTTGATTGATCTAGCACCGGGAACACAACCGATATCTCTTTCCTCATATCGTATATCCCTTAACAAACTTATGGAATTAAATATATAGTTTTATGAACTATAATCCAAAGGATTCATTTTCCCGAGCATATCTCCTTGGGCCGTTCCTGTGTTGTTCACAAAAAAGGATGACGAATCCCTCCGGTTGTGTATTGACTACCAGAAATTGAATAAGGTAACAATCAAGAATGAATATCCTTTACCCCAAATAGATGAATTATTTAATTAGTTGATGGTGGAAAGGTGGTTTTATAAAATTGACTTGCGTTTGGGCTATCATCAACTCAAGGTGAAAGAGGCAGATATCCCAAAGATAGCCTTCCGAAGCAGGTACAACCACTTAGAGTACCTGGTAATGCCCTTCGGATTGACCAATGATCTATCAATATTTATGGAACTCATGAACTAGGTGTTCCATTAGTATCTTTATTCTTTTATCGTGGTATTTGTGGATGCATCCTAGTTTGTTCAGGACCTGAGGAGGGACATGAACATCACTTTCGGATCATTCTAGGCACTTTGCGAGAGCATCGCCATTATGAAAAGTTGTCCAAGTGCACCTTCGGGATCAGGGAAGTGAAATTTATGGGGCATGTGATCTCAGAGAAGGGGGTTTTAGTGGACCCCAATAAGATCAGTGTGGTCATGTCATGGGTGAAATCGAAGAATGTGTTCGAGATCAGGAGTTTCCTTGGCCTGACTGGTTATTATAGGTGATTCGTTTGAGATTTCTCTTGGCTTGCTTCACCGATGACTGCACTCACCTAGAAAGGGGTGAAGTTTGTATGGGCCCCATAATGTCAGGCATCATTCGAGGAGATGAAGAGGCGGTTGACTACCACCCCTGTTCTTATTTTTCCATAGGATGGAAAGGGGTACATGGTGTATTGTGATGCTTTAGGTATGGGTCTTGGGTGAGTGCTAATGCATGATGATCACATGGTAGCGTATAGATCTCACCAACTCCGGACAAACAAAAAGACTTACCTTACCCACGGCTTGGAGTTAATAGCTGTGATGAACACTTTGAAGACTTGTCATCACTACCTCTTTGGGGAGAAGTTTCCGGTCTACTCTGATCACAAAAGTTTGGCCTATATCTTCTTGAAGAAGGACCTCAACTTGAGGCAACGTCACTGGATTGAGTACTTGTAGGGGTTTGAATTAGACATTTTCTATACCCCAGGAAAGGGTAACGTAGTGGCCAATGCCTTGGCAGAAGAGTTCTAGTGCAGGATTTGAGGAAGTCCTGTGACGAGTGGACTTTGATTGGGGTCTTTTCTCAGATGCATGTGGAGACTAGGGAGTAAAATGGGGATGCGTTCTTGGAGAGAGTTTAGTTGACTACTTATCTCTTGGAGTTGATTCAGAGATAATAGCCTATTGATGAGATTTTTCAGTGGTCGAAGAATTTTCTTCATGGTGGGGAGGCATCCTCTGATTGGTTGTCGTCTCCTGAGGGCATCCTGTGCTTCAAGGTCCGTTCAATAGTGATGTTATCTCTGCGGAATGTGGTGATGCAGGATTGCCACCAGTTTTAGTGGGATATCCATCTGGGTGCCACCAAGATGTATTATGATGTCTTTTGGTAGTTCTGGTGGCTTGGTATGAGATGTGACATTGTGGACTTCATGTCGAGATGCTACACATGCCAACAGGTGAAAGTAGAGCATCAAAGGCCCTCCGGTTTACTCCAGCCGTTACCCATTCCAACTTGGAAGTGGAAATAGGTCTCCATGGACTTCATTTTTGGCTTGACTCGTACACCTCATGGTATAAATTCCATTTGGGTGGTGATTGATCATCTGACCAACTCACCCCACTTCATTCCGATCAGAGATATAAATAAAGTGGATGAGTTGGTCTGTTTATATCTTCAAGAGGTGGTAAGGATCCAGGGTGTTCCATCAGCAGTCATCTCAGATAGATACCCCCATTTCACTTATTGGTTTTGGGAAGGCCTTTAGAAGGCCTTGGGGTCTCAGATTAAGATGATCACGAAATACCATCCTCAAACGGATGGTCAGATAGAGCGGGCGAATCAGATTTTGGAGGACATGCTCCATGAATGTGTTCTAGACATTGGAGGTTCCTAGGATAGCCATTTGGGATTGGTTGAGTTTTATTATAATATCAGTTACCAATCCTTTATTTGAATAGATCCTTTTGAGGTGCTCTATGGTCAGCCTTGTTGGTCACCCATGTGTTGGGCTGAGGTAGGTGAGACCGTACTGTTGGGTCTAAGTCTGGTGTAGGAGACATCTGAGAAGGTCAAGTTGATTTGGAATCACTTATTGAAAGCTTATATTATCTATAAATCATATACTAAATAGAGGCGTTGAGACCTAGTGTTTTCTGTGGGTGACAAGGTATTCTTGAAAGTGGCCCCTCGTCTAGGCCATTATCGAATGAGAAAGAAAGGGAAGATGACACTGCGATATGTCAGGCCTTTTGAGATCATCGAGCATATCAGAAAGGTGGTGTACAGGTTGGAATTACCTTCTCAGTTGACATCCAACCATGAAGTCTTCCATATCTCCCAGTTGAAGAAATACAACCCGGATCCGTCCCATGTACTGAATTGGGAGGAGTTGGATATAGAGCCTGATTTATCTATTTTTGAGCGATCAATTCTAATAATGGACTTCCAAGAAAATTTTCTTCAGGGAAAGTCTATTCCACTTTTCTGGGTTCTTTGGCAGTATGTAAATGATACACATGAGACATGGGAGCAGAATTCATGGGTTGAGGAAGAGTATCCATTCCTATTTTCCGATCAAGCTTCAGGTTGAATTTACGGGAAAAAAAGTTTTCATAGTGGGGAGAATTTTCACATAGATGAATTATTTTAAATGGTATTTTTAATTTAATTTCCATTATTTCTTTGTTTTAGGTGTTTCCCATTCATTTTGGGGGAAATGGCTGGTTTTCAAAATTCGGGCCAAACCGTGAGCCCAATTCCAGATTTAAAAATAAATTTTGTTTCTTTTATAACTCCTTCATTTTTCAACACTTTTCATCCATTTAAATTCATAATTGGCCTCCCATGACCTAGTAACACCACCATGTTAATTTGGAACCTTTAGGAATCCATAATCATGGTGTATTTGGGTTTTTATTTAAGGAATTGGGCCATCCCAAAAAACCATTTTCAGTTTTTTTATAAAAAATCATTTATTTAATATCATATTCAATTTTAATGATTTTTGGTGATTTAACCTCTCACCTAAGACCACTGAACCTAGGTTCACCCCCATTATCTTATCCCACTCTTTGTATCTCATTTTCTTCTAGGATTTGGTCAAAACATCTGAAGCTTTCACAATTCGTCCAGATTTAAAAAGGTAATTTGATTCCTTCATAAATCCTTCATTTTTCACTCTTCCCCCCCATTTCAGTTCTAAATTAACCTTATATTCCTTATTAAAACCTAAATTTAATTTTTAGTTGTTTTAAAATTCATCTACTAGTGTATTTGGGGAGATTTCTTCAAGATCCCTCAAGTAAGTAGGTCTCTTTCGTTCTTCTTTCAATTTGATTAGGGGTTCATTCAATTTTCTTAGGGTTTATTCCCTTATCCTTGAAGTACCAAATGAAAAAAGGGTAGGGTTTCAAACCTAGGGTTTAACCTTGGGTTTTCTTGGTCCAATATTCTATTTTTATGCTTGATCTACCCTCCTTAAGGTGTGGCAGTGGTGCGATTGAGTTTTCACACAAAGGATTCAAGGTTTTAACCATTTTGGTTGGTGATTCCATTATGTATGAAATCCTTGTGACTTAAATTTCTGTTTTTATAGTATTTTAATGTTTATCTCATTTTATTATTGCTGTGAAAATTGGTTTTAGTGGTGTTTGTAATGCAAATGAATTTTTAGTGCCATTTTTATGTGAAATCGAGGTTTTTTCATAGAAATATCTTATTGGTTCATCTGGGACTACCCTATAATTGATTAGTTGATTTTATTGAAGTGTATTAGGGCTTAAAATACTCTTTTGAATGTTTATATCCTTTGGTTGTTGCTGTGAAAATCTGTTTTAATAGTGTTTTTGAAACACATGATTTTTTAAGTACCGTGTTTGTGTGAAAATGGAGGTTTTATAAAGATATCACTTCATGGTTCATATATGGATACCCAAAAACTGATTTTTTTAGTTTAATTGAATGGTATTTGGCTTCCATTTATGTTTTTTTGACTTGTGAGTGTGAACATGGTGTTCAAAGCGGGGATTTCAAGGAGTTTTGGGTGTAAAACAGTGCAGGATTTTGAGAAGCTGTTTTATTGAAAATCAAAATATTTTGCTGTGTGTTTTAAGTGGTATAAAGTGTGTATAGATAATGTATTGTTTGAATGTTACCATTAGTGGTGTTTTATATTAAAAGGTATTTATGTGTCATTTTAAAATTGTTTGAGCATAAAGGGGGAATCCCAAATACCTAGGTGGGCGGATATGTACTAGTACGACTAGTGATCCAGATGGGTTTTGTCCCTGTTTCACTGAGAAAATGGATAAATAAAACTCTAAATAAACTATGTGTATGATGTTTTGGGACCAATAAGTTATGGTTATGTTCCCTACTAGTGTATTTTCATGGGAAATGATTTTGACTTGGATACTTTACACCGAGGTACAAAGTACATAGGTCTTGAAACTATCTAGTGCCTAGGGGTGTTTCCGGTTTTGGTGCTCATTGGATTTGTGGTATTTACCCTTGTATTAGGGTGTGTTTGGATGTAATTTAAATTATCTAACATTTATTATTTAAATGTGTTAACATTCTGAAAGTTTTAGTTTGAATTTTTTTTTTCAATTAAAAGTTTCATTTCTTGAATTTATTACCGCTTTTCCTTACATATTAAAACTGCCCGCTTTTTCACTTTGTATTGCATAATATTTGGAATATTTGGGTGATATCCTATTTGTATTAGGATCAAACTCTACTTACACCCCTTGTGTGTAAGTATACTTGATTATGTTTGACACAGGTAAAGGTAAAGCCTCAGGTGAAGGAGGTTCGGGTTGTTAGTCCCCTCCTATGGTGCAGTGTTGTGGTGACGACTCAGGGGTGATGAACCCTTGTCATGTGGAGTCTTTGTGGATATTCTTATACTATTTTAATTTATGTTTGTATCTATTTTAATTTATTTAAAACCATGTATTCATATCTGGATTTTCATAAGTCATGTTTGGCATGAAAATTTCAGATCATATTATTAACTGTTTTTAAGGTTTTAGGATTTCATACTTAGATAAATTGTTCCCAAACCTAATTTATTGATACCTGGGTACTTGTACCAGCCCTTGGGGATAGGGAACGCCCTTAGGTACTTGTAATGGGCTGGTTTTGGTACTGGTATTAGTGGCTACTAGATTCAATTAGTGACAACATAACTCAAATTTAGGTGCTAAAGGAACTAGATGTCCAGTAGTAAGACCATAAGAAACACCAAAAAGTTGAACGGAATATAAAGATTGAGTGGGAGCACTCAAAGTATGGGCCCTATAAGTTCTTGAACTGGTAATTAATATACTTTTAGAACAAAAAGATCCAGCTATTTTAGTTTATTTGATTCAGTTAAAGATAAAAACTAGTATTAGGAGGCTAGTGTAATGGTTTGGGCATGATTTGAACATTGTTATTCTAATAGATACAGGAGATACTACAAATCCATAGTAAGTAGTTTGACATAGTGAATCAAAATAGTGGGAGTTATCCATGAATGAATAGATGCCTTCATTGAAGTTCAATAGAACATGGGAGATAACTGAACTTCGAGAGGGTAAAACAAAACTTGAGAACATGTGGAATTACTATACTAAGGAAGAATTTAATGCTAGGAAAAATAAAAACATGACTATTAATGAAACCGGTATCTAAACATTATACCATATGAATAATTCTATGTTTGTTGGAATCATAATATTTTTATCTATAATAAATGGATATTAAGATAGATTTTCTTCATGGTGATTTTGAAGATGAGATCTACATGAAAAAACTGATAGGTTTACCAGTAGAAGATAACTATATTTTGGTCTATAAGATGGATAAAATATTATATGGATTAGAGAAAGCACAACTAGAATGGAACCAGAAGTTTGACTCGTTTATGGAAGAAGAGGGATTCAGTTGGTCTAACATTAAACATTTTTTTACTAGAAGCAATGGTATGTTTGAACCATTATCATTTTTCTATTTTATTTTGATTAAATGTTGATGTTCAAAATGGATTTTCAAAGATTTGGAAATTGAAAATTAGTTTTTCCAGAAGATTTGAGATGAAAGATCTTGGGAATGTAAGGAATATATTAAGAATGAGGATTGGAAGAGATAGAAAGACTAGAAAGAATATAATGAGAGTTGAATCATTATATTACCTATCAGGAAATGGAAGGAATATAATAAGATTTTAATCATCATATTAACTCTTCTAATATAATGAAAACCTAGCACTAACCAAAGTATGACAGCAAAATAGAGAATAATCTGTATTACGAACTACAATAAAATTAATTAATCTGATCACGAATGTCCGAGATTGCATAAACATATGCATTGACTCATACTAACTAAAAGAATATGGAAACAACTAGAATTATGAGCCTTTATTGAAAATTATAACAAGAATGAAGTATGATAAAATCCAATACTGAACTTTAATAACTAATTAAAACTGAAAGAAAGTGTGATAAAAACCAAAACTGAACCAACATTACAAATGAAAATTATCTTACCAAAACATAACTGACATTAAATTATCATTAATATTTCCATAAGTTTCCAAATTATGATAACAAAATATATTTTAACTGACATTACAAGCTGCAAGAACAACAATTAATCTAAGCATGAAAGTCCAAAATTACATACCAATATGTACTGCCTCCTAATTTCTAGAACATGAAATTAACACTATAATAATTATTATGAGACAAAATATAAATAGGATCAGTAAAAAACCTAATAGAAAATGTAAAAGAGAAATAAATAGAAATTATTTTACTTGTAGATGGATTACTCTATGATTACAGACAATTTGATACCACATTGCAAAAAAATGATAACAAGAAGAGTGAGAATACTATATGGATCCTTGAAAAAAAAAATAAATTCATTATGGAATTCATCATCAAAATCCCATGAACATGATAATACAATAATTAAAAAAAATAAAAATATAAGAAATAGGGAAGAATAAAACCTTGATGATGAAGGTATGAGAACATAAAATTTGGAACTCATCACTCATCTAAATCGCCATTGATTGTTCGGTTTAAGAAATCCTCTATAATTCTTCAAAACATGAAACATGAAAAAATTAATATTAGTTCACATTTATTTCCCTATAAAAATAAAATGTATGTTTAAAATTGCATATTTACAAGTCACATGTTCCATATTGCATATATTCAGAATTTGTATTCCATATTGGATATATTTAGAATAAAAATTACATATTCCATATTTTATACATTCCAAACAAAAAGAATGAACATTTAATATATTGATAATAAAAAAATGAATAATTTGTATTAGGAAGTGAAAAAATGTTGCATATACTCATTATAAGCATAATACATATGGAATATTAGAAATAGAATGCATATCGCATATTAGAAATGGAATTCATAACACATATATTCATATTTCACGTTAAAAAAAATTCATATTGAATTAATGAATGTTTCAATCAGCCCCATATTTTAGACCAAGAATAATAAAATAATACCCCATACACATCCAATACTAAACTTTAATTACTAATGAAAACTACAAGAAAGTGTGATAAAAACCAAAACTGAACCTACATTACAAATGAAAATTTTCTTACCAATACATAACTGACATTAAATTATGGAGCATATACTTTGGTTACTGCTAGTTTTTCCTATTTATGTTTACATTAACTAATTAATGCATGAACTAGATGGTCAATCCAATGGAATCCCTCTTCTTGGACAATGTGAAGACACCATGAATGGAGGAGATACACTATTTATGTGTGTATAGATCCCATGGAGCTAAGAAAATAAATAAAACATTATAAAGCATCTCAAATAAGAAATTAGAATAAGAAGTATAATTTTATTATAAGATATATTATTTTTGGTAATCATTGAAATGTGTAAAGTTGATGAAATATCAATAGTGGTGAAGGATAAAGTAAGGAAACAATCTCTATAACAAGGGAAATACAATTTTAGAATGAAGAGAAATATCTTAAAATGGAAAATAGATTCATGGATATGATATAAGAGGAGGTTAAATGTATAAGGTTTGTTATATAAACACATGTGTTTATCTATATACAATAACTCTCATAAAAATAGATAAAACAAATATGAAAGATAAAGGTGAAATGGGGCCCTTGTTGCATGAAAATGGGAATAATGATAAAAAAAGAGTCAAAAAATTTAAATAAATCTACCAACCAACATGGGGGGGGGGGTTCAGGTTGGGAGGGAGGGGGGTTCAAGTTGGGAGGGAGGGGGTGGATGTATGGATGAGGGGGGATGAATTTTGGGAGGGAGGGGGTGGGGTGCTGCAGGTTGGGAGGGGGAGGGGGAGGGGGTGTGCAGGTTGGGAGTGGGGGGGGGGGAAAGTTGGGAGGGAGAGGGTTGCAAAAGGTTGGGAGGGGGAGGGGGTGTGTAGATTATGAGGGAGGGGGGAAACAAGTTCGGGGGGGGGGGGGTGCGGGTTGGGAGGGAGGGGGGGGGGGGTGTGCAGGTTAGGGGGGGATGAATTTTGGGAGGGAGGGGTGGGGGGCTACAGGTTGGGAGGGGGGTGCAGGTTGGGAGGGGGGATACATGTTGGGAGTGAGGGGGGGGGTGCAGGTTTGGAGCATGGGGGACAACAGGTTGGGAGGGGGATGGGGGTGTGCATGTTGGGAGGGAGGGGGGCAATAGGTTGGGAGGGGGGTGGGGGGGTGCAGGTTGGGAGGGAACATTAATATTTCAGGAAAATCATGCATGATCACATATATGTCTTTGTATTAAAGGGACCACCTACCTCTATCAAGGAGTTACCACCATCTCCAAGCTCTATCAATCCTTGGTCAAGCCCGTTCATGCCCCATATAAGCATGTACCTCCACCAGAGGTCATACCTTACATCACATGACATAAATAATTAATTATAAATAATTTTAATTAATTTTTTAATTTAAACCAATGTGTAATAATTACCAAATAACTCAAAAAGTACCATTGCACCACCGAGACCTTGACTGACCACACCAAAGGGTCCAAAACACACCCCAACACCAACTTGAGAAAAATACCTAACCAAAAACACTCAATAATTCACTAAATTAGTTTAATTTAAGCCAAAATTCTTAAAAAAATCACAATTATGACATACCTCACCAAAACAGATAGCGGTGGCATGCAGACGTCATCCTAGGATGGCTTCTAAGTAGGGTGTATGAAACCCCATCCATTTTGGTCGATTCTACCATGATATAGTGGAATTGACATCTAATACCTAACTAAAACAAAGTGAAATTAGAGGACAATGAATGAGGGTTTAAACACATAAGAGGAATAGAAAAAAATACCTAAGAACACTACTGAAACACACCGACCACCCATCCTTTCTCTGGTGCTTCCTAAAACCCCCAAGTCACCTCCTAGTCCATAAACCCCACCCAAAAATATTATTTTAAGGATTACAAACTCTAAAAATATTTTTTTTGACTCCCGATTCTAAAAAAATCATCTAAAAAATGGAAATTTCAAATTCCATTAAGAATTTTACAACCTGTAATGATTCAGGTCATTACAATCAAGGTAGTTTATTTTTCCCATAGTAGCTCAACCTGTTCATGTAGTTGATCAAGATCCTTTATGATGTGTTAAATAAATTAACCTCACATAGAATTTTAGCACCAAATACTGTAGTGTATAAATTAAATAGGCATTATATGAATAAGACTAGGGAAACTAGACCATATGATTATATCCAAGATACATCACAAATAAATTTACATAGAAGTAGGATAACCTCCTCACCCACTTACCCACATGTATAAATAAGGATTATAATGTTAGCTTTATGTAAATGCATGAAAAAATTTATGTATAACTTTTCAGAAGAAAATAAATTAACCATTCTCATCCATACAAGAATTCAATTAAAGTTCTTAAAGTAAATACATAAGTCTCCTTGCTAAGTAAAAAATGGAGGGGATTAATATCCCCCCATAACCAACATATCCATCCCCATGTCCATGACCATCATCATTATTATCATCATCATCATCATCAACAACATCCTTAGCAGCCTCATCACTAACAAAAGGATCAACAACATCCTCACCACCAACAACTCTATCGCCACCACCTTCATCACCACTACAACCCTCATTGGCATCACCCGATACATCATTTAAAGAGTGAATTGATGCCAAATATAATTCAAAAGTATAAAAAACCTCTAATGGAAGCTACTGACTGAAAACTTCTATAGCTTTCATAAAATACTCGGTCACCAGCTTACTTCTTTTATGATCTTCTAAAGCTATTTTCTTTGCCTCAGCTGCTTTAGCATAAGCGATTTCTAGCTCAGAGGTCTGGGAGTCTTAAGAGAACCCCAATTATGACCAATACCTAAAGGGGATGATGTTTTTCCTTGGTTGACATTGTACTCTCCACGGGTGCTCCTCACCTAATACCTGACTTAAATGATCATGTGGCCCAAAGTTGTCATATTCCTTACTATCGAGGGCCTCCAAGGAAGACTATTGAAATTATAAACATACTAAATTATTAATTTCGTATAAATATTTAAAATATAAATAAAAAACCTTAAAATTTTATCTTGTTTCTGTGCATTTACTACACTTCTATACTTTTTCTTTCTACTGGAGTAAAATAATTTGGCATGAGGCACATGACCTTCGATGCCCAATACTGATTGCTGCAAATGAGAAATGAAAAAATCTATATTAGAACCATATATGAGAAATGCACAAATCTGGCCTATGTCTGTTCAATAATATTTTCAGTAGAATATCCTGTATAACATCATAATACCCAGTTAAAGTACCTAGTTCTTTTCATGATCAGGAATTGTAGTGTGCCCCAATGTGTGAAAATATGTCATTGAATCCTTATTATTTATGTTTTTCTCTGACACTTCCTAAAAAAATTCCAATACAAGTAATAAGAATTAAATTTTATATGAAAACCATTAAAGATTGAGATTACCTTAAACTTAACAGTCTTCCAATGTGCAATCATTTTTTCATATTGACTTTTTGGATAGTCAGGGAATGTGGGTACCCCCTCTAAGTCAGTACCAACCCTACTATTCCAACCAACATACAAGTCATGCTTGTTTGAGTGCCAGAACTCCCTAACATCCATCAACCTTGCAGTCTTAGCATCTTATCCATCGGGAAAGTTAAACCGAATCAACAATGAACTTGTTATTTAATTTAAATACAACAATAATATAGACATGACTTTATAAAATTTTCTTACCCACATTTTCTCCCATGCTTTTTCCTTGATCTCTTTACTGATATGTCTCCATGAAACTGGTTCCATCGGAATGATATCGTGATACTTGGCCAAAGAAGCCATGAAACTTCTACACTACGTTGCATTTGGACCTACCATCTAATTTTGTTGATTGTAATCCACCATTAGCTGTGTCTGGTGATTCCAAACTTCCTTCATCCGAGTGCGCCCACATATCCTAGTATAAGATCTCACTGAATAATAAAAAGAGGGGGGTGGGGGGGGGGTGATTAAGTTACAATACAACATGAAAAAAATAAAGTGATATAATTCAAAATAGTTATAATAAAAAAACCATTTGCAGGCTGCTCAATAGACCGTGATGGATTTGTGGCCTGTCCTGACTCAAAAACCTCTATAATAAGTTCCTGTTCCAGTGCATGCTATGAGTTTCCATGCACTGGAGTGGAAGCTAATGGAACAAACTCATCAGATGCTGACTGGATGGTAGGAATTGGAGGCGGCGTAGACATGGAGGCATATGGGTAGTAGGATGGGGGATACATCATCAGATATGAATATGGTAAAGGTGGAAACATCTGTAGAGGTAGTGTAGTCATCATATGGGAAGAAGAGGCAAAATGAGATGATGGAGGCATTAGTGGGATCATCCCTGAAGGTGGAAAAGACATGGCATGTGAATAAGAGGGTAGCTGATATGATTACAAAGGCATTGATAAGAACATCCTGAGAGACTCAAGAGGAGGATGGAAATGTGTGGTGGAAGGGGTGTTCATTGGTGGGTCAGTGTGGAAACAGGTATAAAAGGTGGTCCGTCTAGGTCTAGGAGCATCCCCACTTATACCCATGATAACAGAATTAGGATTCAAATCTAGTGGAACTGAATTTCCCTAAAAAAACTGATAAAGAATATTAACATGAAATTATATGTAATGCAGAATAAAAACATTACAATTATTATACTCACTGATGGAAGTGAAGGAAGCAATGTACGTTCACACCCCGGTGGATTGAGATCAAATAGTCACTTTCTTCAACCTTTTATAGTATTTGGAGTAATCTACATAAGAATGAAATTTAAAGTTTTTAGAAATAGTTTTTACAAATCATGCATACAACTTACATCTATCAGAAATTCATGAGAGGAAACAATTTGAATTATTTTAATTACTAATTATACAAATTATTATAAGGAAATGACTAACACATTTTTTAAAATTACATTACCAAGTTATACATTTTAAAAAAATAAGATTTAAAACCAGTTTTTTACATTGAAATAAATATGATTTAGTGAAATGACACCATAAAATACAAAAAACAAACATATCATTCCAAAATGAAACATAATTAAAGTAATTACAGTAATAATAATATAATAAACTCATGTCAATGTAAACTAAATGAATAGTGGATATATATGGTTGCTTCTATATATTACTGACCACTACTTCTGGTTCAACATCAACTCTCACAATGGGACAATTTGATTCATCAAATGAAATATTTTTGGCCAAAATCAAAGGGGGCGTCAATGGTGGAAATTTCATCACCAGTATCATGAAAGATATGTCTTGGGATTACATCATTAATGACACCATAATCAGGTCTTAGATGATCTTTCACATAAAACACTTGTTTAGCCATTGATGCCAAAATGTATGGTTCATCGGTATGCAGGAATCAACTCATATCAATAACTCTAAATCCAAAGTCATCAATAAATGTACCATGTCATCTCATTGAATCAAACCAATAACATTTCATCATAGTGACTCTACCTTGAGAGTAGTAATCCAATAAAAATATTTTCTCAACAAGTCCATAATAATACACATCTTTATATCGAGGCCGACTATCTGATACAATGGAATAACAATCCATTATAGAAGTTAACATAATGACATCATGTTGTGTTCTCATTTTCACCGCTCGATCTGTTGTAACAAATTTATACCCATTTATTATTAAATATTTTCATTCACAAACCAAATAATTAGGACCAAAATACAAAGCTCTTAATTCTTGAGAAACGAATTTAATAGGTAAACTCAACACCTAAAATATATATGAATAATAAAATTAAATGGATATCTATATTTTAAGTTAATATAATTAAAGTAATGGTAATACCTTTGATTTCAACAAAACAGGAAACTCTAGGCTATTCAAAGCCTCTCTCCTTCTCAAAGGTAAATATTGATGAACTCTATTTATAATTTTTTTATGTTCCCTATATAAAATGATAATAAAAGTGTAAGGTATATGTTAAATTTCAGAATATGAGATAACATATAAATATCCAAATTACTTACTTGATATAGTCATCAAACAAACCACAGTTAAACAAGACCGTACAATGTTCCATCTCCCGCTCTTCAAGGATCAATGTAGCCAATTTATAAGATCCAAAAATTACTCCTATCTAGGGAAGATATGGAAATGAGGGCTTAATTTTATAAAACTGGCCATCTTCATTTCTCATTGTTTGGTTATGTCTTGTGGTCACATCAGACAAATACATTGAACAAAAATCCATACATTCTTGAGCTAGATAACCTCTCATAATCGAACCTTCAGGATAATTCTTATTTTGGACATATGATTTCATTGTGCGCATATTTCTTTTAGTAGGATACATCCATCGGAAAGCAACTGGTCCCCCAAGAAGTGTTTCAGTTGGAAGATGAACCATTAAATACAACATGCAAGTGAAAAATAATGGAGGATTTTTTTCCATATCACATAAAATTAATGGAGCCTCCTACTGCATTTTTATTAATAATGACTTGGATAACCTTTTAGCACAAAGGTCTCTAAAAAAATGGCATAAGAGAATTACTATCACCCTTACATTATTGGATAGAAAATACTGAATTGCTATTGGAATTAATTCATGAAAAAGGATGTGATAATCATGAGTTTTTAGATATTTTAGTTTCACATCTCTTCTGTTGACTCATTTAGATATATTACTAGAATAGCCATTGAGAACCTTGATATTCTCCAATACTGCCATAAATTGATCTTTCTCTGACAATGTCATCCCATAAGAAGCACAAGGATCTTTCCATTTGTTTTCACTGATACACAAAGGATGTGGTTCTAGTTGAATACCCCAATCCAAAAAGTCCCGATGAGATCAAAAGTCATCTTTGGTCTTCCCCTTGATATTCAAAATAATTTCAAGAAACATTTCACACATATTTTTCTTAATATGAATTACGTCTAAATAACTATGTAACAAATTAGTAGACCAATATGGAAACTCAAAAAAAAAAATACTTCTCTTTTTACAATTGTAAGAGGCTTCAGTGTCAAAATTATTCCTCTTTTTAGATTTCAACTAACCTTTACCTAATGAAAAACTAAAATCTTTCAATTCATTAAGCACATAACTTCCTGACAAACATTGAGTTGGTCTTTCATTCTCAACGATATTATCAAACCTCTGAAGAATCATCCTATATTGATGATCCATTGGCAAGAATCGTTGATACCCCATGAAACTGAAACTACAATGTCATTTAACCCTTCTAGATTATGTATTCTTCATACAAATGGGACATGATAGTTTTCCATTTATACTCCACCCAAACATCATTGCATAAGTAGGGAAATAATTTATGGTCTATATAAGGGTAGCATGCATATGAAACATATTCTTTGAAGAAGCATCGAATGTCCGCACACCCAAATACCAAATTTGTTTCAACTCTCTTATTAAAAGCTTCAAGTAGACATCTATATCATTACCAGGATCAGAAGGTACAAATATCAGTATACTCAAGAAATTGAAAGGTTTTTTCATACACATCCTTGGAGGAATATTGTAAACATCAATAAAAATTGGCCACATGTTGTGATCAGTGAGCATCTGACCAAATAGATTAAAAACATCACAGGATAGACCCACCTAACATTATGCACCTCAGCTACAAAATTAGGATGTTGTGCATCAAATATCCACCATGCTAATCCATCTGCAGGATGAGCCAACTCATCAATACCTTTAATTCTCTCAGCATCATGCCATCACATATTGGCTGATATTTCTGCAAACATGAATAGATTTTAAAGTCTTAGAATCAATGAAAAGTGACACATGACTTTATGTTCCACATGAGATGGTGTTACATCTGTATTTGTCTTCCATCAAGATGTATTGTATTCTTTAAAGTTATTACAGTCAGTTGTTTCCTCCCAAAATAAACTGCAATCTTTCAGACAAGCATGGAATTTATTAGTATCAAATCCAAGATGCTTAATTAACTTCCATGCCTTGTAATGATATGAGAGAATATCTACACCATTAGAAATAAATTACTTAAAAAATATAAGAATATAATCAATAAATGTATTATAAATTCCATACATAGTTTTCCCATGATATAACCACATTAAAAAGTCCAACTTGGTTATTTTAGTACATTCTTGATATACTAGAGTTCTGGAATCATTCAATAAAATTTTCACTCTCACATCACCATCTTCAGTATTTTACTGATGTGTATTGATATCATTGTCTTCTTGCACTGCCATACTATCTCTCTTGGGATGATACACAAATGGAAACTGGTCAAATATCAAATTCTCTATGCCACTTCTTTCATTTTGTTCATGAATAGTATAACATTGACTCATCTCTCCATGGTGATACCAAACATAATAGTTTGTTTGAAATCCAAATTTAATTATATGGTAGATAAATTCTTCCTAGATTAACCATGGTCTTCCAACACATTTATAGCATGGACATTGTATACAATCTCCATTTAAAGCATTATCAAATGAAAAATCTAAAAAATTCTCCAAATTATTTTGAAATGAAATTGAAATAATATCGGTATGATACATCCATCTTCTATCAATTATATAACAAGAAAAAAAAAATTATCTTCCAATCAACAATGTAAACCATAATTAAAAAAGGGATATGTACTATAGAAAATAAAACTATTAGAACATAAAAAATTAATAGTTAATTCACATTTGTATTGCAAGTGCCTTATTTTTTATAACCAATTTCAACCCTTTTAGTATCAGAGATAAAATTCTTAACTCTATCCTATAAAGGGATAATAAAAAAGGTAAACCAAAATGGTCCAAGAAATGGTCCATGTCTATGATAGAGTGGTATGTGTCATTATAGTTGAACTAATGGAGAGATAAATTTTTTTCCTCCCTTAGGTGTAACATAAAAAAATCAAATTTTAACATTAAAACATACCCTTAAACATAGGTTATTTCATTTAAAAATAAAGGGAGAGATAAAAAAATTCACCCATTATAAAAAATATTTTAAATGAGCCCCATATTCATTTAATTTAATATTTTACATGGGTAAAATTTTAATTCAAAGAGGGAAAATAAATTTAAAGAAAACCACATCATCTATAAGAATGAAAATCATTTAGAAAATTTATATAAAACAATAATGGGTATCAAATATTGGTATAAATATTCTATAATATGAATTTAATAAACTAAATTACTTCATAATTTTTTTTAATAAAATAATTACCTAGAAACACCTACTGCATACAAAGTGGAATAAGTCACAACAAGAATATTAAAAAGGAAAAGGTCATTCTGGTAAAATGAATGAATTTAAAATCAATTGAAAAATAAAATACACATTATTAGATTAATATCAAACACTAAATTTTACACACAATGTGATTAGGGTTCTCATAAGAAATTAAAATGAGGGAAATTGAAGTGAAATTTACAGGGAAATCTCACATGGGATTTAGGTAATGTATTATGTATCAAATTTCATCGATTAATGTTTTGGATTCTTATGGCATACCCTCATTTAATTTTGAATGATGAATTAACTAGATTAGACTTGATCTATTTGGTTGGAATACCTCCATTGTAAGATATAGGTTATAATACTACCATTCTTCTAAATGTCAAGGATGGTTCCTTGAGTTTAGACTGGAAGAATGGATTTGGAAGAATGGAAAGGCACACCAATTTGTATTTTGTATGAGTTTTATTGAGAGAGAATTCTCTATTGAGCCATTTGGGTTCTCTCAGATTATTATTCCCTTGGTTTCTTTGGTTTTTTACATTGTTAACATTTACGATTTGACATCCACCATGACTATAGACTCTCCACCGATGGAAAAAGTAGATACAAAATGATGTTGAGTGTCATTGTAGAGACCAAGGATCAATAGTATTTTTATTACACTTTTAATTAAATTATAAATTTTTCAAATATTAATATGATAATCAATAATTTATTATTAAATCACATATCAATGAAAAAAACAATTGAATTTTAATTTTAGGGACACCATTTTTGGAGTCTTACCGAGTTATAATAAAACCCTGCACTTTATACCATAGAACATGGGAACTTGAGCTGTTATCATTATTATATCGTATATTTAGATTTGGGAAATCACATGATGTTTTTGATTGCATGGTTTTTAGGACTAAGCATGTGTGTTGGATCTAGGTTGATACTCAAGACCATTTGTCATAGTTTTCATAGTTTTATCTTTTGATATTATGGTTATATTATGACTACCTGAATGTATTGCATAAAATCAATTTTTTATTGTGTGGATTATTTTGATTATTATTGAAACATTTCATCATGACATTAAATGTATTATTTACATATGTATATATTAGTATGTTTATTTCTACTATTTTTTAATCGAATATGTGGGTATAGTCTCCCCACCATACTACTTGAGAACCTCACTATTAGTCAGCATCCTCCATCATATGGGGAGGCATTATTGGGGTATTATATCTACCAATGGTCCAAGCACTGATTTGTGGTATGTGGAGGTAGGACCTAGTAAAATGTTATTAGAGGTTTTTTTAGTCTTACTATTTTGGAAAGGTATAAAATAGAATAAGAATGTGTCGAGATATGGTATGGAGATTTTTCCTGGGACTAGCCAACCCATGTATGAGGAAAGTCCATATTATCTAGGATTAAATTTCTATTTATACTATTTGATTATATAATTGATCTAATTTAACCATAGGTGATACACTTTATTATGAGGTGAAGGATTGATATTATTCATCTCATGGAATAGTATGACAAGAGGGGGTGTGTTCATGAATCTTATCTAGCATGTAGCATTGTGAATGATGGAATTTTATTTTTTACATGAAATATGACTTGAGTCAGTTATTTCAAGTGTTTGAGAAAATTTATATGTTTTTTTTCATATAAGTGTATGGTTTAATCTTACATATCTAATCCCATAAATTATAAAATACATGTTCTATGAATACTTGGAGAGATTATCAAAGGGTTCTAACTAAAAAAAATTCCAATTATTACATAAATAATGTTTTCCTAAATAACATGTAATTGAAATCTTATTTAACCGAGGCATAGTAACTAAGGAATAACTATGGAGTTTTGGGTAAAATTAAATGGTAAAAGTATATTATTATTTCCTTAACACTATTATTATGAGGCACCATCTAAAATAAAATTCAAATTACAACATAACAAGTGTTTTTGTCTATAATATTTAATTGAAATTTCATTTATCTAAGCCCTTATTGTGGAATTTTTGGGTTAATATAACATTTTAAAGTGTAATGAAGATAATTGTAAATTATGTATATATATATTGGTGACATGGTGGGTAGTAGATGTGGACCCTATGTTTGGGAGTTTGGGGATATTGAGAGTGCCAGAGTTATGTGGTATCCCTATGATGAGGAGGCTCTAAAACTATAGTGAATTTTTATGCAGGTCATAGTGCGAGTGAGCTTGTTTTGAGATGTGTAGTGATTACTTTTTAAACTGTTGGTTTATGATTGACCTATGGGTGGGTAGGTCAAAATTAATTTCAATGGGTGGTTGAAACATAAAAATAAGTATTTGTAATGTTAAATGCCATGTTACCTTGAGATGGGGATGAGTGCAACCCATAGTTATGACCACTGTTATGTATAATGTGTGGAGTAGGTTTAAGAGACTGGTTACCTTATTTATCATGACTCCATGTTTGGGATTTAGTACATTTTGACCTTTGAGGGTAACTCATCAGGCTGGTTGGACATTTTTAGAAATATTTAGGTGTGTGAGGCATAAGTAAAAACTTCAGTTTATGCTATCAATTCACACAAATTTGATAATATATTTCTCATAGGCGTGTTAGGTGACTTGGTTTTTCTGAGATAAGTACTTATGTGCTAGTTCTTTCATCATTATAGATGGTTTTGGGAAGGAAATTCTAATTTATATTCCCATCCTAGGTGATATCAGTACATTTCAGGTAGAACAACTATATTCATGGTGGATAGAATGTTCGGTGCCCATGGGTAATAACACTCTTGGAGGAGTTTGGGTTCAGGAATATGGAGATACCTGGTGATATTGAGATGAATACACTCTGTAAGTTAGTGTTTTGATATAATTTAAAGTTTTAAATGGAAAAGTGATTATTTGAATGGCCCTATAAACTCAGGATAAGCTTTTATAATAGTGGTGAGACTATGAATGAACTCTAGTGGAATTATAAAATGATGATATAATGTTGTGTTTTCATTTACATGGTTTGACATGGTGATACACCTATAATTTAAATAAACAATAAGGATTCTCTATGCTTGGTGAGATTGGAATATAGAATAGGAATGTATAGTTTCTGGGATGTGTGGGGATAATATAGATTAAATGCGGGTCAATGGATCTTGGATATAGTCTTCATGATAAGTTTGTGTATGAGAATGTAGCCACTAAGTTTTGATGTAATATTAGAGCCACCCATGTGTGGAGATACAATATATTGTTTCACTTGTAGAGTAGGCTTACACTACATCATGAAAACTAGAAAATGGAGCTAGATCGATCTTGAATCAACATGAAATTTAAAGATTTAAAGGGTTTTATTGGTGTTGTGGAAGGTATGGACCCAAATATTTTTATTTATAGTATAATATATCCTTTATAGTGAAAATGAAATAACCACAAGGGAGTGTTAGTGATCAATTAAGGGGGGAAAACTAAATAAAATATATATGTGACCTGAATATCACCAAATCTAACCACCCAATATAGATTTGAACATTTAGAGGAAGTCTGTGGTATATGTAGATAATAATTTCATAAATATTATGTATTCATGACCAAAATCTAAGGATAACTTCTGTATAGTGTGAGAGGGAAAATTATTATGAAGAAAACTCTAGATATGTTATGAAAAATTAAATATGATAATAAGGTAAATGATAAACATTAAGAAAATAAAGAGAAATAAAAGAAAGTATGCTTGATTATTTTTCCTAACCAACTATCCTAGGATAAATAAATGTATAAAAATCAAGATCAAGCTAAATAAAAAGTTAAATAGGTGCCTTTACATGATAAGGCTATAAATAGTTATGATGCATCACTGAATGGTGGATTGAAAATCAAAAAGTGTAGAAGGTGTGAGAAAACTATGAGTGGAACAAAACATTTACTAAATATCCTACCAACAAAAGAATAATCTATGAAAATGATATTTCAATAACAATGTGAGGAAGTAGAATTTACCTCTAAGGTGAATAATTATTTATTAAATAAACAATTCAAAAGAGCAATTGTGTAGTAAAATTGTTGAGTCTATTAATATAAGAATAAGTGATTAGTTTATAAAGAATAAAAAAGCAATGAGAAGAAATTACAAACCTAGATGTAATGGATCAGGCGGGGACGTCGCCAGAGGAGGGGGAGCTGAGAGGGGGAGGGGGGACATCACTGGAGGTGAGGGAGTCAAGAGGGGATGTGGGTAGGGAGGCAGAGGCCAAGACGTTGAGGCAAAGCTGAAGGCTAGGAGGTCAAGGTCAGGAGCGAAGGCAGAGGTCAGGGAGGGGAGGAGATGGTTGGGAAGTGGTGGTCGGATGGCCGAGAGGTGGAGGTTGGAGAGGGGAGGAGAGGGCTGGGAGACAAATGTTGGATGTCCAGGAGGCAGTGGTTAGGGAGGGGAGGAGAGGGCCGAGAGGCAGAGTTTGGGGAGGTGAGGGTTCAAGCGGGAGGAGTCCGATGGAAAATATGAGTCGGGAGGAGAAGCCCAATGGAATTTTGATATGGTGGCATTGAATACCCATAGTTTTAATAAAATCGTGGTTATAAACCAGAAAAAAACATCTATACCCATGGTTTTTTCAAACCATGGGTATAACTATGTAGGGATAGACCCCTTTTCTAGTAGTTTCACCCAACGGTGAAATCAAATAAACTATAATAGTCACAATCTAGAAAATTAGAACTCAATTGAAGGAAATTTGGCTATTCCTTAAATGTGGGGTAGCTACTCCTAGGCATAGTTTATTAGAAAACTCCATTTTCTTCCTATACCTATCTAATGCCGCCAAACAGTAAGTCAAACCAGAAAAAACTCCCCTGATACCACTTTGTAATGTCCCAAACCCGAATTCCACCCAAAATGGTGCCCCGAGCCTAATTGGCCACATGGCCTCAAGCAAACCTCCCCAAAAACCAGAGTCTTATGACTAGAAGCGAGGGCCTAAGTGAGTCAGTGGGGAGACTATGCCCTCATTACCAGAGTATCACAGTGGAAGTCAAACATATAGTAAATAGTAGAAGCGAAATAAATAGAAGAAAACTGAAAGTAAGACAAGACATAAATACATATCAATAACCAGGAGTATCTCATATACAAAATGATGTAGATGGTACAAGTACCTAGAATTTATCCAGAACATTATATGGAAATACAATACAATACAAGTATCCCAAAAAGAACAAAAGAACAAAAAGGTGTCCGGCATAGCAAGCCTTAGCCTGGTTCTATGCTCCCCTGCTCCAAATCCATAGTCAACAACATGTACTAGGTCACTTTCCACTATCATCTCTAGCAACCATTTAGTCTATTTGGGTCCCTGAGGAGGCCCAAAAAGGGTGTGATATAAACATCCTAGTAGGCTACCACCCAGGTCTATATAGTTTTGACAACAATTCTACAAAAGTGCAATCACGTGTAAACAACCAGTAAAGTAAAGTGTGTATGCCCATGGAATAAGTCTACTACAATAAGAAAAACCAAATAGCCCTCAAGGATACATGAAAAAGAGAGTCAGCTCCTAATAAGGTAGCTAAAATCAAGGTAAACAAAGAAGTCACATGACCACACCGTACATCCATCTGTATCTTGTAACTCACAACCAAACCATATAGATAAGTTAAGTGTCCCATGACCATGCCATATAGTGAATTCAAATATCCCATGACCACGCTGTATAGTGAAATGTAGACTATAAGGGCTAGATCCAAGGTGTCATCAGACCAAGGCATCCATATAAAATATCTAGACCACGGAGGGTCGGATCCAATAAGCTTGTCCAAGGCATCCCATTGAGCCCCATGGGCGTCCCTAGTGGAAAATCGGATAGGCACTGGTTGGGGTCTTAGGATCATGGCAATATAATGTTTTATGTGATCCCAATCAAGCTGAATCCATAGGGTAGCAAGGCCTGATACATCCCACAAAATCAAGACCCAAGGGGCAGATTCAACCCAAGGTGTCCACTACCACGTTCCAAATCCATTCATTCAATCATTAAAGCATTCAAATTAAACATTCATTCCATGTGATTATACCCACTCACATCAACCTGCACAAGCCATGAGTATACCCACTCATGCACACCATTTATCAAAATAAGAATATGGGCCTACCCTCCCATATAAACCATTTAATATTCCAAACTATTAAAAAAGACAAGGCATAACATGATATTCACTAAATAAGTAGGTAGTACATCTCCTAAATAGGCTATTCAAGCTATCAAGGAATTAACAGGCTTCCTCTAGCTAGGAAAGCACAAGCACACACCCCTTGGGTGGTTTAAATAGGCATAAGAAGCATATTTTCTTAAGGATCACCCCTTGGGTGACCTTTAAAAGAGAAACGGATGTTAACACACCTAAATGGAACCTACAGGCATACTCACTTGGTCCGACTATAGCTACGACAAGCAACTTGCTCAAAAATAAGGCCTGGCCATAAAGTCTAATGGGAGACATATTGGACGAATGCCCAAAAAGCACAAGAAAAGATGAAAGAAATTATAGACCACCTACTTCGCCTTGGTAGTAGAAAGATCTTCCAATATCAAGTCCCGATTCATCTTGGTTTGGAAGAAATATGAAGAATAGATGAAGAATGGGATATTAGGTCGTATGAGCCTAAATCCAAATAACATAGTCATTGTTTCGAATATTCAAGAATAACTAAAAATGAATATAGTACTTATTGATGAGGTTCTAATATGATAGAAAATACTCGAAACTGAGTCTGGATAGCTTCTATATATGAAAAACTAGATTAGGGGTGTTTTGGGTTCCAAAAATGGAGGAAAAACATATGCCTATCAAAACATAGCTATTGCCTCTTTTATAAATAAAAAACCCACTGGGCAAGTACACGGTGTGGTGGCCAAGTACAAAGTCTGTACTTCCCTTTCATTTTTTTCTAAGATATACTGGCTATATGTCATGATGGACCAGTACACGGTGTGTACTGGAAGTTCATGACATGTAGGCCAAGTACACGACTTGTACCTAGCCTGCAGCCAGATTTCATCATGTTTTCCCCTTCTTTCCTAAAAACAACCCAACTGGCCCATGGCTCGGCTTAGGGTATAATCCAAGAAGGAAAGTAAACACATTTAACCCAAAATGAATGGTCTGTACCTCAAGAAAAACCCAGGATCTTACAAGTTTCATGGTTATTTCATTATGTATGTCTTGTCATGATCACATAATTAATGAATTAACAAGCATGCAAGATAGAACTAAAATAAATCGACTTATGCGTAAATATTATCTAATACATGATTAACCACTTAAGTAAATCCAATTAATATTAACAATCATGTGATAAAGATAATAATTGGAAATTTACACATAAAAGGATAAAATCCCTCAATTAAATATATTAAGTTAGTATAGCCTTCCATTACTTTAGTTAAAATCTAACCATAGTTCAAAGTGCTTGACCAACCCAAGTTGGATTGCTTTCAATTATTGGGAAATTTTAACCTGATGTTTTGGGTTGACATAATTTAATTCACATAAAGGTTTTACTACCAAAGTATGACTTGGTGTAACTGAGTGGCAAGGGTTGAGGAATCCAATTAAGTATTTCAGGATTGGGGAGTCCACTTAGTTGATCAAGGAACTATGATTAATTGTAGTTGGTATTTGGAATTACTACTTAAAACCATTCAAGTTGCTTGACTAATCCAAGTTGGGGTAATGAGAAGGGGAATATGGATTCTTTCCACTGGAATTTCCAAGAAACATGATATTCCAAAGCCAATGGTGAGGGATATTGGGTTTCGACAAAATAGTGGGAGACTAATAAATATAATATTTATTTATTTGTATAAATTTTATCAGAAAAAGTGATAAAATCCTACTTATCTTATTTTGTAGAAATTACAATAAAATGACATCAAACATATCATTACGATCTATACTTGATAAGTACAACCTTCTCATCAACACAAATTTCCAATAATAGAAAAGGAGCCTAGGTTTCATCCTTTACTATGAAAGGAAATTGTATGTGTTGAAAGAAACTTTTCCAATTGTGCCTGGTAATGAGGCAAGTGATGAAGAATTATCTCTCTATGATAAACATATGAATGATGCTATATATATTTAGTGTTTCATGTTATCATCCACATCCAATGAGATTTTTAAGCAACATGAGGATATGGATGCCTATAGCATGATGTATCACCTTTGAGATCTCTATCAAGAGATGGTGAGACAAGAGAGGTATGAGATATCCAATGCTTTGTTTATGACTAATCTTGGAGAGTCTATGCTATATGGGCCTCATGTATTCAATATTATTGGCTATATTGAATGCCTAAACATATTAGGGATTAAATTCCCAGATGAGTTGAGTACAGATCTCATACTTTCATCACTTACCAAGACCTTCTCCATCTTTGTTATTAATTATAATATGATAAATAATGAGAAGAGTCTTTCAAAACATTTTACTTTGATTCAACAAGTGGATAAGGACATGGGGTATGAAAAACCCACAATAATTATGGTGAATAAGAAAATAAAGAACTAGGAAAAGGGGTGCAATACTTATAAAAAATCTAAAGCTCCAGAGCACCGTCCTTCCAAGAAGAAGAAGATCTAGAGGCAGGGAAAGGAAAATGAGTAAATATGTTTTTCATGTGGCAAGTTAGGATAATGGAAGAGGAACTTCACCCAAAAGTAAGGGTTAGATAAAGGTGAATTCATTATCAAGTGTAATATTTCAATATCTACACAATGGGTGTTAGATATGACTTATGGGTCTCACATCTATATCCAAATGCATCAACCAACTATATTCCAAAAATATTTCCAAAAAAGATTTAGATCCAAGAGCTGCTAATGGTGCGAGGCTAGATGATCTTGACATTGGTGACTACCACCTCTCATTTCCAACGAGAATGATTTTAGTTTTGAATGATTGTTATTATGTACCTACAGTTACCAAAAACATAATTTCTATATCATGAATATATACAGATGTGTTTATTTTCAAATTTTGGAATAAAATTTGTTTATTTTATAAGGACAACATATGTTATGGTATTTCACATTTAAATAATGGTATTTATGTATTAAATTATGAAAACCAAGTGTTATAAATTTATAATGAATCATGTTCACACAACTCATACAACACCCAGATTTGGCATCACCATCTTAGTCATGTAAATGAGAAGCGTTTGACAAACCTCTATCAAGATGGATATTTAGAATCTTTTAAGATAAAACCAATTGAATGATGTCATGCTTGTTTTCAATGGAAAATGACCAAACCACCATTTGATGGATAGGGTGAAAGGGATACAATGATTCTAGGATTGGTACACACTGATGTGTGTGGACCATTTCCAATAGAAGCTAGAGGTGGATATTCTTACTTCATAACTTTTACTGATGACTTGAGTAGATATGGATATATCTACTTGATGAGGTTTAAGTCTGAGTCCTTTGAGAAATTCAAGGAATTCAAGAATGAGTTATATAATCAACTTGGTAAGAAGATAAAGAAGCTTTGATCGGATTGAGGTGGTGAATATATTAACAAAGAGTTTATTGACTTTTTACAGGAGTTTGGGATTTAATCTCAACTAACTCCACATTATACACCACAGTGGAATGGTGTTAGTTAAAGGAGGAACCGTACCTTGTTAGACATGGTAAGGTCAATGATGAGTCATGTAGATATTCCATTATCCTTTTGGGGATATGCGTTTCAAAATGTGGTATACACATTAAATTTAGTTCCAACTAAAGGGGAAAATGGAATTCCCTTTGATCTATGGAGTGGAAAGAAACCCATGTTATCTCATACACATGTATGGGGTTACTAGAAATTTGTTAAGGAATTATTAGGCAAAAAACTAGCACCACAAGGAACAAAGTGTATCTTTATAGGGTATCCCAAGGAAACAAGGGGATACTACCTATACAACCCCTCAGACAAGAAAGTGAATGTCGCAAGACAAACCATATTTCATGAGAGGGATAAAATCATGAAAAATAATAGTGGGGGAAATATTGACTTTGAAGAAGTTGATGCTCAAGATACATAAGATTTGTAACAAGAACGGATTCCACAGGTCCCCATAGAAGAAGTAGTTCCTAAAACACAAGTACTACATAAGAGTGTGAGAGAGGTAAGAGAACCAAAAAGATATGATTTTCTAGTCACCAAGGATGGTGACTCATTATTTGTTTACAATGATGAACCTCTATCCTATAAGGAGGCAGTAGAAATATCAGAATCTACAGGATGGTAAGAAGCCACGAGTTATGAAATAGATTCCATGTATCAGAACCATGTTTGGGTTCTGGTCGATCTGCCAGTTGATGTAAATACTATTGGATGTAAATGGGTATTCAATAGAAAACTGGACATAGAAGGTAAAGTAAATACCTATAAATCAAGGCTAGTGGATAATATGTTTAAACAACATCATGTAATTGACTAAGATGAAACCTTTTCGCCAGTTTCCATGTTTAAATCCATTAGAATTCTACTTGATGTAGAAGCTTAACATGACTATGATATTTCAAAGATGGATGTCAAAACTACATTCCTTAATGGTAACCTTCAAGAATATGTCTATGTGACACAACCTTAAGGGTTTGTGACTCCAGGTGATGCCAAAAGGATTTTTAAGTTGTAGAGATCCATCTATGGATTGAAGCAAGCATCCAGGTCATGGAAAATTCAATTTGATGAATCCATAAAAGATTTTGGTTTCATTAAGACTAAATGTGAGATATGTGTTTACAAGAGGTGTAGTGGAAATGAAGTCATTATCATAGTAGTATATGTTGATGACATATTACTTATTGGAAACAACATACTAGTCTTACAATCAGTTAAGGACTGGTTAAACAAATGTTTCTCCATGAAAGACTTAGGTGAAGTAGACTAAATTCTAGGGATCATTATAATTCATGATAGATCTAAGAGGATTATTGGACTAATTCAAAATACATATGTTGACCAGATAGTAAAGATATTTAGTATGGAACACTCTAAGAGGAGACTGGTTCCAGTGTCTCATGGTTTACATCTTTCTAAGAAAACGTGTCCTCATACATAATAAGAGAAAGAGATAATGAGTAAGATCCTATAATCTTTAGTGATAGGATCAATCATGTATTCCATGTTATTTACTAGACTTGATGTTTCCTATGCATTGAGCATGGTAGGAAGATATCAAGAAGATCCAGGAAAATAACATTGGACTGCTATTAAGGCTATCCTTAAGTATCTAAGAAGAACTAAGTATATGTTCCCGGTGTATGGAGGAGATGAGGAACTGGTCATCAGGGGTTATACTGATTCTAGTTTTTAGATCAATCATAATGATATTAAGTTATAATTTGGATATTTTTTCTGTCAAAACGGAGGATTTGTGAGATGGAAGAGTTAAAAGCAGCTAGTTGTAGCTGATTCTATAGTAGAGTCTAAGTATATAGCGACTTCATATGTAGCTAAGAAAGCTGTTTGGATTTGAAACTTTGTATAAGATCTTGATGTGGTGCCTAGAAGTAAAGACCCTATCACATTGTATTGTGATAATACTACAATGGTGACTTATAAAAAAGAGGCAAGTTCACACCAACAGACAAAGCACATACTCTGGAAGTATAATCTCTTGAGGGATTTATATCAGAGGGGTGAAGTTATAGTAAGTATATTAATTATGGAAGATAACATGGTAGAATCCTTAACTAAAGGCCTATCTCAGAAAAATCATGAGTATCATGTAAGATCTAGCAGACTAAAGGTTACTAGCAGTTGACTCTAGTGCAAGTGGGAGTCTATTGGAGTTTGTTCCCTATAACCAAATTATGTGTAATTTATAATAAAAATATATTAATTTTTTTTGAATATTAATAAACTATTTATCACATCATTATTTTTCTTCTACATGAAATATTATGCGATAATTTCCAAAGAGTAGCTGTCACACTAAAAGGTCATAGCAGTTCCCTACTATGATGAGAACCCGGAAGTGATACGACACTATTTTTGAATAAATGTTCTATATTTAGATGATATAATTTTAGGGACACAAATGATATAGGCTATCAGGGGTGGAGGCTCATAGTACTTTGAGGCACCTTCTCATGGTGCATGCCCTTGGTAATATCCAATAGTGTATTATGAGAACAAGACCCACCAGTAGGAAATCCACATTTACATGTTCATTGGATGATCCTATACACGGAAGTGTGTATTGGTACTTAGAAATTAATATTATTATTAATGATTATTATGAGTCATGAATTTATATGTATTGATGAAAATCATGATGACAGATGTTTGCAAAAAAGTAGGATATGTTGGGTGCATCACGAGTAATATTGCATTAATGAATAATGCAAGAAAGGATTTGTAACTTATGTTTATTAAAGAAAGTTGATATCTCATGCCTTTTTATGGAAATGATATAGACTAAATAAATCAATGACCATAGTGTTCTAAAGGCAAGTTCATTTTCTGTAAAGTTAAAGAAAGAGACATCGAGCACATAGGTTGATGGCACCAGCATGCAACCTACTTGATTAGAGATATCAAGATAAATGAATTATATTATAAAATAAGAGTCTTTATGAGGTAAAATTTTGTTTTATCATTAACTTATTTCTCTATGGGTACCTTGGCATGCTGCTAGATTCTAACCTTGGACTTGAGGATGCTTCACCTAATGCCACTAAGAAAGAGGCCTAGAGGGTCACACACTAAGTGTATCCAGAATCTCAGTTAAATAATATCTATTATTATTTATTATTTAATAGGTTGAATAAATATTATTCATGCATGTGGTTTAATAATTGTTCATGTATGCTTGATCACGTATAAATATTTATTTTCTATTTAGTAAATATAATATTTATTTATTTATTGGTGAATAATACAGTGATATTTATTTAATAAATAAATAGTCATTATTCAAGGTCTGATAAATATTATGGAGGAATGATAAAACAATTTTTTAGGTCTGGTGAGAAATAATAAAATTTGAATATTATTTGATTAAATAATATTTAATTATAATTCATAAGTTAAGTGTATGTCAAGAAATAATGATATTATTATTATTATTTGAAATGGGGTTTCTCTAGGATTAAATAAATAATTAAGACACTTGTGCAATTATTTTATTTTAACCCTAGTGATATATAAACCTAGTTATATTATTTTATCATTAAGACAATTCATTTTTCTTGGTTGTGCACAATGGATTTGGAGAAACCTCTCAAGCCTAGAGAGACCCCTTCTCTAATAACGCTCCTAAGAATGGAGAGAAATCCTCCTCCACTAGATCAAGGAGAATGCTTTGGAAGTAGTTCTAGAAGAGATCAAAGGTGGACAATGCAAGCGCAATGATCTACCATGCTAGCACCCAGAGATTCCTTCAGTGATGTCTAGATATTCGTGGAACATGTGTGGATCACTTCTAGAGGAAATATACACTTGGTTTCTAAAACAAAAAGATGGTGGACTATAGATCTGTCACCAGATTCATCAATGAAGGAAGAATTCCTTGAAGGTAATTCTTTATTTAATTAAATTAATTATAAATAATATGTGATGATCCTCCCTCTAGTTCCGACATGATTTACCTTGTTAGTTTTCTTTGATTAATTTTTGTAGATATCGATGTTTATCATCATTTAGATCTCAAATTAATCATTGATCATGAAAAAAAAAAATTTTTGGAACCTCCCATCGCATGCTTCTACTATTCCTGGAACTTACATATAAGATGTATAGAGACCTTCATCAGTAGTTTTGGTGGCTCGAAAAGAGATGTAGTGTAGCTGAGTTTCTCTCTCGGAACCTCACCTATTAATAAGTGAAGGTTGAGCACCAAGTTCTAGAAAGTTAGTTTCAAACCCTTGAGATCCCAGAGTGGAAGTGAAAGCGCGGCCTATTGTCTCCTATCGACTGGTCAAAGTTCCAATGATCTGCTAATGTGTATAGCAGCACTCGGGTCGAATCCTTGGTGATGATACTTTTTAATAGTCTTTTGTTTTTAGTTGATTGTATTTTGATTAGGGGGTTTGTTTGCAAAGATTAATTGAAATGATTGATCTATTTAACAATTTAATAAATATTGGGGTGAGTTCATCATTAGGTAGTTAAGCTTGTGATATCCTTGAGCTTTGCTTTATATTGCATTAAATTAACACCCATGTCACAAGTTGACATTGATTGGAATTCCCAAGTGTTAAGGATTTAATCCAAGCCTTAAATTAACTTAGGGTTCTAATATTAATCATATATTTTTTATGGTATTGTATTTATAGTTCCAATAATCCATGGAAACCACTCGTTAAAAAAAACAAGTCATTAACCCATGACGTGTTAAGTCCAACATACACAATATTAATTCAAAGTATACTCATCGAGCAAAAGCTCTCAATTGCTTAACATACCTAAATTACAACTCACCCCAATTAGAGATTTACTCATCCATTTAAATGATTATAAATATGGTTATAACGATTATTATGATACATTAAGAATATAAGAAAAAGAAATGGATAAGAAAAGAGTGGTGCGTCAAACACACACCCAAACGATGATGATAATTAAAAATGAACTTTAGATTGATTGAGAAAGAAAAATAAAAGAAGGTGATTCAAATGTATTTAAACTATTTTAATAAAATTAATATTAAAATATAGAAGGTGATGAGAATAATATATATTGAAGAATAAACTTGCATTAAAATATAATTACAAAAAAAAAGACTTACAAGATTACAATAATGAAGAATACAAAAGTAAAAGGAAACAAAGAGAGGAGGAAAGATATATCAAGTGAAAAATTGAGTATGGAAGTTCCTCCCAAGAACATGGAAAGGCTTTGGTAGTTCTAATATGTACTCTTCTCTTCTTAAATTTGAACCCCTTTGAAGGAGAGGAGGGGTATATATTTATAGCCCAAGGAAGTGGACTGTTTGCATTCCCAATCTATCCATCCACTTGGATTGATGGTTTGTACATTCATACAACCTAATATGGAGATATCTCCTTCTTAAAAGTTTCATATAATAATTTTTTACGACTAATCTCAAAATTTGGAGATATTTGGAGTTATGGATCCAAATTTATGGTGGTTTCAATAAACAATGTTAAACTGTCCATTTCTATCCATGCTTTTTCGATGTCCAAAATGTGAATGGATTTTGGAATAGTAATATGCATTCAAATATGAATGATTTCTTCAAAAAATTCGGCTTACTATATCTCCTATTTCACACTGAAAAATATAAACTTGATTTTATGACTATATCTAGAGACATGTCATGAATAATGTACTGATTTTAATTCCCGGCCAAAATAGTGGGCTGAGTTTAAATGAATAATTTGGGACTCTTGTCTTTGGTGTTGGGACTTGAAATTTTTATCCAAGACTCCTTACATTTTTCCACAAAATTTGGAAGAGAATAAATGAATTTAGACTTCTTGATTGAGCCCAATAATTAAATATTCATGGCTAGTCCAGTTTCTTCACAGATTTTGTAGGCCTTCTTGTGTGGTCCATATAGGCCTTAAAATGGAAGAATTGGCCCATAATACCTTCTAATGAAATGTTTTAAATTCAATTAGGAATCCTAAAAAACAAGAACCACACAATTTGGATTAGTATGGGGATATTTATAAATAAAATAGTAAACTAAATCAATTGGACTACTTCTAACAATGTTAAAAAAATATACTTAGTATTAAAACATTAATATTTCACACAAATTATGCACATTTCATATAAAATAAGTAAAGGGAGTATATAATAAGTCATGAAAATAATAATAACATTAGGAAGTGGGATGAAATATCCATGGAATTTATGATAGTGATTACATGAAAAATGAAGGTCCATGACGCCATCTGGGTGATAGTTGACCAACTCAGGAAGTCGAAACACTTCCTTTCTATCAGGGAGTAGAGTTTGGTAGAGAGTTTGGGGTAGTTGTACATAAGAAAGATCATTCGACTTTATGGGGTTCCCTTGAAAATTTTATTTGATCATGATGTGTGACTTACGTCATGATTGGGGAGAGGCCTACATGGGGCATTCAAGACCCAAATGAGGATGAGCACAACCTTTCACCCCCAGACCAATAGGCAGACGGAACAAACTATCCAGGTGTTGGAGGATATGTTGAGGGTTTTCATGTTAGAATTTGTACGAAGCTGAGAGGATCACCTTCCCTTGGTAGAGTTTATGTACAAAAAAACTACCATTCTACCATCGACATGACACCTTTTGAGGCCCTATATAGGAGACCCTAAAGGCCACCCTTGTGCTAGACATAGATCATTGAGACATAACTTATGGGTTTAGAGATGGCACATGTGATGACAGAGAAGCTCCAGGTCATCCATGGGAAGATGAGGATGGACCAGAGTAGATAAAAATCTTAAGTATATCACTGTCATTGTCCCTTAGATTTTGATCAAGTAGAATAAGTTTTCCTGAGAGTCTCCCCATGAAGAGGATTTCAGAGGTTCATATAGAGAGGCAATCTATCCCCGAGGTTCATCGGGCTGTTCGAGATCATGCATAGGGTTGGTGAGGTTTCTTACCTCCTTACTTTACCATACAACTGGAGTGGGTGCACGACATATTCCATGTGTCATAGCTGAGGAGATACATGCATGAGCCCATGCACATCATAAACTAGGGAGATATTCACATAGAGGATAAATACACCTATATAGAGCACCTAGTGGTGATCGATGATCAATAAGATATTTCCCTAAGAGGATGGACCACCCCCTTGGTTCATGTGTTGTGGTGGAACAAAAACATGCACGAGAGTTCTTGAGAGCAGGAAATATAGGTGCGACCTCAGTATCCTAAGTTTTTTGTTTAGTTTTTCTTTTAGGGGATGAAAAGTTTGAAGGAGAGAAATATTTAGAGACCCAAGTTTTACATTTTAAGACTTTGAAATATTTATATATATATTATAGAGCTTTCTGCTGAGACGATGTGTGATTCCAAGTCCTGGTGTGCCTGAAATTAATTTTATAAAAATATTAAATATATTTTATATTGCATGTGTGAAGCTTCTTAAAGAAAATGAGATAACTCTTAAATAGAAGCTCAAATCAGAAATCCAAGACCATGGTTGAGTTAGGAATAGAGTGATTACCCTAGGCATGACGTAAAATAGGTTGGCATGGGGATTTCGAACATCTCAATTGTTGGTGGTACATTCAGTGGATTAATTAATTTTAAAATAAACAAAATTATATGAGAAAACTTATAAGTATAATTATCTATGGTTAGACTCATAAACCCTAGGATAATTCTAGAGATTCCCTTCCTCCTTCTATTGTAAGATCACATCAGAAAACAATGAAACACTAGATCAGAGTAGATCGGTGCATAGTTAATGCAATGACATCTTCCAATCATTATAGAGAACATTATTCAATGATGAATGACCCCATCTATAGGAAAGACACTTCAATTGATAATTTACACCCTTTTGATTAAATAGATTGAGAATATCAATCCCTATTCTTGGATCTATGCCAATTGTGGGCTGAGAATGCGCCCACATACCAGATTAATTTGGTTATTAAATTTTTTCTAACCTTGGATACCCATTCTTGATCGTTTTCCAAGAATTCTTGGCAAATATCAATTAAACTTTTTTCTAGTGCCTTTACCCCTCATTTTCTTCATGTTCGTCACTGGTAGAACCATGTGGTCCTGGTTCGACATTACTGGGTGGTACCGAGCCCAATAAGGCCCCTGGAATTACGAAAAATCGATGAATGAGGCATGGATCTATGAAATAAGGTTATATCTAGGATCGTTGTGGTACATGGGTGATTGTTTTGAAAAATGGAGATCTAATCCATGGTGACAGGATGAACCGAGGCATGCAGTTCATACATGTTGAATAATGGAACCACCGAGGACGACTGAAATATAATTTATGGTGAAAGATGACTAGAAACGATATATTTGGCTTAGATATGATGTTTATAGGTAGAAACGAAGTCAAAATTGAATGTATAAATTAGATTTGGTGCTCGGATCATGAATCTAACTTTCTATAAAAAACTTGACTACGCGACATGTACTAGGATAAAAACATAGTGTGTAGCCCCTTATGTGTTGTGGCTAGGGTTTTATAAAAAGATAAGGATTATACGACGTGTATCCCTCCTATACGCCGTGTACCCCTTCCACGGATGGGAAACCCGTGTGGTGGATCACATGAGCAAGATCTCATATGGAAGTACATGGCCAGGTATATGAATATGTACTTGAGTACACAGACTTTACCATATCACATGGGTAACACCCCACGTGGAGAAACACACCATGTACCGAATTACACAGACAGAGGGTCATGTATACAGACATAGACAGAAGGACATGGCCCGATCCCAGATGGCTTGGACACATCATGTAGTCCACTTTCATAGTGTATACTGCTACATGTCTTGGAATTCATGAACCTCCAAGGACATGACCAAGTAGTGTATTGGGACCACATGCCATATGGGTCCCCTCACATGTCATGTATCCCTTGGTTACTTTTTAGGAAACTTGAAGGTTTCGTATCTCCTTTGTTTGAACTCGGATTTTGGCCCTTGAGTAGTCTATCATGAGTGTTTTTCCACATAGAACATGATAGTTCCTTCCATTGTGGTTTATAAGATAAAATGTGAAATGTTTTAGGCATGATGCTTATTGAGGTGATGCCTGGAGATGGTAGTGATCAGGAAGGATCACCAAAGGATTATTTTGAGTGGAATCCCCCCATCAGATAGGGCATGGATCCTCAATTATTAGATTGGAACCCCCCATTATCATGGGAATGATTACTCTACAACTAACTTCTGAGTGGATCCCCCCCAGATGCACTAGGGTGTGGGTTCTCGATGACTAGAGTGGAACCCCTATGTGGTACCAGGGTGCGGTTCCTTGACTTCCAAGTGGAACCCCCTTATCGGATATAATACAGGTTCTCAATGAACAGAGTGGAAACCCCCTGTCACACCAAGGCATGGTTTATCAACCTATAGAGTGGAACCCACCATTATCTTAGGCGTGGGTCCTCTACCCACTAAGTGGAACCCCCCAGTCGGTTAGGGAATTAGTCCTCATGACACTAGAGTGGAACCCCCTATTAGCATAGACATGGGTCCTTTACATATACTTATAGAGTGGAACCCCCTAACATACTAGGGTGTGGGTCCTCTAATTTATGTTATTTCCCACTTGACTGTGTGATATAGTGATGAGGTATGGCTTGACTTTCATAGTTACTTCTAGGTAGATTCATGAGATGCTGGGTATCATTAATGGAATTTTTTAACTGTTGGATACTCTTCTTCTTGGTCTAAGATATGATATGGAGATCCCCTTACTCTCTCATTTGGGATTATTTTGAATAAGAATATATATATATTCTTCTGTATCCATACCTTTTATTTGGTTACTCTCCTCCCATGAGAGGTGAAGACACGTGAGGTATGACATGTGATTTATGTGTTTAACTTATCATTGTTAGATGAGTCTACTCTTCTTCTATAGGTGGTGAAGACTTGATGTGTAGTACATTTATTCACTATGTCAAGCCCCATGTGCTTAGAAAAGGTTACTTTCATTCTTGGTTTGGGTTGAGCTATTAACTTTGACTGTATTTTGAATCTACTATCTTTTTACTTCATGTTGTATCTATTACTGCCCACCCTTCATCTTTCAGGGCATCCTACTAGGTATGTATATACTCAACCCTGTATGGGTTTTCCCACACGTGGAATGTCTTATACAGATTATGGACATGTTAGCGGTGACTTCAGAGGAGATTAGGGATACTTGGTACTTTGGACCACGTATGGTGGTCGTAACTTAGGATTTAGGCATTGGGATCTCTCAGTAGTTTAATTTTCTAGTTTTTTTAGGTTGGTACATATTTCTAATTGGGTGTGTATTTTTACCCTTTAATTTTAAGTTTGCACTATCATACTCTTGTTCCCCTAGAGGTTATGCATGCTTAGTTTACTTTCTAGCTATGTTGTATCTTTTACTCTTTCCCTCTAAACTTTTGCATCGAGATGGATGTGTGTGTGTGCATACATGCACTTAGGAAAAGGCATCACCATGTTAGATATGCCTTTAGCACTGGTCACCACCCCCTAGCCTATGGAGGTGGGCTTGGGGTAGTTATGGATTGAGACCCATCTTGGGTCAGGTCATGAAAATAATATTATTTCTTATTATTTTCAAGATATATATGCACATATACATGAAGATCCTTCAAGGATAAATAAAATGTGAATTTCTGTTTAATTTTTTTTAGGATAAGTAAGTCCTTCATTATCCCCTCATGTATGGCATATATAACTCTTGAAAGTAAGATATTTAACTATTCATTAAGGGTAAAATAATTCCAAAATGTAATATTTTGAGGTGATTGATTCAAAATACATGGATATTCTTTTTAATTTCATGATAAAATAATTCATTACTTTCAGAAAACTCTTATAGAGTTTTTATGTTTTTCAAAAAATCTTAATAATATGATGAATAAAATGATTCATACAAATATTGGGATGATAAATTCAATTTTGCATTCTTCCTTATCTTAATATGGATACATGAAATACATCTTATTCAATTCACCCTATAATTTATCAAATTGGGTGAAACTTTCATAGTTTTGAATATGTTTTAGGCATTTTGAACCCTTTAGAGATTCATATATAGATATTTTAATCAATAAATAGTAACAACATTAATAAAAAATAATCCAAACATATATAAATATCCAAATATACAAGGAAGAATATTTATTACAATAATATCATAAATATTGAGTAGTCTTGTTAGTTTGGATAATCAATACAAAACTTTATATGTTGAACATATCATAAGTTCCTTTAATACTTTTAACCAATTATTATGGTGTCGATATCTATCAAAATCTTTTTTCATCAGTGAGTTTTGAAAGTATTTAAAAATTAAAATATATTATCAACAACATTTAATGAGGCTCATAATTTTTTGGTTCTAATGTCACTTTAGGGAAAATATCTAAAAAAATATAATGTTGTCAACATATTCACTTCCATATTCAAGGAAAAATATATTTATTGCTTCCTAATCATGATGAACAATGATTTTATATAATCAGTTCAACCACAATTCCTATGTATATAATCATACTATTTATTTTTATCACTTTACATTCATGTAGGTGTTGTGAGCATATTTTTAATGGGTCTGTAGGACCATTTTATATATAGTATGTGATGATAAATAATTATTTTAATCAGTATGCATATCATGTAATATATTCTCACCAGTAGCTAATAACACATGTGTCCATTTAGAATATGCATCTTTCATATAGTATTTAAATGGATCACATGTTAGGTTGTAACACCTATATATAATTCATAATTTGTTCTTCATAAATATATGGGAAATTCATTTCCAAAATAGCTTCTAATGACATAAATAATTTACCTCAATAATAGACTCCTTAATAATTGGTAACTCATGGTAAATTATTATACAGGGGGAATTCATAATAACTTAATGAGAATGAACTATTTGATAATTTAGTAGACATACATCCATTAAATAAATTCATTATTCTCTCCATGATGGATGTCTATTATGTTATTAAAAAATTGATGCTCATGTATACTTGGATCAATATCTTTCATTATAATTGATCCTGGATATCCTAAACCATAATGTCATATATTTAAAGTGTTAGGATCAGTAAACTTTTGGTTTACCATTATTGATTAGATGGTACATAATAAATTATTTATAATCACTTTTTATGAATTCTTGTTACATATTGAGCTACCTCTTTTATCCAATGTCTCCATATGATATTCATTTTTAAGAATACCATTGATACATATCACTGAGACTTTATATATAACAAATAATTAAGAATTTTTACTACCAAATATGAATATATTCTCTCTTATAGAGTTTTTAATAAATTTTATCTATCAGTAAATTTACTTACATGTGCTCATACTAACACATATATGAGTTCATTTGAATCATTTAATCAAAATAATATTTATAAATATTTTACATCAAGATAAATATGTATGATTTTATTGATCTTCCATTGTGAACACTAATATTTATCATTATAATTTACACTTTTTTAGGTTAATGAATTCATAATATAATCATAATAGGTTAGGATCATCACCAAGAAGATTATTGTATATTTTGGAACTTTTGGCCTAAATATTCTTTTACAGTAAATTTACTTGGGAGTAAAGCCCCCATGTATTTTGAATATGATGAATGTGGTAACAAGAACTAATGTGGAAGAATCTTATGGATTCACAATTCACACCTCATCTCCATAAAAATTATAATTCATAAAAAACATTCACTTTACCAAATTAAGGAGAAATAATTTGATCAAAATTCACAAACTCTCAAGTATTCATGATAAAATTCTAAGTATGAGTAGCACAAATCATATAAAAACTTTCATGAATAATTTCTTTCCCTTTAAGGAATGAAATAATGTAATTACATTCACATCAAGGAATGAATTTATTCATTTAATTTCATGATCTATGAATGATAATTCATTATTTGTCAATAATGATCATTTTATATAAAATACTATTTTTTTTATTAGGATAATCATTGTTTAACCACTTTAGGTGGTAAAATCATTTTCATAAATTATATTGAATTATAATGGTTATGTAATTTTGTAATTATATCTATGAACTATAAGAGGAATAATTTCCACTTCAAGGAATAATATAAAATTAATTACATGAGATGATATTAATAATCTATAAGCACATGATAAATGATAATTTCTTTATTTGATATTTCTTCTACAAGAGAAATAATTTATAAAAAAAGATATATTTTAATATAATTTCAAAGGACACTATTTTTTATATCATCCTTCAGGGATGAATTATTTGATATTAATTATTAAAATTCATTGATCTCTTTAAATGTGTATTTTAATCAAACCACTTTTTGTGGTTATATTATCATTGTTTGTTATAAACAAATTCAATACAAGGATTATTCAAAAAAATCATATTCACCTCAAACTTGATTTAAAATAAAATCATGTATATTTTCATTTACTTAAGGGAATGAAATAAATATTTTTCAATAAATATTCTCATTCACTTTAGGGAATGGGATACAATTATTTTTATAGGTTTTATAATGTATTCAAGACAATAAAATGAATATTCAATTAAAAATTTTCATCCTACTTCAGGGTATATATATTAAAAAAATAAATATCATCTATATTATGATTATTTAAACATTATAATAAAGTTTGACACCTTCAAGGTGTACAAAGAGATAGGATATGTTAAATTTTATTATTTCCCCATCATTTCCATGACATGATTAGTAAAATTTACTTCAGCACTTCAACATTTGACAAGTACATGATGTTCATCATTAATACACTTTTGGTGGCATTGTTTCATTATTTTATTTGATGAATGATGTTTGTCTTGATATCAACCATTTCATTTATTAACCAATCACATTTACTTCAGGGAATGAACCCGAATATTTACAGTTGTGAGTCATTACAGTTATTTAGGAGATCACTATTTTTCCCACAACACAAGATTAAGAAAATGATATATTATTTTCAAATTTACCAAGAGAGAGAAATAAATGTAATAATATATTACATAAAAAATAGAATCAAATTTTGATATAGATCTTAGAATGAGTGGAGTTTATCAATATATGAAATAATATGTCAAAATAAGTATGTATAGAAAAAAATGAGACATACCCTTTTCATTTAATAATTATCTTACTTTGATGAGAGTGTCATCATGATGTGCAATGTAGAGAAGACGATCATGCAGATAACGTGTTGTGAAATTGATCAAACATCAATTGAAACCATGATGAATTGCAAAACCAAGAATAAATGATTGATCAAATATGATGTGTATCATTGAAGAGATGTGTGTCAAATATTCTCATAATGATAATGATGAAAAATAGTAATAAAATTATAATATAAAATAAAGTAGAGGGAGAAAAATTTAGATCTTAAAAGTTCATCCATTTCATTAACACATAACCATATATATAGAGTACATGTGATATGATCCAATTGTTAAGATTAATCCATACCATATCTAATCCAATGGTTGGAATTCCAAAGGTTGGAGAATATGGATCATTGGGAAATGTGAAGGGTTGTATTGGGAACCAAGGAGTCATCATCATTATCACTAGTATGAAATACATATATTAATATTTCATAACAATATAATATTTTTTATTATATATAAATAAAGCATACTAGATCTAACAAAGTCCATGACCCTCTGCATACTCCAAGAGTTGCTTGAAGAATCCTGATGTCCTACACCTAGTAAAACTAGATGTGAGAGATCATTCGAGACCAAATTTTCTTCATGAATGACATGATGGAACTCAACCACCTCCATTGGATGGGAAAGTCGCTTCATCTCTTAAAGGTGAGGAAAAACCCTACCAGGATATTATCCATATTGTCCAATTCATGAAGAACCACCATCAAGTCCGATTCAAAGATCACTTTCGCCCAAAAGAAATTGTGATCCAACCGCAGTCCCAAAAAAAATCTCAAGCTTCTATTTTCAAGACATTAGCTTCATAGAAAAGTATTAAATGGATGAAATTATCACCCCAAAGTGATCTAAATCCACATTAAAGACTCCATTCTTGGCCCTTCCCACTTGAATAGATGCATCCACATTGATATTAATATAACCTTCACTATAGAGATACCAAATGAACTACTATAAGGATTTTTTGAAGCCTGAAAATTCCTTATATGACATCCATAAGTGAAAATACTTCATTATTTAAATTAAGCACAAACAATAATTCCCTTAGAAAGGTAATTCTATCCTTCTATAACTACCATGCTATCATAACCATTCAATTTTCCACATTGAATTTTTCTTTGCTCAAATGGGAAATCAACATATCCTAGAATAAGTTCACCACCAAAACATATCCCCACAAACCCAAAATTCACCAAAACTATTTTACTTGAGGAAAATTTCAAAAAACATAGTTGAAGTCCTCCCATAACTATGAAAACCCATATCTTTTATACACTTTATTTCATGATTTATTACATTAATACACACACAACACAATCCCAAAAGATCGAGATGCCAAGTGTCTTTGGGTAATTAGATATATATAATAATAAATTGAAACATTGATACAATGAAATTATTTAAAACTTAATAACATGCCCTTATATTCTATTGATTTTATAATACTGCATGGGATAACCTGGGGACTTACATAATAAAGGGGTTACAAATAAATCTTAGTAAGGGAATAATAATGGAATAACATAAATTTAAGTAGTATATATAAGTCAAGAGGTATATCATGATGGAATAGAAAGGTGAGAATCATAACCATGAACATCAAATCATGATATAATATGATAACATCAAGAACTTATAGTAATGTGGAAACAACATAAAACATGAAAGTATAAGTTGAGGCTAACCACTGAGACATCATAACATAGTGTGGTTAGGATAACCATATATTCACCATACATGGTATCTCATGAGATAAAAAAATCACTCAATGCATTGAAGGACTATATAATTCCAGGTCCACCCATCACATTCTTATAATGTATATATATTTGTGTGCCACATAGATCATACAACATAAGAATGTATTTAATTAGTTTTAATCCCATAATTAAGGATCTAGAGTTATATATATGTAAGTCCCTAATCAATCAAGGATATTAACATCTATTTGAATAACCTTGAGTGGGGTATGGGTGTTCACAACATAAAAGTTTAGCATGGAAAATCATGGGATAATTTCAGCAACATAACGAGTGTACATAAAGGTTCATGGAAGGGTTTAATGATAGTGAAAGGTGGTCTATAATTACTTGGAAATCATGATTAAAATAAAGGTATGTGTAAAAAGACATTAAAATATGAATAATTGGAAATCATAAGGCTTGATACAAATAATGTACTTGAATAAAATGGATAAGGAAGAGAATCCCTTACCTTGAGAGGGTGATTTTAAAATCTTGGGAGGAGCTTCCTAAGAGCTTGGGAACACATTGAAAGGGATTTAGAGAGTGATAGGGAGAGAAAATTTATTCTTAATGTATTTTTAATGAATAGTAATGGGAGTTTGGGTGAGTATTTATAGCAAAAGAGAGGGATTTTTTTTTATTAATTTCTAAACTTAGGTTTTGGACTCTAAGAAATAAAACAACTAAAACCACAAACCTTATCATGGTTTTACCCTTGGTTTCTACAGAAGGGTAATTTTTTTTAATATTTTATTAGTTTAATAATAAAATTCATTAAAATAATATCATCCATGATATGAAAGAAAGTCATGTTTATAAAGAATTGTTTTTAAAACCTTGAAATATAATATAGGTTTTGGAGGTCCATTGTAGGTTTTTAAAATTAATAAAATAACTTAAAAAATACATTATTTTGAAGGGGAAATATATTTTTGTTCATTTATTCATTTTATAGTATTTATTACATCACTTTTGAGCTATTATGATGTCATAATACAAACCATATATTTATATACTATTTAATTTTTACCCAAAAATTCAACTGAATTAGAAAATTATGAAAAATTCACCATTAGTTAATTTCAATGTGTTAATTTTAAAAATAATATTTATTATACTAAAATAATTTTTTAGATATAAAAATTCACAATTCTAAATAAAAATCCCTATTTACTGAAAAATGTTAGTCTTTACGACACTAACAAATTTCCAACCCTTATAAAAAATTACACTGGACTTCAATAAATTATATTATCATTTATATTTAAAAAAATATTAATTAATTAGACTATTTTATGAAAATAATATTTATTTAAAAATTCTTGAATTTATCAAAAATCATGTTTTAATTGAAATTATATATTTCCCAAAAATAATTTTTTTTATTTCTTCACATCAAAACCTATTTTTTATCAAAATCATCATGTATATATAAAAAGTAATAATGAAAAGGGATGAATATAATAATTACTTTATTATTAAAATAAAATATGAAAATCCATACTACTATGGTCTAGATACATAACACCTTATTAACCCAATGTACACCCTAAGGGTAAGGTGTGCAATGGTAGTACTTTCTTGGGGTGGTTCAAAAAACATGGTTTGGGTGGTGATCTCTATGAGCTTGAACTTATTCTATATATGGTTTTGATCATGTTATAGTTATTAAATATTATATTGGGATGGGTTAAGGGAAAATCCTAGTGATTCCAAATCCCTTGAAAGCTCTGATTAATGAGCTTTATAGGGTATGATCTTATTGGTTTAGGCCATCACTTCTTCCTTCTGTGTCAATTAGATCTTTTCAAAACTCTTAATATATAATAATCTTAATGTTCACTATATAATGACTATATTATCAAAGTTTATGATTATTAATAGTATTTTAATACTGGAAGAAATTTATGGCTATATTTTTTCATAGTCTATAATAACAATTTAAATATAGTGAATGTGTTTTATATAACTATATTACTTAGTAAGACATTTATTCACTCAAAAGGTAATTTAATTTATAAAATTTTATATTGTTACATTCTTCCCACCTTAAAAAATTTCACCCTTGAAATCTCATTTCGTACACTAAAACAGATGATGGTACTTCTTTTTCATCACCTTTTCTGGTTCCCATGTTGCCTCCTCAAACTTATAGTTCCACCATAGTACGTTGACCAAATGAGTTGTCTTATTTTGTATAAATTTATCTCTATGATATAATATCTTTATCGACTACTCCTCATATGAAAGATCATTCTCCAAAGGTACCACCTCTGGATTCAATGTCATGAACCAACCTGGGTTGACCCTGAACCGGTCACTCGAGCCGATCCGCGGTAATGCCTGAGAGGCATTCTCGATCCTCCCAGGCTGGAGACAAGCACCAAGGCATCAACAGAGAATGAATGGGAATGATTTATACCAAAGAAAATAAATAAATCAGAAAAAATAATAAATAGAAGTGCAGAATAAATAAACCAAACAATAGCTAAAAAAGAATCTAAATAAGATAAAACTAACCAAACTCGACATCCGAACTAACTCTGTGTGACCCCACAGGTCACACCCCAACTCAACGATCAAGAATCACCCAAAGCGGGTGCACCCAAGCTAGATCCTGCACAAACACTAAAAATAGAAAAGAACTATAGTCGTGAGTATTACAACTCAGTAGTCTAGCTCGATAATCTATTCCCAAAGTACTACCTTTAAAATAAAAGAAACACCATTTCAAGTTTGAACTACAATTTATAAAAGTAAATATTTCTAAATATTTTACTTAAAAGAAAATTACGAACCATTTACCTTAACCATTTTCAAATCTAGATTCATTTCATTAGTGTCAATTTCATTTTAGAAAGGGAATGCGATGTTTATATTTTTTTGATTTGTATAAATAGGATAAAACATTTTCATTTGAAAACCAGTTCTAGAAACCTGACCAAAACCATATTACCAATTTATAAGAAAAAAAATACAGGAAGGAAAAATATAAATCACACAGCAAGGGAAATGTAGGTATACATATAAGCATCATAATCACTAATGCAAGCAACAAAAGTTGAATAAACATGGGTGAACCTAGGAGATCAAGAATAATCTAGAAGACACCAATACACGAGACCCCATCCTCATTGACATGTAACACATGATGAAATCAAAATTCTTAAATGCTCGACCATCCTTTCTCAGGAAGGATGAGGGAAAATCCCATAACAATGAACCCAAACATATCCACCTACTATGGGCCACTGGTCAATACCATAACCTACCAGTGCGACAATCATTCTCAGAATATTCTCTCAATATTCCAGGTTCCCATGTCTCAAGTTTTTAGATAATGGGTGAGCCAACTGATTCCAGCCGATCATCTATTAATAGTATATATATAATAATAATTCACAACAAGTCTCCCCCTGAGTCTCCCCTAGGACCATTCTAATTCCTTGATATAAAACAATTATAACGGGTTCCAACTGAAGAACCCTAACAATGGATTATGAGAATACCCTAACAAGGACATCCCACCCATTTCATATAACCGAGGCATGAGGAAAATCTAACAGGGATTTTCATAACAAAAACTTTTCACAAATTTCATGAAATGTCCAAATGGGACCTTAGACATTCACAAACAAAATCTTATCTCAAAATGAAAACACTTTTTCAAAAGTGGTATGAGGTACACCATTTATACTCAAAAATATTCATAACCATTCTTCAAAACATTTCCCATCAAACCGATTAAAAAAAACACAACTAATCCTTTTAATTTAAAATCATCTAAAACATTTTTTCATAAAACCCATGTTTACCAATGCACACAAACACTTTTCACAAAGGGGTGCAAGATCACCAAAACACTTTGAAAACTAGAAATCATTACTTTATAAATATAAAATCATTCCAAAAGCCATTTAAGGAACCCAAAAACTCATTTCACATGTTTCCTCCACATTTATAAATTCAAGGAAAAACAATTTCTATTTAACACAAAACAAAGCATAACAACCCAGTATCACAACTCAACAAAACACACAATTTTAAAACGTTCACACAAAAATTCCCCAAAACATTTTTCAATAAAATGTGAAACAAAACATTTCAAAAAAATTCCAAACAAGCCATTTATCAGTGGCATGTGCAACGGGTTATAAAAAAATTTCTAATTTACACTCAATAAAGTTCAAAACACAATTTTCATGCTTTAAATTGATTTAAAGTGCTAAATCTCATTTTAATTGTCATAAACTATGTGTGAATTCCATTGAAAATTTTGTTTTTGAAACATTAGGTGTGCACATTTATGATGAAATAACTCTTATATTACAAGGCAATGAATAAATCGCCATTGGATACTAAGAAACTCATCCAAGAACCATACGACACATATTTAGAATATAAATGAGGTGTAAAAAACATGAAATCTAAATTCCTTAAATTATAAAGGTGAGTTCAAGGGAGACCTACCTCGAATTCATAGCATGATGAAGAAAACACATGTTCAGAACCCCATGGTAAGGTCCAACATACTGCAAAATAAATATCAAGGACTTAAGCACATTAAAAAAAACTAATTAGAGTATACAAAACCAAGTGGTGGGGAGAAACCCTCACCTCAAATCCAAAGCGCAATGAAAAATCCCACTTGGAATTGCCCTGCACGGTTCTAAAATTATAGATCTACAAAAATAATCCTTTAAATAATTAGAACCCTCATCGCAAACAAGGAAAATAAAAGGATATGGTTCTACCATAGGTGTGAAAGAGGTGCTGGCCAGAGAAAAGTCCCACCGGAGGGAGTCCGTATGGTCAGATAGAGGAAGTTCTCGCTAGCTAAATACTGAGGAGGGGAAGGGATCACCAAGAGTTTCTATTCAAGTCGTTAAGGGGTTGTCATGACAATGGATGAGATCAGAGGAGTGGGACGGCGTCAGGGAGGGCTGGCCGGTCAGGGAAAAGGTGTTGGACCAGTGGAGGGGGTCTGAGCAGTTGTAGCGGGACGAAGGAGGCTGGTAGGGGGATTTGTGGATGGAGGTGGTTCGGCTGGGTGGAGAAAACAAAGGAGGTGCATGAAGGGTTGCTACACAGACGACAGGGCTACTGCAAGGAGGTCGAGTGGTCAGCTGCATGACATGCAACTGGGAGGGTGGCCAGGAGTCCTGTAGCCGGTGCACGACAGGAAGGGCGGAGGTCAAAGGCTCGGCCAACTCGAGCATAGCAATGGGAAGCTGTTGCAGAGGGTGGTGACTGGGTGCAAGGGCCACACGTAGTGGAGAAAAAAACAGTGTGCACAAAAAACCCTAAAAAAAAGAAATAAAAAAACTAAATTTAAAATAAAATAAAAATGAAAAATAACTACAACTTTAATATAATAATAATAATAATGATATTAATAAAAATAATAATAACCTTAATGATAAAATAAAAATAATAAATTAATTCATATCATTTTAATAATAATAAAATTAACAATTTTAGTTTTCATTTAAAATAAAAATATTAAAATTATTAATAACCATAAAAATTTTAAATGATGCAATAAATTAACATTTATTTATCTATTTTAATTCTTAAAAGATGAAAAGGCCACACAGTTTCCTGGGTAAATCTGTGTGGCATCATGCTGTGCCCATGCATCTAATGACGTCAAAACCAAGACACACAATTTTTATAAAAAACTCAGAAATTTCGTTTGGGACTCACCCCGAACCCCAACAAAAATTATTTAAGGCCAAATAAATAATAAAATAAAATAAAATAATACGTCAGGGTGTGAAATTAAGTACACGTGATTGGTCTGGTATGTACTTCCTTAAAAGGGATACATAGAACACATTATGTACTTGAGATAGGTTAGGTTGGAGTGCTATTAGATAGGCCAAAAATTTTATGCGATCAAGAATCTTAAAGGGGACAATGTATCTAGGACTAATATTTACCTTCTTCCCAAATCTCATGAATTTCTTACATGGTGATATATGAAGGAAAAACTTATCTCCGACCTCAAAATCTAGGTCTCATTAATAACTGTTTGTGTATATTTTCAGTCAAATTTTCATAGATTTCATATGATACTGAATGTTTTGAATCTTCTATATCACTTCTTAGATAGGAGTATAACCCATAATCTTCTATTCCCCAACTTCATCCCAACATATTGGAGTTTGAAACCTATTCCCATAAAAAGCCTCATAAGGTGTCATTTGAATACTAGAATGGAAACTGTTTTTATATGAGAACTCTAATAGGGAAGGTGTTGATTCCAATATCCTTATAAATCCATTGAACATGATATCAACATATCCTTTAGAGTTTTAATGGTTCTATCAAACTGAACATTCGTCTGAGGGTGATAAGAATCACTAATTTCAACTATGTATCCAACTTTTGTGAAAGGATTCTCCAGAACCTCAAGGTAAACCTCAAATATTGACCAGATACAATGGATAGAGGCATTCCATGCAGCATTACCACTTATATTATGTATATATTAGTGATTTTGTCAAGATATAAATCTTATTTGATAGAAATTAAGTTCACTAACTTTATAAGGAAATCAACTACCAACCAAATGGTGTTATTATATTTAAATGTCCTTGGAATTCCTATGATGAAATATATGGTTTTCCCATTTACATAATTATATAGGAAATGGTTACATCATACCCTCATATTATATCACTTTTTTCCCATTTACATACTTACATGGGAAATGGTTACATCATACCATTATATTTATATCGTTTAACCATGAATTTTTGGCATACCAAATATTGAGATATAAAAATATAAAATAACTCTCTTTATGTTATCTGATCAGAAGTTTTTCTTCAAATATCTATACATCTTAGTGATTCCTGGATAAATAGAGAAGGATGATCTATAAACATAATCCAAAAGTTACATCTTCAGTCCTGGGTATGAAGGGGAACATATTTAGGTTCTAAACCTTATAACTCTATATTTAGCAAAGTTTAACTCTAGAATATTCACTACCTTTCTCTATAGATCCTCATTGTATTTTTGGACCTCTTTGATCCATTCATGAATTTATGATTGAGAAGTTATTTTATATAGGTAGAATTAATTTCCTTTTATGATTTACACATTCATCATTTTCACGTCCAAGAATATTTGACCCCTTTTGATCCTCATCATAGAGAGGGTTGCATGATCCTTTTTACTTAGGGAATCTGCTACTATTTTTACCTTCCTATGATGGTAATGGATTGAATAGTCATAATCTTTGATCATATATAACAACCTTTATTGGAATATATTGATCCCATTTTGTGTGAATATATACTTGAGGATTTTATGATTTGTATATATGTCACACTTCTCCTCATAGAGATAATGTCACCAAATATTCAATGAAAAGATCACTAAAACCAATTAACAATCATGTTTTGGGTAGTTATACTCATGGATATTTAATTGGTGGTAGGAATAAGATACCACTTTTTAATTTTTCATGAGTACACAACCTAATCCCTTTTTGGACACATCATTGTAGATCACTAATCCTTCCCACTACTGGGTAATGTGAGCACAAGTGTAGTGATTGGCCTCTTCTTTAACTCTTTAAAGATCTCCTTACATTATTTGGTCCATACAACCATCATTCCCTTTCAAGTTATCTTGGTTAGTGGGTTTTAAAATCATGATAATTTTCTCAAAAATTTATGATAGTACCCAAATAATCTAATGAAACTTTGGATATCTATCATAGATGTTGGTATGGTCCATCCTTTAATCACATCTGTCTTCGAAGGATCCACTAATATCCCTTTATTGGTGATAACATGCCCTAAGAATGTTACTTATATAAAAAACTCACATTTACTATATTTTTTATATATATTTTCATTTAAAAAGGTCATCAATACAATATTCAAATGATCCTTATGTTCCTCCTTTATTTTGGAGTAGATAAAAATATCATCTATAAAGAATACTATAAATTTTTGAAGGTAATCCAAAAATATTCTCTTCATTAAGTCCATAAATATTGACGGAGCATGAGTGAGTCCAAATGGAATCACTATGAACTCATAGTACCCATAAATTGTATAAAAATAAGTATTGGGAATATCTACTCCCTTTACCTTTACTTGATAATATCCTAACCAAATATCCATCTTAGAGAAATTCTAGGATCCACATAGATAATTAAACAAGTAATCAATCTGTGGAAGAGGATTCTTGTTCTTTATCATGATCATGTTTAGCTCATGATAATCAATATAGAGGACCATTGACCCATCCTTATTCTAGATAAAAAGGGCTGACACACCCCATGGTGAAACACTTGGGTGTATAAAACCTTTATCTAGATTCTTTTGTAATTGATTCTTCATATATTCATGTTCAATAATTACCATTCCATATAGAGTCTTGGATATTGTAAAATATTTGGGTATAAGTTTGATTGAGAACTCAACCAATCAGTTAGGAGGAAGACTAGACAACTCTTTAGGGAACACATCAATATATTCTCTTATAATGGTCATGTCCTCAAGGATTATCTTTTCCTTAATCTCCATCATTTGAGCTAGATATTCTTGTTCATTAGGCAATAATATCCATGCTTAAGAAGATGATTCTAAAGAGGGTCCATCCTCCTCCTTACACTTATATAGAATCAGAGTGAGGTTCATGATATGAAGTGTGATTTCCTTATCCCATAAATTTATGTTATCTCTATACATGGAAATCCAATACATACCTTGGATAGCATCAAATTTTTATAAATGGAGTATCATAAGGTTCATTGGGAAATTCAACCCCAAAATGTTGATAGGGGAGAAGTTATATAATTAGGAGGAAATAATTAACCCATTTTCTATTTTCATTTATAAATTGACTTCCATGTTTTGAGGTGGTGTTTGAATAATTCTTCTAAAATTATGCAATATGAAAGAATTCATAGAAAAAGGATCAAATAGTATGTTCACTATTCTTGAATGAATAACTAGCATACCTATCACCAATTCATTATTAGGATCCACCTTAGCAGTTGTGATGAAATAAGCTTTACATTTCTCTCTAGGTCTTAGAGGTTGTTTTCATTGGTTATCTTTGAAAACCCTTGTCTTAGTTTATTAGTTCACATAGTTTCATTGTTCCTTATAGTTAAAAAATTGAAAAAATAGCAGAGGATTTATTGTAACTTTCCTTTTTTCCATCACATCAGTGGGTTTTTCTTGTCAACATTCACTAGTTATGTTCCCCTCCTCACCACACCAAAAGTATTTCATTGTCCTCTTTAATAAATTTCTAGGAAAATTCTTCCTACACTTTTGACAAGTGGTATGTTTTAATTTCTTACCACCATGATATTTATACATTATTATTCCAGAATTAGAATCCATTATACACTTACTATCTCTAGTCCCATGATACCCTTGATATTCATGAATATCTATTTTAATATTGAGGATGTATCATAAAATTTCATTGTAGCTATCAAAGTCTTGAATTGATAAATATTTTCATATATTCAATGTTATCCCACTAATGAAGTAGAAAACTTTACTTTAGATTCCAATGACAAAGATGAAGTCATATTATGAAAGTCTTGTGAAGTTTTCCTCATAATACTTGATGAATTTATCCTCCTTTTTCTTGAGGCCAAGGACCCCCCTCACCATTTTAAGTTAGATAATGTGAGGAAAATATTTATCAAAAAATATTTTCCTAGATTCTTTCTAATCTATCGCATCAATCTCTTCATATGGATTCTTATTCTTGATAAACTTCCACTATTTATCAGCTTCTATCTCCATGTGATAAATAACTAACATGACCTTATCTTACTTAGAGCATTTAAGTATAAATAATATATTTTTAACAAAGTCGATCCATTATTCCTCAATTAAGGGATCATAATATCCACTAAAATTTGGAGATGTTTATCATATAATGGTATTAATTTCAACTTGCTATTTCTTAGGGGGATGTGGGTGTTCATACCAATTTAAGTTTCTATTCAGAACTTGAGTTAATTTATTAAGCATTATTATGAAGTTCTCGACTCATGTTCCCATAAAATTAGGCATCTTTTTTGCACAATCATTACATTTCCCATCATATTGGTTATTGACTTGTTACTTCCCATTTCCATCCATTAACTATTAAACATATAAAAGGGAAACTAATAATGTTCAATGGATAAATCTTAAATGAAATTTATTCATTAACCTATCAATTCCTAGGTTTCAATCAAAGTTATCCACTATCTATTTCCCAACACCAAATTTCGTAGGATTTTTTTCCCTTCATAATAGTTCACAAGGAGCTTGTTAATTTACCAAATAATATATCTAAAGAGGTTCATACTAGGTGGGAAACAAAGCATCTTTGTTGTACAATAGGTATAGGTTGAGTTAATAACCATTGATCCCTTTCAGGGTCATTACCCCTAGCTACTTGTGTGCTAGATACACATCCAATTGTAGTATCCAGACATGGATTTTGTTTCATAGAAACCACCCACTCTATAATTTACTAAAACTTAGGGGTTTTTACCTATATTTAGTCTCATCCACATTGTTTTAACTAAGATTTTATAAACCTAACCCCCCCAAATAACTAGAACTTTCTCTAATACCAACTATGGTATCCCATATCATTTATACAAATTATTTCATGATTTATTACATTAAGATACACACAAAACAATCATAAAATATTTATAGGACTAGTTTATTTGGGTAATTAAATACATATCACAATAACTTGAAACATAGATATAATGACATTATTTAAAAATTCCATAACATGGCCTTATATTCCATTAATCTTCTAATACTATTTGGGATAACCTGGGGATGTACATAAGAAAAGGGTGAGCTATAAATCCTAGTAAGAGAATAATCAAGGTATAATGTAAAGTAAATTGGTATAAATGTGTCAAGAGGTATAACATTATGACATAGAAATGTGAGAATAATAATCATGAACAGTTAAGTATGATATAAGATGATAACATCAAGGTATCATAGGAATGTGGAAACATCATAAAACTTGACATTATAAGCATAAGTCAAGGATAACCACTGAGAAATCATTACATAGTGTGCTTAGTATAACCACCCATGCACCATACATGGTATATCATGAGATAAAAACATTACCCAATTAATTGGAGAGGTATATAATTGTAGTCCCACCTACCAAATTCATATCATGTACATGAATTTGTTTTCCACATAGATCATACAACATAAGAACATATTTAATCAATTTTAATCCCATTATTAAGGAGTGTGGGTTAAATTAATGTAATTAAAAATTAAATTAAGGATATTTACATCTAAGTGAATACTCTTGAGTGTAAATGGGAAAGGTTATTTACAAATAAAAAGTTTTTCCTAGAAAATCATGGGATAATTTCATCAACATAACAGGTGCACATAAAGGTCCATAGAAGGGTTTAATGAGAGTGGGAGTTGGTATATCATTAATTTATAATCATAAGGAAAGTAAATTTATAAGTTAAAACACATTACAAAATGAATAATTTTAAATTAAAAGGCTTGATACAAATAAATTACTTGAATAAAAATGGAGAAGAAGAGAATCCATTAATTTGAGATGGTTATTCTAAAAGCTTGTGGGGAGATTTTTAAGATATTGGAAAATACATAGGAGGGATTTAGATATATATAGGTAGAGGAATTTCTAGATCATTGGGATTTTAGTGAAAAAGAATGAGAGGTTGAGTGGGTATTTATAGAAAAATAGAGGGGAATTATTTATTAATTTTTAAACTTAGGTTTTGGACTCTAAAAAATAAAATAATCAAAACCAAATACCATAACATTGTTTTACCCATGGTTTCTACCAACGAGGAGTGGTTTTAAATATTTTATTAGGCTAGGAACTGAACTTATTAAAATAATATCATTCATGATGTGTAAGTTATTCATGTTCATAAAGAATTGTTTTTAAAACCATAAAATATAATATAAGTTTTGAAGGAATAATTATAGGTTTATAAAATTAATAAAATAAATTAAAAAATAAATTATTTTAAAGTTAAAATCTATTTTTGTTCATGGAATCATTTTATAGTATTTATCACATCACTTTTTGGCTATTATGATTTCATTATACATACCGTATTTAATTTTTACCCAAAAATTTGACTGTCTCAAAAGATTATGAAAAATTAACCATTTTCTAATTTTGATGTGTTGATTTAAAAAATAATATCTATTTTACCAAAATACTTTTCTAAATATTAGAATTTATAATTTTAAATAAAAAAACTTATTTATAGGAAAATATTAATTTTTTCAACACCAACAACTTTCCGGCCCTTATAAAATTTATATTGGACTTCATTAAATTAAATTATATTTTATATTTAAATAAATATTAATTAATTATAATATTTCATGAAAATAAAATTAATTTCAAAATTCCTGAATTTATCAAAAAGAGTGTTTTGATTGAAACTATATATTTCCCAAAAATACAATTTTTGATTTCTTCTTATCAAAATATTTTTTTTTATCAAACTCACCTTGTATATATAAAATAAAATATTGAAAAGGGATGAATATAATATTTTTTATTATTAAAATAAAATACAAAAATTCATACTACTATGGTCTAGATACATAACCCCTTCTTACATCAGTGTATACCTTAAGTGTAATGTGTGAGATGGTAGTACTTTCTTGAGGTGATTAGATGGACATGGTTTGGATGATGATCTCTATGAGCTTAAACTTATCCTATAAATGTTTTTTCTCAAGTTTTAATTATTGAATCTTTACTTGGGTAGAGTCAAAGAAAAAACCTAATGATTCCATCTCCCTTGGAATATTTGATAAATGGGATTCATAGAGTATGATCCAATTGGCTGAGGCCATTTCTCCTTCCTTCTGCATAAATTATATCTTATCATAACCCGTAATATATATTAATATTAACGGTCACTATAGAATGAATAAATTATCAGAAATTATGATTCTTAATAGTTGTTTAAGTTTAAAAAAAATTATGGATATATTTTATCATATTCTAAAATAACAAATGAAATATAGAAAATGTATTTTTTATAACTAAATTACTTAATAAGGCATTTATTCATTCAAAAGGTAATTTCATTTATAAAATGTTTAGGTCATTACAATAACCATCACCAACAACAACGTGTTTGGATGTGAATTTTATTTCAATTCACTAGATAGTATGAATGATACATTTAGAGATCTAGATGATACTATCATCTGAGGGTTTAGGTAGCAGTAGTAGAACACTCTAGTGGATGGTAGGACAATTGAATGACGGAATTTTCTGATGAACATATGCATGGGTGATGGTCTAGATAGATGGCGAATGAGAGTTACTAATGAAAGCATAACTCAGGTTATTAATTTGGACAATAGATCAGATTCAAAGATTAATAATCTAAGATTTTGGTTTACATTATATTTTAAAAAATACTATATTTTATATCTTGTATCACACACAACACTAATGTTAAATAAACTGTGAAATAAAATTATTTATATTTGACCGTTGTAACCTAACCATTGAATTGAAGGGTATGAATAATAGTATACAAATTATGATATATATATATATATATATATAAATTTTATACTTAATAAAAATTTATTTATTAATTCATAATAAATAATTACTCAATTTTCAGTTAATCCATTTTATACCTCAAAAAATACATTTTCTTCGAAATTGGTTTTTAATTGCATTTTGTGGATGGATAATTATAATTAATTTCTGATGATTTTAAAAATTTTCTTTGATAAAAATGATGTATTTTTTTTTTAAATTATCATATAAAAATTATCTTAGGGTGAATTTTTTGTATTTTTTTTAAAAATATTTTTTTTAAGTGAATATTAAAAAATACTAATTTTTGTTAATCTGATATTTTTTCATTAAATCAAGTTATTTAAAAGTATAATTTTGTTTTGAATTTTATAATAAGGTAACATAAGTCTCCTTTAATTATAAATAATATAATTTATTACATATTAATCAACATTATACTAGATCTTAGTACACATTTATTTTTGGGTTTAAAAACACATTTATCTAAAACCATTTTTCACCGTGTTTTGCATGTTTATTTTAAAATTAAATTATACCACCTATAGGAATTGGATTTGATGAAATTGGATTATTTTTTTGATTCATAAATTCAAATTTATCCTATTATTTTTTTTAAAGAAGTTAATTTTTTGATGAATAGTAAAAAATATGATTTTTATGAAATACGATATCTCTTATGATATCTCCAAAGCATAAATATGATATTAAAATATATGAAACATATTAAATGGATCATGTATGATAATATAATAATAATATAATATAAAAATATTTCAAAACATATAAATTTGAATTTATTTCATGATAAATACGAAAATCATTTTCAGTGTCGATGTAGTGCTTGCGCACCACTGGAAAAGTCAGATTTATTTTATTAAAGAAAATATTTAAGAAATAATAAGTATTTTCTAAAATTTATTAATTAATATTATTTTAAATTTATGATATTTACTAATATTTATTAATTTTTGTGTTATATATCAGGAAAACTATCCAAATTCTTGTACAATGCTTGCACAAGGCAAGAAAAGTCAAAATAACATATTAAATAAGTTTCCATGACATAGATGTGAGTAAATATACATATTGAATAAAAATAAATAGTCATGATGAAGTAAAATAAATTATTATTATTTTTTATAATTAATTTTTAAATTTTTAAATTATTATAATTTTCTAAACCATTTATGCCGTGATGGTGGAACATTTAGAAAAATAGAAGAAAAATTAAGTAAATGGTTTTTAAAAAATATTAAAAATGATAATATTTAGATGATTTAATATATTAAAATAATTTTTTAGATATTTAAGAAGGATAAGGTATGATATAAGTGATTATATTTGAAATTGGTGGTTTTTGTGATATTTTTAAAGTTAAGATAAGATGATAATAATGAAAATGACTTTTAGTGTATTTTATGATAAAAAATATTTTATTAATTTATTTAAACATAATAAAAATTATATAAATAAACAATTAGGATTTATTATGGTTTAAAATTTCACCCCTTTACCTTTTGTGATATAATTGTAACCTTATAAGTAAATTTAAAACCCTATGAGAATGAAAAACGTGTTACCATAGTTAATGTTAAAATTGGTTAATGAAGGGGTTAAACTAAAAGATAAGATTTAAAATGTCACATAAACCTATCCAAATTTTATTTGTTGAAGGTATTTCAAACATAAACTATCTTATATTTTAATTTTTTTACATTTTTTCCACTTTCACATGAAAATGAATTTATCACATTTAAATATTTTAAGTAATTCCATGTGTGTCCTTCCCTTTACAATAAAAGGACACAACCTCTATTATTAACACCAACTTTAGAAAATTATCTAAAAAAAACTACCATAAACTATTTTAAAAATCCTTATATAAGTTTTATAGGTGTTGATACTATCAAAATACGTACCCTAGGATCCTTAAGTGAAGATCTAAAGGAGGTTCTACAAAGAATAGATAATCGTATTTACCGATTCATTTAATTTTATTTATTATTAAACTTACTCTAAATATATTGAATATATCCTAAAATAATAAATATATTATAATATTTTTTTTATATTTTATTATGATTATGGGACAACCATTTTCCAGCTCTTTTCCATCCTACAGAAAGCGAAAACATTGCTCATGTGTATGTACAAATTACCATCTCCACATAGCAGTGTAATTAATTTTTCATCACCAATTTACTTGGATGGTTATAAATATATAAATAATGGATATATATGATAATTATGAAATAATTATGTCTTTTGAAATATAATATATCCATCTGTTAAAAAATGACAATGTCATTCGTGCGTACGTGTGAACTACCACCTCCACAAAGCTATGTGATTCATTTTTAATGTCTTCCATTAATGGATGATTGTAAACATTTATACAATGAATTTATATGATATTTGTATCATGATTAATATATTTTTATATGATATAACCATGATAATTATTCAATTACTGAAACTACCAAACCTAAACTTACATGAAAATTGAAACAGTTAACATTCATAAACGATGATTTTAATAAATAAATATTAATAAAAAAGTGTTGAAATATTATAATTGGATCATATATGATATTATAATTATTTATATAGTTTTTTTATCGAATTATAATAAATTTAAATTTATTATATAGGTGATTAAAATCACTTACAGATCAATTCATACCGGAGGTAAGGGTTTCTCGTATCACTTTTATTTATGTGGGATATATGCTATATTCACCACATGTTTCATTTGTATGGTGTATATACTTTACCTTTGATATTATATATCATGGATATTTTTATATTAATGTTATTTAGATTTGAATTTGAATTTATTTATTTCACAAGGGCTATGATTCAAAAGTTACTAAAGTGATAAGGGGTTTCTTAACTTAATTTCTTTTCATTGGGTTATATCACTTTTTAATTGTTCATGTTATACCAATATTATGTGTGTAATGAAAAATGATTATTTTATTTTTTATTTAAACATGTTTATGTGGATTTAAAATTTTTTACATAATCACCTCATTGATTAATTATCACTACTATTCTACATTCTTTGTAATGGTTTATTTTACAATCTCTTTGTTTCCGATGCTTTTTCTGGGGCACACACATATGTCATACAGAGGAGGCATTGTTGTTGCCCCACATTCCTGCTTTCTAAAGGTGGGCAACATCTTCTCCTTATTCAGGGATGTCTGCTCCTTGATCGAAATGGGATGATGGGATGTCGGTTCTCCCTTCCATGGATTCCTCCTCAGAGCTCATCACCTAGTCCGGGTCTCCCTCATAGATTTAAGACATTGTTTGTGAAACTCTTCCTAGTGCCATATCTTCATGGACACAAGTTAATTACACTGCTTCTGTCAGGACGTTCTAAGGGGTCCTGTCAGGGCAGCAACCTTCGATTAGGGGATTAGTCACATTGGGCACCACTGGCAAGTATTAACGTTGGGGGATTGAAATGTTTGTCTTCTATCCCTTATTATAGGGCTTCTCAAGGGCGCGAAAGCCTGAGGAATCCCACATCTAATGCAAGGGTTCATATTCCATGGGCATGTATCTGAGGTTTTCCTCAGCTTCCCATGTTTAACACAGGGTATTCCATGAGTTTAACGTCCAGCGGAGACAGATCGGACAGATCGGAACACTGATTAGAGTGGATCAAATGGAGGAACTCCCTGGAGGGAACACCAATATTGGGGCCAACACGTAGGTGGATTCCCAAATGTTGTCTGATGGAATGGGGAGTGGGGTGGCATGATTCCACTGGGATGTGGTGGCCTGAGTAAGAATCAGGATGGGTGATGGAAGGTTCTGTGAATTGGATGGAACCGCCATGGGGTTACGATGGTTTTTGGATTGAGCCTCGAAGAGACTTCCTACGTATCCCCATGGCAGAGAATCAAAGTCCGCATAGTTCGATGAGATGATGGGACATCTGAGGAGGCAACCTGTGTGAATGGATGCATGGATGGGACCTGGAGGAAGTGTAACCTCCAAGTTGGGGCATGAGCTTCCCAAGACACATGGGCTCGAGGGAGAGATCATGATGAGACATGAGTAATGGGATTGAACCTCGTGGAGGCTTCCTACATACCATGCCTTGACATGGATCAAATACCACGTATTTCAGATGGTGAATACAATTTAACATCATGCGGGACGGGGGTGAACTGACTTGAAGGTGGTCGGAATGACCGGGTGATGGGCTTGAACCTCATGGAGGCTTCCTACGTACCATTCCTTGACATGGATCAAAGTCCCTGTAGTTCAGGATATGGAGTGGGGATTACACTTTGAGGAGGCCCAAGGTGTTTGGGGCTTGAACCTCGTGGAGGCTTCCTACGTACCATGCCTTGATGTGGATCAAAGTCCCCGTAGTTCGGGATGGGTGTTTGGGGCTTACACTCTAAGGTATCCCAAGGTGTTGGGGCTTGAACCTCGTGGAGGCTTCCTATGTACCATGCCTTGACATAGATCAAAGTCCCCATAGTCCGGGATGGGTGTTTGGGGCATACACTCTGAGGTGGCCCAAGGTGTTGGGGCTTGAACCTGAAAGATTCTTCCTACATACCATGCCTTGACATGGATCAAATTCCCCGTAGTTCGGGATGGGTGTTTGGGGCTTACACTCTGAGGCGGCCCAAGGTGTTGGGGCTTAAACCTCATGGATCCTTCCTACATACCATGCCTTGAAATGGATCAAAGTTCCCATAGTTCGGGATGGGTGTTTGGGGATTACACTCTGAGGCGGCCCAAGGTGTTGGGGCTTGAACCTCGTGGAGGTTTCCTACGTATGACGCCTTAACATGGATCAAAGTACCTGTAGTTCGGGATGGGTGTTTGGGGCTTACACTCTGAGGAAACCCAAGGTGTTGGGGCTTGAACCTCGTGGAGGGTTCCTACGTACCATGCCTTGACATGGATCAAAGTCCTCGTAGTTCGGGATGGGTGTTTGGGGCTTACACTATAAGGCGGCCTAAGGTGTTGGGGATTGAACCTCGTGGAGGCTTCTTACGTACCATGTCTTGACATGGATCAAATTCCCCGTAGTTCGGGATGGGTGTTTGGGTCTTACACTCTGAGGCAGCCCAAGGTGTTGGTCATGGTTGATGCTTGTTCTAAGCTCACATGAGTCATGTTCGGTGTGAGAAACAAGAGACAACACAGGCCTGATGATCACATAGTGAAAGGTGTGTCCGTGGGGGATGGAATGGGGCTTACACTCTGAGGTGGCCCAAAAAGGAAACAGGGGCTTATGCGTGGTTAGTAACTTGAGAAGTCAGGGCTTACTCCAAGATGGAGGCCCGAGGTGACAAAGCGTAGCGGGAGAGGGACTTAGGACTGAAGAAAGGAGGAGCCCCATTTCCCACCGCGCCCTTCATTGGCCCTGGGGACTGAAGATGAAAGGAGGAGCAGGGATACTACCTCTGGCAAGCAAAGCTAGGGGCTTAAACCAAGGTGGCTTCCCTATCCCGCGGACAAACGCCACTCCAATAAGGAGGATATCATCCCATGTGAGGGGTGATCCCATCCCCATGGAGACAAGTGGGCGTGTGGAATGTCCAAGTTTGGGGGACCCTGTGTGCGAGGCATGGGGCCATATCACAATTTAACATCATGTGCTAAGGACGATGGTGCTTGGAAGTTTAACGTCCTGCAGCTCGGACGAGGTGAGTTTTCTCCACACCCTTAGGACTTACATAACTAGTACCCTCTGCTCCTTGTGGGAGGGAAGGCATCGACAACACCGTGGAGAGGGGGTGTCATGGAACGAACCATTGAGGGGTCCATGTTAGCATGGATATGTGAAGAATCAATAGCCATTAGAGTTCCTATGCGAAGAAGCATGAGGCAAAGCAACACAACAGGCGGTGTCATCCAGGGGACTTTGAATTTACTTCGTATGAGCCTAGAAGGTCGCACAGGAAAACGGTGCATAATGTTGATGCTTGGGGCATGAAAGGAACCCACAAATGGCATCCATAAGATGAGCATCGGGCGCTTGCGCAAGGGGACGCCCGGGGAGCACCGAGGTGAAGGGCCCTGAGGAATTGCGTGCAACCTCTGAGGTTTGCACATGAAATCAGTAGCCCTGCACGAAAAACACCAGGTTGGTGCGAAATCAATGATGATTGCATGAAAATGGAGTCGAGGTTTTGTGTTCAACTAGGAAGGTTTGCGCATAAGGAGTATGAATTGAGATAAATCAAGAGAGGCTGCGCGCAATGAACGGGGTGCACACAATTGATGAGGATTGCACGCGATTGGCTGGGGTGCGCGCAATGGTATGGAATTTCGCACAATTGGCCAGACTGTGCACCAGTGAAAGGGATTGCACGCTAGGGGTGGAACCCGAAGGGATTGGAATTCAGTCTTAAACCTAGGGAATCTCGCATGAAGGTGGACCCCAGGGCGACTTGGCGTGAAATGAACCGTACATGAAGGCCATCTTTGCACGCACGGAAGGAGAATTTTGCGCATGAGAGCCGGTTCAAATTCTTTAGCCCTGAAGTGTAAGGGGATCACATTCTATTTATAGGCGTCTGGGGGCATGGAAACCAGGTTGGTGTGTAAAAAATTGCGCGACGTAGGAGGCAGTGTGAAATGTTGACCGAGCGGGTCGGGGCGTGAAATATTTCACGCCCACGCCAAAGGATTTTCACGAATCCCAGAACATTCCATGCGGGGCATAATTTTTTCATGCACCAATGAATTTTTGTCATTTGACCCCTCCGGGCCCCCCTGACGGGGTCCCCAGATCCAAATATGACTTTGCTTTGTCGTTTGGAAACCTTCTCCAGCCTTTGAGCACTTTTCAGTGTCTACAAATGCCCCCCCTCGGAATTGGATCGGTGAGGGGTCGCAACGGTCGGATTCCGAGGGAAATGCCGAAATGCAAGGCTCCGCAGGGTCCATGCGCGCAAAAATTAAAGCGGCGCAAAAAACTCAGAGAGGCGAAGAATTTTCTTTTCACATGGGTGCGGAACCCAGGCTTAGCCTATAAAAGCCACTGTGGGTCCCATGCTCTGTACGACTTTTCTCACACGACAAGCTTCGAACTCTCATGTGTGAAAAGTTCTCTTGTACTGCACGCAAAACTGCTCCGACCGCGCATAATTTCACCGAGATAAGGCATATTTTTACGCGCAAACCTGGGTTTTTTCGCACCACAGTCCAATTTTTCATGATGCCCGCTGATATTTCACCCAAACCTCCCATATTTCGCACCGGCTACTGAAACACTTGGTCAGAAGAAGATGTCCACAAACCAGGTTGATAAGGGAGAAGCCGCTGCTCGAAGGGTTGAAATAGTTGCCAAACTAGAGGTTTATAGTGCCATAAGGATTGTCTCCAATAAGAATACCCTCTTCAATATGATAAACCCCACCCAAAAGGAGTATTCCTTGTCCAACAATCCTCCACTGTGGGACTTAGGTATTTTGGAGGAGGTTCCTTTGCCGGGTTTTGAGGTGGATACACTGAGGTTATGGGTGACTCGTGAGGAAAATCTCCCTCGATACAACATCACCAAAAATAGTCATCCTTCCAGAGAAACTAGGCACATGGATGTTTACGTCTTGAATCCCAGTACTAGGACCATTGCTGTGGATGACCCTGTTGCGGAGAGCTCCCCGACCCTCTACGCAAGCAGTTTTCATCAGTGCGTTACTGATGAGACTAAAGACTGGCTGCAGGACTGGGACCTGCGGTCCAGAGGCAACTTCACCAGTAAATGGTCTTGGTCGTACTAGGTTTTACATACATGTGACCAATTTGGGGCCGAGCTGTGGCATATTAGATTATTTGAGGTGGTGTGGACATCACAATTTCACTTCTACCGCCAGCATGAGCTCAGGCCAAAGCTGTTCACCCAGTGGTCCCCTAATACCAATACCTTCAATATCCATCATGGGGAAGGTTGTATCAGTCTCTGGGACATTCACTGCATTGGGGGTATCCCTTTGGAGGGCCACCAATATGACGAATTCCTTCTGCCGATGAGCTCCTGGGGAGACCGATCACAAACCCCCATATTGACATGGAATTTATTGGAGCTGGCGAAGGAGAAGTTGGGGGTAAAGGAATTTCTGAAGGACATCGAATACAAGTATTGGTTTTTCCTGTTGTTGGAGAGGGATCCATAAGTCAAGATTCCAGGGTAGGGAAGATGGTGTCCAACCGCGACATAGAGGAGCAAGAGCGGATCATACTGGAGGATCCTAGAAGCGGGGCACTACCAGTCATGGGGCTACAACATAAACGAGATTCGGGACCCAAATGTTCGGTAATCCAGATTTCTCACTACATTCCTAAGTGGATAGATCTTTCCAGTGAGGGAAACAAGGATGGGAGTCCACCCAGCGACCCTGGTGATGGCTGGAATCATGGCTTCCAACAAAAGATTCAATATGAGAGTCCCCGTGATGGCTCGTCTGTACTCCATTTTGAGTCGCAGCTCGAGAGGGGGATCACCTAGGAGAGTATGTGGCCCCTTCTAGATCTTCCATGGCTAGGTTGCGGCTCATTGTGGCAGATACACCTTCCTGAATGCCATCCATCCTCCAGGAAATGGCCTGTGACCCTCTCTGCTGAACATTGCCAGGGTCATGCCGCTGAAGCTCAATGAGGAGGGAGTAAGGATCAGAATTGGTAACCATGCCAACTTAACCTTCAACCCATTCCCCGCTCCAAATGGCCAGATGATAGACAATGGGAAAGGCCCACTGGATCAGAAGGAGTACTTCCATAGCATCAGAGGCGGGGTGCTTGTGGCCTGGATTGATGGGAAGATCTTCTGCGAGCCTTATGTGCCATCCAGGTTTGCTAGGTATTTTGGGTACCTCCAGCGAATGCCAAAAAAAGTATACACAGACGTCCGGGAGTAAATTCATCCCTGTGTTCTTAGTTAGCTATGGATGATGTTCATGACCTATGGTTCTGGCGATATCATCACCTTTCCTCCCAGTGGAGTCGACGCTGGTCTCTCAACCGAGTATGCCAAACATTGGGCCATAGCATACCCTGATGGGATTTTCAGAAGCGAGTTTGTAAACTTAAGGTTTCCAGTGTGGAACCTAGGCGGTGAGAGAGTAGGCAAAGTGCCACTAGAGGGGGAAGATCAGAAGTGCATCGGGCAATGGGCCCCACAGAGGCTGGGACCTCAGTAGCGGGGATGTCACATGGTGTGGCCATGCCCTCATCTCCTAGAGGAGGAGGGCCCCATAGAGTGGCCAGATAACTTCTCAGGAAGAAAATAATATATCTACTTCAATCTTCTCAATATGCCTTTTTCCTTGTGCTATGGTCGGCTTGGCTCACCCTGCGGCAGTCGGTGAGCACCGAAGCCCTCTGGCAGAAGATAGTGCGAGACGAGATCCAACTGCCAGAATTCAGGCACGTTCAGGTTGTCAACATAGTGAACTTTCATCAATGACATGCATATCTGACAGCCATGGACATGTACGCACATCAACAGGGTCGGCATGTGGAGACACCTTTCTTGGTGAAAGTGATGCTCGACCAGGAGCACGATCCGAAAACGATGTCATTGGGGTATGATAAAAACAATGACGAGTCAGAGGGAAGCGAGACAGAAGAGGTGGAAGAAGGAGAAGGTGAAGGAGAAGGTGAAGGAGATGGTGAAGGAGAGGGTGAAGGATAACGGGAGATCAAAGGTGAAGGGTCTCAGGGGGCGTCCCACCAAGGGAGTATCTAGGAGAGCAGTGAGATCGTCGGCTCCGATATGGATGTGACTGAGCTAATTGAGGTATGATTTAACCCTTATCTATCCCCATTCTTTATCCACTCTCTTCTACAATCCTTAATCCACCATACTTATCTTACTCAGGAGCACACTGGTGTCGATCAAGAGCCACCAGTTGGAAGAGGGGGGGGGGGGAAGTGCCAATGGAACAAGGTGGGGCACCGACGCTCATTATCGAGCTGACGAGCACTGAGGGATCCCCCACTATGACAGCTTCTATAGCATCCAGAACAATAGAGGCTAGTTCCTTGGGTTACTATAAGTTCCTTACATTGATACCGGTACCTACTATCGGAGGACTCAACTAATTAGGGTGCTCCTTGTCTGTACAGTGATCACAGTATTGGAGGCTCGTCATGCTGTTGAACCCGAACCGTATGTGAGCGAGCCGATGGAAAACATACCACCCTATCCAGAAAATGTCTCCCAAACCAAGTCATCCACAACAATTGGTGAGAAGGGAGTGGTGAAAACCAGTGGCGCTGCTGCCAGGGCAGGGCTGGTAGTTGACGAAGGTGCCACCAGGGTCGAGGTGGGAGAGGAAGGTCGCTCAGACGCTGAGGAGCTTATTCTCCTGGGAGGAATATCTGAGGCGGACCCTGCTACTAGCTTGTTGGATATATTTCCTATCTACCGTCCCAATGACCCCGAGGAAATTGATGATTCATACTCGGAAGAGGTCAAGGAGAGCCGGATGATGCGATGAAAGGGGTGGAAGTGCATCCGACGTTTTCTCAGTCTGCCTCAGATGGAATGGATGAAGCGGATGGGATCACTCCACACCTGGATGCGTTTTCTATGTGATGGAGGGGTATATTCTCAATGCCTTCACCTGACGATCCGTGATTACATGCTTAAGAAGATGCGTGAGAGCAGCTGGTGTTCCAACGTCACCTAGTGTCGGGAGGAGTCGTGGAGTACCCGAGCATTTCTGAAGGCGGAGCAGGAGTTCCGACACATCGAAGAATAGGTGAAAGAAAAGGAGATATTCCTCGAAAGCTATTCTGAGCTCATGGAGTAGTTGAGGGCCCAGATGGCAGACGCCCAAGAGTAACTTGTGGAAGAGAGTCACCATATGAATTTACTCCAAACTGAATAGGCACGGGCATAAGATAGGGTCAGCGAACTACGCTCCACAACCACTGATGAATAGAGAGTCCTCAGGGGGTGGGAGGCAGTCATGAAGGCCACCATCCAAAAGGTATCAGCATTGGAAAGATCCATCCAAGAATCTGACCCCTAAGGGCCCTTTTTTGGCCGAACCCATAAACTTATTTCGCCTTACTGCTTCTTGTTTTTGAACTGTATGTATGGAGAAATTTATTTACTTGTCCCTTTGGTTTAACGTGATTAACCATAATATCGAAATAAATAGAAATCCATTCCTAATCTCACGTGGGCCGTACCCGATGTGAGAAACAAGTGATGCTCGTACTATCACTTCGTTTGATCGTGGGAGCATCAACCAAGCTTCAGGAATTCAAAATTCAAATCTGGATTTCCAAGGAGAAGAGGGAGGCCCGATCAAAGGAAGAGGACCTCAGACCAATCGATGTATTGTCTTCTCAATGTGATCTAGTGCACGAGCGGGGAAATGCCAGGGGCATTGGAATCAGTCCGAACATAGGGGAATGGAAAATGTGAGTCATGTTACCCAAATTTGGAACACTATGGGAAGGGCATGGAAATAAAGGATAACTATTGACCGTGTTCGAAACACAACATCCATATCACGTTAGCCTGAAATGGGGACAAAAAATTAGGGTCGACCACTAACCATGTTCGCAACACGAGACCTAACTCAAATATCATCCATTAGTCTTTTAGAACATTGGCCCATGATAGCAGGCAGACCATAGGTCGAGCATCCATACTGTTAGGGGGTCCCTTCAGACATGAAAGGGGATGAGGGTCTGAATAAAGGGGCACACAAAGCGTGGAAAGCAAAGTGATGGTTTGTTCAAACAAAATCCAACACTCCTGAAATTATGCCACCGTGGTGGAAGAACATTAGGCGGGCACATTAATCTGATCATTGATCATCCCTACTTTTAGAAAAGACCTCTCTAGTGAGGGAACTTTCGCTTCCCAATATCATTATGGGGCATCCCGAACTTGTTCAGGGGAAATGCTGCAATTACGCAACTCCCCGAGGGGTCATGCCAAGGGGAAAACGGTGGGAAAGGATGGGATTTGTGATTCCCAGGGCTGGACTCAAGACAAAATTTCTGGATATTCCTACGTATCCCATAAGGACGGTAATCAAGCCATATGTAGTTTTGGAAAGGGTCTTAGTTTAAGGTCTTAGAACTCGGACCAGGGATCGGTAAGGAATGCAGGGGACACATGGTAAGGTGTTTATAAAACCCGACATGAATGAGGAAATCAGTCCAAATTACCATGTCTTCCTTGGGGAAGTGTTTAGGTCAAGGGACCGAACATGAAAGTTAGGCTGGCCCTGTGGGGAAGTGCCCAGATATTCCTACGTATCTTCTGAGAATGATAATCAATCCATACGTAGTTCTGGGAAGTAGCACAGTAAGGTACCAGTGCAAAGGATGAAAGTGGTGTGCGGGTCTAGGCCTCTCACTAAAAGAATCGGTATTTGATGTATCTTTTTTGTCCTTTAAGGCGAATGTTTTTTTGTGAAGCGACAAGCCTAAGGTAGAAATTCCTGGCATCGCTACAAGAATCAATCCATATACAGGCATTGAAAAATGGTATGGTGGATAACTGATACCCAATTAGATTTCCCCTATGATGAGTTCATCACAATGCAATTCTGTTTTTTGTTGTGCGGATGGGATGATACTATCACAGTTTAGGGTCATGTGATTGGACCCAACAACACAATTTAAGGTCATATGGCTTGGACCTGAAGGAGTGTGCACAACGCGATAAAGCATACTCTACGTAAATGAGGATGAGGTCCACATCATTACCGTGTGCAATTCCGGGAGAGGAGCCTCAGGCCAAGAGGCCAGTGAGGGTCATAGGACAAGGGGTCGGAGAGGCTAGCTCCCAGTTGAGATAGACCTAGAAACGCAATGTCCGGGTGACCACATGTAATCCATGAGGATGAGGATCAAGCCGCATGGATCTATTAGAGAATATCTCAGTTTATGGTCTTAAAACTCAAACTGTGGGAGCCCTGAAGGACGCCATATTGTAGCTTTTTCCTCTTGACGTGTGAAGTTGCACTGAGGGATAGTGCCAAGAGTGTCGAGATACCACATGGACCTGACAGGTTGGAACATAATGTGAATCATGTAACCAAAATTCAATGCCTGAAGGTGCTGGAATGACGACGGAGGATTACTACTGACCATGTTCACAACACAACATCCTATCACGTTAGCCTGAAATGGGGACAAAAAAATGAACATCGACTACTGACCATGTTCGCAATGCGGGACTTGTATCAATTTTCTATTTGAAACCCTCAGGGGTGTTGGCCCATAATTGTAGGAGATCCCTTAGGCCTAACATCCATGCCATTTTGGGGGTCCCTTCGGGTGTGAAAGATAATGGGGGCCCAAATTAAGGGGAACATGAAGCTTGAAAAGTGGATGGAAACTTGCCCATGTTGAATCCAACATTCCAGGTCCTAGACCAGAGTACTCTTAGACACATCGGCGAACCACTGTAAAGGGTCAAGGGGATCGACCTGAGAGGGGATAGACCTGAAATTTAAATGTTTGGGTGATCCTACGTATCCCATAAGGATGGGAATCAAGCCACACATAGTTCTTGAAGATACAGTTTAACATCATGCAGGACAACATACAATTTAACGTCACGCGGGACGACGTACAATTTAACAACATGCGGGACGACATATAGTTTAACGTCATGCGGGACGACCTATAGTTTAATGTCATGCGGGACGACATATAGTTTAACATCATGTGGTATGACATACAGTTTAACGTCATGCGAGATGACATATAGTTTAATGTCATGCGGGACGAGCGTGCAGTTTAGGGTCATGCAGGACCAACAGTTTAAGGTTGTGCGGGACCGTAATCCAGTTTAAGGTCATGTAGGACCTGTAAGGGTTAGGAAAAGTATTTTTTAAGGAACTTGTCATTTGTGGGAGGAGTTATACTCTCACCACCCATGGTCACCAGTGAGTACGCACCATTGGGATAAACCTTATGAACAATGAAAGGTCCTTCCCATTTGGGCTCCAACTTGGGTGGTTTCCTACCGGGGATCATTGGCGTTCTCAGAGCCATCACCAAGTTGCCTTGTAGGAAAGAGCGGAGGTGAAATTTTTTATTAAAAGCTTGATCCATCTTGCTCTAATGCCTTTCTAGGTTGTGCAAGGCATGAAGCCTATTCTCGTCCAGTGCTTCCAATTCAGCTAGATGGATTTCAACCACTCTATCCAACGCCTGCTGGTCATAGACCGTTGTGCTCAATGAGGGAAACTGAATCTTGATAGGTAGGATGGCCTCAGTTCCATACACCATGGAATATAGGGTCACCTGGGTGGAATTACGAGTCATCATCTGATAAGACCAGAGGGCATTGGGGAGCTTATTCGTTCAACACTTCTTTTTCTGACCAACCATTTTCTACAGGATGTGTTTCCGATGCTTTCACTGGGGCACGCACATCCGTCACGCAGAGGAGGATGCGCGGTTTGTTGCCCCTCATTCCCGCTTTACAAAGGTGGGCGACATCCGTTCCTTGTTCAGGGATGTCTACTCCTTGATCGAAACTAGGATGATGGGATATCGGTTCTTCCTTCCGTGGATTCCTCCTTGGAGCTTGTCACTTAGTCCGGGTCTCCCTCATAGATTTAAGACGTATTCGTGAATCTTGTTGCCGATGCCATATCTTCGTGGACACTAGTTAATTACGTTGCTTCCGTCGAGACGCTCCAAGGGGTCTGGTCGGGTCAGCAACCTTCGGTGAGGAGAATGGTCACACTGAAGTGTTGTTGGCGCGTCTTGACACTGGGGGATTGGCATGTCTGTCTTCTGTCCCTTATTATAGGTATTCTTGAGGGCACAAAATCCCGAGGAATCCCACATATAATGCGGGGAATTTTCATGCCATAGGCATGTATATGAGGTTTTCCCCAGCTTCCCATATTTAACATGGGGTATGCCGCAGGTTTAACATCCAGCGGGGATGGATCGGATTGATCGGAACAATGAGAGTGGATCAGATAAAGAAACCCCCTGAAGGGAACTCCGATGTTGGGGCCAGCACGTGGGCAGATTCCCGGATACTAGGGAGTGGAATGAGGTGGCATAATCCCGCCGGGATATAGAAGCCCGGGTAAGAATCAGGATGGGTGATGAAGCGAAGGGGATTGAACCTCGTGGAGGCTTCCTACGTACCATGCCTTAGCACGGATCAAAGTCCCCGTAGTTCGGGTATACAGTTTAACGTCATGTGGGATGGGGTCATATAGTTTAACATCATGCGAGATGGAATTTGGGGCTTACACTCTAAGGCGGACCAAGGAGTTGGTGAACCAACGCGAAGGGGTCAAAACAACCGGGTGGTGGGATTGAACCTTGTGGAGGCTTCCTACATACCGTGCCTTAGCACGAATCAAATTACCTATAGTTCGCTGGGATGGGTCTTATGCTCTGAGGTGGACCATGGAGTTGGTGAACTGACGTGAAGGGGTCAGAACAACCAGGTGGTGGGCTTGAACCTCATGGAGGCTTCCTACGTACCGTGCCTTAGCACGGATCAAAGTCTCCATAGTTTGCTGGGATGGGGCTTACACTCTGAGGAGGCCCATAGTAGGATTTCATGGTCGATGCTCACTCTAAACCCACGTGAGTCGTGCTTGGTGTGAGAAACAAGAGGCAGTAGGGACCAGACGATCACGTCGCAAAGGGTGCGTCCATGAGAAGCGAAGAGGGGATTACACGTTGAGCGGCCCTTGGTGCCGGGACTTACTCCAGGATGGAGGCCCGAGATGTGAAATAGCACAGTGGGAGAGGGATTTGGGACCGAGCAAAGGAGATGCCTCATTCCCTATCATGCCCTCCACTGGCCTCAGCGGTAGGGAAGTATGGAGGTGCATGGGTGCTACCTTTCGCAGGAGAGGCTAGGGGCTTACACTCTGAGGCAGCCCTTCCCCCGTGGACAAACACCACTCCGAGAGGAAGGATATCATTCCATGTGAGGAAGATTCTATTCCCATAGAGACGAGCGGTGTAAAGAATGTCCGAGATGGGGGGACCCTGCATGCGAAGCACGGGGCCGGGTCACAGTTTAACGTCATGTGTTGATGAAGAAGTGCTTGGCAGTTTAACGTCCTGCAGCTCGGACGAGGTGGGTTTGCTCCACACCCCTAGGACTTACATAACCGGCACCCTCTACCCCTTGTGGGAGGGAAGGCATCGGCAAGGCTGTGGTGAAGGGGGGTCATAGAGCGAACCATCGAGGGGTCCACGTTAGCGTGACTATGCGAAGAAGCAATAGCCATTAGCATGCCTATGTGAAGGAGCATGAGGCCAAGAAATGCAACGGGAAACACCTACCAAGGAACCTTGAGGTTATTTCGCACGAGCTTGGAAGGTCGTACGGGAAAACAGTGCATGACATGCATGCCCGGTATGGAGGACATCAGGTGTCTATGTAGGGAGGCGCCCGGGGGGCGTCAAGGTGAGGGGTCCTGGGGATTGCACGCAAAGGGAAGGTTTGCACGCAAAACACTAGGATGATGCACAATTAGGGTAGAGGAATTGCGCGTGGCTAGGGGGATTGCGCACAAGGGATGTAAATTGTGCACGGGTAGGCAACGGTGGGAGTGCGTGTAAAGGAGGATCCTGGGGCAAGGCTGCATGAAAAGAGTCAATACCTGAATGTCATCTTGCACGTGTGGAGAGTCCAATTTCTCACATGGGAGCTGGTTCAGATTCCTCAAACCTGAAGTGGGAGGGGTCTCCTTCTATTTATAGGCCTCTGACGTCGCGGAATCCAGGTGGTGCATGAAATATTGCGCGCCAGGGATGGCGGCGCACAAAAGGGAACTGCGTGGGTGCGGCCGCGAAAAATTGCATGCCGGCGCCAGGGTCCTTTCGCGAATCTTGGACTCCTTCTGCATGGTCAACCTTTTTCATGCACATCCTCCTTAATTTTGCGCCACACTTCCGGGCCCTCAGGACTAGGCCTGTGGGTCCGAATATGACTTCGCTTCGTCATTTTGAAACTTCCTTTAGGAGTTACAGACTTTTTAGGAGCCTAAAAATACCCCCCATTAGAATTGGATCAGCAAGAGGTCACAACAATTGGATTCCGAGGGAAATGCCAAAATGCCGATGGGTTGGATCGTGGGGGCCCTTTGCGTGCAAAAAACCGCCGTAGTGTGCAAAACAGAGGTTCGATGCGGAAACTGCTTTCTGCGTGGTGCAGAACCCCCAGCCTTGCCTATAAAAGGGGCCATGGGTCCCTTTAGCCATACCCGATCTTTCTCGCATGATAGGGTCCAATCTCTTCCGCGCGAAATTGCCTTTGCGACTGCGCGGAAAACCCGCTGTGTTAGCACGGAATTCCTTCCGATTTTTGGCCGTATTTACGCGCGAACTCGGGATATTTTACGACGTCGGTTCTGATTTCACACCCAAATTCGGCATTGCGCGCTATAGAACTAAATTTCTTGCAACTGTTCCCAATTTCACACAAATATCAAAGAACTCAAGATGGCTACTAACCAAGTCGATGAGGGGGAAGCCGCCGCTTGTAGAGTTGAAATGGAAGTGAATGAAGAGGTTTATGGCACCAGGGTGGTTGTTTCTGACAACCTTACCTTGTTCAACCTGCTGAACCCTACCCATAAGGAGTATACTATTTCCAACAAACACCCTCTCTAGAATTTCAGCATCCTGTAAGAGGTTCCAATGCCGGGCTTCGAGGTGGACACACCGCGGTCATGGGTGACCCAGGAGGACAACCTTCCCCATTACAACATCACCAACAATGGTCATCCTGCCAGAGAGACTAGACACATGGACGTGTATGTCCTGAACCCAAGGACCAGGACCATTGCTGGGGGTGATCCTGTTGCGTAGATCTCTCCGGACCTCTACGAAAGCATGTTCCATCAGAGCATCACAGACAATACTAAGGGATGGCTGCAAGATTGGGACTTGCGGTCTAGAGGCAACTTCACTAGTGAGTGGGCCTGGGCATACTGGGTTTGCCATACATGCGACCAATTCAAGGCCGAGCTACGGCACATTGGCCAGTTTGAGGCGGTGTGGGTATCGAAGTTCCACTTCCACCGCCAACCTGAAATCGGGCCGGAGTTGCTTACCTGATGGTCCCCTGACACCAACACATTCCATATTCACCATGGGGAAGTTGGCATCAGTCTTTGGGACGTCCAATGCATTGGGGGTATCCCACTAGAGGGTTACCAATACGACGAGTTCCTTCCCCCAATGAACACCTGGGAGGATAGATCACAGACCCCCTTGCTGACATGGCATCTGCTGGACCTGGCCAAGGAGAGGCTGTAGGTCAAGGACTTCCTGAAGGACATTGCCTACAAGGACTGGTTCATCCTGTTCTTGGAGAAGGACCCGGCGGTCAAGATGCCGGGATGGGGAAAATGGTTCCCAAGCGCGGCTCAGAGGAGAAAGAACAGATCATACTGGAAGATCCTGGAGACGGGGCAATACCAATCATAGGTATACCGCATCATTGAGGCCCAGGACCCGAACATTCGATATGCCGGGTTCCTTTCCACCTTCCTTAGCGGGTGGCTCCTGCTGGTGCGGGACGTGAGGATAGACATCCATACAACAACTCTAGAGATGGCGGGCACCATGGCCGCAAACAAAAGGTTCAATCTGGGGGTCCCTGTTCTGGCTAGGCTGTATGCCATTCTGGGATGTATCTCCAGAGGGGGGTCACCTCGGAGGGTGTGTGGCCACTTCAAGATCTTTCATGGCTGGGTAGCAGCTCATCTTGGCAGGTACACTTTCCCAAACGCTATTCGTCTTCCGAGAAATGGCCTGTGGCCATATATCCTGAACATTGTTAGGGTCACACTGATGATGCTCAATGAAAAGGGGGTACAAATTAGAATTGGTAACCACGCCAACTTTAACTTCATCCCATTCCCCACCCCAGTCGGCCAGATGATAGACAATGGGCAAGGCTCGCTAGAGAAGTGAGAATACTTCCAGAGAATCCGAGGTGGGGGTACTTGTGGATTAGATTGACGGGAAGATAATCTGTGAGCCTTACGTGCCATCCCGATTCTCCAGGAAATTCAAGTGCCTCCAACGAATGCTGAAGAAGGTATTCACAGATGTATGGGAGGAGAAGAACTCCTGCCTCCTTCGCTAGATGTGGTTAATGTTCACCACTTATGGATCTGGTGATGTCATTACCCTTCCTCCCACTAGGGTCGATGATGGCCTATCAAACGAGTATGCTGAGCACTGGACCATCACGTACCCTGAGAGTATTTTACGCAAGCAAGTATGGAAACTCGAGACTACTCGCGTGGAAACCAGGCGATGAGAGAGAAGACAAGGTGCCACTAGAAGGGGGGGACCAGGGGCGCGTCAGGAAGAGAGGCCTGTGCAGGCCTAGACCTCAGTAGCGGGGACATCACATGGTGTTTCTATGACCTCGTTTCCCAGAGGGTGGTCACACGAGGCGGCCAGAGAACTGCCCGGGAAGAAGATAAGATACCTACTCGAACCTTCCCATGATTCAATCTTTCCGGTATTATGGCCGGCTTGGATGAATCTGTGGAAATAAATGAGTGTTGAATCCATCTGGCAGAAAATAATGCAAGACAAGATCCAGCTACCAGAGGTCGGGCTCATCCGGGTCACCAACCGAGTAAACTTCCATCAGCGACACACATATCTAATGGCCATGGACACATACACACACCAAAGGGGTCGGCGTGCGGATCCACCTTTCCTGGTGAAGGTGATGCTCGGCTAAGAGCATGATGAAAAAGTGATTCCTCTAGGAGAAGGCGACTATGATGAGGAGTCAGAGGGAGGAGAGGAAACAGGAGAAGACGAAGGCGAAGGAGAAGATGAAGGAGAAGGTGAAGGAGAACCCGAAGGTGAGGTATCGTAGGAGGCGACCTACCAAGGGGTCCTTGGGAGATCAGAAAGATTGTCAGCTCTGATCTTGACATAACCGAGATACTCGAGGTCTATCCCTACCCTTATTCATCCTCCTTCCTTGTCCATTATCTTATGCAATTTCTGACCCATTTCTCTATCTCACTCAGGAGCAAATAGGTGCTGATCAGGAATCCACAATATGAGAATAAGGGGAGGCACTGGTAGGATAGGGTGGAGCTCCGGCGCCCATCATCAAACTGACAAGAGCTGAGGGGTATCCTACCACAACAGCTCCAGTAGTGGCCAGAACACCAGAGGCTGATGCTCTGGGTTCCTGTAATTCTCCTACTTCACTACTGGTGCCTACTATCGAAGATCTCAACTAATCAGGATGCTCCTTGTATAGTGATCTTGGTGTTGGAGGCTCGTCAGGCTGCTGAACCTGGGCCGTCCGTGAGTGGACTAGTGGAGGATGTGACACCTCCTCCAGAACATACTTCCCAAATTGAGTTGGCCCCAAAAATTGGTGAGCAGGGGGCAGCGGACATCAGCGGTGCTATCATTGGAGTGAGGCTGGAAGCTGAAGAAGGCACTGCCGCGGTCGGGGCGAGAGAAGAAGGTCATCCAGACGTCGAGGATCCTATTCCTCGTGAAGGCATACCTGAGACAAATCCTACTGCTGACCTGCTAGCTGCCTTTCCTGCATACCGGCCTGCTAATCTTGATGAGATAGATGATTCAGAACCCGAAGCGGCCGAGGAGAGCCGGATGACATGGTGCAAAGGGTGGATGTGTATCCAGCACTTTCTCAAGCATCCTTAGATGGATTGGCTGAGGCAGATAGGATCACTCCAGACCTGGATACATTTCCTATGTGCCGGAGGGGATGACGCTCAACACCTTCATCTGACAGTCCGTGATTACATGACCAAGAAGATAAGTGAGAGTGTCCAGCGCACCGACGTTGCCCAGTGTTGGGAAATATCAGTGAGCACCCAAGCGTTCCTGAGGGAGGAACAAGAAGTCCGGCGCCTCGAAGGGTAGGCAGCAGAGAAGGAGGCCTTCATTGCAACATGATCTGAGCTTGTGGAGCAACTGACGGCCCAGCTGGCTAACGCCCAAGAACAATTGATGGAGGTGATTCACTAGATGACCGTACTTCAAACTGAATGGGTGCAGGCACAAGCTAGGATTGGTGAACTGTGCTTTGCGGCTGTTGATTAAGAGAGAGTCTTCAGGGAGTGAGAAGCAGTCCTGGAGGCTACCGGCCAAAGGGTAGTGGTGTTGTAAAGGTCAATCCAGCACACTGATCCTTAAGGGCTCTGTTTTGGCCATATCATAAACTTCTTACTTTTACTGCTCACCGTTTCGAACCAATGTATGGACAAATCCATTTATTTGTACCCTTTGGTTTAATATGCTCAACCATAATCTTGAAATAAATAACAATTCACTCCTAAGCTCATGTGGGTCATACCCAAATGTGAGAAACAAAGGATTCTTGTGTTATCATTTCGTCTGACTGTGGGGCGTTAACCAAACTCCAAGCATCCAAAATCGGCCCCGGATTTTTGAGGAGGAGAGGGAGGTCCAACCGAAGGGAGGGGACCTCAGACCGATTGATATACCATCTCCCCAATGTGTTCTAACACACGAGTGGGGAAATTCCGAGGGCATTGAAATCCATCCGAACACAGGGAGATGAAAAAGGTGAATCAAGTTACCCAAATTTGGAACACTATGGGGGGCACTATGATGGAGGATAACTGTTAACCGTGGAGAAAACACAGAATCCATATTACACTGGACCAAAATGGGGACAACAAATGAGGGCTGACCGCTGACCATGTTCGTAACATGGGTCCTGACTCAAATATCGTCAATAAGTCTTCCGGAACGTTGGCCTAGGACAGCAGGCGGACCATGGGTCAATTATCCATACTATTACAATAGGCAGACCAAAGGTCTATCATCCATATTGTTACAGCTGGCAGACCATAGATCGAGCATCCATATTGTTAAGGGGTCCCATCAAACATGAAAGAGTATGAAGATATGAATAAAGGGGGTACGCAAAGCATGGAAAATGGAGTGGTGGTTTGTTCAAACAGAATCCAACACTCCCAAAATTACGCCACCATGGTGGAGGCACATTAGGCAGACATATTGATCTGGTCACAGATCATCCCAATTTTTATACAGGACCTCTCTGGTGAGAGAACTGTCACTTCCCAACATTAGTATGGGGAATACCAAACTTATTCGGGGCAGATGTTAGAGTTACACCACTCCCCAAGAAGCCAGGCCAAGGGGCCGATAGTGAGGAGGGAAGGGATTGGTGATCCCCGGGGCTGGACCCAAGATGAAATGTCTGGGCATTCCATGTATCCCATAAGGATGGGAATCAAGACACACGTAGTTCTGGAAAGGATCTTAGTTTAAGGTCTTACAACTCAGACCAAAGAGTAAGGGGAGTGAGAGACACATGGTAAAGCGGTTACGAAACCCGACGTGAATGAGGACAAGGTCCTGCTTACCATGTGCTCCTTGGATAAGTGTTTAGGCCAAGGAACCAAACACGAAAGTTAGGTTGGGCTTGTGGGGAATTTCCCAGGTGCTCCTACGTATCCCATAGGGATGGGATTCAAGCCATACGTAGTTCTTGAAGGTGCCTTTTAACGTCGTGCAGGACAGGAAACAGGAGGGATAATTATCATAATAGGGTGTACGCGGGGTGGCTATTGCAAACCTGATGTGCATGAGGACATAATCCCCTACCACACCACGTGATCTTGTAGTCAAGGTCCCAAAGGCAAGATAGACATGATGAATCAGTAGACCTCAAGATGGACCCAAAGACAAGAGGTCTGGGCGTTCCTACGCACCCCATAAGAATGGGGATCAAGCTGCACATAGTTCTCGAAGGGTGGCATGGTACGACATGGTACCTATGCAAAGGATAAAAGAGGCATGCAAGTCTATCCATTGCACTAAAAGAAGCAGCATTTGATGTATCTTGTTTGTCCTTGAAGGTGAATGGTTTTTCTTTTGTAGAATGATCGACCTAGGGTAGAAATTCCTAGCACCGCCACAATAATCAAGCCGTAACAAGCATTGATGAATGGCATGGTAATTGACCAATACCCAACGTGATGTCCCCCATGGGGAGGTCACCACAATGTAGTGCCGTTTTTCGTCGTGCGGTCGGGACGATAACATCACAGTTTATGGTCATGTGGTGGGACCAACCAACACAGTTTAAGGTCATATGGCTTGGACCTGGGCGAACACACATGATTCGACAAGGCACACTCGATGTAGATGAGGACATAATCCCATACCATCACCGTGTGCGATTCCAGGAGAGGAGCCTCAGGCCATGGAGTCAAAGAGGGTTCAACAATCATGGGGTAGGAGACACTAGCTTCTAGATGAGCTGGGCCCAAAACACAATGTCTGGGTGACTCCTCATTTCCCATGGGGATGAGGGTCAAGCTGCGCATGGTCCTTAGAGAAAACCCGAGCATATACTCTTAGCGCTCAGATCGCGGGAGCCCTGAGAGACGCCATCATGCAGCTTGTTTGCATGACGTGTGGAGGTGCACTGAGGGTTAGTGCAAGGAGTGTTGAGATTCCACCTTAACACAATGGGGTGGAACATTATGTGAATCATGCAACCAACATTCAGGACCTAAAGAATTTGGCGTGACGACGGAGGAATACTGCTGACCATGTTCGCAACACAACATCCTGTCATGTTAGCCTTGGGAAAAAAAATGAGCATCAACCGCTAACCATATTCAAAATGCGGGATTTGTATCAATTTTTTGCCTGAAACCCTCAGGGGCGTTGGCCTGTGACAGTAGGAGAGCCCTTAGGCATTGTATCCAGGCCATTCTTGGGGGTCCCTCTGGGTGTGAAAGACAATGAGGGCTCAAATAAAGGGGAGCATGAAGCTTGAAAAGTGGATAGAACTTGCCTAAGTTGAATCTGACACTCCAATTCCTAGACCAGAGTACTCTGAACACATTAGCAGACCACTGGAAATAGTTGAGAGGCTCGGTTTGAGAGCGGACAAAAGATGGTGGATCCCTGAGAGAAGGGGGCATGGTGCCAAAAATCCCTGTACCACACCTATATATACCCCTCATGGAGAGGGACAAACCAAGAGGCCGAGGTGACTGGGAGATCGTGGGATCTCTCAAGAGACGGGGTTGGACCTGAAATCTAGGTGTTCATGCGGTCCTACGTATCCCATAAGGATGGGAATCAAGCCACATGTAGTTTTAAAAGCACAGTTTAACGTCATGTAGGACGATGGGAGGCATTTCATTCGGGAATGTGTACGACACGACGAGTAACACCACACCGTACAATCTCGCAGGAGAAAGCCTGGGCTGGGGGCTCGAGGCTGGGCCTCGGTCAGGGAGGCCTAACCGGATTGTAGTTTAACATCTTGCGGGATGAACGTGTAGTTTAAGGTCATGCGGAACCAGGTGTAGTTTAGGGTCATGTGGGACCATTATCCAGTTTAATGTCATGAGGGACCCCGTAGGGTCAGGAAAAATACTGCTTAAGGAACTTATCATTCGTGGGAGGAGATATACGCTCACCATCCATGGTTACCAGAGAGTACACACCATTGGGATAGACCTTATGGACGATGAAAGGCCCCTCCCATTCGGGCTCCAACTTGGGTGGTTTCCTGCTGGGAATCATTGGCGCCCTGAGGGCTAGTACCAGGTCACCTTACAGGAAAGAGTAGAGGCAGACCTTCTTGTTGAAAGCTTGAGCCATCCTTCTCTGATACCTTTCCAGGTTGTGCAAAGCACGAAGCCTATTCTCATCCAGTGCTTCCAATTCAGCTAGACGGATTTCGGCAACCCTATCCAGTGCTTTCTGGTCATAGACTGCCGTGCGCAATGAGGGAAACTGAATCTTGATGGGCAGGACGACGTCAGCTCCATACACTAGGGAATACAAAGTCACCTGGGTGGAATTACGAGTCATCATCCGATAAGCCCATAGGGTGTTGGAGAGTTTATCCGGACAACTCTTCTTGTTTTGACCAACCATCTTTTGAAGGATGTTAGAGAGGGTTTTGTTAAATGCCTCGATCTGTCCATTCACCTGTGCATGATAGCGGTAGGTGTGGTTAGAGATAATGTTGTACTTGATGTACAATTTATTCAGCTAAGCCGCTCGGAAGTTGGTGCTGTTATCCGTGAGGATAGCGTGAGGTACTACAAATCTATAGATGATATTGGAACTCACGAAGTCAGCGATAGATCGGGATTTGACTTCCTTGAGTGTAATTGCCTCTGCCCACTTGGAAAAGAAATCTGTAGCGGTCAGAATGAATCAGCATTGGTGAGCCCTCGCCAGTGGGTAAGGTCCTATGACATCCAACCCCCCAGAATGAAAAGGGCCAAGAATACTTGGTAGTGTGGAGAGGCTTCGGTGGTTGATGCACAAAGTTAGCATGAACTTGTCATGCATAGCACCTCTTGGAAAACTTGACGCAGTCCTGGATTATGGAGGGCCAGAAGTACCCCAGCCTCCAAATCTGGTGAGAAAACTTTGACCCGACCTGATGGGTGCCATAGGAACCAGCATGAACCTCTTGCATGACCTGTGGAATCTCGACTCCATGAAGGAAACAGAGGAGAACAACATCTAATCTGCATTTTTAAAAGATCTGCTCAAGGATGGAACTACCCTGAAGGGTGAACTGCAGCGCGCAGCGTCGGACTCGCTCACACTATGCCCAGTCTGATAGAAGATTACCGCATTGGAGGTATTCAACCAAGGGTTTCCTCCAATCAGGAACTATTTAGATCACCGCATCTAAAGTACCCAGGGCTCCTGACATAGGGGAACCAGTGGTGAGATGGTTTACTCACGGGCCACAAACATCCTTTGGGGTGATGGGAGCAATGAATCTCCGGTGTGCCACATGGATAATCAGGTCATCCTGTTCGGACTACGCAAGCGATGCAGCCAGACTGGCCAAAGCGTCTGCTCGACCATTCTGTGACTGGGGAATATGAACAAACTCCGGCCGAGAAGGGAAATGGGCTATCAGATGGAGGGTGCACTCCAACAATGGCACGAGTTCTGGATTTCTAACAACATAGTCACCATTGACCTGCTTGATGACCAGCTCAGAGTCTCCTTTTACATGAAGATGGGGCACATTGATCTCGAGGGCCAGCTCGAGGCCAGTGATGAGGGCATGATACTCTGCCTCATTGTTGGTGCAGCCCTCTGATAGCAGAAATGAATATGGAAGAATGACTTGCTCCGGGGTGATGAAGACAATTCCTAGGCCCACTCTGTTGAGCCTAGGATTGTTGAGTCTCCTACCGGTGGGGCTCCGGGAGGCACCGTCAAAGTGCATCTGCCAGCATGGGATGACATGATCGACTGAGAGGATTTCCTCATCAGGAAAATCTAGGTTCAGTGGCTGATCCGCAGAGGTCGGGTGGGCAACTAAAAAGTCTGCCAATGCCTGTCCTTTGATAGCCTTCTGAGGCACAAACCTGATGTCGAACTGCTGGAGGATCACCGCCCACTACACTAGTCGGCCAGTCAACATAGGTTGGTTCAGGATGTACTTCAACGGGTCTACCCAAGAGACCAGCTGTACCTCATGGTGCTGCAAGTAGTGCCACAATTTCTGTATGGAAAATATGAGTGCCAGGCAGCTCTTCTCAATGGGAGAATATCTAATTTCCACATCGAGGAGCATGTGGATGAGGTAGTAGAGACTGTTCTCTTTTCCCTCATTGTTCTTCTGGGCGAGAAGTGCACTAAGGAACTATTCCAGGGCAGTCACATAAAGGACTAGCGGCTTCTCGGAAACCGGTGGCATCAAGATCGGAGGTTGGAATAGATACTGCTTGATTTCCTCAAATGCGGTTTGAAACTCTTCATCCCATTCATAGGTGGTGCCTTTCTTCATGATCTGGGTAAAGGGCTTACACTTGCTAGCCAGATTCACAATGAATTGGCGTATGTAGGCTAAGTGGCCTTAGAGACCTCGAAGCTCTCGAATATTGCTTGGGGGATGCATCTGGCTGATGGACTTGATCTTATCTGGGTCGATCTCGATGCCTCAGTGCCTGACAAAAAATCCAAGGAACTTGACGGAGGTGACCCCAAAGGCACACTTCAACGGGTTCATCTTCAAGTGGCGGGAACGGAGGAAACCAAACACTTTCTCAAGGTCCTTGAGATGGTCCTGGCGATGGCGTGATTTGACTACCAGATCAACTATATAGAATTCCACCAACGTTCCTAGAATCGGCTTGAATATGCGATGCATGGCCCACTGGTATGTGGCACCCGTATTCTTCAGGCCGAAGGGCATAACCTGGTAACAGAAAGTACCTTGGGGTGTCCTAAAGGTAGTGGAATCCTCGTACTCAGGGGCCATCCAGATCTTGTTGTACCTGGAATATCCATCCATGAAGGAGAGGGCTTGAAACCCGTCCATGGAATCAATCAACAATTCTGTCACTGGAAGGGGAAAATCATCCTTCAGACAGTGGCGATTGAGATCGCGGAAGTCGATACAGACCCTGATCTGTTCGTTTTTCTTCCTGACCAGTACAATATTGCCTAGCCACTGGGGGTATTGAACTTCCTTGACGAAGTTGTCTTTGATAATCTTGTCAACTTCGGCCTCAACCATAGCACCATGAGAAGGGTGCATCTTTATGGGAGGCTACTTAAACCCATGATGGTTCGTCGAGAGACCAAGGTGGTGGACGGATACCTGGGGATCTAGCCCTGGCATCTCGTCGTAACTCCAAGCGAACACATCACGGTGCTGTCTAATGAATTCCACATACGCTGCTCCTCGGGGGGCATAGCGGTGCTGACCAATGTGGGTCTCGGGTTTTCCACGCTACCGAGGTTCACCTATACCAACTCATCGACCGTGGTGGAGATGCCCTCCTCAAAGGCGGGGGGCACATCTTCCATGTCCTCCTCTCCACTTGTGGAGGGATCGTCCATGGGGGGAGTTGCTTCTAGGATACTAGATCCTAGTGGGAAACTAGTTCCGGCTTGGGCGGCAGTGGTCATCATATCAGGAGATTCATGCGCCGCTGAGACCATAACAATGAAGGCCTTTGATCCAATCCCATCTGGCCTTCAGCCCAAGGGTCCACGTTTGATGACATCAAAACAGTAATGACACATTGGCTTGAGCTGGTTGATCCCTGCCCGACGGAAGAGACATGCATGACGTACCGCTGTTTCCATTAGCCCGACGTCCCGATACCATACGGGGGTAGGAGGTTTCGGAATCACCTGAGCCTGGTTGGTGTAGGAGTACGAGGTGATTTTCCACCATCTCTTGGACCTGGGAATATGCCTTCCTCTTGTACCCGAAACAACAAAACACTGCCCCATGTCGGGGGTTGTGGCCTCCAACCGATGGATTGGGAAGACGTAGGATTCATCCAAACCTACCCAAGGATCACTGGTGACAGTGGCAGGCTCAACCTCACCTGCCAGAATCTGCTTATCCTTGCTCTTGTAATAGTCGGTGTCCAGATAACAGGCTTTAAAAGAGGCAAAAGGAGACACATATCCTTGGAGCATGCCTACTCGACCATTAAGGGATTATTTGAGGCATTGTTGATACGATGAGGGGACTTCCACGTGAAGGTGGAGCCATGGTCTGCCCATCAACGCGTTTTAGGCAGTGTCCTGAGAGAAAACCATGAATTTGGTGCTAGCAGTTAGGCCACCGGACTGGGTATTCAATTGAATATTACCGACTGGAGTTTGCTCGGTTCTGTCATACCCTTGGATCTTGAGGTCGGAGGGGGTTAAATCATCCTCAGACAGACCCAGCTTCCGCAGTGTCCGAGTTGGGATTAGGTTAATCCCATAACCAGTGTCAATAAGACATCGGTGAACTTCTATGCCATTGAACTGGCCAATGATGTACAGTGGGAAAATATTCCTCTATATGGGGAGGTCTTCATCTTCACCGGAGAATGAGATAACTGCCTGACATTCGACGTTCTCAATTGCCTCAGCGTGGAAGGATTCTGCGGCTTTTACCTCCATCTCAAACTGTAGGGGGCTCCTTAGGGCCTCAACGAGTGTCTCACGCATTTCAGATGATAGGCGAAGAGCCTCAAGGATAGAAATCCTTGCTGGAATGCCGACCAAGTTCTTCAGAACATGATACTTTCAATCCAAATGCGATATTCTGCTTACAGGAGGCCACTCTATGATTGGAGGTATGACGGGTCCGGTTGGCTGGGTCGACAGCTGACTGGTATTGGGCATGTCTCACTGTTCACTATTCAAAACTCGGAGAGTGGCTGCCAGATTAGGACCAGAAGGCTGGGGTCATCTAGTGGTAGGGCGGAGCTGGTCGCGGCTCGGCTAAGGTGGTTCCGGCTGATCCAGCAACACAAACGGTGGTAGAGGAGAACCCGTCGACACCGGATGAGGGGGACACATGTACTGAGCTCTTCACTGGGCCTACTGTTTGGTCTCCGCGGCGTGCACGACCTGGTTGGGGGTTCTAACTACAGTTCCCCAACGATTCACGTAGCCGCGACTCCACCGCTATTGGCGACAGCTAGGGACATTGGGAAGGTCCACCCGACGTTCCTCATCGTAAGGAGCCAAAAATGGATTTACCAACTCTATGGTGTTAATTAAAGAGTACCCAGGACTGTCACTTGAGGAGTCATCCACTACTGGGCAGATTCTTGGAGGGATCCCTATTTCCGGGGGCATAAAGTCACCAAGAGTGCGGGATGGCGACGACATTGGAAGGGCGTGCTCTTTCTTCATGCGCCGCTGCCGCTTGCTCTTCTAGGAAGAGGCTGGTTGGGATGACGACGCCGAGGTAGCAACCGTAGCTTCTAAGGGATCTGGTTGATTCAGGCGTGCACAGATGATGCTATGGAAATGGGTGACCATCTTGCGGGCCATCCAGTCGTTATACTTCTAGGACCCATGGTCGGAAACCTGCTTCCATTCACCTTCGTCGCCGCTACTGCCATCCGATCTCACAAAGACACCTGCCACTTGCGCTGAGATTGGGCCCAATCTGACTATATTGTTGTCAATATGGTCTTGGAACCAGTCCTTGAACACGTATCATCGCTTGATGGTGTGCCCCAGGATCTAGTGATAAAGACAATAGTTAGGGTGGTCAGTTAGATGCGCCTCTTTTGGCTTCCGGAACTCAGGTAGCCACACAATCTTCTGCTCCAAGGCACTACAGATGTAACCGGGGACCTGGGCCTCGTTAAACGAGTAGGTCCGATTCCTTCTGTCCGTAAAGGGGGATCTAGGAGGTTGGCCCTAACGAGGGGATGGAGGAGGGTGCCGAGGGGGAGTAACCTAATTATCTCTCCTAGGTGGTGGCAGTGCATTATGTGAAGGCGTTTGCTGATTTTAAGGCGGTTGCTGCTGGGCGGGAAGCTATGCCCGTGGGGGCGGAACCCTATGGGGCTATGGAGATGGCCTCACTGGTAGCAACTATAGCTGCCTGGGGGCCTCAATCTGGGCCACAACAGCTGGCTCGGCTCTGGAAGCTCTCCTTGCAGAGATTATAGGAGGTAGCGGGTGTGCCTGACTGGCCTGTTGTAGGGCTTCTTCGAGGCGTTGAGCCTTATCTGAAAAATCCCGGAACCCTCCAGGGTAATTTTGAGTGATCAAAGAAGGAACCAGCTCTACCTTAACGCTACCTATGCACATTGTCAGTAATTTCTCCTGAGTTAGTGGCATGTCAAGGGAGTATGTGATCCCCTTCCACCTGGCGATGAAGTCCACAACTCGCTCATTGGGCCTTTGCTTGCACTTGAAGAGGTCAGCGATATTCGTCTTCTGGGTTGTGGAACTGAACTGGTAGAAGAATTTCCTGCAAAGGTCCTCCTAGCTAGTCACAGATCCGACAGGGAGCTGGCTGTACCAGACGAATGATGGCCCTTCCAGTGTCTGAACAAAGCAACGGATCTTGGCAGCCTCCTTCTACGTTGGATTTCCTAACATAGATCCACACCTCAAGTTGAAGTGGGCTAGGTTCTGTGGCAGGTCTTCTGTCCCGTTAAAGGGGGCGAAGGTGGGGTTTCCAAATCCCAGAGGTTCCAGCATATCATTTACCCACGCTGGGTATGGCTTGCTGTCTGGTGGGATTGCCACCTGCCGAGTTTCCAAAGCCTCTAAATGGGCGATGAGTGCCGCCATCGGATCGTTTGAACATGGGTTCCTGTCTTGACGGGGATCCCTAACCAAAAGCACATTACCAGGCTCTTCAATCTGTTAGTCAAGCTCAACAACTCGTGGGGCAGCTGGTGGAGTGACTCTTGGGGTAGCGGGAGGAACCTGAGCGGGGTCTCTTGGGTGGTCATGCCGCTCAAGAGGGTTTGGAGAAACATATCGTGCCCTCTTGCCATGAGCCGTGGCCTCTCATCTGTCAGTGAACACGACATGATCGAGGTTTCCTGGGAGAATCTTGCTGAGGATTAGTTGTTCCTTCCCCTACTGTCCCGGCCTAGGATCACCGTAATCAGGCCGCTGCTCTACAATGCGTTCGGCTAGAAGCTCATCAACCATCCTCTTCTGCTCAGCAAGCTGTTGGCGCAGTGTGGCCTTCTCATGATCTTCCTCTAACTTCTGTACTGAGGCAGATGGGTTGGTGAGCTTGACAACCCCAACATTCTCTTTACCCTTGCCGATGTTCCAAATCAGTGTTAATACCTCAGTGGGTGTGGGGAGACCTAGGAGGTTCCTCTGTTGGCGAGTAATCCTCCCGGATGGGTCCAGTAGCAGCTTTTCCCCAAGGGGTGAGTCCTCATCAAGAAGTTCCAGACCGTTCCCTTCTCCTGGAAGATCAACCATGTTGACCACCACTGCCCTGGGGGCATACCCTCAGAGCTGCCCAGTGAGTCAGGCTGTAGGAAAATCACACTGAAGAGAAGGGCAGCGTATTACCCCCATCCATGAATGTGCACGCGGGGGTTGGCCTCCTCGATAACCTTGACGAGTACTTGAAAACTCTTAATGTATTGTTGTTGGAGGGCCCTATGGTTGACAAGTGACTCAGGGTGCTGAACCGCAGGGAGCGTGGCTAGGTCGACCTGACGACATTGCTTACCGATATCCTCAAGGTGTGATTGACTCCCGGGATAAGGCGCTTACTGATGGTGAAGATGGGAGTGAGTTTCCCAGAGGGTCTGGAGGAAACATTCAAACTCTCATGGGGTGAGCGATTATGGTATATCAAAATCCGACCCTGTGACCGACCAAAACTTCTCGGGGAAGTGGCCTGCTGCGAGGATGGTCCAGAATCTCCACAACTCAGGTTCAGGATCCAGCCCCTGATAGCCCCGCTCATCGACTGGGAGTGATTGGGGAACTGGTAGCGGTGCCGAGGCGGGCCGCTGGGTCAGTGGGCTGGCCAGTGGCAAATACGGCGAGCAGGCCGATTGGCCGCCGAATCCTAAGTCATCCTCCAAGGGCTGCAGTGTCATGGATGCCACGTCACGATAGGATGGGCCAGCGAACGAGCCTCCTGTCATAGTGTCGGTGCTTGCCGAGGGTATGCTACATCGTGGCTCTTCCGCCATCAAACCCCAAAAAAGGTCTCTGTCCTCTCTGATTGAGATGGAAGGCGCTTCCAAAGAGGCCGATGGTGACTGGAAGCTTGATCCCTTGGGGTACGCCAGGTCCTCATCCTCCTGGATATACTTTCTGAGGGAGGCGGGGATCGTATGGATCTCGCATTCAGGGAGCACAAGGCTGACGCGCCGCATCCCTATCCCTACCCTTGACTCATAGGACTGGGGGGAGGGCGCCATTACCGAATCGTACTCCACCTTAGAGTCCGAGAAATGGACTGTTCTGATTTTCGTCTGGCCTCCCCGGCCATTTACCTTATGGCGATGACATCCTGCCTTCCTACCCCGGGGTAGCTCCTCAGGGTAAAGCTGATTTCCGTCATGGAGTCCTCTGGCCACGGTGGCACTGGGGCTGAGAGGATTGAAGGTCGGGGTGTGAGGAGCACCGGGGCAGATTTTGAAAGGGACATGGGGAGGACCCCCGTGTGGGTGAGTGACCGGGTATGCAATGACTCCATACTCGCAGCCAGTGGTAGGGGAAGTGACCCCGTACCCGATGCAGTGAGTTCTGGGAAGAGCCCCACTCAGAGTGTAGCTATCACGGGGAAGCCCCTTACCTGTGGCAAGGGTGGCACTAGGTAGGCCTCTAGGCTGAGGTCGGAAGCAGGGAGGACCCATACCTTCTAGATTAGTGGCACATAGTAGGCCTTCACGCTGGATGGCACTACCGCGAATTGGTCCGCAATGACCATTACCTATGCCTGTGACCGAGAGAGTTGACCCAACCTTCCTGTGGGGCGGTCGGGGCCTTGATCTAGGTCGGGCATGTAACTGCCCCTGCTTAACGTGTGCGGGGGTTTGATGAAAGGAGTCAGCAGTGGATCGGGCTACAGTGGCTATTGGCATTGATGTCCCAAGGCGAGCATCCTATTCCACTCATACCCGACGCTGGCGTCGGGTCAGATGGGTTGAAGCCGATGGTACGAGCACATGGATTTCCTTCTCCTCGGCTCGGGGAGTCAGGTAGTGGCATTGATGTGGCCTGGTGGGGGCCCTTACCGTGAACCCCTGGAGCGGGTCCCCGATCGGGAAAACCCGGACATCCCCTACCTCATCGGTACAGGGAAGGGATGTGTCGAGGCGTTCTGGGGATAAAATCCCGAAATGGTTGAATGTCGGGGTGGGGATCAGTGGCTCTCTACGTGGCCCTCAAGGGTAGCGACGGTGGTGAGGCACAACTGCCTCGAGATCCAAATGGGCCATGTCCTTGGTGGGGATGACCCCTTCCTCCTCGTACCTATGCATAAGGTCATTGATCACCCTTCGTTGGATAACTCTGACGGGGAGAGGGGGCGTGAGCACTCAACAGTCGCGGAGGTTGGAGCAGCTATGGAAAAGACGGGACCGTGCGGGGTGGCTGCGTCAGTGTTTCCCCTGCCCCTGCGCCAGTGGGCGGGTGGCGATCGAGCTCCAGATGCAGCGATCTGATTCTTGAAAACAGGGAGATGAAGCTATCAACACTAATAGGAAAAGAAATCGACCACCAATAGCCCAACGCCATTCCGTCTTCTATGGTTCGTAAGAGGGATCTGCGCTGACAACATCACAGAATGGAGGGATTAACGTCCTAGCTGCCCCAACCCCTGGCGAGTTTCACGTCTTGGTGCTGGGTGCCCAGAACTAGTGACATGCTAATCATCCAACACCCCAATTCTACCAGTCCCCATATTGAGAAGAAGAGATTCATGTCGGGTTCACCATTTTCTTTTTCCGATGCTTTCTCCGAGGCATGCGCATCTGTCATGCAGAGGAGGACGCACGACTTATTGCCCCGTATTCGCGCTTTCCAAAGGCGGGTGACATCCATTCCTTGTTTAGGGATGTCTGCTCCTTGATCGAAACCAGGATGATGGGATGTCAGTTCTTCCTTCTATGGATTCCTCCTTGGAGCTTGTCACCTAGTTCGGGTCTCCCTCATATATTTAAGATGTATTCGTGAATCTCATTCCTAGTGCCATATCTTCATGGACACCAGTTAATTATGCTGCTTCTGTCAAGACGCTCCAAGAGGTCTGGTCGGGGCAACAACCTTCAGTGAGAATAATGGTCACGTTGAGGTGTCATTGGCGCGTCTTGACACTGGGGGATTGAAATGTCTGTCTTCTGTCACTTATTATAGGGATTCTCGAGGGCGCGGAAGCTCGAGGAATCCCACACTAAACGTGGGGAATTTTCATGCCATAGGTATGTATCTGAGGTTTTCCCCAGCTTCCCATGTTTAACACGGGGTATGCCGCGGGTTTAACGTCCATCAGGGACAGATCAGACTGATCAGAACACTGAGAGTGGATCAGATAAAATAAACCCCTGAAGGGAACTCCGATGTTGGGGCCAACATGTGGGCGGCTTCCCGGATACTGGGGAGTGTAATGAGGTGGCATGATCCCACCGGGATGTGGAAACCTGGGTAAGAATCAGGATGAGTGATGAAGTAAAGGGGATTGAACCTCGTGGAGGCTTCCTACGTACCATGCCTTAGCATGGATAAAAGTCCCCATAGTTCGGGTATACAGTTTAACATCATGCGGGATGGGGGAATACAGTTTAATGTCATGAGGGACGACATTTGGGGCTTACACTCTAAGGTTGCCCAAGGAGTTGGTGAACCGACGCAAAGGGGTCGGAACAACCAGGTGGTGGGCTTGAACCTCGTGGAGTCTTCCTACGTACTATGCCTTAGCACGGATCAAAGTCACCATAGTTTTCTGGAAAGGGGCTTACGCTCTGAGGCGTCCCATGGAGTTGGTGAACCGACACGAAGGGGTAAGAATAACTGGGTGGTGGGCTTGAACCTCGTGGAGGCTTCCTACGTACCGTGCCATAGAATGGATAAAAGTCCCCGTAGTTCGCTGGGATGAGGATTACACTCTGAGGTGGCCCATAGTAGAATCTCATGGTCTATGCTCACTCTAAGCCCACACGAGTCATGCTCAGTGTGAGAAACAAGAGGCAGCAGGGACCAGACGATCACGTCTCAAAGGGTGCGTCCGTGAGAAGCGAAGAGGGGCTTATGCGTTGAGCGGCCCTTGGTGCCGGGACTTACTCCAGGATGGAGGCCTGGGATGTGACAAATCACGGTGGGAGAGGGATTTGGGACCAAGAAAAGGAGATGCCTCGTTCCCTATCATGCCCTCCACTGACCTTGGCGGTGGGGAAGTACAGAGGTGCATGGGTGCTACCTTCTGCAGGAGAGGATAGGGGCTTACGCTCTGAGGTAGACCTTCCCCCGTGGACAAATGCCACTCCGAGAGGGAGTATATCATTCCATGTGAGTAAGATTCCATTCCCATGGAGATGAGCGGTGTAAAGAATGTCCGAGCCGGGGGGACCCTGCGTGCGAAGAACGGGACCGGGTTACAGTTTAACGTCATGTGTTGAGGATGAAGCGCTTGGCAATTTAACGTCCTACAGTTCGGATGAGGTGGGTTCTATAGAGACCCGAAGCTTAACGTACATGGACATTACATTAATTTTGCGGAATACTTAGTACATAACAAAAACACACACACAAGGACCGTAATAGTTTAGTGTCTTTGGAAACTCGGAATATAATCTTCTAATCGTGGTGAAAGATCTTCAACATCTCCCATAAAGATCTTCCTTTTTTTATACCTAAAACCTTTCTTTATATCCTGGGGAAAAGAAAACATAAAAGGGTGATCTCAAATGCTCAGTAAGGGTAAAAAAAAGAAATATAAATCACATCATATTCATAAGAACATAACATTTTGGAAATCTTAACCTGCAAAAGAGATCATAATATCATAACATGGGATAAATCATAGTAGTGAAATGTGATCCCAATAATCATAACTTAAAACATGAAACTTTGTTGCATACACAAATAATCATAGAGAATCATTTCTTATTAGTCAAGACTCATTTCCAAGACTATCTTAGAGGACAAAGACCATTTCTGAACCGAGTTCATTCCTCATTTCAGTCATGTTTCACTGAACCTGTTTAACCTGCCGTTCCAGCCATGTCTATCTCATGAGATATAAAATCTTTACCCAATGCATTGGAGGGAGATATAGGTCCCACCCATCTCATAATGATACCATTATTATGTGTTCCACAAAATCATAAACCATACATCATAGCATAACCCATGTAATAAAAATGGGATTCTTAAACACCATGAAATCATAAAACAATTCATATAAGATAAAGGAATTCATAAAAATAATTCCATCACAACATAATCAAATCAATGTAATAATAGAGATAGAAACATAACCCTTTATTATCTTATATGGAAAATAATTTTGATAAAACACTTGAACTCCATTCTTGAGGAAAATATCCTTTCTACTTCAAAATTTTTTCCCCTTTTTTTACATGTCATAAAATTTTAAACTAAAAGAAGTTGATTAAAAATAAACTTGAAAACTTGTAAAGGAATCTTTTTGGAAATAATTTTTTAAAAATCCATTCTTTCCGTATAAGTTAAAAAAACATTCTTCGTACTTTTTGTCGGAGAAGTCAAAAAGTACCTCGTACGAAAAACGACAAAAGATTAATTTCATATCTTTTACTAAAAACTCACCGAAGGGTAAAATTGGATTTAAAAAATTGTAGGTGGATGGAAATAATATTACATATTGAGGAAACATGGATGTGGATGATAAAATACACCCCAGTAAATTTCAAAGTATAAACAATCTCGGATAAAAATGAGATTGTGATATTTCCCTTACCTTAGGTCCGATTTGCTTCGTAAGTGTCCAAACCTCATGTATAATGATTTAAATAATGTTATTGAATTATTCCAGAATCATATTAATTGTTATGATATCATATATGGTTTACTTATGACTTTATATTAAACATTCTTTTGTAAATTCCATGTTAAAGAGTGTTTTGGGTAAAATCGTTTTATTTGTCGTCCGTGTTTTGACTTGTAATTATTCATATGATTAATTAGATCATGATTACTTAGTTACAGAATATAAAACATGATTTATATATAATATATATTCAGAATATACATATATATAATAGATAGATAAATGGAAATAAATAACCCGTTCATGGAGACGGTAGACCGTACGTATGCATGAACGCTGTTTTCATTTCCTTATTGAGTTGAATGAAATTAAATAGATGAAATACATATATATATATATATATATATATACATAAATCCAGTAGCATTATTATGCCATATATTTCATTATTATTCATTATATATACTTTATAATCATTCTTGAATGGTTAATCATGGAAAATGAATCTCATCGCATCGTGGAGACGGTATTCCGTACGTACGCACGCGCGGTGATTTTGTTTTCCGTAGGATGGATAGATGGAGAAATAGGGTTGTTTCATACTTATAATAACATATCAGTATATTAGTGATACTGATGTTACTACTTCATAATGAAACAACCTAAGAAGAAGAAGTGGAAGAAGAAATACAGTTGAAAGAATCGGTAACAGACATTACCTCTTCTTTGAAGCGCCTCTTTGAGTCCTCCTATTAGGGCACTAAAATTGGTCTTTGAAGAAGAAAAGGACCTCTAGGATGTCTATAGGGAAGTGTAGAGAAGAAATTGTCAGGGTTTGGCCAAGCTTGAAGGCTCAAAGTGGTGTGAGGAAGAGGGGGAGGAGGTGCCCTTTTATAAGGGAGGAGAGGGGCTCCTTTGGAAAAACTAAAAATATTATTTTATTATAAAGCCAAATTCGGTTTTAAATAGCTCCAAATTGATTTATTTCGAATCTAAGGTGGGTATGGGTCGAAATCCTCTCATAAAATATAATTTAGACAAGTTTAGGTTCCTATTTTAACCGTATCATTTAGATTTAACATTAAGTTAAATAATTTTACTTTTTCTGTGTCTTCTTGTGTTCTTATACTATAAGGTTAATAAACTTACTATAACAAGCTAAACGAACCCCAAGTTGTTTATTATTAATTTTTATAACATTATATAAGTCATTTGGCCGAACATTAGATTTTTAGGAATAAAATAACAATTAATAATATAATATTTTTTTTAAAAACTATTTTATGTCAATTTTGACACTATTTAGTAATTTATTTTTGTGAAAATAATAACAGAATGATTAGTTCAAAAAAAGTTAATTAAATCAATAATAACATGTCATATTAACCTATAAAATTAGTGTAATTCATAAAAAGTCTAAAATTATATTTATTTGGGTATTTATAACATCAATTATGTCAATATTTCATTAATAAGATAATTACTGCATCATCTTTGTGTCATAAATAAATTAAATTATTTAATGTCTAAAAATTACAAATAAAATATCATTATGTAGGAAATCTTTTTATATTTTTAATGAATATTTATAGTCTAATTTATCTTATGTATAACCCTATATTAAAAATTATTTACTTATTAAACTTTGATTTTAACTATTTTAACCATTCTTTAAATAAATTAATAATAAATGTCCTAATCTAATTCAAGTGGGCCTAAATGGTCATATTTTATTCCTAAGGTTGTTTTTGGTCGAATTACACTTATAAAATAGAATTAGGACATGTGTTAGGGTAATAATAACAACATTTTTACCCTTAATTACCCTATTTACTTTTAACCGTGGTAAAAAAAGTAAAAAGTTACTATTCACCAAAAATTATTTTCATCTCATTGAACCACATTTACTTACTAAAATAAACCGTGTCTCTCAGTTTTTTAAAATTCCACTCACATAAGCGGTAAAATTAAGTTTTATGAAAAATTCATTTTTTTAACTACCACTTAGTGGTTTCACTATTCATCAAAAAATGAAAGTTTTCAGAAAAATACCAAAAATTAGGCCTAAGATATATTTGATATTATGAACTCAAAAATGATGTCTATTTTACCAAATTAAAAACATATCAGTTGCATTAATTAATTTAAAAATTAATTCCCGTCGTCAAAACAAATAACGTGTTCTTACGAGATAATAACTATCAAAAGATTGACACTTGTTTATGTCTGGTTTAAATGTGAAATTACATCCAATGACCAACAATGTATTAAATTGTAAAAATATATTCTAAATATACTTTAAAACCACTCAAATTAATAATTTATCACTATTAATTATTTCTATTAAAAAGGTTGTTTTTAATTAAAATTTAGTAATTTTCACTATTCATCAGAAAATGAAAGTTATCCGAAAAGTACCAAAATTTCACCCTAAGATAATTTCGATATTCCGAATCCAAAAATGAAGTCTATTTTGAAAAACAAAATTTAAAAAATTTCAAAAAGTGGTTATTACTATTCATAACGGTTAGTTTTAATAATATTTTAATAGCATATCGTTGTTTAGTAAAACTCGGTATTGCGTACTACACACGCTATCGAGGAAGGTCGCGATTGAGTGTAATGAAAGGCAAGTGAAGGATGCGTGTTGTGCAAGCTCCTTTTGGTGTAGCGTACAACACAATATATTAATGAAATTAAAAAGAATATTTTTCATAAAATCTCGGGGTGTTACATTCTACCCCCCTTAAAATGAATTTCGCCCTCAAAATTCGTCGAGGTTATAAATGGTTTACTACTCAAAAGTTTCTTTAATAGAAACCCACATCGTAAAAAGGAATACCAAAACCAATCTTTAAAAACAAAAGTATGAAATGTAACGGTTACCCAAATAAACTAATCATTGGGTTTCCACATAGGTGAAAATATGGATATGGAAGAGAAATCTAACCATTATGTTCTGATGGAGAGTGGTAGAGAACATGGCTATGGAAAAGCCAGCAATCACAAAGCCATAAATTTGTGACGATCTAAGGTACCATCTGATTCATCAGATATAAGAGCACTAGGACAACATTTTTGGTTTTCAAGATCATTTCCCTAAAGTTGATGAAATTGGAATTAGAAGAAACACTTTCATGATTTTGGTATAGTCTCACCATTGGTAGTTCTTTGGAAAATTTCCACTTCATCTCTTAAAGAAATGAAGTTGAATTTGTCATTCGTGATGTGTTAGCAGATCATGTGATAGAATGATGGGTCATTCCATCTGTCTCAAACAAAAGGTTAGAAAAGTTATCAAAAAATACATAAGTCCATCTATAGTGAGATTAATCATATATGGTTCCTAAAATGGACTTATACTTCATATATCATACTAATTAATATAATAAAACTAGTTTCTCCTAAATAGGTACTTCCTATAGGCCAGTGGTAGGCGATAAAGGCCAGTCGCACTTCGGTTGTGGGTTCAATTCCCACAGCCTTGTCCGACGCGATGGGCTGTCGCCCATCTTGTAGGTTGTCCTTTTTCTAAAACTACATTACTATAACATCCCATAAATAATATTGAAAAAACTTCTATCCTTAAACAATACTAACTTATGTCCAACATAATCCATTCCAATCTTTAAGCTTATCCAAAATAATGCTGTCTAATCTCATATTATAGTGAAAACGATTACCAAAGAGTTCATACAACTAGCATGTTAATACCATTGTTGATCCCCATATATCATGAGATATGTCTTGTTGGTCACATTCCAAACATTCAAAGGCCTTAATCATGTATTCTCTTAAAAAAATGAATACCCATTGAACCTTATTGAAAACATGAATGCTGTTAAAAGTTAACTCTTTCCACATACCAAAATCCTCAAAATTCTATATACTCAAACCATGATATCACTTAGTCCTTATATAAATCATGAGCTCATGAATACAATCAAACATCTCGTTATCTTCTTGTCCCTTCATTATGCGCATACCATCTGCTTACCAAAAATATCTCAATCACTTGCCATGGTTACCGGTACCAAAAAATTATTGAAAACCACAATACACCAATACATAAATATTCCAATATTCCACGATACAACATTATTTTGGAATCCCATTACATAAACACTTAATCATTCCACCACATTGTTTTCATATTCAACATCGCCAATAGTGATCGCATGTGACTTCCCTTTGTTCTTTTCCTTAAGTGGTTGCTCATGTCGATCATCACTAACCCTTGGATTAGGGAATTTATTAGCATAATGCCCCATTTCCTTGCACTTGAAGCATTGAAATGTTGGTGGTGCGTTCTCTGCAGTCTTTTCTTTATTCACATCATTAGAAACCCTTTTTCCATTACTTCGACACTCAGCTGCTCGATGACCTTCTTTTCCACACTTAAAACATTTTCTAGTCCCTTTAAGACAATCTCCACCATGCTTCTTTCCACACTTTGAGCATAAGGAAACATTCATCTTCTTTTCACCATTATTCTAAGATTTCTCCTTGAACTCCATCTTTCGTTTCTTGTCAAAACTATGAGATGGATAAGTAACACCAACTTCCATTTCTACCTTGATAGCACAATGCACAATTTCTTTATATCTACTGAAGTCTCTTATAGCTAATGCCCTTCGAATATTTGGTTTTAATCCACCGAATAATCGATCAACTTTACTTTCAGGTTGGATGATAAATCCAGATGCATACCTTTCAAGCCTTGTAAAATTCTCTTCGTATATACTAACGAATTCATCATCCTTTTGCTTTAGTTCAAGAAACTTCTTCTCCATCTTTGTTCGAAGAATACAAGGGAAGTACTTATTGAAAAATAAGTTCTTGAACTCGTCCCATTCCATGGACTCAATTTCATCTCTTTGCCTCATATTCTTGATAATATTCCACCATTGATCAGCTTCACCTTCGAAACGATATACTGCTAAGATGAATTTATCATGTTCAGAACATTGAAGAACTGAAAATATCTTTTCAGTGGTACTGATCCATTGTTCAGCAATAAGTGGATCAGAAGACCCACTGAAAGAAGGTGGACGTTGCCTCATGAAGGACTCAATAGAATATTGTTCCCTTCTCTGCTCATTTGGAAGTCCAGAATGATTCATAGCTTGTGTAAGTATAGAAATAATATTTTTCACTCCATCTCCCATAACATTTGTTTGTTCAGGAGGACAATCATTTCATTGTCCATTGCATTGATCAACACGGTTCCTTCGGGTTCTAGCCATCATCTAAAACCCAAAAAGAATAGTGTGAGAGGAAAAAATCATGCTAGGGAAAACAACATAATAAAGGGGGAGTTCCTTCAATATCTAACATCTTAGGTTTAATTATAATATCGTTACTGTAATTATAGGACTATAACTTATAATTATACTTAACCTTAGGGAAATCCCTAGACATACCTTAGAAATATCTCTAGGGATTTCACTAACATTTTCGCATCCTAGTTTCCAAAGGTTGACTAAACCTTTCCTCTGATACCAACTGTAGTGACCCGAAGCTTAACGTACATGGACATTACATTACTTTTTCAGAATACTTAGTACATAACAAAAACACACACACATGGACCGTAATAGTTTAGTGTCTTTGGAAACTCGGAATATAATCTTCTAATCGTGGTGAAAGATCTTCAATATCTCCCATAAATATATTTCTTTTTTTTATAACTAAAACCTTTCTTTATATCCTGGGGAAAAGAAAACATAAAAGGGTGAGCTCAAATTCTCAGTAAGGGTAAACAAAAGAAATATCAATCACATCATATTCGTAAGAACATAACATTTTGGAAATCTTAACCTGCAAAAGAGATCATAATATCATAATATGGGATAAATCATAGTAGTGAAATGTGATCCCAATAATCATAACTTAAAACATGAAACTTTTTGGCATACACACATAATAATAGAGAATCATTTCTTATTAGTCAAGACTCATTGCCAAGACTATCTTAGAGGACAAAGTCCATTTCTGAACCGAGTTCATTCCTTGTTTCAGTCCTGTTTCACTAAACCGGTTTAACCTGCCGTTCCAGCCATGTATATATCATGAGATATAAAATCTTTACCCAATGCATTGGAGGGAGATATAGGTCCCACCCATCTCATAATGATACCATTCTTATGTGTTCCACAAAATCATAAACCATACATCATAGCATAACCCATGTAATAAAAATGGGATTCTTAAACACCATGAAATCATAAAACAATTCATATAAGATAAAGAAATTCATAAAAATAATTCCATCACAACATAATCAAATCAATGTAATAATAGGGATAGAAACAGAACCCTTTATTATCTTAGATGGAAAATAATTTTGATAAAACACTTGAACTCCATTCTTGAGGAAAATATCCTTTCTACTTCAAAAACATTTTTTTTCCTTTTTTAACATGTCATAAAATTTTAAACTAAAAGAAGTTGATTAAAAATAAACTTGAAAACTTTTAAAGGAAGCTTCTTGGAAATAATTTTTTAAAAATCCATTCTTTCCATATAAGCTAAAAAAACATTCTTCGTACTTTTTTCGGAAAAGTCAAAAAGTACCTCGTACGAAAAACGACAAAAGATTCATTTCATATCTTTTACTAAAATCTCACCGAAGGGTAAAATTGGATTTAAAAAATTGTAGGTGTATGGAAATAATATTACATATTTAGGAAACATGTATGTGGATGATAAAATACACCCCAGTAAATTTCAAAGTATAAACAATCTCGGATAAAAATGAGATTGTGATATTTCCCTTACCTTAGGTCCGATTTGCTTCGTAAGTGTCCGAACCTCCTGTATAATGATTTAAATAATGTTATTGACTTATTCCAGAATCATATTCATTGTTATGATATCATATATGGTTTACTTATGACTTTATATTACCCGTTCTTTTGTAAATTCCATGTTAAAGAGTGTTTGGGTAAAATCGTTTTATTTGTCGTCCGTGTTTTGACTTGTAATTATTCATATGATTACTTAGATCATGATTACTTAATTCCAGAATATAAAACATGATTTATATATAATATATATTCATAATATACATATATATAATAGATCAATAAATGGAAATAAATACCCCGTTCATGGAGACGGTAGGCCGTTCGTACGCATGAACGCTGTTTTCATTTCCTTATTGGGTTGAATGAAATTAAATATATGACATACATATATATATATATATACATAAATCCAGTAGCATTATTATGCCATATATTTCATTATTATTCATTATATATACTTTATAATCATTCTTGAATGGTTAATCATGGAAAATGAATCTCATCGCATCGTGGAGACGGTATTCCGTACGTACGCACGCGCGGTGATTTCGTTTTCCGTAGGATGGATAGATGGTGAGATAGGGTTGTTTCATACTTATAATAACATATCAGTATATGAGTGATACTGATGTTATTACTTAATAATGAAACAACCTAAGAAGAAGAAGTGGAAGAAGAAATACAGTTGAAATAATCGGTAACGGACATTACCTCTTCTTTGAAGCGCCTCTTTGGGTCCTCCTCTTAGGGCACTAAAATTGGTCTTTGAAGAATACCAGGACCTCTAGGATGTCTCTAGGGAAGTGGAGGGAAGAAATTGGCAGGGGTTGGACGAGAGTGAAGGCTCAAAGTGGTGTGAGGAAGAGGGGGAGGAGGTGCCCTTTTATAAGGGAGGAGAGGGGTCCTTTGGAAAAACTAAAAATATTATTTTATTATAAAGCCAAATTCGGTTTTAAATAGCTCCAAATTGATTTATTTCGAATCTAAGGTGGGTATGGGTCGAAATACTCTCATCCAATAGAATTTAGACAAGTTTAGGTTCCTATTTTAACCTTATCATTTAGATTTAACATTAAGTTAAATAATTTTACTTTTACCGTGTCTTCTTGTGTTCTTATACTATAAGGTTAATAAACTTACTATAAAAATCCAAAAGAACCCAAAGTTGTTTATTATTAATATGTATAACCTTATCTAAGTCATTTTGCCGAACCTTAGATTTTTAGAAATAAAATAACAATTAATAATATAATATTTGTTTTAAAAACTATTTTATGTCAATTTTGACACTATTTAGTAATTGATTTTTGTGAAAATCATAACAGAATGATTAGTTCGAAAAAAGTTAATTAAATCAATACTAACATGTCATATTAACCTATAAAAGTAGTGGAATTCATAAAAAGTCTCAAATTATATTTATTTGGGTATTTATAACATCAATTCTGTCAACATTTCATTAATAAGATAATTACTGCATCATATTTGTGTCATGAATAAATTAAATTATTTAATGTCTAAAAATTAAAAATAAAATATCATTATGTAGGAAATATTTTTGTATTTCTAATGAATATTTATAGTGAAATTTATCTTATGTATAACCCTATATTAAAAATGATTTACTTTTTAAACTTTGATTTTAACTATTTTAACCCTTCTTTAAATAAATTAATAATAAATGTCCTAATCTAATCCAAGTGGGCCTAAATGGTCATATTTTATTCCTAAGGTTGTTTTTGTTCTAATTACACTTATCCAATATAATTAGGACATGTGTTAGCGTAATAATAATAACATTTTTACCCTTAATTACCCTATTTACTTTTAACCGTGGTAAAAAAAGTAAAAAGTTACTATTCACCAAAAATTATTTTCATCTCATTGAACCAAATTTTACTTACTGACATCAACCGTGTCTCTCGGTTTTTTGAAATTCCACTCACAGAAGTGGTAAAATTAAGTTTTATGAAAAATTCATTTTTTTAACTACCACTTAGTGGTTTCACTATTCATCAAAAAATGAAAGTTTCCAGAAAAATACCAAAAATTAGGCCTAAGATATATTTGATATTATGAACTCAAAAATAATGTCTATTTTACCAAATTCAAAACATATCAGTTGCATTAATTAATTTAAAAATTAATTCCCGTCTTCAAAACAAATAGCGTGTTCTTAAGAGATAATAACTATCAAAAGATTGACACTTGTTTGTGTCTAGTTTAAATGTGAAATTACATCCAATGACCAAAAATGTATTAAATTGTAAAAATATATTCTAAATATACTTTAAAACCACTCAAATTAATAATTTATCACTATTAGTTATTTCTATTAAAAAGGTTGTTTTTAATTAAAATTTAGTAATTTTCACTATTCATCAGAAAATGAAAGTTATCCGAAAAGTTCCAAAATTTCACCCTAAGCTAATTTCGATATTCCGAATCCAAAAATGAAGTCCATTTTGAAAAATAAAATTTACAAAATTTCAAAAAGTGGTTATTACTATTCATAACGGTAAGTTTTAATAATATTTTAATAGCATATCGTTGTTTAGTGAAACTCAGTATTGCGTACTACACACGCTATCGAGGAAGGTCGCGATTGCGTGTAATGAAAGGCAAGTCAAGGATGCGTGTTGTGCAAGCTCCTTTTGGTGTAGCGTACAACACAAGACATTAATGAAATTAAAAAGAATATTTTTCATAAAATCTCGGGGTGTTATAGGTTCGCTCCACACCCCTAGGAATTACATAACCGGCACCCTCTACCCCTTGTGGGAGGGAAGGCATCGACAAAGCCGTGGTGAAGGGGGGCCATAGAGCGAACCATCAAAGTTTCCACGTTAGGGTGGCTATGCGAAGAAGCAATAGCCGTTAGCGTGCCTATGTGAAGGAGCATGAGGCAGAGCAACGCAATGGGAAACAACGCCCAAGGGACCTTGAGGTTACTTCGCATGAGCTTGTAAGGTCGTACGGGAAAACAACGCATGACATGCATGCCCGGTATGGAGGACCTCGGGTGTCTACGTAGGTAGGCGCCCAGGGGGCGTCAAGGTGAGGGGTCCTGGGGATTGCGCGCAAAGGGAAGGTTTTCACGCAAAACACCGGGATGGAACGCAATTGGGGTAGAGGAATTGCACGTGGCTAGGGGGATTGCGCGCAAGGGACGTGAATTGCATGCGGGTAGGCAACGGTGGAAACCTAAGGCACGACCACCCCGACGAAGGGGTTGTGCGCAATTAGACTGTTTTACGCGCAATAGATGGGATTGCGCACAAATGAGGAACCCTGAGGACTTTGAAATTTTATTTAAGTTAGTGGGAGTGTGCGCAAAGGCAGTTCTCGGGGCAAGGCTGTGCGAAAAGAGTCAATACCTGAATGTCATCTTGCACGTGCGGGGAGTCCTATTTTGCGCATGAGAGCTGGTTCAGATTCCGCAACCCCAAAGTGGGAGGGGTCTCCTTCTATTTATAGGGATCTGGCGTCGCAGAATCCAGGTGGCGCATGAAATATTTCACGCTAGGGATGGTGGCGCGCAAAATGGAACCGCATGGGTGCAGGCATGAAAAATTGCGCACCGACACCCAGGTCCTTTTGCGAATCTCAGACTCCTTTCGCGCGATCAACCTTTTTCACGCACATCCTCCTTAATTTTGCACCCCACTTCTGGGCCCTCCGAACCAGGCCTGTGGGTCTAAATATGACTTCACTTTGACATTTCAAAACTTCCTTTAGGAGTTACAGACTTTTTTGGAACCTACAAGATGTTAGAGAGGGTTTTATTAAACGCCTCGATCTACCCATTTGCCTATGCATGATAGCGGGAGGTATGGTTAGAGAGGATTTTGTACCTGGAGTACAACTTTTTCAACTCGGCTACTTGGAAGTTGGTGCTGTTATTAGTGAGGACAGTGTGAGTTACTCCAAACCGATGGATGATATTGGAACTCACGAAGTTAACAATAGAATGGGAGTTGACTTCCTCAAGGGGAATTGCCTCTTCCCACTTGGAAAAGAAATCCATAGCGGTCAGAATGAATCGTCATTGGCGAGCCGTTGCCGGTGGGTATGGTCCTACGACATCTAATCCCCAGACTACAAAGGGCTAAGAGTACTTAGTAGTGTGGAGAGGCTCTAGTGGCCGATGCACAAAGTTAGCATGAACTTGGCCCGCATGGCACCTCTTGGTGAACTCGATGCAGTCATGGATCATGGAGGGCCAAAAATACCCTAGTCCCCGGATCTGGTGAGATAGTTTTGGCCTAGCCTGATGGGCACCATAGGAACCAGCGTGAACATCTTGCATGACCTGTGGAATCTCAACCCCTTGAATGCAACGGAGGAGAACTCCATAAAACCCTCGCTTATAGAGGATTGGCTCAAGGCTAGGATCGCTCTGGAGGGTAAACTGTAGCGTGCAACATCGGATTCGCTCGCGCTCAGCTTGATCTAACGGGAGATTACTGTGTTGGAGATATTCAACCAAGGGTGTCCTCTAATCAGTGATCATTTCGATCACTGCATCTGGACGACTCGAGGGTCTTGATGTAGAGGCACTGATAGTAAGATGCCTTACCTATGGGCCATCATCACCATCCGAGGTAATATGAGCTATGAATCTCCGATGCACCACTTGGATAATCAGATCATCCTGTTCGGGCTCTAAAAGTGATGTAGTTAAGCTGGCCAAAGCATCTTCTTGACCATTCTGTGACCAAGGGACATGGATTACCTCTGTCCGAGAAGGGAATTGGGCCATTAGATAGAGAGTGCATTCTAAAAATGGTACGTTCTCTAGTTTCCTAACAACATAGTCACCATTGAGCTGCTTAATGACTAGCTCGGAGTCCCCTTTCACATGCAAATGGGGCACATCGATCACGAGGGCCAGCTCGAGGCCAGTAAAGGGGGCCTGATACTCTGCCTCGTTGTTAGTGTAGCCTTATGACAACAGGAATGAGTACAGAAGAATGGCTTGCACTGGGGTGATAAAGATGATACCCAGGCCTACTCTATTGAGCCTAGGATCATTGAGCCTCCTACTGGTGGGGCTCTGGGAGGTTCCATAAAAGTGAATTTTCCAACATGGGACGACTTGATCAACTGAGAGGATTGCCTCATCAGGAAAATCCAGGTTCATGGACTGGCTTGCGGAGGTTGTATGGGAAGCTAGAAATTCTGCCAATGCCTATCCCTTGATATCCTTATGAGGCACGAACCTGATGTCAAACTGTTAGAGGATTACCGCCCACCGCGCTAGTCGGCCAGTCAACATGGGACGACTTAGGATGTACTTCAATGGGTCTACTCAAGACACCAGTTGTACCTCGTGGTGCTATAGGTAATGCCACAATTTCTGTATGGAAAACACGAGTGCAAGGCATCTCTTCTCGATGGGGGAGTATCTAGTCTCCGTATCAAGGAGCATGCGGTTGAGGTAGTAGAGTCTATTCTCTGTCCCATCATTATTCTTCTGGGCAAGAAGGGTGCCAAGGGAACATTCCAGGGCGGTGACATAGAGGACCAACGACTTCTCGGAGATGGGTGGCATCAAGAACAGATACTAGAGAAAATATTTCTTGATTTCCTCAAAGGCGGTCTGGAACTCCTCATCACACTCATAAGCGGTTCCCTTCTTCATGAGCCGAGAGAAGGGCTTACACTTGCCGGCCAAATTCACAATGAATCGGTGTATGTAGGACAAGTTTCCTTGGAGACCTTGAATCTCCCAAATATTACTCAGGGGAGGCATCTAGCTGATGGCCTTGATCTTATCCGGGTCAATCTCGATGCCCCGGTACCTAAAAACAAAACCAAGGAACTTGCCATAGGTGACCCCAAAAGCACACTTTAATGGGTTCATCTTCAGGTGGCAGGAATAGAGGAAGCCGAACACTCTCTCAAGGTCCTTGATATGGTCCTAGAACTGGAAATATTTGACTACCGGATCATCCACATAGAATTCCACCAATGTCTCGAGGATTGTCTTGAATATGCGATGCATGGCCCGCTGATAGGTGGCACCTGGATTCTTCAGGTCGAAGGGCATAACCTAGTAACAAAAAGTACATTGGGGCACCCTGAAAGCTGTAGACTTCTCATCCTTAGGGGCCATTCAGATATAATTATATCCAGAATAACCATCCATGAAGGAGAGGTCTTGGAACCCCACTATAGTATCGATCAACAATTCTGTCACTAGAAGGGGAAAATCATCCTTCAGACAATGGCAGTTGAGATCTCAGAAGTCGATACAGACTCTGATATGTCCGTTCTTCTTCCTGACTGATACAATGTTGGCCAGCCACTTGGGGTACTGGACCTATTTAACGAATTTGGACCTAATGAGCTTGTCAACTTTGGCCTCGACCATGGCACCGTGAGAAGGGTGCATCTTTCTGGGAGGTTGTTTGAATCCGTGATGATTTTCTGGACAACCAAGGTAGTGGAAAGATACATGAGGATCTAGTCCTGGCATCTCATCGTAACTCTAGGAGAATACATCATTATGTTGTTTAAGGAAGCCTACATACCACTGCTGCTATTCGAGGGACACAGCGGCCCTGATCAATGTGGGTCTTGGGTCTGCCTTGCTTCCGAGGTTCACCTGTACCAACTCATTGACAGTGGCAGAGACACCTTCCTCAAAGGCAGGGGGCATCCTCTATATCCTCTTCTCCACTTATGGAGGTATCCTCCATGGGGGAAGTTTCTTCTGAGTCACCAGGCCCCGATGGGAGGCTGGTACCAGCTTGTGCGGTAGTGGTTATTGCATCGGGGAAATCCAGTACTGCCATGACCATAGTGACGAAGGCTGTCAACCCGATCCCATCTGGTCTCTGACCTAAGGGGCTATACTTGAAAATATCAAAGAAGTAGTGGTGCGTCATTTGAAGCCAACTTATTCCAGCCTGGTGAAATAGAAAAGTATGATGTACCGCCGTTTCCATGAGCCGGACGTCCTGATACCTGATGGGAGTGGGAGGCTCTAGGATCACTGAAGCCTGGTTCATAAAAGAATATGAAGTGATCTTCCGATGCCGCCTAGATTTGGGAGAATGGTTACCCCTTTTCCTTGAAATGACAAAACATTCCCCCATATCGGGGGTCGTTGCCTCCAACTGATGGATTGGGAAGACATAGGCATCATTCAGGCCCACCCAAGGGTTGGTCGTAGTGGTGACAAGCTCAACTTCACTTGCCTAGACTTGTTTATCCTTGCTCTTGTAATAGTCAGTGTCCAGGTAGTGGGCTTCACAAGAGATGAAAGGAGATGCATCACCATGGAGTACGCCCACTCGACCATTAAGGGAGTACTTGAGGCATTGGTGATACGATTAGGGGACCACCACATGTAGGTGGAGCCAAGGCCTTCCCATCAATGCATTATACGTGGTGTCCTGGGAGACAACCATGAACTCGATGCTGGCAAGTAGGCCGCTGAACTAGGACTTCAAGTGGATCTTGCTGACCGGGGTCTGCTCGGTCCTATAATATCCTTGGATTCCTAAATTATAGGGAGTCAGGTCATCTTCGGATAACCATAGATTCCACAGCGTCCGCGTTGGGATAAGGATGATCCCGGAGCCGGTTTCCACGAGACAGCAGAGAACCTCCATGTCGTTGAATTGGCCGATGATATACAGTGGGTGGATGTGCCCCTGTATGGGGGAGCCTTCATCCTCTCTAAATAATGAAATGATGGCCTGATATTTAGAATCCTCAACTGTTTCAGCATGGAAAGCTTCTGTAGCTGCTATCTCTATCTCAAAATGGAGGGGGATCCTTAAAGCCTCAGTGAGTGCTTCACACATATCTGGAGATAGGAGAAGGGCTTCAAGGATAGAAAGACTCACTGGGATGATGACGAGGTTCTTGAGAACGTCGTACTTCCATGCCAGGCGCAAACTTCTGCTTGCAGGGAGCCGCTCTGTGATGGAAGGAATGGCGGGCCCTGCCGGCCTGACCGGTGACTGACTGGTACTGGGAATATCCTACTGCTCACTAGTCAATTCCCATAGAGTAGCTATCAGATGAGGACCAGATGAATGAGATTAGCCTGTAGCAGGGAGAATCTGGTCGTGGAATGGTTGATGTGGTTCTTCCTGATCTAGTAGCAAAAACGGTGGTAGAGGCGGGCCTGTTGACATCAGATGAAGAGGCTGTGTGTGCCGAGTTCTGCACTGGGTCTGTTTTCTGGTCTCAGCGGCATGCACGAACTGGCTGGAGGTGTCAACTGACGTGCCCCGACGACCCATATGGTCATGGCTCCACCGATGTTGGCGTCGACTGGGGAAATTGGGGAGTTTTTCTTGGTTCTCCCCCTCATCGGGAGTCATATAGGGGTTTACCAACTCAATGGTATTAACCGAAGTGTACCCTTTAATGTCACCCAAAGAGTCATCCACTACTGGGAGGATCCTAGGAGGGATCCCCATCTCCGGGGGCATAAACTCACCGAGAGTGCGGGATGATGACGACATTGGTGGGGTGCGTTGTTTTTTCTTACGCTGCTGATGCTTGCTCTTCTGGGAAGAGACCAACTGAGATAATGATACAGAAGTGGTGGTCATAGCCCCTGAAGGTTCCGAATGATTCCGGTATGCACAGATAATTCCATGGGCACAGACAACCGTTTTGCGAGCCATCCAGTCATTATAATTCTGGGACCCATGGTCAGAAACCTGCTGCCACTCGCCTTCTCCGTCACTACTACTCTATGACCTCACAAAGATACCTTCCACTGATGCCAGGGCCGGGCCCAACCTGACTATGTTATTGTCAATCTGGTATTGGAGCCAGTCCTTGAGAACATAACATTGCTTGATGGTGTTCCCTAGGATCCAGTGATAAGGATATTAGTTGGGGTGATCAGTGAGATTCGCCTCTTTAGGATTTCTACACTCAGACAGTCTTAAAATTACCTACTCTAAGGCGCTGCATAAGTAACTGGGGACCTGATCCTCATTGAATGAGTAGGTCTGATTTCTTCTGTCCATAAAGGGGGTTCTAGGAGCCTGACCCTAACGGGGGGCCGGAGGTTCCTGCCAAGGTGGTGGAACTTGATTATCTCACCTAGGAGGTGGCGATGCATTACGCAGGGGCACCTGCCGATTTTGAGGTGGAAGCTGCTGGGATGGAAGCTTCCCCTGTGGTGGTGGACCTCTGCGGGGATGTGGAGATGGCTCCACTGGTAGCAATTCTAGCTGCCTGGGGGCCTCTATTTGAGCCACCGCGGTGGGCTCGGCTCTGGAAGCCCTCCTTTCTGGAATTATAGGGGGCAGCGGACGTGCCTGGCTGGCCTGTTGCAGGGCTTCCTCGAGGCGTTGAGCCTTATCTGAGAAGTATCAGAACCCCCAGGATAGTTCTGAGTGATCAGGGAGGGAACCCATTCTATCTTGACATTCCCTACGCACATCGTCAGTAATTTCTCCAGAGTCAGTGGCATGTCAATGGATTATGTGAGCCCCTTCCACTGGGCGACAAAGTCCACAACTCTCTCATCAGGCCTTTGTTTTCACTTGAAGAGGTCTGCGATGTTCGTTTTGCGGGTGGTAGAGCTAAACTGGTAAAGGAACTGCCTGCGAAGGTCCTCCCAGCTAGTCACGGATCCGACGGAGAGTTGGCTGTACCAAACAAATGCCATCCCCTCCAGTGTCTAAATAAAACAGCGGATCTTGGTGGCCTCCTACTGTGCTAGGGTCCCTAGCATAGGCCCACACCTTGAGTTGAAGTGGGCCAGGTGCTGAGGCGGGTCCCCCATCCTATTAAAGGGGGAGAAGGTGGGGTTTCCGAATCCCAGGGGTTCTGGCATATCATCCACCCATTCCGGGTATGTCTTGCCATCCAGTGGGATGGACACCTATCGCGTTTACAAAGCCTCTAGGCAAGCGATGAGTGCCACCATTGGATCATCTGGATGGGGGTCCTTGTCTTGATGGGGGTCCCTAACCATGAGCGCGTTGTCGGGTTCTTCAATGCGGTAGAAAAGCTCAGCGACTCGTGGAGTGGCTGGTGGAGCGACCTTTGGGGCTGCCAGAAGAGCCCGAGCAGGGTTCTTTGGATTTTCACGCTGTTTAGGAGGGTTTGGCAAGAAATACCATTCCATCTTGCCGTGAGCTCTGGCTTCCACCCTATCAGTGGGAGCGGCACGATCAAAGTTTCCTAGGGGTAGCTCACCAAGGAGTAGTTGTTCCTGCCCCTACTGCCCCGACCTAGGATCACTATAGTCAGGTCATCACTCTGCAATGCATTCAACCAAAAGTTCATCGACCAACTTCTTCTGCTCAGCAAGCTACTGGCGTAGTGTGGCCTTCTCGGGGTCCTCTTCCGTCTTTTTTCCTGAGGCAGATGGGTCGGAGTGCTTGACAACTTCGACGTGTTCTTTTCCTTTATCGACATTCCGGATGAGTACCAACGCCTCGGTGGGAACAAGGAGACCTAGGAGGTTCCCCTATTGATGAGTAATCCTCCCCGATGGGTCTAGTAGTGGGGGCACGTCTTTAGGGAGGACGTTCTCATCAAGAAGTTCCAGCTCGTTTTCCCCTCCTGACAGATCGGTCATGTTGACCGCAACTCTTCTCAGGGGCATGTCCTCAACGTCGCCTAGCGAGTTGGGATGCCGACGAATAGCACTGAAGAGAAGGGTAGCGTACTTCCCCCAGCCATGAACTTGCGCATGGGGGGCATCCTCCTTAATAACGTTGTGGAGTACTTGGAAACTCTGAACGCATTACCGTTGGAGGGCCCTGTGATGACTAGGTAAATCGGGGTGTTGGACCACGGGGAGTGTGGCCAGGTCAACCAGACGACATTGTTCGTCGATGTCTTCAAGGTGAACTTGGATCCTTGGATAAGTTAATTGCTGGTGGAGAAGACGAAAGTGAGTCGCCCAGAGGGTCTGGCGGAAACATTCAAACTCCTCCAGGGTGAGAGATTTCAGCTCACAAAAATTCAGTCCTGTGACCGGCCAAAACTTCTCAGGGAAGTGGCCAGCTACAAGGATAGTCCAGAATCTCCTCAGCTAATATTCAGGGTATGGCCCTTGATTTCCCCACTCATCAACTAGGGGTGGCTGAGGAATTGGTGGCAGCACTAAGGCAGACCGCTGGGACGGTGGGCTGGCCGGCGGAGAATATGGCGAGCGGGCTGATTTGTCGCCGAATCTTGGGTTGTGATCTGAGGGTTGTAGTGACCTGGCCGCTATATCACGATAGGATGGACAGGTGACCAGGGCTCCTGAAACAGCATCAACGTCTGCTGAGGGTGGGCTACGCCATGACTCTCCTACCATTGTCCCCCCAAATAGATCTCCGTAGTCTCTATCCAAGATAGAGGGCACTCCCGGAGATTCCAGTGGAGACTACGCAGTCAGTCCCTAGGTACATACCAAGTTCTCATCCTCCTGAATATACCTTCGGAGGGAAATAGGGATCCTATGGATCTTGCATTCTGGGAGTACGAGGATGATGCGCCTCGTTCCTACCCCAACCCTTAACTCGGAGGGCTGAGGAGAGGGCTCCAGTGCCAATTCGTACTCTGCTTCGGAGTCTGAGAAGTGGACTAGTTTGATTTCTATCCAGCCTTCCCTAGAATTTGTCTTACGGCGATGACGAACCGCCTTCCTTCCGCTGGGTGGCTCCTCAGGATAGGGCTGATTTCTGACATGGGGTCCTCTGGCAGCACTGGTGCTGGGGTGGAGAGGGTTTCCACCCAAGAAATCCGGGGTGCAAGGAGCACCGGGACAAATGTTGAAAGGGACATGGGGAGGACTTCCATGCTGGGTGTTGGTGCAGTGAATTTGGCCTCCACCTCTCTGACCGCTGGGGTGAGTAGGACCTTCGCCGATTGGCACGGGGACATGGGGAGGACCTTCATACTGGCGAGTGACAGGACATGCAATGTATCCATACCTGTGTTCTGCGGTAGGGGGAGTGACCCCGTACCCAGTGTAGTGAGTTGGGGAGAGACCCCCATACAGAGTATTGCTGTCATGGGGAAGACCCTTTCTTGGGTGGAAGGTGGCATGGGGCAGACCTCCAAGCTAGGGTTGGAAGCAGGGAGGGCCCAAACCTTCCATAGTGGCGGCATAGAGTGGGCCTTCGCACTGTATATCATTGCTACGGATTGGTCCGCAGCAGCCATTGCCTATGCCGGCGACCGGGAGAGTGGACCAAACTTTCCTGTGGGGCGGTTGGGGCCTCGATCCAGGCTGGGAATATAACTTCCCCTGCTCAACATGTTCTGAGAGTTGGGGATATGAGTCAGTGGTGGCTCGGGCCACAGTAGTCACTGACGTTGACACCCCACGGAGGGCGCCCTCTTCCATTTGTGTCCGACGTTGGCATCGGGTCAGATGAACTGGAGTTAGTGGTGCAGGTGCATGGCTTACCTACTCTTTGGATTGGGGAACCAGATGGCAGCACTGACGTAGCCTAGTGGGATCCCTCACCGGGTGCCCTTGAAGCGGGACTCCGATTGGGCCGACCCAAGTATCCCCTACCTCATCGGAGTAGGGGAGGGAGTTGTCAAGGCGTTCCAGAGACAAGCTTCCAAAAATATTGAATGTTGGGGTGGGGAGTAGCGAATCCCTGTACGGCCCTCATGGGCAGGGTTGATGGTGAGGTGCAGCTGTCTTGAGATCCAAGCAGTCCATATCCCTGGTGGGGATGATCCCCTCCTCCTCGTACCTGCGTACAAGGTCATTAATTACCCTTTTCTGGATAATTTCCAAAGGGGAGAGGGGGCATGGGCTCCCATCAGTCGTGGCGGTCGAGGCCGTCATGGAAGAGGAAAAACTGCGTGGGGTAGCCGCGTCGATATTTCCCCTGTCCCTGCACCGGTGGGCAGGTGATCGGGCTCCAAATGCAACAACTTGGTTCCTAAAAGCAGGGAGATGAACTCAATAATACTACTAGGAAAATAAATCAACAACTAGTTCCCCAGCGTTGTTCCATATTTCGTGGCAGGTAAGAGGGATCCACGCTAACAACGTTGCAGAACAGAATTCTTAACATCCTGACTGTCCCAACTTCTGGTGAGTTTCACGTCAGGCCTGCTATTTTCTTGGGGGACCTAATGCTGGATGAATGGGTCTGATGACAATATAATCCATTGGTTCCTAAAACACTACTAGTCTCCATGATGAGGAGAAGACCTTCATGTCAGGTTCACCATTTCTATTTCTGACGCTTTCGCTGGGGCGCGCGCATCCGTCATACAGAGGACGCGCGACTGTTGCCCCGTATTCCCGCTTTCCAAAGGTGGGTGGCATCTGCTCCTTATTCAGGGACGTCTACTCCTTGATCGAAATGGGATGATTGGATGTTGGTTCTTCCTTCTGTGGATTCCTCCTTGGAGCTTATCACCTAGTCCGGGTCTCCCTCATAGATTTAAGACATTGTTCATGAAACTCTTCCTGACGCCATATCTTCATGGACACCAATTAATTACACTGATTCCTTCAGGACGTTCCAAGGGGTCCAGTCAGGGCAGAAACCTTCAGTTAGGGGAGTAGTCATGTTGGGAACCACTGGCATTTCTTGACGCTAGGGGATTGGCATGTCTATCTTTTGTTCCTTATTATAGGGATTCTTGAGGGCGTGGAAGCCCAACGCATCCCACATTGAACGTAGAGAATCGTATGCCATGGGAATGTATCTGAGGTTTTCCTCAGCTTCCCATGTTTAACACAGGGTATGCCACGAGTTTAACATCCAGCAGAGATGGATCAGACTGATCGAAACACTGATTAGAGTGGATTACATGGAGGAACCCCCTGGAGGGAACAATGATATTGGGTCCAACACGTGGGTGGCTTCCTGAATGTTGTCTGATGGAATGGGGAGTGGGGTGGTGTGATTCCACCGAGATGTGGCAACCCGGGTAAGAATCAGGATGGGTGATGGAAGGTTCTATGAATGGGATGGAACTACCTTGGGGTGATGATGGTTTTGGGATTTAGCCTCTAAGAGACTTCCTAAGTATCCCTGTGGTAGGGAATCAAAGTCCGTGTAGTTATATGGGACGATGGGAAACCTGAGGAGGAGACCCGTGAGAATGGACACATGGATGGGACCCAGAGGAAGTGGAACCATCAGGTTGGGGCATGAGATTCCCAAGACACATGGGCTCGAGGGAGAGATCAGGATGAAACATGAGTAATGGGATTGAACCTCATGGAGGCTTCCTTCATACCATGCCTTGACATGGATCAAATACCATGTAGTTCAGATGGTGAATACAGTTTAACGTCATGCGGGACAGAGGCGAACCAATGTGAAGGTGGTCGGAACGACCAGGTGATGGGCTTGAACCTCATGGAGGATTCCTACGTACCATGCCTTGACATGGATCAAAGTCCCCATAGTTCGGGATATGGAGTGAGGCTTATGCTCTGAGGCGGCCCAAGGTGTTTGGGGCTTGAACCTCAGGGAGGCTTCCTACGTACCATGCCTTGACATGGATCAAAGTCCCCATAGTTCTAGATGGGTGTTTGGGGCTTACACTCTGAGGCAGCCCCAGGTGTTGGGTATTGAACCTCGTAGAGGATTCCTACATACCATTCCTTGACATGGATCAAAGTCCCTGTAGTTTGGGATGGGTGTTTGGGGCTTACACTCTGAGGCGGCCCAAGGTGTTAGGGTTTGAACCTCATGGAGGCTTCCTACGCACCATGCCTTGACATGGATAAAATTCCACGTAGTTCGGGATGGGTGTTTTGGGCTTACACTCCGAGGCGGCCCAAGGTGTTGAGGCTTGAACCTCATGGAGGCTTCCTACGTACCATGCCTTGACATGGATCAAAGTCCCCATAGTTCAGGATGGGTGTTTGGGGCTTACACTCTGAGGCGGCCCAAGGTTTTGGGGCTTGAACCTCATGGAGGCTTCCTACATACCATGCCTTAACATGGATCAAAGTCCCCATAGTTTGGGATGGGTGTTTGGGGCTTACACTCTGAGGCAACCCAAGGTGTTGGGGCTTGAACCTCATGGAGGCTTCCTACATACCATGCCTTGACATTGATCAATGTCCTTATAGTTAGGGATGGGTGTTTGGGGCTTACACTCTGAGGCGACCCAAGGTGTTGGGGCTTGAACCATGTGGAGGCTTCCTAAGTACCATTCCTTGACATAGATCAATGTCCCCGTAGTTCGGGATGAGTGTTTGGGGATTATAATTTGAGGCGGCCCAAGGTTTTGGTCATGGTCGGTGTTTTCTCTAAGATCACGTGAGTCATGATCGGTGTGAGAAACAAGAGAAAACATAGGCATGGAGTTCACGTCGTGAAAGGTGCATCTGTGGGGGATGGAATGGGGCTTACACTCTGAGGCGGCCCAAAGAGGAAACAGGGGCTTATGCATGGTTAACAGCCAAAGAAGTCAGGGCTTACTCCAGGATGGAGGCTGATAGAGCAAATATTTTCAATTAATTTATATTTAATATCATTGTTTTAAACCCACAAAATTGTTCCTCTAAGATGAATTGTTTCATTTCTATGATAATGGTGTTATTTTGAGCTGAATAGTAAAAAATGGTCATTTTTGGATTTTTAACAGTTTTAACATATTTTGGTAGTTTGGCCATAAAATTATCTACAATAATCCAAATTGAAAAATTATTTCTTTTCCAGATTCTATACATCCAGGGATTCATTTACTATTTTTGGACTTAAATCTGAATCGGCAATATGGAAGCTCAAAAGAAGCTCACAATTTGGCTCAAGAAAACTGTTTTCAGTTCTGCCTAGTTTTGATGTGGGATCCATAACTCATCCACTATGGGCCCAAAGCTTGTGATATTCGGTGGGTGGACGCGAAAGGAGTTTTGGAGTATCCTTTATGAAGAAAGTACCAAGTTAATTGGCCGTTTATGGGGTCATTAAATCACCCTAAGCTGGAGGATTTCGTTTTGGAGAGTCTGACTGGACAGAATAAATTCTCATAGTAAAACGGCCATAACTCTCGGAATACATGTCCAAATCCGCTGGACGTTTGAGGGGACACGGCCAAGGGAATTATTAACAACATTCAAGAAGGGATCAATGCGTGAAAATGTCATTTAATGGGGCTACAACGCGTCGACATTCGGGGGAAGCATTCTGGCTATAAAAGGAGGAGAGCTCCACCCTCTCAAAGCATCCATTCTCCATCCATTCTCCACCCCATTCCTTCTGGGACACCAAGAAGGAGAACTTTTCAGTATTCTCTTTTATTTATTTTCTTTTTCATATTTTTTTAATGCCTTCTTCTTCCCCATTCAACTTGATTACCCTTACCATGGTGGGGTAAACTTTTGGAGTGATTGGGGAAGGGTTGGTTTTCTACATTGTAATGCTTGAGTTCTTGGACGCAATTGAATAAATTTATTTCTTCTTCAAAGTTGTTTTCAATTTATTATAGCGGATTTTATTATCAAGTTAGATCGTTCTTGAATATTAATTCCGTTATTTATTTTTGCCTTGGTAAAATAATCAATATCTCCCTCCACTAATTTCTGGTTTATATACGATGGAATAAACCAGGAATTAGTGGTGAAGTACTCGACGATCGTCAGTACGTGTAAATGGTGTAGTGAACGTTCTTGATTGTTTGGGATAAACAAAACCCGATCGGGTATTGCCCATTCAAATTAAGGATATTCAATGAAACTATTTTACACATGGAAGGAGAGTTGACCAAACCAAGATCTTGGTAAGGTTTTCTCTCACAATAATAATTTCACCAATGAAGTGAGAGGAAACGATTGTGCAAACTCACTTTAATCAACTAAGAATAAGAGGTTTGAATTAAATTGAACAAGGATAGCATTATAATTAGGAAACCGACCCCGACCTAATCACCATTTTAATTTCATAGTTTTTCAATCATTTGAATTTCAAATTTCCTTTCACAACATTTTTACCCCCGTTTTAAAGTGACAACCCGTTTTGTGTGCACTCCTCTTCGGGAGACATCCTAGGTCAAGCACATTACTACATTTTAACTTAGGAAATAATCATTTTGCCACGCCCTATGACAGGAGTGCGTCAAACTTGGCGCCGTTGCCGGGGAGGTAGTGCCACAAACTAATTGTGAATATTTGACTTTTTCAATTTTTTTTAAAAAAAAATCTTTTTCCATGTTGTTTTCAAATGATTATTTCTTTAATTCATGGAATAATTACCCACAAGTGCGAGAACCAGTTATTGAATCACCTTTTTCTATAGAGTATAAGGTTTCTTTCTTGGATAAAAAAATTCGGGGAGCTCAAATCCAAATCGTAACCGAGGATGAATTCAAGGTTCTCATTGAAAACCTTAAAGAGAACCTCGAATACCCAGTGTTGGAGGGATTGGCCAGAGAATTAATTGAACTTCAGGAGTATTTTCCAGAATTTTGTCAAGACATAATCAAAGTACAACACCAAGAAGAAGATGTTCACAAAGATATTGAATCCCAATTTGAAATAATTAGCCAAACAGTTCAAAACCTAGAGACCTCAATACAGTGGATAGCAGAACAAGTACATGCATCCCAGGATCCACAACTGGAGCCAGAACAAGAACCAGAACCAGAAAAATTGATGGAAGAAGTATCCTCACAAATCCTTCAAGTTGAAGAACCCATGGAGGCCTTGATGAAATTAAAAGAAGATCCATTGATCCCATCTCAATCAATGTTGGAGAAGATTGATGAAGATGATTTAGCTATTGAAATGCATATGGGAGATCAAAAAGATCTGGATAACTTCTGGAATGAGTGTGAGGAACTTCTTGAGAAAATTACTCCTCATAATGTAGATGATTCAACAACATTGAAGGAAGAAACCCACAAATCAGTGAAATTTGAAGAGAAGATAGAGGATTCTGACTGCCTACCTCTATCTAGGGGAATTCAACTTCAAGAAGCACCTCCCATTGAAGAACCAATTGAAGCCAAACAAGATCAGGGAGTCAATCTTTTTATAAACTCATTATCTTTTGATTTTTTTGAAACTAAATTGAGTATTACCTCCCCTTGTTTTAATTTTTCAGATTCATCCAACACTTGTATTTCCTTGGAGGGAGAATATGCATCTGAAGAGGAACATCTGGAGCTCCTCAAACCTCTTGAAAATTTAATGGAAGGACTACATGAGAAGATCAAAGTGAATTTTTTGGAGGAAAATGAGACACAAGCTACATACTTTGAAAGGGAAGAATTTGATATTGATTCTTCATGATTTAATTTTTTTCAAATAGAATTAAACTCTGACATTACCTTTGATTTTTCCTCAGATGTATCATACCTTCAGCAACCACTGGAAAATAAAGAAGATGTTGTTCATGCGGAACCCAAGAAGGAGGAGGCTCTGTACTTTATCCTACCCCCACCATGCACGGTGTACAACATTGCAAAGGGGGTGGATCTGGTGTACTCTATCTATGGAGTCCTCCTCAACAAGAACAATGAAATGAAAGCTGGGAAGAGCCACATGTGGTGGTTCAAATCAAAGAAACCTCATCCACCATCAGATTGGGGATAACCGATTAGAACTGCCCCTCTAGAGACAGTCAAAACCCAGGGCCCACTTGGGGGATTATACCAAGATTTATCATTTTTTTCTTATTCAATTTATGTTTTCATTTCTTTTAATAAATTTCTTATGTTATGTTTTTACTTTTTTTAGTTTTTCGAAGAGAAACACTTAATAGTCAAACTGAACGTTGCATTGCCAATAAGTCAGGTTGTACCTCTCTTTCACACTTTCTTGATGTTGTGATTAATTTTAAAATTGGATTACATGTTAAATACACTTGAATGCATCGAGGACACTACATCATTTAAGTGTGGGGGAGGTAACCTTTGTAGTATAGGATTTTCATTTGATGTTTGTTTTCAAAAAAATAAAAAAAATATTTTTTTTTTCAAATTGTTGTGTGTTTATTTTTCAATTTTTGGTGCGTTTCTGAAGCTTTTGAGCTGAAATGATTATCAATACCATTTTTGAAACCCATTTCAATGAGTTAACCAATCTATTTCATGAAAATGAGCTTAAATGAATGCTGAAATGACTTCTTTTCAAGTTCAAATCTTTTAGAATTTCATGAAAAGTACACTATTTTTTGAATCTCATGCCATATTTCACTGTCTATATCTTTGAAATAACTTTCCTGTGAGGCTTCTGAACCAATTTTGTCATATTCTTTTCATTAACCTCATTTCTTGAGAGAACCAGACCACACTTTCTTTAACCAGAATTTGATTTATTCCTTTCAAAACTTGAGGGTTGGGGTACGTGTGTTTTAAATGATTGAGGCATTTATTTTGTTTGAATCCCCCTTTTCAAAATAATCCTTTTCATTATGGGCCACCTTTACATTTATCCTTTATTGTAGCCCCTATTAGCCATGAATTTCCTGTTACGTTAGCCACATTACAAGCCAATTTTCCCTATCATACCTGCTCTTGAAGTAAAATTGCATGATCTAGTTGAACTTAAGTGTGGGGGAAGATGTCTTGTGGTGTACTACCTCATTTTGTTATACTTTGGGTGGAAAATAAATTGTGGAAGATATGTGTGTGATGCTGAAAAATTATTTTGTTGAAAGCTGTGCCTTTTCTGGAGCTTTTATGACAAGAGAAGCTGTGCCTTTCTGGAGATTCCAATGTAAAAAGAAAGCTGTGCCTATCTGGAGCTTTAAAAAAATCATGTTTGAAAATATTGAAATGTTTGTTGCTGAGCTGATTGAATGATGATGGAGACTATTTTCAACAAAGGGGAAGTGAAGGAGATCATATTTGAGTGAAAATTAGAATCTTGCAATTTTGCTTCAATAAGAGCCAAGCCTTCCTTTTTCAGCCTCAGAACTTTTAACATCTAAATCCTACCAACCGGAAGCCACAGAACAACCCTGAAAAGTCCTCATGAGAAACACATGTCCTTGACTCACATCAGGTTGAGAAGTAGGAATTTATCAAACCTATGGTGACTCTTGTGTGAGTTTGGATGAAAAAAGCCTTGTTCAGCCTTTACATTTGTGAGATGAGAGAAAATTCATGTGAGGTAGGTGTTTTGTGTGCATGGGATAAGAACTGAAGTGGAAATATATTAAAATCTTAAATGGAGAACTTGAAATAACAGTTTTTGATGAGGCATGATATCTTTTTGTTTCTTGAAATTGATTTGATTGATCTCATTGATATGTGTTTTGGATTTGATTTGATTTGATTTTTACTTGTCCAGGAGTCCAAGTGCTAAGTGTGGGGGAATTTATAGAGCAAATATTTTCAATTAATTTATGTTGAATATCATTGTTTTAAACCCACAAAATTGTTCCTCTAAGATGAATTGTTTCATTTCTATGATAATGGTGTTATTTTGAGCTGAATAGTAAAAATTGGTCATTTTTGGATTTTTAACAGTTTTAACATATTTTGGTAGTTTGGCCATAAAATTATCTACACTAATCCAAATTGCAAAATTATTTCTTTTCAAGATTCTATACATCCAGGGATTAATTTACTATTTTTGGACTTAAATCTGAATCGGTAATATGGAAGCTCAAAAGAAGCTCACAAGTTGGCTCAAGAAAACTGTTTTCAGTTTTGCCTAGTTTTGATGTGGGATCCATAACTCATCCACTGTGGGCCCAAAGCTTGTGATATTCGGTGGGTGGACGTGAAAGGAGTTTTGGAGTATCTTTTATGAAGAAAGAACTGAGTTCATTGGCCGTTTATGGGGTCATTAAATCACCCTAAGCCGGAGGATTTCGTTTTGGAGAGTCTGACTGGACAGAATAAATTCTCATAGTAAAACGACCATAACTCTCAGAATACATGTCCAAATCCGCTGGACTGTTTAGGGGACACGACCAAGGGAATTATGAACAACATTCAAGAAGGGATCAATGAGTGAAGCTGTCATTTAATGGGGCTACAACGCGTCGACATTCGGGGGAAGCATTCTGGCTATAAAAGGAGGAGAGCTCCACCCTCTCAAAGCATCCATTCTCCATACATTCTCCACCCCATTCCTTCTGGGACACCAAGAAGGAGAACTTTTCAGTATTATCTTTTATTTATTTTCTTTTTCATAGTTTTTTAATGCCTTCTTCTTCCCCATTCAACTCGATTACCCTTACCATGGTGGGGTAAAATTTTGGAGTGATTGGGGAAGGGTTGGTTTTCTACATTGTAATGCTTGAGTTCTTGGACGCAATTGAATAAATTTCTTTCTTCTTCAAAGTTGTTTTCAATTTCTTATAGCGGATTTTATTATCAAGTTCGATCATCCTTGAATATTAATTCCGTTATTTATTTTTTCCTTGGTAAAATAATCAATATCTCCCTCCACTAATTTCTGGTTTATATACGATGGAATAAACCAGGAATTAGTGGTGAAGTACTCGACGATCGTCAGTACGTGTAAATGGTGTAGTGAACGTTCTTGATTGTTTGGGATAAACAAAACCTGATCGGGTATTTCCCATTTAAATTAAGGATATTCAATGCAACTATTTTACACATGGAAGGAGAGTTGACCAAACCAAGATCTTGGTAAGGTTTTCTCTCACAATAATAATTTCACCAAGGAAGTGAGAGGAAACGATTGTGGAAACTCACTTTAATCAACTAAGAAGAAGAGGTTTTAATTAAATTGAACAAGGATAGAATTATAATTAGGAAAACGACCCTGACCTAATCACCATTTTAATTTCATAGTTTTTCAATCATTTGAAATTCAAATTTCCTTTCACAACATTTTTACCCCCGTTTTAAAGTGACAAACCGTTTTGTGTGCACTCCTCTTCGGGAGACATCCTAGGTCAACCACATTACTACATTTTAACTTAGGAAATAATCATTTTTCCATGCCCTACGACATGCGTGCGTCAGAGGCCCGAGGCGACAAAGCGCAGCGGGAGAGGGACTTGGGACCAAAGAAAGGAGGAGCCCCGTTTCCCACCGCACCCTTCGCTGGCCTTGGGGACCGAAGATGAAAGGAGGAGCATGGATGCTACCTACGATAACAAAAGCTAGGGGATTACACCAAGGTGGCTGACCTATCCCACAAACAAACGCCACTCCAATAAGGAGGATATCATCCCATGCGAGGGGTGATCCCATCCCCATGGAGGCGAGTGGGTGTGGAGAATGTCCAAGGTGGGAGGACCCTAAGTGAAAGGCACGAGGCCATGTCATAGTTTAACGTCAAGTTCTAAGGACGATGGTTCTTGGAAGTTTAACGTCCTGTAGCTCAGACGAGGTGGGTTTGCTCCGCACCCCTAGTAATTACATAACCGGTACCCTCTGATCCTTGTGGGTGGGAAGGAATCAGCAACGCCATGGCGAGGGGGTGTCATGGATGGAACCATCGAGGGGTCAATGTTAGCGTGGCTATGAGAAGAAGCAATATCCATTTGTGTGACTATGTGAAGAAGCATGAGGCAAAGCAACACAACGGGAGGTATCATCCAGGGGACTTTGAAGTTACTTCGTACGAGCCTAGAAGGTTGCACAGGAAAATGGTGCATGATGTGGATTCCTGGGGCATGAAAGGCACCCACGAATGGAATCTATAAGAAGAGAATCGGGCGCTCGTGCAAGTGGACACCCGGGGAGCACCGAGGTGAGGGGCCCTGAGGAATTACGTGCAACCTTCTAGGTTTGCGCGTGAAATTAGTAGCCCTGCGCGAAAAACACCAGGTTGGAACGAAATCAATGATGATTTCATGGAAATGGATACGAGGTTTTGCACACAACTAGGAAGGTTTGCATGCAAGGAATATGAATTGAGCGCAATCTGGAGAGGTTGTGCGCAATGACCGGGGTGCACGCAATTGAAGAGGTTTGCGCGCGATTGGCTGGGGTGCACGCAATGGCAGGGAATTGCGTGCAATTGGTCAGACTGCACACTAGTGAAAGGGATTTCATGCCAGGGGCAGACCCCAAAGGGATTGGAATTCAGTCTTAAACTAATGGAATTTCGTGCGAAGGCAGACCCCAGGGAGACTTGACTCGAAATGAATCGTACCTGAAGGCAATCTTTGTGCACACGGAAGGAGAATTTCACGCATGAGATCCGGTTCAAATTCTTCAGCCCCAAAGTGGAAGGGGGTCACCTTCTATTTATAGGAATCCAGGGGCGTGGAACCCAGGTCGATGTATAAAAAATTGCACGACGTAGGTGGCAGCGTGAAATGTCAACTATGCGGGTCGGGGCGCAAAATATTTCGTGCCCACGCCAAAGGATTTTCACGAATCCCGAAACATTCCGTGCGGGGCATAATTTTCTTTCACACCAATGAATTTTTTTTGTGCGACCCCTCTAGGCCCCCAGATGGGGTCCTCAGATCTGAATATGACTTTGCTTTGTCTTTTGGAAACCTTCTCCAGCCTTTGATCGCTTTTCAGAGTCTACACTCATCATTATTTGGGATTATTTATGTTAAAAATTTTTAGTTGGGGAATTATAAAATATTTCTATATTAAACACCATATATTTTATTTCACTATGGTTATTAATAGAAATAACATGTTTTCCTTTCACCTCTCTCTCTCTACATAAACAAAAGTTTAAAAAATGTTTTTAAGGAAAACTAACTTTGTTTTTCTATTTGGTTAGGAATATTTTTCTTCCATGTCCATATTTTCTTTATAAAATTTTAGACAATGTTTTTTATATCATCCAATGATTGATTAAATTCATTATACCCATGTTTTAATTTATATGAAAAATATTTAAAATGAATCTTTATTTAGTTTTCTGAATGAGGAACTTTTTACTGAAGGTGAAAACATAATCTTTGTTTTAACATACACAACATGAATGGTTACTCCCACCACCAAGTTTACTATTTTCTTCGAATATTCCTTTAAATGTTTCCATGGTTCATTCAAAAGAAAAAAAATCATAACATTTTGAAAATTATTAGATTTTAAATAAGTTATTTCGAAATGAAAAGGGTATTTTCATAAAGAAATGTTTTAGTGACATTTTAAATGTATTTTCATCTATGTCAAAATACTTTGATGAAATTTAATATTTACTAAGTATATACACTAATGATACCATAAAACATATTTCTCTAGATAAATTTTTATCAATTTGACTTGGTGAAGTATTGAAATTCCATTTGATAGTTCTTCCAATAAAGATAATTATTGATTATTAAGGCATATTGATTAAGTTGTATTGTTTATTCATATGAAGAATTCATTAAACTTATTAAGTTATGAGTGGGATCTAAAATTACATAGCCCCTTGATGCAACAATAGGTCTCATTAAACAAAACAAGTTAGGTATTTGGTATGGGGATTATCCATTTATGTAAGATGTCTTAGCATGAGGCCTCAACAATAAGTTTATAATGTCCAACATTATGCATTCCATCAGTATAAAATAAGTTATTGATTTCCATGTGATTATTTGAACGATTATGTTTTCCATGGATAAGTTTAAAGATCATGTGATTATTTATATAGAATTATTTGATCATCATTTATTCCTATGATATTATTCATTCCTTATTTATTCTATGATATCTTCTATTGTACGCATTACCTTACAAGCATCTGATATCCCCTTTTATTTTGTTTCTTTTCCCCATGATTCTAGTAAGTGTTATATGATTGATATATAAGGATATTATATAGGGAATAATTTTTTTCTATAATAAAATACTACATTGTATTTTATGTTTTCAAATATAATGTGAGATCAAATAAGGTATCTAGTTCTAAAAGACTACTATACTATTTGATCCCTCAAGATATAACCACTTATATCTAGTGACAATGTAATAAATTAACCATCAAATATGGGATACTAGGTTCAAGATTGTTACACTGTGGTATAATAGAGATCGACAGTCACCATTGTAAATGGGGGAACTAGTGCAGAAAATGTTTTTTACGTCAGTTATTTTTCATTTTTTACGTCAGTTTTTAGCCAACGTTAATATGGACGACGTTATAAATATTTTTTTACGTCGTTTATTTAAAAACTAACATAAAAAATATAACATCACAGTGTTTATCATGTCGGTTATTAATTAACTGACATGGAAAAACTAGGGGGGAGGGTTTATCCCGTCGGTTATTATATAACCAACGTGATAAATCAGTGAAGGGGTGTTTATCACAATGGTTATATAATAAATGATGTAATAAACCATTTCCCAGACCTTTATCACGTCGGTTATTACATAACTGATGTGATAAACTTCCACGTCATTTATTAAATGACCAACGTGATAAACATCCCCCACACTGTTTTATCACGTCGGTTATATAATAACCGACATGATAAACCCCTAGGAAATGGTTTATCACATCGGTTATATAATAACCAACGTGATAAACCAGTCCAGGGGGGTTTTATCACGCCGGTTATTAAATAACCAACATGATAAACCATTCCACAGATGTTTATCACGTCGGTTATTCAAATAACCGACGTGATAAACCCTTCCCCATTCCTTTATCATGTCGATTATAAAATAACCTATGTGGAAGACCAATTTTGTTTTTAAATGGAATGCAGTCCTCTGCTCTCCCCAAAAACAACCAGAAAGAAAATAAAGAATTCGTACCACAAAAACATAAGTATACCAAAACAAGAACCGAAGCAAAATTAAGCATTTAAATTGATAACATTTAAAACTTACCCCACTGGACATCCCCCCACCACCCCCTGAACAGCCCCCCTCACCCCACTGGATAGCCCCCACCACACCCCTGGACTGCCCCCCGACCCCCTAGACATCCCCAAACACCCTGGGACAACCCCCCACCATCATGTATACCCCCCACACCCTGGACAACACTCCCACACCCCTGGACATCCCTCCCACCCCCCTCACCCCACTGGACAACCCCCACCACACCCTTGGACTACCCCCGACCCCCTGGACAGCCCCAAACACCCCTGGACAACCCCCCACCCTCATGTATACCCCCCACCCCCTGGACAACACTCCCACACCCCAAGAAATCCCTCCCACACCCCTGAAATAGACCAAAAAGTTACCAAAAACAAACCAGACCCCCCTAACCCCACTGGACATCCCCCATAACACCCATAGACACCGCCACACCCATGGATATCACCACCACCCCTGGAAATACCCCACCCTCTTGTATACCCCCCACGCCCCTGGAAAGCACTCCCACACCCCTGGACAACACTCCCACATCCCTGGACAACCCTCCCACACCCCTGAAACAGACCAAAAAGTTACCAAAAACATACCAGAACCCCCTCAACCCACTGGACAGCCCCCACCACACCCCTGGACACCCCACCACACCCCTGAACACCCCCAAACCCCTGAACTACCCCCAAAACCACCCCCTGGATAGCCCCCAACACCCCTGGACAACCCCCACTCCATGGACACCCCCACCCCTAGACTTCCCCACCACCCCCTGGACAGCCCCCAAACCCCTGGACACCCTCACACCCCTGGACTACCCCAACCCTGGAAAGCCCCCAACAACCCTGGAAACCCCCCCACCATCTTGGACTGCTCCACCACCCCCTGGAAAGCCCCCTTCACCCCACTAGACAGCCCCTCCCCCCCACACCCCTGGACACCCCCACACCCCTGGACTGCCCCCGACCCCCTGGATAGCCCCCACACCCCTGGACATCCCCACCACCCCCTGGAAAACTCCCCCCACCCCTGGACAACCCCACCCTCCTTTATACCCCCACCCCCTAGAAAAAACTCACACACCCCTGGAAAAACCTCCCACACCCCTGAAATAGACAAAAAAATTACTAAAAACAGACCAGAACCCCCTCACCGTACTGGAATTCCCCCACCACACCACTGGACACCCCCACCCCTGGACAACCCCCCACCCTCCTGGACACCCCCACCTTCCTAGAAAACCTCATGGACACCCCCTCGGGGGGCATGCCGCTAGAAGGTACTCATCACTCCCACATGCGAAGCTTGATCTCTCAAAATGTTTCACATACAGGAGTGATGAATACCTTCCAGCAGCGTTCAGCCCCCCGAGGGATGGCGACGCCTCCTCTCCCACCCCCTAGACTACCCCCATCCCCATGGACACCCTGGACCTCCCCACCCCACTGGACAGCCCCCCCACCCCACTGGAAAACCCTCCTACACCCCTGGAAACCCCCCTCACCCCACATGACACCCCTGGACACCCCCTGGACAGCCTCCCACTCCCCTGGACATCCCTTCCACCCTCCTGGAAATGCTCCCACCCCCTGGTCTGCCCCCCCACTCTCATGGACACCCATGACCCCCCACCCCACCGGAAAACCCTCCCATACCCCTGGACACCCCCACCCCACTAAACACCCCCCACACCCTTGGAAGCACTCCCCCCAGACCAGAATCCATACCAGAAAAACCATCATAAGTAGATCAAAACAAGAAGTATAGAAAAATTAAACATTCACATATATAACATTCAAAACTTACACTGTCAACTTAAAAAAAAACTATATCCAACCTAAACGACTTCCAAATACACAATTACAATTACGATATTCAAAATTACATTTTACATTACAAACAACTAAAATTCAATCAAACCTGTAAAATAATTTGACCACTCCACTTGGAAGTGTTTGATGTCTTGAGCAGTATAGGGTTGAGGGTCATCAAATATCTACAAATGAAAAGGATATTAGTTAATGTGTATAATGAATAAATCAAATTGAAATATTATGGAAAAGTTTAAAAGGAAATCTTACCAGGTCAAAGTTCACAACTGTCCTAGTTGTTATTATTTCATACATAAATCTTAACATATAATATCCGCATTCAATGATGCCTTGTTGTTCATGAAAATTCTGTTTGAATGAGTGTAAATTAAAAATTGTTTTTACGTAATAAATCAAAAAGTACAAATTTTAAATGGATATTTACCTTTGTATTTACATATTTGATATTTTCACTCCTTTTCTTTGTTTTTTTCGAAATTAGATCCATCCCCTATTAGAGAATAATACGAATGGGGTAAATTTAAAATTCATTATAATATATAAAACCATTGATAAATTGAAACTTAATTTTCTAATATATTCTTAAAACTGTCCCGTACATCATCATGGACAGAGCATATCCAATAAAGTGCTTTCTCCTTTGGGAAAAAACCCCTAACATCCAATGATCACTGATAAAAGAAAATTTAAGGTTAGTGGTTTTTTATGTTAGAAGATAATTAACTCTTTGAGAGAGATGTGTTTCATACCTCTCACAAAAAGGCATCATCCAATATTGTGTGACTATATTCTGTTTAAGTCTTTCAGAAATATAAATCATTGTTTGTTCCTCATACAATTCACATGCTTCATGGGAAATCAATTGCAGGTCCATGAATCCATATACATCTATCAGCTCATTCCTCTCACAAATTTTATAAAGATACCTAATAAAAAATATACATAAGTATACATTTTTAATAAATATAACGCAGGGAAAAGGTGTCAAGACTTACATAGAAAAAATTTGCACCACGTTGATGCCCAAATTATCTCTAGTAACAAGCTCCATGATATCAATTTTCATAATACCCAAAGTTATTGCACGTCCACAAACATGAGCTTCCATTGGAACTCATAATGACCCACCAAAAAATTTGAATATCTTGACAATCTGTCAAGATTGCTAGAATCTGTATCTGATGTCATAGCCATTTGTCTTTGTTGTTGTCTATACAGTATTTATTTACCTTTGTAGTATTCCTATAAAAATAAATAGAAAAATATATTAGTTTTCAAATGATAAAAAACTTTAATAAAAAAATAAAATATAAGATATAACATTCATACCTCTATGGTAATGAGTCGAAGAAGTCTGAATGGACAAATTAAAAAATGGCTGACACTATGTCCAACTGTCGTCACCTCATCTGTAGGTAATGGTACTCGAGATGATCTATCTATAATATCTAGTACAGTGATCCTCTGATTCTCTTCCTCTAATTTTTGATGATGAACTGTATCTCCTATACAATATACCAACCCATATGAAACTATATGATGTTAAGGATCATCAACATACAACTCGTAATAAGTAGGAAGCTGTGGTGGAGGAGTAGGATAAAAAATGGGGTCCACAAGCTGAGATGGGGGAGTGGGAGCTACTCGAGGAGGTGGAGGATAAATAATGGGGTCTGCAGGGGGAGGTGGAGAAGTGGGAGCTGTAGTCTGAAATTGTTTTTTCATGTCTTCAAACATAGACTGTACTGACGCTCTAATATTTTCCTCCATAGTCACATTAATATTATGAACTTCAGCCTCCAAGGATTTTATTTTTTTTATAAACACCCTCAATATTAGAATCTGAAGAATGTGGAAACAATTTTCGTACTGATACACCTGCCGAATATCCTCTTACACGACCAGGATGTTCGGGCTTTCCCAATGCTATAGATAAAATATATTGCCTCCTAGTAGCAGTAAATGCCCCATGTGAGCTTTGGTCCTCAAGAGAGTCCTGTATTAATTAATTGAACATTTATGTAATGATTGAAATTATATTAAGAAAATAGTCAACTTAAATAAATAAAATAGATATCTTACAATCCTCTCAGCTACGATTCTTGATTATTTCGAAAGATATTGCCCTTTTTTCCCACCCGATATCTCTTCCATTTTTCATGTCTAGATGGAGGGGATGAAGGGGCCACCTCTCCAGAGCTTAAAGACTCAGCTCTTAGTTTTTTAAATTTTTCCGCCATCATTTGTTCTTCCAAAAATTCATACCCTCCCTGAGATAAACTATGAGGCTATACATTTTTAGATTGGATCTCCAGATGAGCTTTCCTTGTTTGCTGTAAATTAATAATAAGAAATCATTAAAAAATCATTAATAAGATCATTTATATAAGAAATATTATAAAAGTTTACATTTCCCTTACCAAAAATGACTATTTTCTTCTACTTTCAACAAACTATCTCCATGTGTCTTCATTTGTAAAAGGATATATACGACATGGATTTTCATGCTCCTATGACCAAAAATGAAATCAGACGAGAGGGTTGATTTGAAGTCCCTCCATCTCCTAGAAGCCATCGATAAGCATTTCTTCCTGACTCCTCCAGTGTCAGGAATATCAAATGTCATCTGATAAAGAATAGGTTAAACATATTATATATACTAGAAAAATTTAAAGAATAGTCAAACAATAGCAAAATATCTTACCAAAATCATCTCCCAAAACTGAGAGATTATCGCTTTATCCACACTTCTCCAGTCATCATACAAAATGCTTACTTTTATCTTAGCCTGAGTTGATACAAAACTCTTAAAATATTTTGCATTTGGAACTCTAGGAATATAATCATCATCAAACTCAACGAGTATCCTATGATCCTGCATACGGGAAAGTGCTAATTTTGGTAAACGTGTGCACCCATGTTTACCAACTCTTGAAATCTTTTTCGTAATAAGAGCACATGAGGAATATTGGGGAACATCAATAGGAGCATGTGAATGTTCCTCCCCAGAGGTATGACTAATATGCTCATCTCCAGAATCATGTGGTTGATCAACTGAATGATCTATCATTATCCTTCAAATAAAAAAAACAAATATCAGTTCACAATTATAAAAATTAAAATATTTTAATACTACTGTAATCCGAAAATAGAAAATTGCACTAAGTTACATAATAGTAAACATTGTTAATATGGTAAGCATGCTAAACAATGGTAAAGATGGTAAAGATGGTAAAGATGGTAAAGATGGTAAACCTGGTAAACATGGTAAAGTAATTGTCACTGAACAAAAATAATAGATATATAATTAATGTAATGGTAAACATGATACATTAAACTAAAAAAACTTAAAACAAACAAAAACTTATACTTATTTTGTTTTAATACATGTTTTAATAAAGAAAAAACTTACAATATCTAACATTTTATGAAAAAAATAAATGTAAACAAGAAATATACATATGTTACCTGTAATTTTAGGAATGTAAAAATTAATTGTTTTCCCAAATTCCTTCATCATGATCGTTCCTTATGGAATAAACCATGTATTCAACATGCTTATCATTATGTTTTGTTAATCTTTCCATGTAAGTAGGGATCTCACATAAATTATAATCTTCATCAAGTTCATCCTCACCAACATATTGATTTTTCCCTTGTAAAACAAAATCCCACCACATATCTGATTGATCTACTACATAGAAAATTTGTTTTTCATGTGTTTCCATTATAAAATAATCATCTGTGTCTTCCAGTCAATTCAAATTAACAAGTGTCATTCCAAATTCATCGTGTCTGACACTGTTGTTACCGATAAACCATTTACAGTTAAAAAAATGAACTTTAATTTTAAAGTAATCAACCTACCATATGTCTTAAATCACTCCATAATATCCACTTGATACAGAAATTGGGTTTTTTCCCTTTACACTCAAAAAATGCATTGCTTCTACAAACACCAATACACCACTATTCTGAACTGCACTTCTATTGTCTTGAGATTTCATATGAAATGTATAGCCATTAATGTCATATCTGGACCATGTTATCACATTTAAACATGGACCAAACACTATCCATTTTAATGTCTCTGATACATCTGATCTACCAAGAAAGATCTTTTTAAATCATGACAAAAATGTTTTGTTGTTCTCATTCAAAATCCATATTTCTTTCTTCTTTGGATGACATTGTTTCAACTCATTAATATGCAATGTAATATACGGTTGAACATCAGCTATATTTTTCAAGATGTATGATTCTAACTTCTTCATCTGTTCAGCTGACAATGATTTTAATTTCAAGCCACGAATCCCCTTTCCCTCATTATTAACTCATTCATGGAGAGATGGAGGCAAACCTATGTGCTGCGCCGTAGCCAAGTAGCTCATACAAAACTCTGCAACCTCCTCAGAAATATAATTTTCAATAATGGAGACTTCAGGTCGATATATATTCTTAACATACCCCTTCAATATTTTCATATAACTTTCAAAAGGATACATCCAAAAAAGATATACAGGTCCACAAGGCTTTATTTCTCGAACCAGATAAATCATTAAATGCACCATTATATCAAAAAAATTTAGCAGAAAAGACATTTCCAATTGACAAAGTATAAAAATTGCATCCTTTTCCAAAATGTTCAAAGCATTCACATCAATCACCTTATTAAAAATTGAATTAAAAAAATAACACAACTTCATTATAGTCTTTCTGACACGGATGAGAAATATTACATGCAATGCAACTGGTAGAATTTGTTGCATCATGACATGACAATCATGTGATTTCATACCTATCAAATTCAAGTCCTTCAATGAGACAAATTTTTTACATTTGAAGAATAAACTTGAGGCACTTTGATATCACGAAGACACTAAAAAAATCTAATTTTCTCCCTCTTCGATAATGTATGAAAAGTCGACAGAAGAAATGTTCGTCTTCCTTTAGGAGTGGGAGCTAACTCCAAATGTATTCCTATTGATAGTAAGTCTAATATTGCATTCAACCCATCTTTTGTATTTCCTTTAATATCTAGCAATATTCCAATCAAACAATCAAAGATATTCTTCTCCACGTGCATGAAATCAATATTATGTTTAACTTCATGATATCTCCAATATGGTAGCTCAAAAAATATTGACCTTTTCTTCCAAATATGTCTATCATTACCATATTTTTGTGTCTTTCCCAATGTCACATCAAGGTTTTTCACCCTCTCAAAATACAGATCAGGGGATAAAGGTTTTTGAGCAATATAAAATTCTTGTGAGTCATTGAATTCCTTTTTTAGTCTTCTATAAGGGTGATCCATAGGCAAAAACTTTCAATGACCCATGTACACTGTTTTCCTCCCATGATGCAATTGACAATATGAAATCTGTTGTTCGTAAATTGAACATGATTTATGCCCTTTAACACTGTATCCAGAAAAATTTCCATATGTTGAGAAGTAATTTATAGTGAACAAAAGGACTGCATGTAGTTGAAAATATTCCATTTTATAAGAATCATACACCCTAATACCATCATCCCATAAAAGTTTCAAATCATCAATCAATGTTGACATGTAAACATCAATATCATTGTCGGGTTGCTTCAGACCAGAGATCATTATACTCAACATGACATATTTGCGGTTCATACAAACTTCAGGAGAGAGGTTATAAATTACCAATAAAACAGGCCATGAACTATGTGTTCTACTGAGGGTTCGGTATGGATTCATTCCATCTATGCACAACCCTAGTCTGAGATTTCTAATTTCATTTCCAAATGTAGAATATTGCTCTCAATTTTCTTCCATTATAGGCAATCAGCTAGATGACATATTTTTCAATCACATAACCTCTCATCAGCATTCCATCTTAACCTTTTTGCATCATGTGAATTGGAAAATAAACATTTGAAACGATGAATTATAGGAAGATAACAAAATACCTTTGAAGGTATCTTTGTAATCTCTACATCAGCCTATGATTTTTCTTTCACCTTATACCGTGATGTCCCACATTTAGGATACTCTGACAGAAATTCATATTCCTTCCTATATATAATACAATCATTCGGACATGCATGTATTTTATTGTATCCCAATCCCATCGGGCATAATATTTTCTTGGACTTATAATGTGAATCTAGAAGATCGTTATCTTTTGGAAGAATGTCTTTCATCAATTGTAGTAGCTCTGTAAAACTTCTGTCACTCCATCCATGTTTCTCCTTCAGGTTAATCTATCTTAACACAGCCGACAAAACCGTAAAATATGTACAACCAAGATATAATGATTTATCAGCATCACCATATAGATGCGCAACTGTCAGTTCTATCTCAATTTGTTCTGCTAAAATATCGCGAATCATTTCTTCAATTCCATCGGAGTTACCATATTGCGAATCATCATCATCAGTAAAATTACGTCCAGTTTCACCATCCCAAATACAAGGTCTATAACTTATATTAAAACCATGACAAATCATATGATCTTTTATCTCTATACTTTTCAACTTCTTCATATTCAAACATTTCAAGCATGGATAGAAAAAAATGTCACTACTTGGAACATTTCTTTTAGAAAATTCCAAAAAGGCATCAACACCTTCCTCATATTCATTTCTCATTCGATGTTCCATAATCTAACTTCGAATCATTATTACCTATAACAAATACCAACATTATACATCTTTTTAAGATAAGTAAAATATATGTTTATATGAAAAAAATCATAATTTTAATGTATTTTTTTTAAATATAAAACAAATCTATGCGTATTTGAAAAAATATGCTTGAATATGATTTTAAAAAGAAAATATAGTTAGATATAACAGTTTTAAATTCCATTGAATCAAAGAAAACCATGGGGCCTCCAATAGTTAATAGAAAATTGTAGAAAATGGAGTAAACCTGAGAATCAAATCAAATTTAAAATAAAAAACTCAGATAGAGAAAATCACAATGTAAATCCAATCATCACGACACAATGGCGTCAGGATAACTACACATATTTGAAAACCACGACATATTCTCCCCCATAACCCATAATTTTATCATAGTTGATGTCTGGTCAAAATATATATAACCAAATAGAATCATATTTCAACACTAATATCCATGAAACTATACAATCATCATGTCATAATATCACAAACCACGATGTAGTAGTCAATACCAACTGTCACTTATCCACCACCCCCTTGGACACCCCCTGGACACCACCATCCCCTTAGACAGCCCCCACCCCTGGACACCACCCCCACCCCCTTGGACACCCCTGGACACCACCACCACCTTGGACAGCCCCCACCCCTGGACACCACCCCCACCCCCTGGACAACCCCCACCCCTCTAGACAGTACCCCCACCCCTCTAGAAAGCACCCCCACCCCTCCTAAAGACCACCCACCCCTACCCCCTTGGACACCCCCTGGACACCCCCAACCCTCTGGACAGTCCCCATCCCTCTGGACAGCCCCCCACCCCTAGACACCCCCACCCCTCTAGACAGAACCCCCACCCCTCCTAGACACCACCCCCACCCCTACCCCCTTGGACACCCCCCTAGACACCCCCAACCCTCTATGTAGCCCCCACCCCCAGAAAACCCCCCAAACCCTCTGGACCAACACCCAACCCCTTGGACAGCCCCCCACCCCCTTCGACACCCCCACCACCTTGGACCCCCCATGGACACCACCACCCTTGGACAACCCCCCACCCCTCTGGACAGCCCCCTCACCCCCTGGAAACCCCCCACCCCTCTAGACATCACCCCCACCCCTCCTGGACACCACCCCCACCCCCTACCCCCTTGGACACCCCCTGGACACCCCCAACCCTCTGGACAGCCCCCACCCCCGGAAAACCCCCCAAACCCTCTGGACAGGCCCCCACCCCCTTGGGTAGCCCCCACCCACCCACCCCCTCGGATAGCCCCCCCACCCCCTTCGACACCCCACCCCCTTGGACCCCCCCCCACACCCCTGGACTGCCCTCAACCCTCTGGACAACCCCCAACCCCCTAGACAGCCACCAACCCTCTTGACAGCCCCCTAGAACCATGTGATTTTAACCTCAAGCTACTAGTTTTGGCATATCTAGGGATTTTAACCTCAAGCTACTAGTTTTGGTATCATGCCATTATTCAAAATGAGAACCATGAGCTATATATCCAACTAGTATAAAATGATCTATTATGCAATGAATCGGGTTTTAATATCATATGAAGACTTATAATAGTCCACTAAAATAAGTGACACAAATAGATTAAGGAACAACATAAAGTGACACCCAAAATAGAAACAACCAAGGATCCAAAACAAACATTCCACCATGAAAAATCATATATACTTATAAAATAAATCACACTGGTACATGGAATGGGTGTATCACAATGGTTTACATATAAATTGTAGTAATATAGGTGAATGAGATCATTAGTTGTCAATGACAACAAAAATTACCATCAATGTCGGGCATCTGTGAAACAAAAAAAATGAAATAGAAGTAGGTGAGGATTATGTGAATATTGCGAGTCGATCTAATAGATCTGGTGATATTAAATAATATGATGATGGAAAAATGAGGTAAGAGGGTTCTAAATCAAAGAATCTTACCTAGTTTAAACAAAAAAACTGCAAAACATAAATATAGACTATTTGAAAAAAACAAACGAAATAAAGTCGTGGGAGGCTTACCTGAGTGTTGCGAGTGGAGATGATAGATTCAAGGAGAGTAAATATGATAAAATATGGTGGTAAAACTAGTTTAATGAAATGAGATTGAAGAGTCGATTAGGGTTTTCCGTGTGAGAGAGACGAGTCACCGATCTGTCGATCAAAAAATAATAAATGACAATCCACAGGGCATGTTAATTTTTTAATTATTTTATAATGTCGGTTATTTAATAACCGACGTTATAATTTTTTTTTACATTTATAACATTGGTTATTATAATAACCAACATTATAAATGTATTATATACCGCATTTTTTACGTTGGTTATTTTATAACTGACTTAAAAAAAGCTGCGTGCTGGTCTTTTACGTCGGTTATTCTATAACCAATGTAAAAAACACATTAGAAACAATAGTTTTACATCGGTTATTTTATAACCGACATAAAAACTACTGAGTGTTGGTTTTTTACATCAGTTATAATATAAACGACATTAAAAATTCTGTGGGTTAGGTTGTTACGTCGGTTATCAATTAACCGATGTCAAAAAGGCCTTAGATGCCGCCTTTTTTAGGTCGGTTATTTTATAACCGACGTAAAAAATTCATAGATACTTCGTTTTTATGTCGGTTATTTGATAACCGATATAAAAAATTTACTATTTTTATTTTTTAAGTCGGTTATAAAATAACCGATGTAAAAAACCACATATCACGGATTTTCACGTCGGTTTTATATAACCGACATAAAAAATGGTGATGTTAAAAACGTTTTCTGCACTAGTGGGGAGCTCTAAAAAGATAGAGGATAGTGAAATTATAATAACTGAATGGATTCTTCTTTAAAATGAAATTGGGGACCTCATGCATGGTGATCAGGAATAAAAATAGTGATTAGTAATTAGAACAGTGATTCAGATTATAGGAGAGTTGACATCTATAATTATTCCTTACTAACTAGTTTTTTCTATTGAAGTGTAATTCCTATAACTTCCAATTGTAATGGAAATATTAGTAGTGATTCTCTCATGGATATAGTACACATGGTCTAAACCACATAAATTCAAGTTTACTTTCCTTTATAACCTTTTCTTGAATTCTTGTGTGGTGTGAGTTATCTTGAGTGTGTATGAGGTTGACTTAGTGCGGTGAGTAAGGTGTAAGGATTCCTATCTTCCAATACACTAATATGAGGTATTACTTCAAGATTACCCGATTTTTCCATTATGTGGAATCATCTAGTAGTTGTAAATCCGGTGATTTAATTATAGGGAAGATTCCAAATATATGGTATTAGAGCTTTTGGTTCAATTATCACTCATCAACACACTTTGAGGGAGCTATGGTAATTCTCAATTTTACCTTGATATTATTTTTGGTTTCAGTGGGAGTACTGTCATCGAAAGGTATAATGTTCGATAAAGGTAATATCCTTGTTTATATGTTTTATGGGAAAAATTTTAGCTTCAAAAGAATAGAGATAGATGATTATGTTATTCAAAAGGACCCGGATGGTCTATTGATTGGAGTTCATCTTAAAATAATATAGAAATCATAATGGGAACGATTGGATATGAAGGTTCTTGGGGTGGTGATGATGTCATTGGAATGAAATGTGAACTTTAACATCTAGGAAGTGAAGAAAATGATTGAGATCATGAAGTCCCTATAGATATGTACTAGAATCCAATGACACTTAAGTGTTTGTGATGTGAAGGTTGTTCATCATGAGGCTACTGGAAGGTAGGAAAATGACAGATCATGTGAAAACCATCAATATGATCTAAGGGAAGATGAAATAAGTAAATATGAAATTTAAAGATGATGTATAGGAAATTTTACTATTTCCATCACTATCAAATTTATGGGATGAAATGGTAATGATAATGATCAACCATGTGGGAAGATCTAATTGGTATTTGAGGATGGTTGGAACTTGATCTTTAATGATAAAATTAGACATAGGGAAGTCTAAGAACCATTAGAAAGTGTGATCAATATTTATGGATGATGATGATGAACCCATAAAAGATTTTGGAAGAAAAAATTGGAAAATAATTCAAAAGAGAGAAGCTAAATGAAAATTGGTTAATCAAGGTCTTAAATGCTAGAAATGTGGGAAAGGGGGATATCTTCAAAGGAATTATAGGATTGAAAAAGAGGATTATAGAAGGGATTCAACTTATGGAAGTTCAAATTCCATAATTAAAACTAAGAGAAGCTACAAATTGTTTCTAAGTGTCAATATTCTAGTGTAATCACGAGTGATTAACTGAGGAGAATCATTCCACTCACTGGAAGATCATGCATGCATGTAGAATTATGTGTTTGAAATGTTTGAAAAAGTACACATGGAAGATTATAAGGATATAGAGATAGTTAGGAAATGAGATATTAATGTATGGATAAATAAAGAAATATTCTTTTAGTTGAACTAACTAAGACACATCCCAAGGATATGGAATAACTTAATTTCCATAGGATATATAGATGAGTTTAGCTATTAGACTATCTTTTTAGATGGAGTTTGGAAGGTGACTTGAGGATCCATGGTGGTTTCATAAGGAGTAAAATATGGGACCATGTATCTGAATATAATATTATATGGATTTATAATTGTTGGAATTTCAATATATGATAATCCAAAGTTGTGGAATTATAGGCTCAAACATCTCGGTGAGAAGAATATGAAAGTTCTAATTACAAAAGGAATATTAAATATCTCTCACTCTGATATAGAAATATGTGATAGTTGTGTACTTGGGAAGAAGATTAGAGAATCCTTCAACTTGAATAGATGGAATACCAAATCCTAGAAGATAGAACCAATTTACTCAAACATTTAATGATATACTCTAGTCTGATCTCATGGTGGTCCTCTTTAATTTATAGCTTTTAGATTTATTTTCCGCACTCATTCAACAAAATTCCATGGAAGAGAGATAAAAAATCCAAAATTTAAAATAACTAAGGTTTGAAAACAATGGTGAATACAAAGTTAAAAACTTTGATAACGTTTTTTAGAAGAAGGGGATCAGGATAGAGAAGACTATGCTCGAAATACTGTAGCAGGACAATGTGGAAGAGTTAATGAATTGGATGTTTAATGAGAAATAACACAACATGATAGTTCACTTAGTAATTTCCAAGGTGATTTAAGTGGAAATAGTGAATACACTGGAATACCTCATCATAAAGAGTCTATCTGCTCCATTGGGATAGGAAGTGTCATAAAAACTATATTTTGGAAAACAACCAAAAGTTAGCCACATGAAAATTTTCAAAAATGTCACTTATGTTCATGTTAATCAAAAGGATAAATATAAACTCAATACTAAGTCCAAGATACGTTTCTTTGTGGATTTTGGTGATGAAAATTTTATATTTCGACTCTGGGATGATGATCAATGAATGATAATCATGAGTCAAGATGATATCTTCAATTAAAGGGTTCTATAGAAGGACTGAAACTTAGTTGAGAAGGAAGTTGAGAGTAAGGCATCAACTTACCAAGTAGAAGTTGATCTAAACATGAGTAATAGATAGAGACAAGTTATAATGGGTTCAGATGGAAACACTAGAATTCCAGACAATAGATAAGTGGAAAATATACCAGAGAGCTCTAGGGATACATAGTCTCAAGTGGGTGTACTAGAAGAAAGTGATCCAAAAGTCAGAGCACCAGAAGTGGAAGTGCAAGATAAATCTAAGCCATAAGTTGAATTATAGAGATATATCAGAGTCTAAAAATTGGTTTAGAGGTTTAGATCAGACATGAACTTCTTACTTCTTATGGATAGTGGAGAACCAAAAAGTTCAAATGAAGTAACCAATCTTGGAGACTCTGTACAATGAGAGTCAATGATGAAAGAAAAAATGTGTTCATTGGATACTAACAGAACATGATAGTTGATTGAGTTACCATTGGATAAAAGATCACTTGAGAATAAGTTAGTTTTCTATTTAAAGGAAGAAGAAGATGGTAAGATAATGTACAATGTGTGACTAGTGGTGAAGTAGGTTCTACAAAAGGATAGAATTGATTTCTTTGAGATTTTATCACTAGTAGTTAAGTATTATACCATAAGGAAAATGTAAAACATAATTTTTTATGATAAAATTTACTTAGAGAATATGGGTGTGAAGACAAACTTAATTCAAAGAAATTTGGAGTAAGAGATTTACATGATGCATCCAATGGAATTTATAGACAATTTGATCTGGAACTTGGTGTATAATCCTACAACTTGAAGTATGTTCTAAGGTGGTGGAATCATAATTTTGATGATTTAGTATAGGATAAAGGATTCAAATAGTTCAATGCAGATCATTATTTCTACCATAAGGTATAAGATATTGGGACATCCATCACACTTATCCTATATGTGGATGATATATTTCTTACTAGGACAGACATTAAGAGGATTCATAAATTAAAGGAATATCTATTTGGAATTTTTGAGATAAAATATCTCGAATAGGCCAAGGAGATATTGGTCATGATGATCAAGAGTTATAGAAAATCTAGGACCTTGGTGTTATCTCAAAGATACTATACTAGGAAAATATTTGAGAGGTTTGGGATGCCCAGATGTAAGTCAGTCTCAAATCCATTGGCTGAAAACTTCAAATTTTCCAAGGTGAATGTGACTAAGACATATGATGAAGAAGTATACATGGAAAAAGTTTTGTTTTCATTATCATTTGGAATTCTGATATAAACTATGATATTCACTAAACTATACATTTAATTTTTAGTTAGAGTTGTGAGTGGATTAATGTCTAATCTAGGAAGGGAACACTTAGATGCTATAAATGGATCATATGGTACTTGAAGAGATCAAAAGATACAAAATTTTTCTTTGGTATGTATGATCCATTATGAGGTTACATTGATTTGGACTTTATTAGGGATTTATACAATCCAAAGAGTACTTTAGGGTTTGTGTTTACCTATGGAGGAATGACAGTTGGTTAGATATTATAAATACAAATAATTATTAATTTTTCTACAATATAAGTAGGGAAGGAGATAATAAATTTGATTCATCTTTTATAGAATCTCATTAGAAGTTATGATATTGGATTTTTATTCTATGATAATAAAAGTGCAATCAATTTGGCTTAGAATCCAGAATTCTATCTGAGGAAAAACACACAAACATGAAAAATCACTTCATTAAAACACTATTGGAGGAAAATGTTATGCATTTATAGAAGACAACCAAAAAAAATCCATTGGACATTTTTTACCAAGGTTTTAGTCTAAGAAAGTATGAAGAAACATTGCACCTCAATTAATTTTTTGTAACATATAGAGAAAGGAGAACAATACTTGTTGTGGCAGTGGAAGAGTTGTTTAAGCATAGTGTTAGAGAGTTTCTATAGGTTCCCTAAAGAATTATTCATATAGGAGATTTTTGGGATGTGATGTATGATTTAGTTCAATGTATATTTATAGATTCGAATGATATCACTATCCTTGGGTTTAGGAAGTGGAAAAAGAACTATCTAATGAATAGTAGGATGATCGTATGATGAAATTGTCTAATGAACATGTGCACTTTTTATAGTCTGGATAAAAGGAAAATGGGAGTTACTAATGAAAGTGTAACTTTTTTTTCACTAAGATAATAATTCAGATTCATAGGGATACTAGAGATCAATAATTACCATTCTAAATGATGAGACCATTGAAAAGATAGGAGGGTGATGCAATTAGAATGACCAACTAGATTTTTACTTAAAGGGAAAGTGGAGACCTCATGCATAGTGACTAAGAATCATATGTAACACTTTGAGATATAAAATAATATTTTCCTTTAATATTTATTTCTTCAAATAGATTTCTTCACATGAAACACTAAAACACAACAAACCATAACAAACCACAAAACATTATATAACCCTTAAGATGTAGTCGTAGAATTGGCAGGTAAAAATAGATCTAACCAAATTATGAAATATATATAAAAATAAAAATAAAATTCATAATTAATACCAATTGATTGATAAAGATTCAATTAGTGTAGCTAAATAACAAATGAAACTAATTTGTGTTTTTAAATGTAACCCTTATAAAATTGTATTTTATATAATTTATTTTATGATACTAAATATATTATGAATAAAAGATATTATTTGGTTTTGGATTGATTTTAAAGCATATAAAATTTATTTGTTTTATAATAAACCAATTTATATCATAAAAATAAAATAAATTTATAATTTTACACTACACATAAATTTTATGCTTAAAAACACACTTTTTCTAAAAATGGGTTTGTACGCGTTACATGTGATAATATTAAAATTGAGTTTTATTATACATAGAAAATTTTATATGATAAAACAATTTTCAAATTTGTAACTGTTTGGTCCAAATTATTTAATAAGGGATATTTTATTTTTTTTCATAAAAAATGATTTACTTAGGTAAAAAATAGTTTCCACGGTAAAACCAAATGATAAAAGTGAAAATTTTAAGATTAAATGACATAAAAAAATGTTTAAAACATGTGTTTAAATGAATTATTGAGGTATTATCAACCTTATATCATCATAAATTCCATTATTGTCTATTTTGAAGTCTTATTGACATCTTAAAAATGCCCTCTCTTTATATTAAGTTGAAATATTTACTAAAAAGTCATTATCACAACTTATAAAAGGAGACTCTCAACACCCCTTCAAAACCACCCTAAAAATTAATTTTCCTCTTTAAAATTTACCCTTTTTTCCTTACCATATAATCATTTTCATTTTTCTTTATCCTCTGGTCACATGATATTGTCTCAAGACCTCAATTTCCTAGGAGTCTTCCAAGGGAAATCCCAAGTCCTCAACGTGAGTACCTTTTTCCTATCTTATTTTTTTTAATTTCTTAATTTCCCAAATATAATTTTCTAATTACTATATAATTACATTATTATTGTTTTTATACTAAATTATATTATTTTAAGGGAATAAATAATAACCACCTTTCCCCTTTTATATTAATAAAAATGAAATCGTTATTCATGCATTGTGCAGACCACCATCTCCATGAAGGGACGAATTCCATTTTTCACTAATGAATATATTAACTAGTTATAAGGGTGAAATTGAAGAATAAATTTGAAATATATTATATAATTATTATTATGAATATATAAATTAGAATCCACCTTCTTTCCCTTTTATTCTTCAAGAAATGTAAATGTTAACCTTGTGTTTCATGGACTACCACCTCCATGAAATATGTAACCCATTTTTCATCTACTTTATTTATAATTTATTAAAAATTATTCAAATCAGATTCAAATCCTTAAAATTATCTAAATTATATAATTAATCTTTTTTAATAATTATTTTATTCCAAAATAAACCACTTTCATAATCATAATCATCCATTAATTATGGTATGTTCATGTTTGGGTCTATCTGACCACTTTCTTAAAAAATATTATAAAATACTATAATATATGACTTTGAGAACTTAATTAATGAAAATATATAATATAAAAAATAAATAAATATTTTATTTTGGTTCTGTAATGGTAACCTTAATTTTACGCTCATTAATTAATATACCAATGTCCAGTCATTTAAAATCACCGAAATATGATCATCATTGATTTCATCTTTAAGGATTGTAACCGAAAATCACATAGAATGAAATTATAAAATTATAAATAAATACAAAAATTAATTTTAGTAATTCTATGATATGGGAATTATAAACTTTGTGAGAATAATGAAGAACAACACCACTATTTCGAAACCTATTCAAAATGATCAAGATTACTCACACCTGATACTGAAAATAGATAATAACTAAATAATATACATGTAGAGAATAATTATAAATGAAGTTTATAAATATAAATATATATATATATATATATGAATAATTTTATGAAATATGTGATTAAGATAGTTATTTGTGTTATAAATTATATTTAAGCACTTCAGTGGAACTCAGGAATTAAGGTAAGAGTTTCTTTGTCTCATTTTCAAATCCATGTGACATGTATGATATTGTGAACATTAATTGTTTTATATGGTGAGACTACTTCATAATGAATGTATTTTTACATATTTATGAAATTAATAGTGTCTTAAGATCCATATCATGTTATTTATTTAATTATAATTTGATCTAAAAGATACCAAAGTTATAAGGGTTTTTGTTAACTCAACTCCCTTAATTGAGTTATAATGAATCTTCTTGAACTTATTTCTTCCTAGATTGGTTTCTTCCACCCTAAGTTTTTTTCATGGCAATTTATCTTTCTCTCTAGGGAAAACAACACTTTTGATTCAAATATTACTCCTTGATGAATTTATCCCCCCTAAAAATTATATCTTTCTCGAGAATAATTCTAATCCACTTTAATGACGGTATTCCCTTGTAATGTTCCGACCCGGGTGCCATGCACCAATGCCCCGATTCAGACCACCACATGACCTTAGGCATGCCTCCATATATGTTATAGGCTATTGAATAAGAGTGAGGGTCTAATATCGATCATGGGGAGACTATACCGTCTTTTTTCTTATATTAGAGTTATACATTAGTAGAAATAAATAAACAATAGTGGAAGAATATATATAACCATAGAAAAAATCAATATCACAAGATGGACAAATTGGAAATATAGAGTCAAAATTGAACAATAGATATGCCATGCTAAGTATGTTTGAAGTGTCAAGTGAAAACCCAAAATTAAAGACACTAAAAACTCCCAAGCGGGTCCCGAACCACATATGGTTCCCTCATGAATGATCCACCCCAAATAAGCTATCTAACATAGGGAATTTTCCTATAACCTATCCAGAAAACACAAAGTCTATTCAGGTACCAATCAGGAATCCCAAATAGGGTGTGAGTATAACTTAGTAGGCCACCACCAACAATGCCTAAAACAATATCTAGTCAATAACAAGTGTATTCAGTTGTAATAAGAATAATTATAATGCATAAATACACAATTTATCACATTATTGAATATTCTCTATTTAACCACATAAACACCAGGGTTCCCATAGACACACAAACCTCAATACCTGCTTCAGACCATGTCAGATTCTGAACTACCCCTGAGGGATACCATGTGTCTGAATCTCCATGTTACCACTCTTAATTCGCAAATGAATGACCATGTTACCATCTATTAAATTACACAATTTGGATGACCATGTCACCATACTTTTTTCACAAATGAATAACCATGTTACCATTCATTTAATCACACAATTTGGATGACCATGTTACCATCCTTATTTGAAAACGAATGACCATGTTACCATTCATTAAATCAAATTTTTTTATGACCATGTTACCATCCTTTAATTCATAAATGAATTATTATGTTACCATTCATTTAATCCCTCAATTTGGATAACCATGTTACTATCCTTTAATTCAAAAATGAATGACCATGTTACCATTCATTTAATCATACAATTTGGATGACCATGTTACCATAATATATTAAAAAATGAATAACCATGTTACCAATAATTTAATCACACAATTTGGATGAAAATTTTACCATCCTAGATTCACAAATTAATGACCATGTTACCATTCATTCAATCACACAATTTCTCTAGTTAATTCATCAATTAATTAATCACATTCACCCATTTCAATTACTTCTCCAATTAATTGTTCATCAAAAATATCATTAATTAATTCAGAATTAATTAATCACATTCACCCCTTTCAATTAATTCTATTATTAATTGTTATTGTCAAATCTCATTAATTAATTTAAAATTAATTAATGATATTCAACCCTTTTAATTACTTCTCTAATTAATTTTTTTTCATAATTTCCATTAATTAATTATACAATTAATTAATCACATTCAATAATATTATTTAATTCAATTTTTAAATAATCACATTAATACATTAATTAATCCATCAATTAATTATCCTCACTCAAACAATTAAATATCCCCAAATGATTCATTAATTAATTAGTCTAACTCAACAAATTAAATATCCCCAATTGATTTATAAATTAATTGGTCTAACTCAAAAAATTAAATATCCCTAATTAATTCATCAATTAATTATTCTTACTCAATAACATTATTTAATTGAACAATTAAATAATTACATTCAAACAATTTACAAATCACAACAATTTCCAATACTTAATTCTAAAATTAATATTCTATTTCAACAACTTCAATATAACAATAATTAATTAGAAAATTAATTATTCAAATCACAATTTCATAATCCTAACCCTTAAAATTAATTAATTATATAATTAACTAATCAAGTTCAAAAATATTGATAAATCTATAATTAATTTTACATTTAATTATTCAAGATCTAAAATATTAATATCCCAATTTCACAAATATTTTAATTAATTAATTCACCAAATTAATTAATTTAGTCAAGAATGTAATTAAAAAACATCTAATAATTATTCTAAAATTATATACAAATAATTTTAATCAAGACTATGAGATTTTAATTTTAGACCAACTACCTCAAGAACGATGACAGATTCTTGCCAACAGATAATCCCAATTTGAAGCAGATCAATCAAGAACATGATAAAAAATGTGGTCAAGATCTGTAACCTAAATCCAGAGTAAAATAAAACAAGATATATTAAATATAAATCTAAATCCAATAATCCTATATCTATATTTAAAAAATCTAGATCTAGATCCAACAGTATCTAAACATATTTCTTTTATCCAGGAAGAGGAGCAAAAAAGAAATAAATCTAATTGGGGAGAAACCACTTACCCCGTGTGGTGTAGATCTTTGGTCTATAATGATCAGAGATAAAGAAATCACTTTAAGTATGCTAAGAATATCCCTAAGGTCAGGAGGAGGGATAAAACATGATGTAAATGTACAAAATGATGCACATGGAACTTTCTAATCTACTTCTTGGGGAATTAAATGACGTGTAATTCCATTACACTTAATGTAATTATTTTTAATAGTTTACGCTGAAAAAACTGTCACCTCAGAAGTTCCTATCCTAATTAAAATATTACAAGAAATGTAATATCATTGCACGACATATACATTTCCTGATAAAAGAATAGGTCTTACAATCTCCCCACCTTATAACAGCTCATCCTCAAGCTGTACTTGCAAGATTCTCTAAGATTTTGAGTCAAAAAGATTGGTACACTGAGCCATAATATTCACTTCTCTCTCCCAAGTTTCCTCCTACACGTGCCCAAGTTTCCACAGCATAAAAGCTATCGGTATGGTGTTTTCCCATAACACCTTCCCATAGTAAACCAATACATGTGTTAGATTCTCCTCAAAGGATGCATCGATCTCAAGATCAACTTCCACAACATACCCAACACGTTTTCCCAAATCACTATTCACAACAACTATAATAACTCCATCCAATATTAGTACTCATCCTTTCCATCAAAATAACAAGGAAATGACATATATCCACGAATTCCAAGGCCCACTCGACCTTTCTCTTTAAAATTTTAACATGCACCTCATAGGTTTTTTATTGGCAATATGACGCCACTACTTCCAACCAATGGTCTTCCTCTATGGACCTTCTACTGACACATCGCTCCCCACCTTATGAGAATTTTTAACACCACTCATCAAGAAACTCAACCACCATGGCCCATGGCCCATAGTATTTATCGACCTTCACTCCCTCCTGGGAACCTTATAAATAAACTGTCGATGGCATACCTCGCACCATCCAACTCCTCATATATACCGCTTCATAAGAACAACTTCCAATGAGCCCCATATCTAACCAAAACACATTTAGGTATCTATAAATAAAATCCAAGCTTTCTCAACATACCTGGGATGATGTCAAGGTAGGGGACATGATCTTCACTAATTAAAAGCGTGGTAATAAGTAGTCGGTGAATCACCAAAAAAATCCTTTATTACTGATGTTACCTCACACTATGGAAACATCTCAATATTTCAAAAACCTTGGGTTCCCTACCTGCCAACATCTCACCACACTGATCTAAAACCAGGAGATCTCTCACAAAACCCATAACCTAGTTCTCAAAAATAGGAATTATCACTACCCACATTATGGGCCAAACAAACAACACAAAGGATTCTCATTTCACCACATTAAATCAATTATTAAGATGTATTTACAAAAAAAACCCTATCAAATCTTTCACCTTTTTTATTATCCCACATGATTAAAACCAAGGCACTATCATTACCCATAACCATACTACACCTAGTTCCTAGTAAACAAGGGTAAACACATTATCATTATTCAATTTTATCATTTAGACACCCATTTATTCTCATATTGCACCATTTTAAAATGTTTTTGAATTTCATGTTAGGAACCATTTTCATTTCAATTTCTCAATAAAGGAAAAATATTTCAAGTTCAACAACTTACCCATAAACCCGTTTTCCAGTGCATGCCTGAAATGATTCATTTTCACAAAATAATTGATCCTGAGTTCCTAGAATGATGCATACACACTAAAATCTCATTCCATTCAGGACCACAAGTCAATATCAAAAAATATTATAAAGAATAATCACATCACACAAAAAGTGTGTCACCCAAGGTGAAATAACATTAACTCTAACAAAACATATCAATAATAAAAATCCCACCCTGGGGACTTGGCTTTTACCATAGTACATGGGCCAGCTACTCCCATGCATGAGCTCTTAACCAAGACCCAACTCATCATATTCTCCTGTCTACCTTTCCCAAATAGTAAGGAAAAATAAGAAGAAAAGAAACTCATATAATACCACTTTGTAACATCTCAACCCGACTGCCACACACCAGTGCCCCAAGTCGGACCACCACATGACGTTAGGCGCACCTCCCCGTACGCCAGAGGTTTCTGACTAGTAGTGAGGGTCTAATATAGATCATGGGGAGATTATACCCTTTTTTTCTTCTATCAGAGTAATACACCCATGAAAATAAATAAACAATAGTGGAATCATATATATAACCATATAAAAAATGAATATCACAAGATGACCAAACAGGAGATATAGATTCAAAATTGAATAGTAGAAATTCCATGCAAAGTATGTGACAAGTGTCAAATGCAAGCCCAAAAGTAAAGACACTAACAACTCCTAAGTGGGTCCCAAACCACATCAAGTTCCCTCTTCCATGATCCATCCCAAACCAACTATCTTACACAGGGCCTTTTCCTATAACCTATCTAGAAAACACAAATTATATTCATGTACAGATCAGGTAGCCTGAATAGGGTGTGAATAAAACTCAGTAAACAACCACCAACGGTGTCTAAAACAAAATCTAGTCAATAAAAAGTGTATGTAGGTGTAATAAGAATAAGTATAATTCATAAATACATAGTTTATCACATTATTAAATATTCTCTATTTAACCACATAAAACCTGGGGTTCACTTAGACACCCGAACCTCAATACCTAATTAAGCCTATGTCAGAGTTTGAACTATCCCTGAGGGATAACATGTGTCTGATTTTCCATGTTACCACTCTTAATTCACAAATTAATGACCATTTTACCATCCATTAAATCACACAATTTGGATAACCATGTTACTATCCTTATTTCAAAAATGAATGAACATGTTACCATTCATTTAATCACACAATTTGAATGACCATGTTACCATCATTATTTCACAATGAATGACCATGTTACCATTCATTAAATCAAAAAATTTGGATGACCATGTTACCATAATTTAAGTAAAAAATGAATGACTATGTTACCATTCATTTAATCACACAATTTGGATGACCATGTTACCATCCTTTAATTCACAAATGAACGATAATGTTATCATTAATTTAATCACACAGTTTGTATGAACATGTTACCATCCTATATTCACAAATGAATAACCATGTTACCATTCATTTGATCACACAATTTGGATGGCCATGTTACCATCCTATATTCACAAATGAATGACCGTGTTACCATTTATTTAATCACACAATTTGGATGACCATGTTACTATTCTATATTAAAAAATGAATAACCATGTCACCATTCATTTAATCATACAATTTATATGACCATGTTACCATCCTATATTCACAAATGAATGACCATTTTACCATTCATTTAATCAGACAATTTCTCTAATTAATTCATCAATTAACTAATCACATTAATTACTCTAGTTAATCCAAAAATTAACTAATCATGTCAACTCCTATAGTTAATTCATTAATTAACTAATCACATCAATAATATTAATTAATCACATCAAATACATTAATTAATTCAAAAATTAATTAATTACATCAATTCTATAAGTAAATTCAACAATAAACTAAAAACATAAATTATATCACTAATTCAACAATTAGTTTATCATATAAATCCCATTAATTAATTTCCCCAATTAATTAATCATGTCAATCCCATGGATTAATTCATCAATTAATTAATCAATATCTATAAACTCAAAATCCCATAATTAATTCTACAATTGATTATCTCATTCAAAATCTCAATAGATTACAATTAATTATATAATTAATTATCTCAAATAATCTATCCCAATATCATATAATTAATTCTATAATTAATTATTTGAAATTAATAACTCAATATCACATAATTAATTATAAAATTAATTATTATAAATTAAAAACTCAATATCAAATGATTAATTCTATAATTAATAATCTAAAATCAACAACTAAACATCATATGGTTAATTTTACAATTAATTAACTACTCAACATCACATAATTAATTCTATAATTAATTATCTTAAATCATGATATCCCATAATTAATTCCCAAATTAATTATTGAATATAAAAATATCATTTTACCATAATTAATTCAATAATTAATTATCCAATCTTATCAATTAAATATTCTAACAACCCACATTAATTAATTTACCAATTAATTAATCTAATTCATTAAATTGCCCCATTAAAACTCTCCCCATTAATTAATTCACTAATTAATTAATCTAACTCATTCAATTGATTCAACACAAAAATCCCTATTAATTAATTCAAAAATTAATTAATCTAACTTAGAAATCATAACATTACATAACTTAATTAATTAACAAATTAATTAATCCAAATTATTTCCATTAATTAATCCCCAATTAATTAATGTAAATCAATCCCTTCAATTAATTCATCAATTGATTGTTTAAATCCATTGCATTTATTAGTTACCCTATTAATTATGTAAAAACCCGTAAATTTCAAGGAAATTTTTTTTCTTAATTTTCTTTGGAATTTTACAAGAGCGCAGTTTCTGACGGCACCTGATTCCGAGACCCGGTGTGCCCGGAATCATTTTCCGAAGTTTGGCTCGGGTACGTTCAGTGAACGGACGAGCGAGTTTTTATAACTTTTGAACCGGTGCCCGGAATCGAATTCTGAGGGCTCCGATGAAATCGCAGCGCCAGTATTCGCTTAGAAACGCCTATTCCGGAGTTGTGTTTGCTCGGGTGTGGTTTTTAATTTTCGGGCTTAAAGTTAAGAAATAAAATAATTTTGCGACAACTTTATTTTATTTCACTTAAGCCACTTGGAAGCCACTTGAAGCCACTTAAAGACGGCTTGAACTGAGTTGAAGTGGATAGGATGCTATCCAGAAATATCCTACCCCCTTGGTAGGATATTTGTGAGGTGGGGCCCGCACGAGCCCCGCCGTTTCTTTCCGCTAAGAAACGCACCCGTGAAAACCCGTCTTAATGAAAGTCAACTGACGCGTTTCTTAAAATCTTAACAGACCATTTAATTGGGCGGTTTATTTCGTGAATTAAATGGTTTGTTTCTTTCGTTGAATTAATTCAACGAATTGATGGATCGTTTCTTAACCAGTTTTCAAATTCATTGGCGTAATAATAAAATAAGGCCAACGCTCGACCTCTGGTTACTTGCGCATTGAGAAGATTTGAGAGGATCCTTGTTTCTTCTTCTCCCTTGCGAAGAACGCGAAGAACGCGAAGAACGCAATGAACGCCGAACCCGGAAATCGACGACGCTTCCGTCCGAGACGTTCCTCCCCGCTCCGATCTCCGATCACCGACCGTTTGAGGTGAGTGATTTCGGATTTCCTCACAAGGTTCTTTCCTTTTGGTTTTAAACACAGATTTAATTATTGATAATTTAAATCTGTTGTTCTTGGTCCGTTGAGCTCGTCGACTCAACGCCTGATTCCGCGACGACGCGACGCCTCCCCGCGACGACGCGACGATCCCTCTCTTCCGCGACGAGCTTTTCCGCGAAAACGCCCGCACGCGACGATCAGCGAGGTAAGGATTTTTTTTATGGGAATTACCCTTTTTTTATTATTCCCGTTTATGAAACAATTTTATTTCTTCAAGAATTGTTTCGGATATGCGTTCATGTGTTGAACTTATTTTTCCTCCCGTTGTTTATCTCTAACGCGGAGGGTGCGGGCCAACGAACACGGCCTGACGACCCTCCACCGTTCTTCGTTTTGTGCGGATTTGACGGGCAACGACGGAACGTGCCGCAACGGATGTTTAACGATCCCGCAGTAATGAACGAAACTCGGGAGGAACAACGGCGCAGACGGGAAGAAAAACGGGCCACCAAAGCGACTCCGGCGTCCCGCGGAAGCTGGTGGCGGCGCGGGTCGCCGGCTCCGGCGGCCAGAGGCGGCGGCACCCCGCGGGCGTCCAGCGCGACACACTGCGGGTGCCGCGGGGTTGTCACACGGCACCCCGCGGGTGTCCAGCGCGGCACCCCGCGGGTGTCCAGCGCGGCACCCCGCGGGTGCCGCGGGTGTCCAGCGCGACAGCCCGCAGGTGCCGCGGGGTTGTCACGCGGCACCCCGCGGGTGTCCAGGGCGGCACCCCGCGGGTGTCGCGGGGTTGTCACGCGGCGCGTCCGGCTGTCTGGCCGACACCCCGCGGGTGCCGCGGGGGTGTCACGCGTGGCGGCGGCTTTCCCCCGCGTCGGCCGCTCGGCCGATCCGAGCCGGACCGGCCCTGGCCGGGCCGGGCCGGGCCAACCGGGTCGGCCCGGGCCCGGACCCCCCGTCTTCGGACGACTTTCGTTCAAACGCCCGTAACTTGAGCTACGGGCCTCCAAACGACTCGCCGTCAGCGGCAACACAATACTTGGAGCGAGTCGGTCGTTTCGGTTTATCGCACTCAAAGTTTCGGAATATTTTGGGTTCGGCCGGGTTGGTTCGTACACGAAACCAACCGGGCCCTCGGAGCGGAAACGCTCATATCTTGAGCTACGGACGTCCGATTGACGTGCCGTCATCTTTGTTGAATTCCTCTAAGTGAGACGGATCTTTTGGAATACTCCGCCCGAGGTTTGGACGCAGGTGGAGTACGGTCGGGTTGGTTTTGCCTTAAAAACCAACCGGGCCCCTAGGACGAAAAAGCCGATAACTCTCAGACCGGGCGTCCGATTGACGCGCCGTCTGCGACGTTGAGTTCCTGTTGACGATACGGAACTTTTGGATACATCAACTTCGGACTTTGTGTCAGTTGATGTATCAGCCTCTCGGCTCGTGGAGCGGACCCTCCCGAATGAGCTTGCTGTGTGCGGGAACCCTAGTGCTGGCTGTGACTGCTACTTCGACAGCGACGACTGTGCAGAGATCCTCCGGGGACTCCGACGACGACCGTGCAGAGATCCTCAGTGGACTACGGCGACGACCGTGCAGAGATCCTCAGTGGATTGCGGCGATGACTGTGCAGAGATCCTCAGTGGACTGCGACGACTACTGCACTCAGCGATCCTACGTGGATCAGTGCTACCGATCCTGTGTGGGTCAGCGCTCAGCGGTTCTGTGTGAGCCAGTGCCTACAGGTCCTGCGTGGGCCCGATCCTGTGTGGGTCCGATCCTGTGTGGGTCACTGCGGGGTTAGTACCTATCGATCCTTCGTGGGTCCGATGATTTAGATGGTTCAGTGATCATATTTATCGTCATCCGAAGAAGTATACCTGTGTGAGCTGAATCTGGTGTTTCTCTCCTTAGTGGATTGTGTTGAGCAATCCTGTGTGGGTTTACTGTTTACTCTCCTTTGTGGTTTGTGTTGTGTTATCCTATGTGGGTATACGTTTTGCTTTCCTGTGTGGACTGGGTTGTGCTTGGGATCAGGCGTTGGAGCCGAACGGGAATTGATGACTTAGGTATATGTATGGGCATATACCTAAGCCGTGTCAGATATTACTTCGTGATTGTGTCTTTCCTTTGTGGATTATCCTTTGTGGATTTCAGGAGACCTTCGGGGGTCTCGGGGTGCCTACTGAGTAGCTTATACTCACCCCTGCACGGGCTTTGCCCGCACTACGTTGTGTTGGTTGCAGACGACGGACAGCGCTGACCGTGGTGGAGGCGTGCGGAGCAGGACAGTACCTGGAGGTGGACCACTGGGCGGGACGTACTCGGAGCGGTCAGGTGGACCCGTGGAGCAGTGGAGGCTATCTGTACCCACCCTTCAGGTGGGACTTCTAGAGGACGGCTCGACGATGCAGTTTTCCCTTTTCAGTTGCTGTTTTTCCTTTCAGTTGTACTTTACAGTTGGGCTTGTATTTCTGGCCCCTTTTACTTTCAGCACAGCTTGTACAATTTTTACTTAGTGTTTACTTTTCCGCTTGCTTACTCTGTGGTGCTTGTTTACTTTCCAAAGGCAATGCCTTCTCTTTTTGTTGGGATTTACGCCTTGGTGCTAGTCGCCAGCCCCTGGCCTATGGAAGGCGGGCTTGGGGTAGTCACGGCACGGGCCCCGAGGACGGGTCGTGACAAATTGGTATCAGAGGTGGTCGGTTCTACCGCAGACTCTGATCTTTATTCTATGTGAAGCAATAGTGTTTAGCGTATTGAGTGTGGTTATCAGTCCAAGGAGTCCAGTGTTGGTGCGGCGGCCCACGTATCCATACACCAGGACCCTGACTTCTGATTTCCGACTTAATGCACGAAAACATTGATTGCATGTGTGTTTCAAGTTTTCTTTGTGATTACTTGTGTCAACTCACCAGGTATACTGTTCTGACCATGGTGCATTTGTTTCCTTTTCAGGATGGCACGACGACAGCAGCCAGCTAGGGTTCCTAGAGTAGTGCGCGACGACAGCCCGCCGAGCGACGCGGCCTCGGTACAGGGCCCGTTGACAGCAGAGGCACCGGCGGTACCTTTACCCGCCGAGCCCCCGATGCTTCCAGCACTGGCAGCTGACGACGCACGACGCCTCGGAGCTCTGCACGAGTTCCAGCGCCAGCGACCACCTAGGTTCCGTGGGGAGTCGGACCCCCAGGCAGCCGAGGACTGGCTGGAGGCGGTCGTCCGAGTTTTCAGGATAGTGAGGACACCAGCAGACCTCATGGTGATCCTCGCGGCGAGCCTACTGCACGCAGCAGCAGGACGATGGTGGAGCCTGATGCTCCAGGTACACGATGAGGCCACCCTCATCTGGACGGACTTCGAGGGTCTCTTCCGCTCAGAGTTCGTCCCGGCCACCCTCCGTGCGGTGCGCATTCAGGAGCTTCTTCAGCTGCGGTAGGACAGCTTGACAGTCGCTCAGAACACGGTGAGGTTCACCGACCTTTCTCGGTACTCGACAGACATGGTACGGGACCCCTTCTTCCAGGCCCGGACCTTCGAGCAGGGTTTGAGACACGAGATCAGGGCATCTCTGATCTCCCTCAGCATCCCGACCCAGGAAGGAGTACTGGAGCGAGCCCTCCTGATCGAGAGCTTCCTGGCTGAGTCCACAGCGAGACCTACCGCAGGGCGGCAGATAGCGGAGTCTTCGGCAGCTGGTAGCCGGCGGATGACTCAGGGTTCTAGGCGGGCCAGACCTTCCGGCAGGCGACCTCGGGACACTGGCTCAGCAGTGCAGGGCACCCAGCCCGGAGCCCGTCTTCCGAGAGGCAGACAGTGCTACGAGTGCGGCGGGCGGGGCCACATGGCTCGTGACTGCCCGACCCGTCGTACCGAGGGACAACAGACGGTGGAGGGACCACCCAGGAAGAGGCAGAGGGTCGACCGTGGCGGTCCGCAGGGAAGAGGCGGACGAGGCAGAGGAGCTGGCCGAGCAGCAGGTGGTGGGAGACGCTTTGAGGCTCTGCCACCACCACCACCAGGAGGCCCGCCCCGACCACAGGGAGCTGGCGGGCAGAGACAGGCTCAGCTCTAGGCAGCGGAGGACTACGACCACGGTGCGCCAGAGATGATTCGAGGTATGATCTATGTCTATTCCACCCTTGCTGCAGTTCTGATAGACACAGGAGCGAGTCACTCTTTCATAGCCACTGCCCTTGTTCGGAGCTCAGAGATTCCGACAGAGCCGTTGGCTCGATCCTTACAGCTAGAGACTCCTACGAGAGCAGACTCGACGATTACGCACTGGTGCCGGTAGTGTGAGCTTACTCTAGGAGGCGAGATCTTCGGCTGGGATCTTCTTGTAGCGGCGTCGAGGCCTTACGACGTCATCTTGGGCATGGATTGGCTATCTACGGTCCATGCTCTGATTGACTGCATTAGGCGCAAGGTGCGATGTGTGCGCACCGACGGGAGCAGGTTCACCTTCACCGGCAAGAAGGGAGCCTTAGCAGCACAGGATGGACTCACACAGAGGAGAGGTCAGCCCATCACTCCTCAGTTGGCTAGCCTCATCCTGGGACCAGTTGATGTGCGGAGTCCCAGTTTTCCTGTAGTGGTGGATCAGTACGCGGACGTCTTTCCCGACGACGTTCCAGGACTACCTCCTCGCAGAGAGGTAGACTTTTATATTGACTTGTACCCCGGGACAGCCCTGATATCCACCCCAGCATATCGGATGGCCCCCGCTGAGCTTCGAGAGCTGCGGGTACAGTTGGAGGACTTGCAGGGCAAGGGGTTCATCCGACCCAGTATTTCACCCTGGGCTTCCCCGATTTTGTTCGCCAAGAAGGCGGACGGGAGCTTGCGACTGTGTGTCGATTATCATCGCCTGAACCAGGTGATAGTGAGGAACAAGTATCCACTACCCAGGATTGATGACCTCTTCGACCAGCTCAAGGGAGCACGGTGGTTCTCGAAGATAGACCTCAGGTCAGGCTATCATCAGCTCAGAGTTCGAGATGAGGATGTGCAGAAGACGGCCTTCAGGTGTCGATATGGCCACTATGAGTTCTTGGTTATGCCTTTCGGCGTGACCAATGCTCCAGCAGTGTTCATGAGCCTCATGAACAGGATATTCCAGCCATACCTCGATCGATTTGTCGTAGTCTTCATCGACGACATTTTGGTGTACTCGACGACGGAGGAGGAGCACGCCTACCACCTGCGTGTTGTACTAGACACACTCCGAGAGCACCAGCTTTATGGAAAGCTCTCGAAGTGTCAGTTCTGGTTACGTGAGGTCCACTTCTTGGGGAACATCATTTCTGAGGTGGGAGTTGCAGTGGATCCCACGAAGATCGAGGCAGTGCTAGCTTGGGAGCCACCCAAGAGCGTGATAGAGGTGCGGAGTTTCTTTGGCCTAGCCAGATACTATCGAAGATTTGTGTGGGACTTCTCCAGAGTTGCGGCCCCACTCTCAGCGTTGACGAAGAAGGGGAAACCCTTCGTGTGGTCAGACAGATGTCAGCAGATCTTCCAGGAGCTGAGGCAGAGGTTGACCAGCACACCTATCTTGAGGTTTCCTGAGGAGGGAGTTGAATAGGTGGTCTACTGCGATGCATCAGGGACCGGACTCGGGTGTGTCCTGATGCAGGAGCGGGCCGTGATTGCCTACAGATCACATCAGTTGAGGCCTCATGAGAAGAACTACGCTACCCATGACTTGGAGTTGGAAGCAGTGGTCTTCGCCCTGAAGACATGGCGTCACTATCTGATGGGCGAGCGCTTCACAGTCTTTTCTAACCACCAGAGTCTCAGGTACATCTTCTCTCAGAAGGAACTGAACCTGAGACAGCGGCGATGGCTCGAGTTCCTCCAGGACTATGACTTTGAGATAGTCTATACTTCTGGGAAGGGGAACGTGGTGGCTGATGCCCTCAGCAGGAGGACGAGCATCCAGCTACTTGAGGAGGCGACAGAGCAGCTAGCCGCTTTGCAGATATCCTTCGTGGATAGAGACGGAGTAGCCTTCCTTCAGTCTCTCACAGTCTCTCCTCCACTTCTTCAGCGGGTCAGAGAGGCACAGCGTGGGGACGCTGACTGTGAGACACGGTGTGCACAGATATCCTCGGGACAGGCACCTGATGGTTTCTCCCTTGGAGCAGAGCACGATGTCCTTTTCAGAGGTCGTACCTTGGTACCAGTCGCTTTACGAGAGGAGGTGCTGAGAGAGTTTCACACTTCTCCTTTGGCGGTATATCCTGGAGTGGAGAAGATGTACCAGGATCTCAGGCGACAACACTGGTGGCCGGGCATGAAGAAGGCTGTGGCAGAGTTCGTTTCACGGTGCCTCACCTGCCAGCAGGTGAAGGTAGAGCATCAGGTACCAGCAGGTTTGGTACAGCCCTTGGAGGTCCCGGAGTGGAAGTGGGACGGGATATCTATGGACTTCGTGACTGGACTTCCATGCACTTCCAGAGGTCACGATTCCATTTGGGTGATTGTTGACCGACTCACCAAGTCGGCACACTTCTTACCCATCTGAGATCAGGGCTCAGTGGAGAGCTTGGGGCGTCTCTACATTCAGGAGATTGTACGACTTCATGGTGTGCCATCGACTATAGTCTCCGATCGGGACGCTCGTTTTACTTCCCGGCTTTGGAAGGGGTTTCAGGAGGCGTTCGGGACGCGGCTACGTCTGAGCACCGCCTTTCACCCTCAGACGGATGGTCAGACGGAGAGGACCATTCAGACTCTCGAGGACATGATCCGCGCATGTGTCCTCGACTTTGGTCGCAGCTAGGAGGACCACCTACCCTTGGTGGAGTTCGCGTACAACAACAGCTACCACTCCACCATCGGGATGACACCCTACGAGGCGTTGTACGGCAGGCCTTGCAGATCTCCTTTGTGCTGGACAGACCCTGGGGAGTCAGCACTTGTGGGACCAGAGATGGTCCGGGCCACGACAGAGAAGGTCCAGGTCATCCAGGAGCGGATGAGGACAGCTCAGAGCCGGCAGAAGTCATATGCTGACAGGAGGCGGAGGCCACTAGAGTTCGAGGATGGCGACCACGTCTTCTTGTGGGTCTCACCTCGACGTGGTTTGAGGAGATTTGGACGAGGCGGCAAGTTGTCTCCACACTTCATCGGACCCTTCCAGGTCCTCAGCAGGGTTGGCGAGGTGGCTTATTGCCTGGCTCTGCCGCCTCAGTTGCACCGGGTGCACGACGTCTTCCACGTATCCCAGCTGAGGAGATACGTGCACGACCCGACACACATCATTGATTATGGGGAGCTAGACATGGATGATGGGGAGACTTTTGCGGAGGTCCCAATGGAGATAGAGGATCGACAGGAGCGGGTCCTACATGGGCGATCGATCCCTCTTGTGCGCATCAGATGGAAGCACGGGAACCTCCAGGAGAGCGCTTGGGAGCGGGAGGCTCAGATGCGTGCTCAGTACCCACATTTGTTTCCCTAGTTTTTGATGTATCTTTACGGGGACGTAAAGTCCTGAGGTGGGAGTAATGTAAAGACCCATAAATTTCAAGGAATTTTTTTTTCTTAATTTTCTTTGTAATTTTACAAGAGCGCAGTTTCTGACGGCACCTGATTCCGAGGCCCGGTGTGACCGGAATCATTTTCCGAAGTTTGGCTCGGGTACGTTCAGTGAACGGACGAGCGGGTTTTTCTAACTTTTGAACCGGTGCCCGGAATCGAATTATGAGGGCTCCGATGAAATCGCAGCGCCGGTATTCGCTTAGAAACGCCTCTTCCGGAGTTGCGTTTGCTCGGGTGTGGTTTTTAATTTTCGGGCTTAAAGTTAAGAAATAAAATAATTTTGCGACAACTTTATTTTATTTCACTTAAGCCACTTGGAAGCCACTTGAAGCCACTTAAAGGCGGCTTAAACTAAGTTGAAGCGGATAGGATGCTATCCAGAAATATCCTACCCCCCTTGGTAGGATATTTGTGAGGTGGGGCCCGCACGAGCCCCGTCGTTTCTTTCTGCTAAGAAACACACCCGCGAAAACCCGTCTTAATGAAAGTCAACTGACGCGTTTCTTAAAATCTTAACAGGCCATTTAATTGGGCGGTTTATTTCGTGAATTAAATGGGTTGTTTCTTTCGTTGAATTAATTCAACGAATTGATGGATCGTTTCTTAACCAGTTTTCAAATTCGTTGGCGTAATAATAAAATAAGGCCAACGCTCGACCTCTGGTTACTTGCGCATTGAGAAGATTTGAGAGGATCCTTGTTTCTTCTTCTCCCTTGCGAAGAACGCGAAGAACGCGAAGAACGCGAAGAACGCCGAACCCGGAAATCGAAGACGCTTCCGTCCGAGACGTTCCTCCCCGCTCCGATCTCCGATCACCGACCGTTTGAGGTGAGTGATTTCGGATTTCCTCACAAGGTTATTTCCTTTTGGTTTTAAACACAGATTTAATTATTGATAATTTAAATCTATTGTTCTTGGTCTGTTGAGCTCGTCGACTCAACGCCCGATTCCGCGACGACGCGACGCCTCCCCGCGACGACGCGACGATCCCTCTCTTCCGCGACGAGCTTTTCCGCGAAGAACGCCCGCGCGCGACGATCAGCGAGGTAGGGATTTTTTTTATGGGAATTACCCTTTTTTTATTATTCCCGTTTATGAAACAATTTTATTTCTTCAAGAATTGTTTCGGATATGCGTTCATGTGTTGAACTTATTTTTCCTCCCGTTGTTTATCTCTAACGCGGAGGGTGCGGGCCAACGAACACGGCCCGATGTGGATTTGATGGGCGACGATGGAACGTGCCGCAACGGATGTTTGACGATCCCGCAGTAAAGAATGGAACCCGGGAGGCACAACGGCGCAGACGGGAAGGAAAACAGGCCACCAGAGCGACTCCGGTGACCCGCGGAAGCCGGTGGCGGCGCGGGTCGCCGGCGCGGCGGCGCCGATGGCCGGAGGCGGCGGCACCCCGCGGGTGTCCAGCACGACACCCCGCGGGTGCCGCGGGTGTCCATCGCGACACCCCGTGGGTGCCGCGGGGTTGTCACGCGGCACCCCGCGGGTGTCCAGGGTGGCACCCCGCGGGTGTCGCGGGGTTGTCACGCGGCGCGTCCGGCTGTCTGGCCGACACCCCGCGGGTGCCGCGGGGGTGTCACGTGTGGCGGCAGCTTTCCCCCGCGTCGGCCGCTCGGCCGCTCGGGCGAGCCGAGCTGGACCGGCCCTGGCCGGGCCGGGCCGGGCCAACCGGGTCGGCCCGGGCCCGGACCCCCCGTCTTCGGACGACTTTCGTTCAAACGCCCGTAACTTGAGCTACGGGCCTCCAAACGAATCGTCGTCAGCGGAAACGCAATACTTGGAGTGATTCGGTCGTTTCGGTTTATCGCACTCAAAGTTTTGGAATATTTTGGGTTCGGCCGGGTTGGTTCGTACACGAAACCAACCGGGCCCTCGGAGAGGAAACACTCATATCTTGAGCTACGGACGTCCGATTGACGTGCCGTCAGCTTTGTTGAATTCCTCTAAGTGAGACGGATCTTTTGGAATACTCTTCCCGAGGTTTGGACGCAGGTGGAGTATGGTCGGGTTGGTTTTTCCTTAAAAACCAACCGGGCCCCTAGGACGAAAAAGCCAATAACTCTCAGACCGGGCGTCCGATTGACGCGCCGTCTGCGACGTTGAGTTCCTATTGACGATACGGAACTTTTGGATACATCAACTTCAGACTTTGTGTCAGTTGATGTATCAGCCTCTCGGCTCGTGGAGCGGACCCTCCCGAACGAGCTTGCTGTGTGCGGGAACCCTAGTGCTGGCTGCGACTGCTACTTCGACAGCGACGACTATGCAGAGATCCTCCGGGGACTCCGATGAAGACCGTGCAGAGATCCTCAGTGGACTGCGGCGACGACCGTGCAGAGATCCTCAGTGGACTGCGGCGACGACTGTGCAGAGATCCTCAGTGGACTGCGACGACTACTGCACTCAGCGATCCTACGTGGATCAGTGCTACCGATCCTGTGTGGGTCAGCGCTCAACGGTTCTGTGTGAGCCAGCACCTACAGGTCCTGCGTGGGCCCGATCCTGTGTGGGTCCGATCCTGTGTGGGTCACTGCGGGGTTAGTACCTATCGATCCTTCGTGGGTCCGACGATTTAGATGGTTCAGTGATCATCTTTATCGTCATCCGAAGAAGTATACCTGTGTCAGCTGAATCTTGTGTTTCTCTCCTTAGTGGATTGTGTTGAGCTATCCTGTGTGGGTTTACTGTTTACTCTCCTTTGTGGTTTGTGTTGAGTTATCCTGTGTGGGTATACGTTTTGCTTTCCTGTGTGGACTGGGTTGTGCTTGGGCTCGGGCATTGGAGCCGAACGGGAATTGATGACTTAGGTATATGTATGGGCATATACCTAAGCCGTGTCAGATATTACTTCTTGATTGTGTCTTTCCTTTGTGGATTATCCTTTGTGGATTTCGGGAGACCTTCGGGGGTCTCGGGGTCCCTACTGAGTAGCTTATACTCACCCCTGCACGGGCTTTGCCCGCACTACGTTGTGTTGGTTGTAGACGACGGACAGCGCTGACCGTGGTGGAGGCGTGCGGAGCAGGACAGTACCTGGAGGTGGACCACTGGGCGGGACGTACTCGGAGCGGTCAGGTGGACCCGAGGAGCAGTGGAGGCTATCTGTACCCACCCTTCAGGTGGGACTTCCAGAGGACGGCTCGACGCTGCAGTTTTCCCTTTTCAGTTGCTGTTTTTCCTTTCAGTTGTACTTTACAGTTGGGCTTGTATTTTCGGCCCCTTTTACTTTCAGCACAGCTTGTACAGTTTTTACTTAGTGTTTACTTTTCCGCTTGCTTACTCTGTGGTGCTTGTTTACTTTCCAAAGGCAATGCCTTCCCTTTTTTTTGGGATTTACGCCTTGGTGCTAGTCGCCAGCCCCTGGCCTATGGAAGGCGGGCTTGGGGTAGTCACGGCACGGGCCCCGAGGACGGGTCGTGACAAATTAATCATATTCATTTCCTAAAATTAATTCACTAATTAATTTCTCATATCCATTGCCTTAATTAATTACCTAATTAATTAATCGCATTCATCCCCTTTAATTAATTTTCTAATTAATTTTCCATGTAAACTCTCATTAATTAATTCACAACTAATTAATCATATTCACCCCTTTCAATTAATTCTTCAATTAATTTTCCATTTCAAATATCATTAATTAATTCACAATTAATTAATCACATTCACCATTTCAATTAATTCTTAAATTAATTTTCCATGTCAACTCTCATTATGTAATTCACAATTAATTAATCATATTCAACCATTTCAATTAATTCTCCAACTAATTTTTTCTGTAAGTTACATTAATTAATTTCTAAAATAATTAATCACATTCAATCCTATTATTTAATTAAACAATTAAATAATCACATTACTATATTAATTAATTAATTAATTAATTATCCTCACTTAACCAATTAAATATACCCAATTGATTCATCAATTAATTGGTCTAACTCAACGAATTAAATATCCCCAATTGATTTGTCAATTAATTGGTCTAACTCAAAAAATTAAATATAACCAATTAATTCGTTAATTAATTGTTCATACCCAATCAAATTATTTAATTAAACAATTAAATAATTAAATTCAAATAATTTCCTAATCACATCAATCTCCAATAATTAATTCTAAAATTAATTATTCCATTTTAACAACTTCAATATAATAATAATCAACTTTAAAATTAATTATTCAAATCACAATTTCATAATCCCAACCATTCACATTAATTAATTCTAAAATTAATTAATCACGTTCAATAATCTTGATAAATCCATAATTAATTTAACAATTAATTATTCAAGATCTAAAACCTCAATATCCCAATTTCACAAATCTTTTAATTAATTAATTCACCAAATAAATTAATTTAGTCAAGAGTGCAATTTCTAAACATCTAATAGTAATTCTATAATTACATACACGTAATTGTAATCAATACTATGAGATTTGAATTTTAGACCACTAACCTCAAGAACGGTGACACATTATTTCCAATAGATAATCCTAATTTGAAGAAGATCAATTGAGAACACGATAATGAACACAGTCTATATCTGAAACCTAAATCCATAGTTAAATGAAACAGAATATCTTAAATATAGATCTAAATCCAAAAATACTAGATCCAAATTCAAAAAATCTTGATCTAGATACAACAACAGCTAAATATCTTTTTTTTATCTGGGAAGAGGAGCGGAAAAAAGGAGATCTAATCAGGGAGAAACCACTTACCCAGCGTGGTGTGGATAATTGGTCTGCAATGATTAGAGATGAGGAAATCACTCCATGTTCTCTAAAAATCTCCCTCGGGTCGAGAGGTGGGAGGCCACATGATGTAAATATACAAAATGAGAAGTATGGTACTTTTTAATCTGCTGATTGGGGAATTACACAGTGTGTAATTTCATTACACGTCGTTTAATTTCATTACATGTCGTGTAATTCCATTACACATCGTGTAATTCCATTACACATCATGTAATTATTTTTAATGGTTTACACCAAAAAATCATCACCTCAAATGTTCTTATCCTGATTAAAATATTGCACAATGCGTAATATCATTACACGATATGTAAATTTCCTAATAAAATAATGGGATCTTACACCCCTCATTGTCCATATTTTCCTTTCCCACCAATGTTCTCCTTTATATTTGAAAATCCCATTTACTTGTTATCTCACGTGACCTTCCTATTTTTCATTAACAATTTTCAAAGGTAAGTTTTACTACCTCTTTTTAGGATGTGGGTTTTCAACCAAGGTATTTCAAAATGTTAAAGAGGTTTTATATCCTTTAAAAATAAAATTATTTATCTTCTACACCATATTTATTTTGATAACATTTATATATTTTAAAGGATCAATTATCATAGTTTATTTTTCAAAATTAAATGTTTTCAAAGTTTTCACTTCACCTCCTTGAAAATATCTTTTGAAAGTGACCTGTAACTTTGTCTTTTTATGATAATGTTAAAAATGTTTTCTAAAATCTCTTTATAATTTTTTCTTCTATGTGAACACATATTTCCACCATATTTATATTTTTGATGAAAATTTCTCTCTATAACTTCATGGTTTCTGAAATGAATTATGACTCTCATTGTTTTATAAAATAAATGTTTTTAAAATATCAAGGATATTTATTATTTCCAAAGTTGTTTATATAAAACTCCTAAAAAGTGTTTTTATCTAATCCATTTACCATTTACATATCTTATGATTGATCAAGTAAATTATTAAAAAGATTTCATCCACCTTATTTCTATATATGGATTATATATTGTTCTTTTATATCAAATAAATGATTTATCACAAACTTTTTCTTTCTAAATCATCCTCTGTTATAGGAATTATTGTTTTTTAATGACTTTCCTCTATGAACACCCTATATTTCCATACTTTGATTTAAGTGTGTTTATATAGATGTTATATATCAATTGATTGGAGAAATTATTGACTTAATCATATACCCCTTTCTCTATATGGTGTTAGTTTGAGGGATGCTCACATAGAAATCTATTTCATTTATTAATTAAAGAACCAATAAAAATTAATATATTTTTTATTCAGATATGTATGTTTATTTATTACTTGAGTAAGTTTATAATGTATTGTTTAACCATACACCTTATTTCTATTTATCGGATATGATCGTGTTATCCCTTTTATTAACACACAAAAAATTATTATAATTTATTATGTTTTTATATCAATATAGATGTTTATTGGTTCCTAAAGAAAATTTATTATTCATTGTATTAATATTCATATTATTCATATAGTGAATTCATTGGACTTAAAGAAGTAATGGGTGGGGCTTGATATTACTTATCCCATCGATGCATCGACTAGTCTAATGAGAGAAAAGTTTTAGGTATTTGGTGTATGCCTACCCAATGAAAAATTATGTATTGGTTGTGATCATGATGGTAAGAATGATGTCTTGGTTGTGGCCTTGAAAATAATAATAATTTCTTGGTTGAGGCCTTGATGGTAAAGATCAAGATGTCTGATAATATGCATTCCATCACTATGAATTCAATTTTTTTCGTCTATGTGTTTATTTATATTGTTAAACATGGATTTATTTGAAGCTTATATAGACTGTTATATGAAATTTTTTGATTATCATTTTACCATATTATTCATACCAATTTCATGACTTGATATATTTTGATATAAATTTTCTCTTACTGAGAATTTGATCTCACCCTTATTATATTTCTATTTCCTTAGGTTATGAATAATAATAACATACATGATAGATATAGAAGAGTATCATGTGTGTAGAATTTTGTGCGAGATATTGAAGACTTATTATGGATTAAGTAGTTTCTTATATAATGAAAAAATGTCCATTTTAGGATAAATACATGGGATTTGTTAGTTAAAAGTTTTTCCCAACTCTTTAAAACTCTAAACCTAAAATTTCTGTTGAATATAAGTGACTCAAAATTTCTTTTGAATGTAAGTGGCTCTATATTTGATAGTGATATTATAATTATTTATGGTTAAAATCATGTCACTTTGTTTTATTTCAAATTTATTATGTAAAGAATATGTTTATTCATATTAGATTACATGAGTGTGGGTCTGGGGTGTCACATCAGGACAATTATTCGGAATTTAAATAGTGATTTAGATTATAGAGGAGTTAATATATGTAATTATTACTTAATGAATAGTTTTTTTTCAATTGAAGTTTAATTCCTATACTTTCTTATTATAATGAAAATAAGAGTAGTGTTTCTCCCATGGATATAGGGAACATTTTCCAAACCATGTAATTTCGTGTATCATTTCCTTTATTATTTTCTAAAGACTTTTTTTGTGGTGTGAGTTTACTTAAGTGTGTGTCAGTTCAACATAGTGTAGTGAGTAGGGTGTGATCCTTCCTATCTTCTGGTACACTAAGCCAAGGGATTCCTTCCAGATAATATTATTTTTTCACTATGTGGAATCATCCAGTTGTTTTTCATTCAGTGATTATAAATTCGGTAGGATTCACAACACAAAATGCTTTCACATTCATTCCTTTCCTCCATAACGGCATGTACAAAGGTAAGGCCTTATATAGAAGATGTTAACAAAAAATCTTTACCTAAGATGGAATGTTATGACCCTATAACCACTACCAATATAAAACCATATAAATCCCATCTGATGGATAAAACAGATCCCCAAATCTAGTAGAATGAAACGATAAGAAGCTAAGTATATAGACTATATTGAAAAACACCCCAAAGAATTATTTTCCCATATTAAAGTATTATTAGATTCAAAAATTGGTAAAGGAATTTTTGTAATAAATTCAACCTTAAATAGAAGAAATAGGATTTAAATAATATTAAAACTGATGACCATCCTAGCAGATAATATTAAAAACTCTCAACATCAGATTTCCCTTAATCTCATGATAATCCCCTCAAAATATAGTTAGTATTGATATCCATCCATCCTTCACCACCTTGATATGATTCCCATTTACAATTTGCCACATCAAACCATTCTCTAAAACCTCCTTATCTTTTAGTATCCTTTTAAAATATAATAAGGCCTTAGTCTAAGATGAGATAAAAGAAAGTCACAATGAAAGAAATATTTCTCCTTCAACAATTCACACCTTTAGACCTCCAGGAAATGAACAAGAAACAACCATTTATTGGATAATAAAGCTAAATTGAAGGTGTTAAGTGTTGGATATTCACTAAAACGAATACCACTATTCCATATTGGTGCATGCAGTGTCATGGTCAACAACCATGCTTGGTTTTGATGTGAATGTGGTGTTATGTTCAACAAACAAACTTGGTTTTAATGTGCATGTGATGGATGTGTGGTTCCACGTATCTTGCACACAATTAAAATAGTTAGGAACAAAAGAGTTGGTTTGTTTATGGTTGGAACACCTAATTTAAGGAAGTGTTCAATGAATGAACACCAATAGGATGAAACATAAGAATACTATGTGATGTAATTGAATCTATCATGTTTGGATGATGATATTCATTTAATGAAGAGTGTTGAGGATACCTTTAAGAGGATATGATCCTATCCTATTTAGTGTATGTTTTTTTTATTCCTTGGAGATATATCTGTCTATGTTTGGGTTCACTTACACTGCCAAGGGTCATATAATGATCCTACTAAACTTATCAGTGGCATAAAATAAAGTTTCTTCAAGGATTAAACATGTTTAATCTATGTTTTCAAATAGAATCACTATCACCCTTACATTCTAGTGCTCGTGATGTAGCCATGGTGACTTCAAAATTCCGAAATCTCAATCTCCATGTTATAATGATGCCTGTGGTGGTTCTTCCCTAGTATTATATAGAAACCACAACCTATTCCATAGAAAAGTGTTCCCCATGGTGTTCCATGTTTTACATCTCATGGATGTCATGTCTTAAATGTCCAGAGCTTGGGAACCACAATGTTTTGCAATCCACAATAAATCATTAAAATGTTTAAAAATTAGATTTTAACATTTTGATTTAAATCATTTATGAAATTTTTATAAATAATTATAAATGGTATTTTGGGATATTTTAATTATAAAAAGGGTTTTAAAATTAATTAATTAATTATAAAATCTTTATAATTATTTAAAAGTTTTTTGAAACATTTAAAATATTCCTAAAAATTAAATGTTAAAATTTAAAATATATTTTCTCAAATTATATAGGATATCTTATTTTATATAAATAAAAGTGACTATTTATTAATAATATGAAACAATTTATAAAAAATTTATAAATTATGAAATAATTCTTAAATATAAAACTTTTTATATTTATAATTGTGAAATTTTCATAATTATTTAATTTTAAATTGTTCAAATTAAAAGAGGTTCCCTATTTAAAGATATTATTTAAACCACAAAAAAAGGTTTTGATTGTTGATTTTATCAAATATTTAAATAATAATTTGAAATGATATATAATATTTAAACAAAATGGTTCATATTAGTTTAAGTTTAGAAAGTTTATATTCAATGTTATGGAATAACTATGATGTTAAGATAAATTATAAAATGTTTATAGTTAGCTTACATTTATGAACAGTTCATAAATGTCTCATGTTTTCAAAAATAAATAAAAAATTTATTTATCTATTAAATTCCTTTCATATTATTTTTTAGTAAATTGTTTAATAAATTTGAATATTGTTCATGCTTTATGTTTAGTTGTTAAACTTCTTTTAGGAGTTAGAGCTCTTCACGACATGTTAGATACAACTCCATTAATACAACTTTCATCTACCATGACCTTAGTTTTTTTGAAGTTATGATATTGAAAATAGTTTTTGAATATAGTTTTTACATATTAAAATTAAAGATATCACGAATTAGGTTATCTCTTGGGTAAAGTCTCCCCGGGTAGAGGGACTTGTGGTTAAACCACCTATGGGACTGAAGGATATGCCTTATCTACATGGGTGAATAGGTTTTTTATGTCACTCTAGGATTACTCATTTAGAGATTGTCAATATCATATATCTCTAACCCTTTAAATGAAAAGATCATATAACTTATACATATGATGCATTATGATATATATGAATATGTTTAGCATTTATTTTTGTGTGAGTAACACAAAATTGTGGGTTGTGTAAAGAGTTACACATTAATGTGGCATAATCACATTAATTTGGTGGTTGTAATAGGGATTCCAAAACTAAATCCTTAGAAGCATGCATAAATAAAAGGAATAAAACATGATAAATAAATATTACATATTATGTAACAGTTATGAATTTAATATGCATATGATGTATATTAAATTGGTAATACCTTAAAAGAAAACCCCTCAAATACTAAGCGTTAGATTCCTTCCAAAGGGACACTTTTCAAGACCTTTATCATTCAACTGGGATAGTTCTTCCAAAGTGGGGTTACCCTATATTATCTCGTGTAATTAATGTAATTAATAGAAAACATTGGATAATACTTAGGTAGGTTTTTCCAAAGAAGGGTGCCTAGGGATTGTATTTTATTAGTTTTTTCTTGGAATTTTATTTGGGTAACACTTAGTTGAGAAACCCTTATGAAGGATACTAGAGGAATAAAGTTGAGTGAATATATATGATGTATTTGGATAAGTGGTTATATTATCAACTATAAAATAATCATAACTATTATTATTATGATGTTTCCCTACCTAAATAATTAAGCGATGAGAGGAACACCAAATTTGACTCATCTCTTAATGAAATATGGATCTTGTATCACTAAATGGATATGATGTTTGGAGTTATCATTTTTTGTGATATAAATTTCATTTAAAGTCCTTAATGAAAAGATATAATACATTCTAGTTACCCACTAATATATATTTTTTGTAGATTATGGAATTATTTACATTAATCATCTTGAGAACATTAATAGGTATGACCTATAAAATAAAAAAATATTAGTATTTAGGATTGAGAAGTGTTCTAAAAAAACACTTTTAGAGTCCTTGAATGTGAATGTTATATAAATTAATTCCACTAAATCTTAATCTTGGGTATTAGATACCAGGTGTTCATCACACATTTGTGTTTACAAACACAAAATCATAGATGGGATGGAATTGATGTAGGGTCAAGTAGATCTTCATGTCAGTAATGGAGCAAGTTTTTTTACATTGGAAGTTATCACATATGATCTATGTCTACCCATTGGATTAATCCTAGAATTTAAAAGGTACTATTATATTCCTACTATAAAAATAAATTTTATTTTTTTATCTTATTTGGAAAGATGGAATTTTCATTCATTATTAAGGATAATAATTGTTCTATATATAACAATTAAATGTTTTACAACATTGATAATATTTTTAATGGTTTATATATTTTTGATATGGATAATCTCATTTATGAAATTTAGAATAATAAATTTTGGGTTGATTCTAACTACACATATATTTGTCATTTTTTCCTAAAAATCATAAACAAGAAACATATTCAAAGAATAAATAGAGATGAATTGTTGGGATCATTAGATTATGAATAATTTCATACATGTGAATCATGTTTATTAGAAAAAATATAAACTTATTTTGAGATAAAAGGTGAAATGGCTGGTAGACTAGCGGATATCATACATAGTGATGCATATAGACCAATGATTACTAATGTAAGTGGTGGTTTTAGTTACTTTGTTACTTTTATTGATGTATTTAGTCGGTATGGTTATGTGTTTCTGATGAAACAAAGGTATGAAACTTTAGAAAAGTTTAAAGGGTTTCAGAATGAAGTAAATAATCAACTGGCCAAGAGTATTAATATTCTATGATAAAATAGAGGTGGTGAATACATGAACCAATAATTCATAAATAATATAAGGGATTATATAATTGTTTCATAACTCACTCATCTTGGAACACTGAAGATACACCATTAAAACCAAAAAATCAAGTAGTTATAAATGCCCATATCTGTTAGAAAACATCTAGAAGGAATTATATTAAAGTAGAGGAGGATGCAGAGATCGGTGCATTCCATTCCCATGAATTTTCTCTACAATAAAATAATTCCAAAGAAAACTAGTGAACTGGTTTATACGAGGAAGATAAAATATCCAAAGAATATTTAATAAGAAACTATCCCCTATAAACTAGATAACAATCCACAACTACTCAATAATAGGTTCAAAGCATTAAACTAAAAAAAACCTCAAAAGAACCACATATGAAACCCTTAAACATAATGTTTAAAAATAAATCCTAAAAGGACCACCGCCATGAGTAACACCAACCCAAAGATCATGCAAGAGAAAAAAATAGAGCAATTGGAAATTCATCAACAACAAACATGATTCATTGAGAAAAACATAATCTTGCCTTAGGTCTAGTGAGAGTGACCCAGGACTACATTCCTAGATTTCCTAATTATGATAATTTGAATTGAAACCTCATATCAGCATCAAAATTTCTCCTAATCACCCAACACTTACACAAGCTCTCCTATGTTCATCAAGAAAAAAGAATTTCTGACCCATTACAGGACCCACATCAACACGAGTGAAGAGAAGAACAAAAATAATTAAAGAACATTAATTTAAAAAATAACCACCTTCCCATAGGGAATAGTCAAAGGATCACACAATAATATGAACATATATGTATGATCACCAAATAACCCAAGCATAACCAAAGAAGAACACACCCTAGGCTTACATAAAGAGATAATGTACATCCTTATTTGGATATAGCCTAGAGATGAATGTTCAAGATTGAGTAAATAAAAAATATATAATACACATTCTCCAGATCATGAAAAAAGAATTATAATAGTAGATAAAGGATAATCTTTTAACATGAGATATTTAACATTGATGATCTCCCCACTATATTGAATTTCCATCAGATTCAAACTTCCTTAACCTAACTTTTCAAAATAGTAAATTCAAACAAGTGAGACTAAACATCGAAGTCCCTAAAATAGATTCATACATTACTAATATAGAATCCAACAAGGATACTATGAAAAAAAATAACCACTAAGAAACTAGGGTAACAATAAATACAATTACCGATGTCACAAAGTCCAGAATAGGAAAATGAACGCATCAAGGAAAACTCAAATGATCTTCACTCTGAAATTGGAATCAATATAAGATGAAACTGTATCAAATTTAATTGGTAGATCCTCTACTGGATGATAATGACTTACTCTAAGGTCTATAGATATATACCTATTATCTTAAATCTTTTTCTATACTATAGTTTACTTAGGAGCTGATGATCCTTGACCATGTCTAGATGTAGAGAAAATCAGAAAGAACCTTTATAGATGACACAGAAGGACACAAACACTATAGGATTTAAGATGATTCTAACAATTATTCTTCATATAACCTTCCCTTCCACAATTATATAAAACCAATTTATTTTTTCTAGAGAAATCTAGTGAGAATAAACAAAATAACCTTTTTATGCCACTAATCATAGGGTCTCACAAGGAATTATTTTTCCCTTATTGGAGATTCCTCCATCACACCCTAGAATAAGAGATATTACCAATGAATTTAGTGATACTTAAAGTATAATTAAACATTGAAATAATGCATTATCAATATTCTATATGATTCAAGGCAGAGAGAAAACACATCCTATAATTGATTTTAAAAATTGTTTTCTCAGAAAAACCATGCCATTAAATAGTAATTCTTGTCTAGATGAGGAGGATATATAACTAACCTGATAAAATGATGAGCGTACTATAACAAAGTTTATCTCATTGTTAGAGACCATAAAACACTATAGGCTTTGATACCATCATTGAATCGGAAAATAAATCCTAAATGAAATATGCCTTGAAAGCTACCCAAGAATGGTCTTTCTATGGATTATCCGGAGTAATAGACTTCCACCACTTCCAATATAGACTCTCAAGGATGAGGGTCACAAACTTAACCTTGATATATTTTGGAAGTTCCAATTGGATGAATAGATCCACAATATTCTTTATCCATTACATTGATTCCTAAGAATATCATTTTCCAAATAATTGAGGAGGATTCATGCTTTGAAATCCAAAAACATAACCCTCATGATGGGGATGAGAGGAAGGACATAGGAACCTAAGACAAGAGATGAGGGAATAACCATCCCAATAGAACCATGATCAACTAAAGAGTTCATTAAATCTTAAAGGGGGAATACTCTATAAACAAATAAAATAAACCCATCAAAACAAACATCAAAATTCAATTCTCATAATAAAAATATTTAATCAACAAACGACCTCCACACACCAAATAAATGAATCATAATCTAACACTAAATAAAATTAAAACCAGAAAACCCAAGTCTTAAATTATTTATAAAAGAAGTTCACCTCTATGAACCAAGAGTGTTTTATCAAAGTTCATTTCAAAAATAATTTCTATTATTTAAACTAACTTTTTCACTCACTTGAAAAAATTTAAATAAAAAGAAATTATAGTTAAAATATTTAATTATTTTTTTAAAAATATTTCACACTTAAATCTTTAAAAGATTCCAATTAAACTTCATTACTGCCATGTGTAAGCATTGATAGTGAAAGAACTCTAACCAAGTTTTCCAAAAATATTTTTTTATTTTAAATTCAAAATATTTTAGAAACACTAGAAACCAAACATCACTTTGAATTTAAAACATTTTCAAAACTCCAAGAAATTACCAACTCTTTTTAAAAAACCTAAGGTCTTTATTTAAAAATATAACTTAATCAAACCAAAATGACAAACAATTATTCTAGAATAATTTCCCAAAATTAGCATAAATTAAAAGAAAAGGAAAGGAAAGACAACCCAATAATCAAGGTAAGAAAACATTAAAATTCCAAGAAACATCAGCTGCACATAGTTTGGACACATGGTTTGGCAGACTGTGATCTAATCATATGAAGTCTATAGGGACTCAACTAAAGATGGTCCCATGGTCTACACATAGTTTTCCAAAACATACATAGTAAGAATGTAACCTATGAATTCCCTCCCAAACCCACTCTAAAACTTAGATATTCTCTAAAAAAACCAAGAAAACCCAAGGTTATAAGGAAAAATTCAAATAAAAAACCAAAAAGTATCAAAAACATATTATTAATAAGCTCTAACTCGAGACATAATCCTCCTAGAAAACCCTGGTAATTCAAGCATCATCTCAGATAGATGGTGATAAAGAAACCTCCCATAATTTATTACATGTATTCCAAAAATCATAACTCCAAATAACTAGACATCCCATTAAAACAAGGAAAAAACAACTCTTATACCAATTATAATGAATTGGCTCAGAACACCATCTAAAATAGATCCTGAATAGATCCTCCACTAGCTTGAAGGGCGTTCCTAATCCACAAAGTTTGGTGAAAATCACCTAGGGATAAACAAGAATTAAGCGATAACGATTTCTCCCAAAAAAATTAAAACATAAAGAGATTAAAAGTAGAAAGAAAATACCAATAAGGAAAAAACTAAGATATATAATAATAAAATAAATAATGGAAGTACAATAGTCTAGTTAACATGGACAATGGAAAATACAACTGAAAAAAAGGAAAAATATACCAAACACTAACATCTCTATGAGAAAGTGAGGCAACTCCACATACATCCCAACCAAATCTCGATCCTAGAAATATAAAAATATCCACTTCACTGAGAAACCTACTAACCTATAATATATTTTCATGATCTAAAAGCCTAGTAGGTTACCACCAACTAACCCAATGCATAACACTTTAAAAGAGAATCCATATCATGCAGGTTTGAAAATAAGGATAACAAGCACTACCATAGATCAGTGTAAGGGAAGTATAATATTTTATCAATGCTAAGAAAAAAGTACTGATAAAAGACTCAACTTTATTAGCGCTATCTAAAAGCACCGATAAAGGTCACTTTTATCAGTGCTTTTTTTAGTGCTGATAAAGGATAGATTTATTAGCGCTATTCTTAGCACTGATAAAAGTTTTTAATAAAAAATATTATTAATTTATATAAAATTATTATATTTATATTCCAAAATAATGTTAATTTATATACATTAAAGGAAAAATGCATTTTTATAATTAATATATATTTTTTAATAATTCATATATATATATAATTTAAAAAAAGTATTTATAAGATTATAATCAAATAAATATATATTTAAATAAAATTAAAATTATAATAAATTTTATTAAATAATAAATATATTTATTATATTTATAATTATATATTAATAATTATATATTTTTAATTATATATTAATAATTATATATAAATAAAATTTTAAATATAAATATGTATAATTATAATTATAAATAAATAAATATATATTTAAATAAATATATGTCTCCAATGAGTTTGGTCAATAAATATATTGATGCATGAGTATAATTGACACATAAATATGTTATGTATTAATCATAAATGATCATTTATACATTACACTCTTATTATTATTCATTTTGTCCATATATGTGATTACTCATTTTTTATGATATATACTTTACTAGGTATATGATTTATTCATGTTATAACCACAAATCTATTATGTTCTCATAAATAATTATAAAATTACAATAAATATATTTAAATAATAAATAAATTTATTATATTTATAATTTATAATTTATAATTTATAATTATATATTATTAAATTTTAAATATTTTTTTATAATTATAATTATAAATATATATATATATTTTTAAATAATTATAAAATTACAATAGATACATCTATTATAATTTTATAAATATATATATATAAATATATAAATATATATATATTTATAATTACATTCAAATATTTATAAATATATTTATTTATACTTACAATTATAAATAAATAAAAATATATATGTATTTAAATAATTATAAAATTATAATAAATATATTTATTATAATTATAATTTTATTAATATATATATTTAAATAAATATATTTATAAATATATAGAAATATTTATAAATATATTTAAATATTTATATTAGGAAGGTTCAAGAACCGAGCGTACTCGGCCCTAAAATTTATTAATAAAAATAAAATGCACAAGAGACCACAAACAATTATGTGGAACATAGAGAACAACTAAACCAATAAAGTGGAAAAACAATGCCACCAAAAAATAAAAACATACAAGTCTCGAAGACCCAGAAATGAAGGCCTAGTGGCCCAAAATAACCCATGTCAACATAGTCAACCACACCAGCCTCACCATCCATAAAAAACCAAACACAACCAGTCCTAATAAAGACCAGCTCGAAACCCGTCACCACCATGTATCCAATGTATATCCCAAGGTCAATAAAAAAAAGTCACCCCTAGGATTTCTATAGATCCACACCTCTTCCGGCTTCATGCTGCCATCCTCCAACCTGTTTCCCACTCCGCTCATAACCAAGAATCCACCCCGCATCCTGAGCTCAACCTGATATGGGACTAAAAGTCACCTCGACTGACACACCATCTCACTAGGTCAACACATCGACCATCATTCCACGTTTCCATCCATCGCTCCCTACCTTTCCACCATCTCTCCCACCACCGTTGCTATCTACACTATTGTTGTCTCTCCCTACCAGTGTTTCTCCCTACAATCGCCACTCACTACCACCGTTTCTCCCTACCAATGTCACTCCCTTCCACTTTCTCTCCCTACCGACATCTCTCCATGAAAGGAAAACCCCATTAATTCACTCCCCTTCCATATTTTTGGTTATATTTATTTCCATGAGATTATTCCCCTCTTAGAAGAACCCTAAGTTAAGAGATTTATGATTTTTTCTTCAGTTATTGAGGTTAAGTTTTTCAGACCATGTCTTAGGTCTTGTTCTACCCATTTACAAAGGATTCATTCCAACCTCACATGTTTTGATTTAGGTGGTTCCATGCCTTTAATTTTTAATCACAAAATATATACGAATGAGCTTCCTAAATGTTTATCCACTAAAATAATGAATTACATAATGTTTTAGAGTTGGTTACAAAAAAAATTACCAAGCAGAGTAATTTTATTCTTTGCTTTTAAAGAGAATTGGTGTATTCCATATGTTTGATAAAATGACATAAAGTTTTTTTCATGCAGATTTTGATTGTCTAATTAATGTTTTAAATTTATAATACTTCCATGTGATTGTGTTATGATATTGAAGTTTTTCTTAGGATGCTTTCCTATTTCGTATGACTTTTATTGGGGTTTTCATATTGAATCCCTTTTTTCAATAAACAAATTGAATTTCATTTCCTTATTATCACCCTTGGTGCTTCCTACGAACATACACTCATTAGTAGATTGGGGAATCCCCTCAGTTATATCATGGGTCAGGTCTAAATTAATAGAGAATATTTATTGTGATTAAATCTTATTTATTAGGAATAATCACCATGAATAATTGAATTTATAAACCATAATTTTGAGCTCCATTCATCCTATATTTGAATTTATGGACCATTCTTCATTGATTTGTGATAGGTTATGTATAGGTATAGTGGTGTTTCTTTGTGGTCACTTAATATTACATGGATTTAAATTATTGTTGTTTTGAAAGTGTTTCCTTATTATACTTATGCCTATATGAGTTCCCATAAGGGATAAATGGTGTTTTCTAAGTAGTTTTATCCCTTTTTATAGAATGATTTTTAATGACAAGTGTTTTGGAAAATACCTAAATGGATTTTTTTAAAGAATGATTTTGGTTTTAAAATCCGTGGTAATCACCAAATTGATGTTTTAAAAATTATTCTTATGTTAATTGGATTTCAAACCCAAATTTTGGGTGATCTGAAAGTGTTAATTTTTTTTGGAAAATGTTGTTTTATTTTTAAAGTTGTGATTTATCCCTTGTGATATATATTTAAAACCAATTTTTTTCCTTGGTTAATTTTTATATCAATGTTTTGGGGTGTTTAAAGATTTTAATATTTTCAAATGAGATGGATTATTTGAAAAGGGTGTGATTTACCACATGTATTGGATTTTGAAACTTATTGCATCTTTGAATGTTTTTCAATGTCCATTTAAAGGGTAGTGTGAATTCCCATTTGAGATTCAAAGGTGTTTTGATAAAATTAGTCTGAAGAGTAGATTGGGATAGCTTTTATAAATCATAAAATGGCTCAATATTCCAAGAATATTTTAAAAAGAGAAGCAACATTTGTAATTTTATAAAAAATGAGTTTTCATAAAAGGTGTGACACCCTCTTAAGCCCCTTTGATTCTTGTATGACCATTGTAACCTGTGTTCCCATGTGGGGATATTTATTATTGATGACCTAGTTTTATGGGAATCCTATATATGTGGATAGGTTTATAAGTTATGACCTAGTTTCCTTATCTCTAGTTAGAGTCTTTTTATTAATACAACCAAGTGACAATGCCCATGACACTAGAATCCTTTTTCGAATCATTTAGGGGTTTTATCTCTCTACTTCTACTATATCCCCTGCTATTTATATTATTTTTTGGAATATATTTTCTTGTTTTTTCGCCATGTTATATGACTTGACATAATGGTGTTTGACCATGTTCTTTATTACTTATTTTTATGGTTTTCTTGTAAGATATTTTGAAAAGGGGCTATAAAAGGTTTTTAAAGAAGGGAAAAAATGAAATTGTTATTTTGAAGTGTTTTAAAACTATTTTAAAAATGAGTTTGAAAAGTGTTCTCATAATTAGAAAATTTAGAATGGTTTGTATTTGAAACTCCAATAATATGTGTGTTTTGAAAATGAGGTTTTATGCCACCATGCCTAGTTTTATGGAAATGGTTGGTTTTCAAACATATTTTAGAAAACTGTACAATAGTTGGAAACTTCTTTGAGTTTTGAAATGTGTATTTAAAAAATGTGTGCTTTTGAAATAATTTAAAGTATGATTTTAAAAAGGTGATTTGAACAAGATTTATTGGCTGAGGAAAAATGTTTTCCAAGTGATCATTTTCATTTAATGAAAATCTTTGAAAAATAGTTTTAACACACTTTTATGTGTTACAAATTATTTGGTAAAAATTTATAGAATTTTTTATTTCTCTAATGTAGCTAAAAATAGATTTTTTAAGATGTAATAAGAAAGTGATCTCATAGATTTGGTAGGTTGTGGTGACCTATTGGAATTTTAGATCACACCTATATTTTTTAGGTTCAGGTTTGTTCTAGCTTGTTTCGATTCCTTTGGATCTTATGAGAGGGATATATGGTTGGAGGTAACCCTAGATGAACATATTTTATGTATTTATTTTGTTAAATATTAATATTACTGAGTTAAATTGGATGTATATGAATAAATAATTGATGGATTCCATTTGTATGACAAAATATCATGAAGATGGAGTGAAATAGTTTATCAAGTTTATAAAATATTATGAATATAACCCTTCTCAAATCCTTTTTCCATTTTTACACTATTTTTATTAAATACTAACTAGTCCAGAGGATTTGGAAGAATACTTGATCTGTCATGGAATTGATCGAAGTTATAAATGTTATAATAAACATGGGGAAAAAGTTAATATAGCTAGTGACTGGGATAACTTTGTGTTTTATATATCATCTAATATGATTAAAAGTGTGTAAAATTAAGAATACTATATTGAGGATGTTATTATAGGTGTGAATGACGATGAAGATCATATTGGGGAAATGACAAGGAAAGTTGAAGATGAACTTCATGATTTTATAAAATTGTTTGAGAAGTTAAATAGTTGTACAAAGATGCTATTGTGTGGTGGTTTCACTAAATATACAACATTTTCATCCATACTAAAGTTTTATAATTTTAAAGTAGACAAATAGAGTGATTCTAATTTTACTAAACTACTATCTCTCTTGAATGATATGATCCCAAAATATAATGATCTCCCTAGATGAACATACAATGCCAAATGAATGCTATGTTCGATGAGAATGATCTCTGAAAGAATATATGGCTTCCCAAATGGCTGTATATTTTTTCTCAAGGATAAAAATCACTTAAATAATTCCCAAAGTTTGGTGCTTCTTGATTCAAGAAAGATTATTTGGGTCCTATAAATTTTTTATTATACTTTCCAATCATTCCATGGTTTAGTCGCTTATATAGAAGTGAGTAGACCGTAGGGAAATTGAAATGGAACACATATACAAGAAAAAAATATGGGAAACTTCATCACCCAACAAACTCTTCTCCGTGGAAGAAAATTGACCATGGGTATCCTGAATTTGGAAATGAATCGAGAAACATTATTATTTTATTATCTACAGATGGAGTGAATCCTTTTGGTTTCCAAAGCATCACTCATAGTACATGGATGATTATGTAGGTAAATTATAATTTTCCATTTTGGTTATGTATGAAATGAAAATACATCATGTTATATATGCTTATATTTGGACTAAAACAAAAAGGTAATGATATTGATGTTTATTTGTCTCTATTGATCGAGTATTTGAGATTATTGTGGGATTCATGTGTTATTTAGTATGATATTTTCAGGAATGAAGATTTCATGTTGAGATCCTTGTTTTATGGGATGATAAATGACTTTTCTACTTATGGAGAATTTTTAGGATATAGAATTAAAGGAACTCAATGGTTCCTCATTTGTGAACAGGGTACACAGTTAATTAGGTTGAAACGTTCATTGCAGACTGTGTTTCTAGAAAATTGAATATTTCTACTCCATTGGCATAAGTATTGATCTTGGACAACATCATTCGATGGAAGTTCAAAAAAATATACAACACCATCTCTAATAATAGGTGATAAAATGTTTAAGAAAGTAAAATATGTGGAAAATGCTTTTAGTAAACCATTTTAAAAAAACCTTACAAAAACCGGTTGGAAAAAGATATTAGTTTTTTTTAATGAACATATTGGAATTTTCTGTATGTCAGGAATTTTATTAATGTTATTCATGTTGAAAAAAATGTGCGTGATAGTGTAATTGTAACATTACTAAATGCACCTAAAAAAAAAATTATGTAATTATGGATAGGTTGGACATGGTTGGCATGTGAATATGGGAAGAGTTGGTGGTAGTGAAGGGTGAAAACAAAATTTTCTTCCTTCAGTTTCTTGCACTCTTTACAGAAAGAATAGATATAAATTTTACAACTTTTTGAATGATGTAAAGGTTATAGAGGAGTATTTATCAAATATCAATAATATCGTGTCAATGACTAATTTAAAGTTAAAGGGTTTGAAATCACATGACTGCCATGTTTTTATGAAAGATATAATTCCTATAGCTTTATATTGCATTTTCCCCAAGAATGTACATCATACATTAACCAAGCTATATTTATTTTTCAAATATATATATAGAAAAGTTATAGACCCAGAATAAATACTGACTATGGAAAGAGAAATTTTCATCATATTATGTGAATTGGAAATGTTCTTCCCACCAATATTCTTTGATATGATGGTTAAATTGATGGTTCACTTGGTGACAGAGATTCAACTATGTGGTCTTGTACACTATAGATGGATATAACCCATTGAATGGTATGCGAATATTTTCAAAGATTATGTCAAAAATCAAAGTTGTCTAGAGGGTTGTATTGGAGATTGATATTTTTTTAGGAAGCCATTGAATTCTATACCAAGTATCTGTCTCATGTAGAAATAATTGGTCTATCAAAATCTTATCACACTAGGTGGCTTGTTGGTGAAGGAATTTTTGAAAGAGATGTTGTTAGAATTAATATTACAGGTCAAGAGTAGGTCCACCTTTACATTTTTTATAACTGTTTGGAGTTTTACCCATATGTTGAAACCCAAAAATAAATTCTTAGTCATTTGAATCCATTAAGGGTTGAAATATAGATATCAAATACACATAATCAATAGTTTATAGGATAGTTTTAGGACTATATTTTTAAGGAGTCATATGAGAATCCAGATTCAATTTCATAATTACTTCGATGGATAACTAGAGGACCAAGGGTGTATGTATTATCTTACAGTTTTTATATAATTAATGGTTATATGTTCTACACAAATGAACATGATAAAGACAATACCATGAAAAATAGTGGAGTTACACTTGTGGATGAAGCGATGCATGTTTCTATTACTAAGGAAATATATCCAATTTATGTGAATATGTCATACTTTGGCATCATAAAAAAAATATGGGAGTGGATTATACAATGTTACAAGTGATTATTTTTCAGTGAAAGTGGGTTGATAATAGGAGTGGTGTTATAATAGATGAATTTTGATTTGTGAAAGTTGATTTCAGTAAGGTAAGGTACAAATATGAATCATTTATAATGTAATAATAGATAGTAAAAGTATATAATGTTCCAAGTCCCACAAATGAGGTCAATTTTTTTTATCGACCAAAACCATTGAAGGGTTAGATAAAAATTCAACTAAGGATGACCCTTTTATTGGGAGGATGCAATCATTTCACAGCTGTCCCAATGTTGATAGAATTTTTTATGTCATAGGAGACCATAATGAAGGGATTTTGATAGTCAATAGAGGGGTCAAATCCCTTCATCCTTAAAAAAGATAGTTCAATAATCAGTTTTTTTTTGTAATATACATCATATACCTCATGTTATTATATGTTCGCTACTTAATTTATGTAATATAAATTAAATGTTAAACCACTTCTGCAGATAATGAATTCTATAAGTGTTGGTGCTTCCAATCCTGAATAATAATAGGTCTCTCAACCAACTGCTACTCACACTACAGAGGAACAATGACCTTCTTCATATACTGGTGCTCTCAATCTCGAGGAACAAAAGGTTTCTTAACTCATTGATTCTCCCAGTGCAGAGGTACAATGACCTTCTGCAGATGTTGATACTACTGATCTAGAGTAACACCATATTAACAATGTTGAATCCAAGGAAATGGTAGGTGACTAAGGACTGACGATGCAGAAAAAAGGAGCACCATAGTTTGACAGTGTTAGAAAAAATCATTAAGGAAAAAATAAAAGGCATCAAATATGAGGTCAGATGGAATGTGTGCGGCCAACATGTTAACCCCAATAAGGACATGTTTAGTAATTACATGGAAATCATCACTCAATAATGCATTCCGATTGATATAGATTCATTTCACCATGTTGTTCCCACACTTAAGACACTGATTTGGGAATATATTATGGTAAAATTATGATATCATTTATTTATTTTAATAAAAAATAAAATAATGAAACATTGACCTACTCTTCATCATCCTTTATAGAGTATATTTATAGTAGATCAATCCCATCAGAAATATGTATTAATTCTTGTTGGAAGGATTCACATAGGATTTTACACACTTATAATAAGATATAGTCTTAAAGATGCTGAAGGAAAAATAAACCTGCACCCACCGCTTATGTATACACAATTGATAACCCAAGAAGTATGGGATGCATTTACTAGACATCGTGCGAATGTAACTTTTTAGGTACATTATGGCTGGTAATACATTGTTTAAAAATATGTGTATTCATTGCTTTGATTAAGAATTTTTTATTTATGAAACACCAATTGAGTGCTGAAAATATGGAATAGGAAACAAAACCAAAATACCCCTACCATAAAGTAAGGATTTGGTACAATTCACTTGAAAAAAATTGGTACGTATTTTTAATCTATTGTACTACTTTTATGTGACATGAAACAATGACATAATTATGTTCCTCTATTTATATGAAAATTTATGAATCCAAATCCAAATCCACTTCCATCCCATGCCATGTGCTATAGAAGGAGGCATGATTAAATAAATATGGGATACTAATAGATGAAAATACATAAAAACTATGGGAAACATGTGTAATTATAACATAATATTTTTTTTCTTTAGATCACTATCAAATAATAATGATTAATTATTTCCCTATATTTTATATTCTACATAGTCACAGGAACCTCAACACCTATACCAGATGAGCACCTACTATCAGTGGCCTTGAAGAAGCTAGAACAATATGACCACATCAAAGGTGTGGGTTTTGGGGTGATACCCTGAACATATTTTGAAAAAAATATGAGGAGGATAAATATGAATAAATAAAAGAGATAAAAGCAAGATTAGCTTCCCTTGAAGAAAAGTTCCAATGGAAGACTGAGTTGTTAGAAACTATTATAGGGGTGAAGAAAATAGAAGAGAAAACTCATGAACAACCATTATGTGATGATCCCACACCCCCACTAGCTTTGAGGTGATCCATTCCCCTAAAAGAGCTATCTTAGTTGAAGTAATCAATGTTCTAATAATTGTATATGTAAAATGTGAATCAAAAAGACATTGATACTTTTATGAGCACCGAGATACTTGTTCCACTTGATGATGAAGATATTCATATAATTGAATAAGTTGTTGGAACATTCATTACATTGATGTAAGATCTTGTAAAAAAACATGTCGACAAGGAGGTGTTCATTTCAAATTTATTTTTCAAGCTAAACCATTAACAATTAATGTAAAAAGGCCTGAACCAATTAATGTTATTATAAACGGACAAAGGGAATGGGGTGAAATGAAATACCAACTCAAAACCATATAAAGGATCGATTAACAGATGAAAAATATATTCCTATATCACATTTAACCCACCCGTTCAATATCTGCTTTAGTAACATTAAAGGTTCATGAAAATAAAAAGTTACAAAATGATAGTGGTCACATAGTTGATTTTGAAGAAAATTTATATGAATAGGAAGGTACATGCTAAATTTCTATTGTGAATGTAAATGAAATCCTCAACTATGAATGGCTAAGATCTTCAATTGTAAATTTATACATGAGGTATGTTTTCATGATTTGATTTTCTGAAAGCTGATATACTATGTTAATTATGGCTAAATACATTTCATATTTTTGGGAGGTGTATATATCAAAACCAATTGAAGGGATATCCCTATGATTTTTTGGACTTGATAATCCTCATTCCATCTCTATAGAACAAAAAAAAAAGAATCCAAAAAATAGATGAAATAGTGGCAGACCTCGTCAAATAATTTGGAAGAAAACTTATAGATAACATAATCTTCTTAATACCAATGATTTAGAGGTAAAACTCCACAATTTAATCATATCAAATATATTTTCATTTATTTAATTAGTTATTCATTTTTATGTTTTATGAATCATTGGATGCTCATTGTGATCAATTTGGATACTCTATAGATTTATTTCATAGATTCACTACAAGGATACCTAACAAACTGACCACACATGATGGAATTTTTCAATAAGTAATACACTAAATCCAATGTTTTAGAACTAAAATTCAAGTTATATAATTTAGATTATGTTTTAATCAGTATTATTTTATGATAGGGTGGTGTATTAATATCGTTAAAAACAAGGAATGAAGATAGGGGATAAGGAAAAAGATCCTAAAAAGTTATACATATAGATAAGTATTAGGGTATATATAATAATATTTCACTATCTAAACACATATAAAAACAAATTACTTATTTTTCTCAATGTTTCTACAGTTTTTAAAACAAACAAATGGAAAATATTGTGGTTATTATGTTTGTAAATTTATAAGAGAGATTATATTCCATCAACAAACTTGCATCCCCAAATAGGCATTTTCAAAGATAATTACTATTTTATTTAAAATACTTAATAATAATTAATGTATTTATATTTTTATAGTACTAACATGACTGTATATAGACTAATATTCACAAGACAATATATATTTTCTTAGAAAATAATGGGCAACATACTTGATGGAAGAATGTACACAAATAGTATGAAGATGTGACTTCCATAGAAGTAGTGGATTGTTTAATATTTATGTTTAATTTACTTCATTTTATTATTAATCACATAAGAATAGTTTTCTTATATAGGTGGATTTTTTTTCAAGTTGGGGTGGTTTGTTCAAAGCTGCTCATGCTCATGAGAGATTAGACTTTGAGGCTGCAATTGAGATAATCCCAAAGAAGAAATGGGTCAACAGTGTATAAAACCATCATGAAAAGGAAAATTTCTACTAATTATTTAATTATGTTTTTCATAATTTTATCTAATATATGTAACTTAATTTACTTATAATTTTATCTAATACTTATTTAGTTTTTTTCACATATTTTTACACTTTCCATTTCTTTTTTTATCGAGCGACCAACACTACATAAGGTCAATGTTCATAGTAGAAAAATATTTTTTTGTTGAAATACAGAATAGTAGAGTAATATCATGTTTTAATTTCATATAATTATAATGATATGATGGGTAAATGATCTTCCTTTACTCTTCTAGATTTCAATAATGATAAAGGTTTTTCAGCTAAGAAAATCGAGTCAATATGAAGTGTTGACAGTTTGATAAATAAATACAATGGAAAGCATGATAAAATTGGTAGTTAAGGTTTATTGTGAGACTTATAGATGTTTAGGAATCATTCAAACCTCAATCCAATACACAGTGTGACCAGTTTGACTCCAAGTGCTTCTTTCTATTTAAAATTGATATAAATTTTAGTAAAAAAGACAACCGTTATATTCAAAACTGAGAAAACCTATTAAAATTATTATGATAATTTAAGAAAATGGTCCATAAGTTATTTTTGATGTATAAGAATAAAAATCACCTCAATATTATGCATGGTGTGACCATTATGACTAAAAGTGTGTCTATTTATTTAAAATTGAGTTTAATTATAGTAAAAGGATCATGTAACATACTTAAAACTGAGAAAATGAATTCAGATTATTTTGACACTTTTAAAAAACAATTAATAATTAATTTATAATGTGTATGAATCAAACTCAACTCAATATAACACATGGTGTGATCGTTATAACTCCAAGTGTGTCTTTTTATTTAAAATTGATATTAATTGTAGTAAAAAGAATAAGTGACTTGTTGAAATTAGAGAAAATGAATTAGGATTATTTTTGTACTTTAGGAGAATTATCTATAAGTCATTTGTGGCATGTAGAAATCAATAGAACCTCAATATTATGCATAATGTGATCGGTATGACTAAAAGTGTGTCTATTTATTTAAAATTGACATTAATTTTAGTAAAAAGAACACATGACATATTAAAAACTGAGTAAAAATATTTGGATTGTTTTGAAACTTTAGGAAAATGATCTATAAGTTATTTTTGATGTTTATGAATCAACCTCAGCTCAGTAAAACACATGGTGTGACCTCTATAACTCTAAGTGTATCTATTTATTTAAAATTGACATTTATTTTAGTAAAAAGAAAAAGTGAAAAACTAAAAACTAATAAAACACGGGTGTATTATTTTAATAATTTAGGAAAATGATCCATAAGACATTTATGAAATGTAGAAATAAACCCCACCTCAATATGTTGCATGTTGTGACTGTTATAATTCCAAGTGTGTCTTTTTTTTATATTTGACATTAATTTTAGAAAAAAGAACAAGTGACATACGGAAAACCAAGAAAAGACATTTGAATTATTTTGATACTTTATAAAAATGATATATAAGTCAATTTTGATGTATAAGAATCAATCACACCTTAATATGATGCATAGTGTGACCGGTATAACTAAAAGTGTGTCTATTTATTTTAAATTGACATTAAGTTTAGTAAAAAGAATAAGTTACATACTGAAAACTAAGAAAATGAATTTGTATTGTTTTTATACTTTAGGAAAATGATCCATAAGTTAGTTATGACATTTAGGAATCAATCTCACCTCAATAGAATGCATGGTGTGACCGCTATCACTCTAAGTGTGTATATTTATTTAAAATTGACATTAATTTTAGTTAAAAGAATAAGTGGTATACTAAAACTGAGAAAACACATTCAAATTATTTTTATACTTTAGAAAAATTATATATAAGTCATTTTTGATGTATAGGAATCAACGAAACCTTAATATGATGCATGGTGTGACTGATATTACTAAAAGTGTGTCTATTTATTTAAAATTGACATTAATTTTAGTAAAAAGAAACATGTGATATACTGAAAACTGAGAAAACACATTCATATTATTTTGATACTATAAAAAACGATTTATAATTCATTTATAATGTGTAGGAATCAACCTCACCTCAATTTGGCGCATGGTGTGACCGCTATAACTCTAAGTGTATCTTTTTATTTAAAATTTACATTAATTTTAGTAAAATGAATAAGTGACATACTGAAAACCATGAAAAAACATTCAGATTGTTTTGATACTTTATTAAAACAATTTATAAGTCATTTAGTACATTTATGAATCAACCCCACCAGAATATGATGCATGGAGTGACTCGTATAATTCCAAGAATGTCTTTTTATTTAAAATTGACATTAATTTTAGTAAAAAGAAAAAGTGACATACTAAAAACTAATATAACAAATTTAAATTGTTTTAATACTTTATAAAAATGATATATAAGTCATTTTTGACATGTATGTATCAAATGCACCTCAATATGATGTACGGTGTAACCGGTATAACTAAAAGTGTGCATATTTATTTAGAATTGTCATTAATTTTAGTAAAAAGAACAAGTGGCATACTAAAAACTAAGAAAAAACATTTTTATTGTTTTGATACTTTAGGAAAACGATCCATATTTTATTTGAGATGTATAGGAATCAACCAAACCTTAATCTGATGCACAGTGGGACCGTTAAAACTCTAAGTGTGTCTATTTATTTAAATTTACATTAATTTTATTAAAAAGAATAAGTGACATAATGAAAACCAATAAAAAACATTTAGATTATTTTTATACTTTATTATAATGGTCCATAAGTCATTTTTGACATGTAAGAATCAACCATACCTCAATACGATGCACAATGTGACTGGTATAAGTTAAAATGTGTCATTTTTTTATTAATATATTTTTTCATATTGTTGTTTAATTTATTTCTTTATAGTATTACTAACATAATTTTTTTTATTATATATATGTATTATTTTTCTTGGGTTGAGATTATTGTTTCAAAAATTGATCCCATAGGTGGAAATTTTTTAGGGGGGATTGTGGGTGTTAAAAGAAGAATCCTTAATGTTTTTAAATATTTGTTGGATAACTGTAAATATAATAATATAAAACATTGTTTGAAATGTATATAGTAGTGTTTTTCTTGTATTCATGATGTTAAATAAATTTCAATTAAATTATAAATTTTTTAATTATATGTTATAGGTTTTTATGGGTATGCTATTATATAAACAACAGACTATAACAAGCTATTCCTTTATCTGCGCTAAAAATAACGTTGATAAAGGGGGGCCTTTATTAGCATTTTTAGCACTAATAAAGGTGAATTTTATTAGTGTTGAGGATAATAATGCTTTTGTAGTGCTATTAATATCCTTTTTACATGATTTTGAAGGGAATATATATAGTAGTGAAAATAGGTTTTCAAATTTTTATTTGAATAAAAACAAGTATTAAAAATTCTTTGAAGACATCCATTTTCACAAAACCAAGATTTTTACAAAGAAAAATAAAATTTATTTAATCATATCCAAACATCTATAAATTTTAGTCTAAAATAGTATTAAAATCACATTAAAGGAAAACTATATATCATTTCACAAATTTCCAAAATAGCTTTACATTTGAAAATACTCACAAATCACCATCATGGAAACAAAGGTTCTAAAGGGAAATGGTCTAGGATGGATGCAACATAGTCATTGATGAAATAAAGTCTACATTCTGGAATATAATCTATACATCAATCGACCTCATCCCAAACACCTAATGCTACCCTTCCCATCCTAACTGAGGGCCAACCCCTTAGGATGACCTACGTCCTACATAGGTCCACTAGATAGAGCATGATTCTAAACTAGTACACATGGGTACCTAGACCTCCCACCCAATAACCCAAGTCTTCCCATGAAATTATAATGGAGGTGTGTAGTTCAAATATAGTATCATAACATATATCATATCATATGATCACATTTATAAAGAAATCATAAATCATTCTCACACATATTAACACCAACATAGGAACTATCCCCTTTAGAAAGCATACTAAAACAATTCAATTCAATTCAATTCATTAGAATAATAAGTGAAAACAAATTAAAATCATTCAAACATTAATCATTTCTATCATACCTAATAGAGATTGTCCTATGGTTTTTCTATTTTCCAATAAATAATTTAAAGTTTCATTCATATATTTTCACAATCCACTTGGATTACTGATCCATTTTAAAAAAATTAAATCCATTTATAAAACCATTTATAAATCTTTGAACTTTAATAAATACTTGTTTTCAATGTATCATTTTAAAAAGGGCCAAACATGCACAAAATGTAGAAAATCGTATTTTTTCTTCATTTTGAAAATCATCATCATAAAAAATTTAAGGAAAATTATCAAGATCCAAAAAGGCATATCAATTTCCAAAACAAGAGTAATTTACTTTAAAACAAATTAAACATCAAATCATATAAAAATACCATTTTTTGAACTATTAAAATATTAATAAATCATCAATATTTACTATAAATTCTAGATATAAGATAAAATCATTAAAGAAATTAACAACTCATGTTTAAAACATAAGAAATCAAAGATTCAATTCTAAAGGGAGAATATTGGGACACATACCTCAAAATATTGATCAATAGAAAGAAACCACAAGTTGAAGTTAGGAACGACTTGAAGAATAAATAAAGAGATCCCAAGAGTCATGAATCCCAATTAGAAAATATTTATCCAATATAATTTCATTGTTGTCATAGCCCATGAGCAAGAATACCATAGAGAAGAATAGGATCAATGATCAAAATAGAGAAAGACTTACTGACCAGGAACCGCCATGGGGAGAAAAACTTAGATCCACCAAGAATTGAGGTTGAGGAAGCCAAAATCTCCTAAGGAGAGATCCCAAAATTGAGGTGGTAAATAATGGGTCAAGCGAGGAGGAATAAAATAATAAAATGAATATTTTAGGTAAAATTAAATAATAACCCCGATACTGACCCACATGCAGTGATGCTTCTAGATATAGTTTGGCCACCACTGGCTAGTTGATGGTTCCATAAAGATTTCCAGTGCCTTTGGAAACCCCACCAACTGGTGGGATACCTATAGGATACCCAAAACTACCAACATGCCACTGAATCACCAGTGGACCTCACCGATGAGCTAATGGGTTACCTATAGATCTTTCATATATAGGTTCATTCCCACAATCAAACTAGAACTTTAGGCATACCCCAACTCATTTTACCAACCAATAAAAAGATAAAAACAAAAAAAAGTGGGAAAAATAGAAGTACAATTAGAAGGAAAAAATTAGGATGTTACAAATCAAGTTACTATAGGACATAGAGTATGAAATCTAATAAGGCTAACTCACATGTTCTTAACTCTCAAAGCATATAATGAATAAGTTGATAAATACATCACATGTCATTTTCATTTTATAGATGAGAACATCACATATCCCTCTTTAGGATAGAAACACACATTATAACATAATATATAAAAAGGTATAACAAAAAAAGTTCATTTTATGTTTAAAAGATAAATTGTAACACCCTAATATTTTGAAAGAAGAAAATTAATTTTTATAGTGTATGTGGCATGAAACACCAAGCTTAAATAAATGGAAAAACATATCTCTTTAAATTTAATCTCTTTGATAGTTTACAGAATACGCAACCCCAAGTCAAAATGATTAATAATATAATATACCATTATAATCTAGTAGTTAAATGTGTGGTTATGAATATTAAAAACTAAATTATGAAAATTATGGTTATCTATTGATTATAAATAAAATAATAATCATTTAATAGAAAAAGAAATGTTTTCGAAAAAACATATTTTTTCTAAAATATTTTTTTATGAGAAGTCGTGTTTTGGTCAATTTTTTTTCATAATAATAATTTATATAATCTAATTATTTCAACTTATTTTTTTACCAAAATTAATAGTGATAATAGTAAAAATTATTTACCGCGGTTAAGGTAAAAATGGGTTTATCAAGGGTTAAACTGAAAATATATGGGTTAAAATGACCTAAAAACTTGTCTAAAACCTATTTTATTTCCATATTTAGAACCTATAATTTATAATTATCTATAATAATCCATTTCTAACCATTTTTTCATGTAATAAATAGGAGTATACATTTTTATTTTCAAAAATTAGATGTGTGCCACTCACCTCACTTATAAAAGGTTATCCCCTATCCTCTCTTATTCACACCTTAAATACATTTTTATTCAAAAAATACATACTCAAATAAATTCCAAACTTCCCTCATCATATAATAGAATCCTTATTTTACTTAGAATGTAAATATTATAAGGATTTTGGTGCAAACCTAAGACTGATACGTGAAGAAGAGGTAACATTCTTTAATGAGTATTTTTATTTTATTTCTTCCTCCACCTACCTCAATTATTATTAAAACATGATGATATAATAAAATAATTATATTATATGTAATTATAATTGTTTATTTTAAGGTAATTACCTATAATCATACCCACTTCCATCCAATTCGTTACAAAATCATCATTAGTGTGTACGATGAACTATCGCCTGATGAACTGATGTCGTTATTTTTTCCATTACCAAATCTAATGGTTGGGTATGATGATGGATAATATATATATATATATATATATATGATATATTCCATAGGGTATACGATAACATCGCTTGTGTGTACGATGGACTACCGCCTCGCGAAATAATGTGATTCATATTTTACAAATTCTTTACATGGGAAGTAATAAGGATAAATTTAATCAATATATGTGATATAAATGACATAATTATGATATTAATTACATATTTATAATTATAATAAATATAATACATAATTTTATTTCTTTACTTTTTACTTACTTAAATATGATAACATCATTCATGTATGTGCAAACTACTTCCATCACGAATCGTTGTGACTCTATTTTAATCACCACACCACATGGATGATATATATAAGTATATTTAAAAAAAATATATAATTTATTATATTATTATAATTATTTGAAGATAAAATATTACTTACCACCTTTCTATAATGATCCTTTAAAAATGGAAATATTACCAATGCGTACGTACGACTTACCGTCTCCATGATTGCAACACACTTCATTTTTCAAAACCATCTTTCATGATTGGTATTAAAAGTATAATTGATGTATAAATATTATAATTATTTCAGGATTATTATTTTGGATATGATGTAACTATATAATATGTACAAGAACCAAATCTTTCATAAAAAAACACAAATGAGAAAACAAGGCAATTAACACCTGAAACTATGAAAATAATAAATATTATTAACAAAAATGTGATAATATGTTATTAAAGGGTAATATATGGTATTATAAATATTAATACGGTTCTATAATAAATTATTAAAATGATTAAAAATTATATACATGAGGTTAAATCATGTTCAACCAAAATGAAGTGTAAGGTAAGAGATTTCTTAACTCAATTTCCATTCATTGGGTTAAACTTCCACTTCATTGATTATGTCATGAAAATATTATGTGTGTAATGAATTTGATGATTTATTATTTTATTTCCGCTTTTTTATGTGTATTTTTATTGGATACACATAATAAATTAATTAATTAATCCCCACTTCAATGATATGCTCTTTGTAAGGGACTTCGTCCCAATTTCGCTGTATTGAGGCATATTGTAATGTTATACACCTAATTTATTTTATATGATATATATAATTCCCCCTTCACATGTAATATCATGATTAATTAATAATTTAAGTTATTTTAATTTTCAATTTGAATTATTTTATCCAATTTTATTTGATATAAAAGTTACCAATTGGTAAGGAATTTCATAATTCAATTTCTTTTCATTGGGTTATATTACTTATTCATTGTATTTAATATTGTATGATTATGTTTGTAATTAATCCTAACTATATTATGTTATATTTACACTTATTTCATGTGTATTTACATTTGATACACATAATCAAATAATTTATTAATTCTCACTTCAATGTCATGATCTTTACAAGGGTTTATTTCAGAATATCATTTTGATTGGGATTGTTTATACTTTAATTTACATTGAAGGAAATTATTTCATAATTGTTTAATAAAACCTTTAATTTTTTTATAATATGTTTATTAATGAACTTTTTCAAGTTATAGTACCATTTTATAATCTTTGTTACTTAAAATTATTAATAAAATGTTTTAATAAAATCCAACTTTATTTCTCTCTTCAGTCAGAAATCCTTTTTCTTCTAAAACCACAATTTTTAAACATGTTTTAAAAAATGTTTTTAACACTCTAACAAATTATTTATTAAATAATTTTTTAAATAATTTTAATTTAATTTTTTTGAAAGTAATCTTTATTTTGTTTTTAAAACAATCCTTATTTGTCTTTCATCGAAAAACTGAAAGGAATCTTTATTTTAACATACTCAACATGTACAAAATTTCCTTGCATCATGAACACTCAATGTTTTAAAACTTCCTTTATACGTTTCAATGGTTATTTTCAAAGAAATGTTTTTTCAATATATTTTTTGAACATTTAGTTTTAAAAGGTGATTTTTCCAATCAAATGGATATTTTCATCAAGATTTCTTTAAATATATTTTTATTGTATTTCTATTCATTAAATACAAAAACCCTTCATTTTATATATACTACATTAGGGATATATTTTATTGATATAATCCTTTTTCTTCCTCTGGGTAGTTTATGATTATTTTGACCAAAGAAATTATTTAAATTCACTTTCTTGATTCATTTTTGTATCCATTAAATTTCCTTTGAAAAATTCACTTTCTTATGATCATTAAACAATTAATTCCTATTAAACATCCATATTATTTGTTTCATGGATATGATTATTTCCCCAAATATATATCATTTTTTACTTATGTTGTTTCTATTAAATATCCATATTCTATATATTCTAGATATGATTATTTCCTAAATAATATTCCATTTTTATATATTGTGTTTACTTTGAAAGTTTTTTGATTCATCAAGAAATATTGATAAATATGTATTCTTTACTCAATACAGATATTTGATGATAAGGCACACTGTTTATGAATTAAATCAATTATTCAATATATGAGGAATAATTTGGACATGAAGTCATAGGTGAGGCCCATAATTATATATGCACTTGATGAATCAATAGTCTCTTGAGTCGAATCAGTAAGCTATAATTAAATAGGTTTTTAACTAATGTTTTAAACCATATTGTGAAAGTTATTAAATTTAGAGGTACCATGATTTCTGAGATCATGGAGTACAATAATTAAGAATTTACTTCATTAAGAATTCATTTATTATTATCCATAATATTTACATAATGATATTATCTCTAAATTCATTTAATTCTCAATTTATTGATTAAATAACATGTTTTTTCAGTTATTTACCTCTCCATATGGATTATGTATTATCTTATTATCCATTATATTTTCATAATGATATTATCTACAGATACATTTAATTCTTATATTATTGATTAAATGGAATGTGTGATAAGTTTTTTACCTTTCTATATTGATTATTCCTTATATAATTATGATAGTCAAGTTATTAATTAAATATAATATGTGTTTAGTAATTTAAATTTCCATATTGATTATTTTTTTTTGATTCGTGATATATTCCACTATACTTAACCCTTACTGGGAATCTAAGATCACCCTTATTTTTTTTATTTCCCCAGGATTCCATGAAATGTACTGTGATTGATGTGAAAGGATATTCTAGTGGGAATAATGTTATTTTTGAAAAAAAATTATGTTGTAATTTGTGTTATCAAATGTAATATGAGAATCATATATGTATCTAGTTTACCAAGACTAGTAAACTATTTGGTCCTTCAGGATGTTATTCCTTGTATCTTATTCCAATGTAATAAAGTAGACACCAGCTCCAGGCTATGGGGGTTGGGCTCGCTATAGTTGTTTTCTATGTAAGTTTAGGAGAAACCTTGGGAACTTGATTTATGAAAACAGATATTAGGTATCATAACCCTATGATATACTATGAGGATAAGTATATAAGAACATTCTAAATTTTTAAGAGATTATGTGATTTTTCCTTGTAATACATCCATGTATAAATACTATAAGTAGATGTGTTTCTAGAAAATTTTTATCTAGAGGTAGTAACACCAAAAATGACACATTGGTCTTGACCTAATCATCACCTACTGTATGAAAACATGACTTACAATTCACTTGGTTTGACACTCCTAGGGAATATGATTTAGATAATTCACATTTTCTTTAAAAATCATTATGGACTATTTGAATAGATGATGACAATGAATGACCTAGGTTAAACCTAAGGTGTCTTAGATTGAAAAAATGGAAACTCAAAGGAATACGAATTTTTTTATGTGTGAAAAGGAAGGGAATAAAGAAGTAAATTGTAACACCCCATAATGATAAAGGGTTAAATTAATAAATGATATGACTCATGTCAATAAGGTGCACCTTCCTTTTCAGGAGCCTGCTTGATTAGAACTCCAAGGTTAAGCATGCTTGGCCTAGAGTAGTGATCCGAATGGATGACCTTATCTGAAGTTTCCCAGGGTGTGTGTGAGTGAGAAAAAAGCACACTGAAAAGGACATGTGTTAGCATGTGTGGACTATCATTAGTCATATGACCCATTTAGGCATGTGGGTGGGCCCTAGGGTGGAGACCATGTGTCTGTGGGGAAATTAGTGGTACCTGGCATGCTAGGACCTAATAACCATGTTGAGGCGGGGTTTTTTATTGTCACCAAGACCCAGTTGTCACATTTGGTATCAGAGGTGGTACCCAACCTTAAGTACAGTACACCTCCTGAGTTAAGATATAGGGCCCACAATGAGGACATTGTGCTCTGGGGGGGGGGGGGTGAATGTAACACCTGAGAATGATAAAGGGTTTAATGACTATATTATATGACTCATGTCAACAAGGTGCACCTTCCTTTTCAAGATCCTTCCTGATTAGAACTCTAAAGTTAAGCATGCTTGGTCTGGAGTAGTGATCATGATGCATGACCTTCTGAGAAGTTTCCTAGGGTGTGTGTGAGTGAGGAAAAAAAACACTGGAAATGACATGTGTTGGATTGTGGGGACTAAAATTAGTCATATAACCCATTCAGGCACTGGGTGGGCCCTAGGGTGGGGACCATTTGTTTGTAGGGAAACTGGTGGTACCTTGAAGATCAGGACCCAACGACCATGTTAAGGAGGGGTGTACGTGCTGTCAATGGGACCCAATTTTCACATAAATTACCAAGAAAAAAAATGAAGAGTATGATAGAAGGAAATAAATTTGATCCTAAGGATCCATTTATAGTTTATTATCTTAAATATGGGGAACTTGGGAATTATATGAGTCAACGCCATCTTCTAAAGGTTAAATCATAGAGTATGGAAGGAACTATGTGGAAATGAAACAAATAATGAATTTATGTATTGATATTGAAGAATTAAATTGTTGATGTTTTACCTATGGTATTTTGGTTATAAGAATCATGAAACATCTAAGGATTGTGTTAAATTTTAGAAGCATATGTGTATTCATTAACTTAAGAGTTATAGGCACCATTATGGTTTTATGAGTTTAAGATTAATTATAAGCTCAAAGCCTTAACACACACCCTTTAGGTTTTATGTGATGAGAGCCTACCAAGATTAAGGATATTTTGGGAGAAATTTATGGTAATACAACCCATTGGTTTAGTATATGTTTTAATGAAAAAGTTATTTGAGGAATAATTCCCTTACATTTTGTGGGAATAAGTTTAAAGGTATTTATAACCTTTAGGATTAATATTATATGTTATGTTGAGTTAATTGTGTGATATTACACTTTGGTAATGTTATATGAATTATATTAATATAGTTTTATAAAAAGGTTAACCCGCATGTTAGGTGAAAACCTATCGTGTCCAAAAAGGATGTGGGACTTGAACCCATGAATAAAAGATGATAAGGGTTTAATGACTATGACTATCCTACATGATGTACTGATTAATATTTTATTTTATTTAGTTAATTTATTTGAAAAATAAATATTATTGATGAACCAATGGTGTTACTGTTGAGGTTTAGGGATTAATGTATTATATTGGACAACTTGTGCTAACTATTTTGGATTTGGAAAATAGTTAGAGACATATAAAAATACTTTTCAGTATTTTATTTATCTCACAATATATTAAAATTGAATTTTATTTCTTCAGGAACAAAAAATTAATTTTTGGATATCCATTTCTTGGAGTAAGCAATGAGTTAGAAATTGATCAAAGAACACCCTAAGGATGATTTTTTTTATAGAATATAAATGTATCAAGTATGTATATTTCATTATTTTCCTAGATAGTAAAATTATTACTCAACATTAGGAAAATGATATTGAAAGAAAAATGCTATAATATTACCTTCATATCTGAGGAATTATATGGTCTTTTAAATCATCACATATTTATGGTTTTTTGGTCCTTAACTTTCCATTGATCATTTACTTTCTTATGATCAATGAACTCTATCACTCTCTATAATTATTTACACTTTTCCTATATGTCTACATATTCAATTTTCAATAATTTTATTCTACTTATAAACCTAGTTATTTGTTATTCCATTGGTCCCTTTTACCCCCCTTCTCTCTAATTAAGAGGATATTTTATTAACCCTTTTTATGATGTATATTTTCAACAATGGAATTTCCAGAATCCAAACTCTTGATTAACTAGACTATATAAGGATGAAATTGATTTAATGTAGAGATAATGTAACAACTTGAGATATTAAAATAAGAACAATTTTTTATAGTTTATGTAAAATGTAATACTGATCTTAAACAACCCATAAAATATATTTCTTTAAATTTAATATTTTTGATATCTTATAGAACACAAAACTCCAAGTTTATATGAACCATAATATAGTATACTATAATAAAATAGACCTTAAATTGGTGGTTATTAATAGTAATAAATAAATTATGAAAATTATGGTTATCTGTTTATTATAGATAAAATAATAATCATTTAAAATAAAAAGAAATGTTTTCTGAAAAACTGTATTTTTTCTAAAAGACGGTTTAATCGCTCTTTGCGCAAATAATTTAAAATTAATTTTTACCAATTTTATAAAATTTATTTTATAAAATGAACTAATTTTTCAAATAATCATATCAAAATTATTACAGATTAATTTTTTGATATTTTTCTTAAATATTTCATTTTTCGATGAATAGTGTAATATACTGAATTTTAATTGAAACCCGTCCTTTTTTTTTAAAATTATTTATAAAGTTAAATTATATTTTAAATTTGTTTTAAAGTAATATTAGATCAATTATATATGTATTAATCTAATTTAGGTTATTAAAATAATTTTTATATTTAATTTTGATACAGAAACTTTGTAAACATTTGAGCATTTTCTTTTGGAAAACCCCCTTCCTCGTCGCATCTACGAGATTAATTTTAAATTAAAATTTTCCAATTTTGTGAATTGAATATTTAAAAATGGATTAAATATTTTTAATTAAAAAATTTATATTATATAATAAGGTCAAACTAATTTTTTTAACAAAATGTATAGTGAAAATAGTGATAATTATTTATCGTGGTTAAGATAAAAATGGGTATATCGGGGGGTTAAACTAAAAATATATGAGTTAAAATGAAATAAATACTTGTCTAAAATATAATTTATTGAAATATTTAAACTATATAATTTATATTAATTTATAATACTCTAATTTTTACCCTTTTTCCATGTGAAAAACACAAGTACACCTTTTTCTTTCCAAAAATTACAAGTGTGCCATTCACCTCACTTATAAAAGGACACCCCATATCCTCTCCTCTTTAAAACTAATAACTATTTGATTTCAGACAATAAATGACTAAATAAATTAAAAAATTACCTAATAACATCCTAGACGACTTATTTTTTTCATAATTCTAACCTTGTAAGGCTTTTGGTGAAAACCCAAGGAGGTTACCCGAATAAGAGGTAACATTCTCCAACGAGTGTTTTTTATTTTATTTCTTCCTAAACCTCCCTAAATTATTATTAAAAAATGATTATATAATAACCTAATTATATTAAATATAATTATATTTTGTTATATTAAGGTTATTACTAACAAATATTCCCACTATCATCAAATGGGTTACAAAATCATCATTCGTGTGTACGCCAGACTGCCGCTTTACGAATCGATGTCATTCATTTTTCCATTACCACATATCACAGTTGGGTATTATGATGGATAATATATATGTATATATATATTATATTTATAAGATAATTATACCTATGGAGTCATTATATCATATATATATATATACCTTTTTTGCTTTCCATTTCATAGGGGATTCGATAACATTGCTCGTGTGTATGACAGACTATCTCCTCGTGAAGTGATGTGATTCATTTTTCACTAACAATTTAAATTGAATATAATAATGATAAATTTAATGAATATATTTAATATAAATGACATTATTATGATATTAATTACATATTTATCATTCTAAAAATATAATATATCATTTTCTCTCTTATCATTTCACTCACTTAAATATTATAACATCGTTTGTGTATGTGTGGACCACCACCTTCAGGAAGTAACGAGACTCTCCTTTCATCACCACACCACATACGCATGAGAAAACATAGCAATGAACACCCAAAATAATGAAAATAATGAATGATTATTAACAAAGAGAGATAATATGTTATAAAAGGATAATATATGATATTATAAAAATTTATATGGTTCTATAATAAGTCAAAATCATTTTAAAACCACTATAAATGTGGTTAAATCACATTCAACCAAAATTAAGCATGAGGTAAGGGATTTTTTAAAACAATTTCCATTCATTGAGTTAAACTTCTACTTAATTGATTATGAAATCATAATATTATGTGTGAAATTACCTTTTATTATTTTATATTTTATTTCAAATTGTTTTATATGTATTTAAATTTGATACACATGTTTAATTCATTGATTAATCCCCACTTCAATGATATAATCTTTGTAAGGTACTTTTTCCCAATTTCCCTTCATTGAGACATATTGTAATGTTATGCACCTAATTTATTTTATATAGTGTATATAATTCCCATTTGACATGTAATATTACAATTAATTAATAATTAATGGTATTTTAAGTTTCAATTTTAATTATTTCATCCAAGGGTATTTGAATTAAAAGTTTCCAAGTGGTGAGAAATTTCATAACTTAATTTACTTTCATTAGGTTATTTTACTTCTTTATTGTCTTTGATATTCTATGATTATGTATATAATGACTTATGATTATCTTATGTTTTATTTATAGTTGTTTAATGTGGATTTATATTTGATACATATAATCTATTCATTTATTAATTCTCACCTCAACGTTATGATATTTTCAATGGTTTATTTCAAAATATAATTTTGATCGATATTTTTTATACTTGAATTTACATTGAATGAAATTAATTGATAATTGTTTAATAAACCCATTATATTTATTATACAATAGTTATTAATGAAAATTTTCAAGTAATAATACCATTTTACACTCTTTTCTACTTAAAATTAATGAGAACATGTTTTAATAAAATCCGACTTCATTTCTCTCTTTGGTCGAAAATTTTTTTTCTTCCAAAACCATGTTTTTTAAAACTGTTTTCAAAAACATTTTTAACCATTTTAAAAATGATTTATTAAATACATATTTACCCATTTTTACTTTTTAATTTTTTTTGAAAGGAATATTCATATCATTTTCAAAACAATTTCCATTTGGATTTTATCAAAAAAGTGAATGTAATCATTATTTTAATGTACTCTGATTATACGAAGTCTCCTTTCATCATTAACAGTCCATGTATTAAAAATTACTTTATAAGTTTCAATGGTAATTTTCAGTGAAAATTGTTTTTAATTTTTTTTGTGAATGTTTTGTTTTAAAAGGTGATTTTCAAAATAAAAAGGATATTTTCCTCAAAAATATTCTTAAAGATATTTTTATGTTATTTCTATTAGTCAATGACAACAACCCTTTATTTTATATATAATCAACCAGGGATATGTTGTATTTACACCATAATTATTATTTCTCCAGATGGTTTATGATCATTTTTATTAAATAAAGTATTTCTATTCATTTTCTTGATTCATTAACTTTTATTTGAAACATTCACTTTCTTGTGATCATTATACAATTAATTTATATTAAATATCCATATTCTTTTTATCATGGATATGATTATTTACTAAACCATATATAATTCATACATATTGTGTTTCTCTTAAATATCCATATCCTTTATATCATGGATATGATTATTTCCTAAACCGTATACCATTTTTACATATGGTGTTTAATTTTAAAGTTATTTGATTAATTGGGAAATATTGATAAAAATAAATTCTTTAATCAATATAGATTTTTGATGACAAGGCACATTGTTCATGAATTAAATATATTATTCGATATATGAGTAATGATTTATAAATATAGTGATGGGTGGGGCCCAAAATTATATAGCCCCTTGATGCATTGTTAGTCTCATGAGATGAATAAGTATTCTAGTATTAAATGAGTTTTTAACTATAGTTTTAAACCATGTTAAGAAACATTATGATGGTAGAGGTATCATGATTCCTGAGAACATGGTTTCCAATAATTAAGAATTTTTTTCATTAATAATTAATTTACTATTATCCATGATATTTACACAATGATTTTATCTTTGGATGCATTTAATTATCAATTTTTTGATTAAATTGAATGTGTTTTCAGTTATTTACCTTGTCATATTGATTATTACTTATCTTATTATCCATGAAATTTTCATAATGATATTATCTTTGGATGCATTTCATTCTCAATTTTTTGCTTAAATGGAATTTGTGCTTAGTTATTTACCTTTACATATTGATTATTCCTTATATAATAATGATAGCCAAGTTATTGATTAAATATAATGTGTGTTCAGTTATTTACCTTGACATATTGATTATTATTTATTTATTCATGATATCTTCCACTATACTTAACCCTTACTGAGCATTTGAGATCACCCTTATACTTTTTCCTTTCCCTAGGATTCCATGAAGTTTACCATGATTGATGTGAAATGATATGATAGAGGGAATAATGTTATTCTTGAAAAAAATTATGTTTTAATTTATATTCTAAAATATAATATGGAAATCATGTATGTATATAGTTTACCAAGACTAATAAACTATTCAATCCTTTAGTATGTGATTCCATTTATCTTATGACAATGTAATAAATAAGACACTAGCTCTAGTATACCAGGGTTGGGTCATTATAGTTGGTATGAAATGAAGTTTAGTAGAAACCTTGGGAACTAGATTTTGGAAAACATAGATTAGAGATCATAACCTTAAGATAAAATTTGAAGATAAGTATAGAATAACATCATAAAATTTTAGAAAGCAAGATATTATGTTGTTTTTACTTACAATATATCCATTTTTGGATACTATAAGTGGATGTAGTTCTAGCACAGTTGTACCTAGGGGTAGTAATTCTGAAAAGGGTGCATTGGGCTTAACCCAATCATCACCTTTTATAAAAAAACAAGACTTACAACACACCTATTTTGATAGTCATGGTGGATATTCTTTGGATAATTCACATTTTCTTTACAAACCATTATGAATGATTTGAATATATTTTGACAATTAAGGACCTTGGTTAAAACTAATACAACTTATATAGAAAAAACATGTCCCAAAGCAATGTGAAAATGTTTTTTTGTGTATAAAAAATCAAGGTATAAATAAATGAATTACCAAGAAAATATGAAGAGTATGATGGAAGGAAATAAATTTAATACTAGGGATCTATTTATATTTCATTATCATAAATTTGTGGAACCTGGGTGTTATCCAAGTTAATTTTATATTCTAAAGGTAAAACCCTAGACTATGGAGGGACCTATATGGAAATGAAATTGATGATGTATTTATGTATTAGTATTCAAGAATTAAATTGTTGAAATATTTTACCAATGGTATTTTGGTTATAAGAATCATGAAACATCTAAGGATTGTGTTAAAATTTAGATTCATATGTGTATTTATTAAATTAAGAGTTATGGATACCATAATGGGTTTCTAAATTTAATACTAATATAAGATAAAAGTATTAAACACAACCTGTTAGGTTTTATATGATGAGATTCTACCAATATTAAGGATATTTTGGGAGAATTTTATGGAAATACAACCCATCAGTTTAGTACATGTTTTAATGAAAAAGTTATTTGAGGAATAATGCCCTTAAATTTTGTGGGAATAAGTTTAAAGTTATAATCAAGCTTTTGGATTAATATTATCTTTGATGTTGATGTAATTATAAGACATTAAACATTGGGTATGTTATAGGAATTATATTAATATAGTCTTAGAAAAAGGACAACTAGTATGCCAGGTGACAACTTACCACAACCAGAAAGGTTGTGGGGGCTTGAACCCCTGACTGAAGGAAGATAAGGGTTTAACAACTAACACTATCCTATGTGATATCCTGGTTAATATTTCATTATTTTTAGTTAATAAATTTGACAAATAAATATTAATGATGAACCAATGGTGTTACTATTTAGGTTTAGAGATTAATGTATTACATTGGATAACTTGTGATAACTATTTTAGATTTATAAGAAAGTTAAAGATAGATGTAAATACTTTTCACTCTATTATGGATCTTATAATCCATTAAAAGTAAATTTTTGTACTTTTGGAATACAAAATTCATTTCTGAATATCTATTTATTGAAGTAAACGATGAATTGGAAATTGATCAAAGCACACCCAAAGGATGAAATTGTTTTTATGGAACAAAAACATAATAATTAAGTATATTTACTTATATTATTAGGTAGTAAAATAATTCCTAAAGATTAGGAAAAAGATATTCAAAGAAATTTTTTATCCTATTACCTTAATATGTAACAAATCATATGATCTTTTAAATAATCACAATTTTATGGTTTTTAGTTCCTTAACCTTCGATCTATCATTCACTTTATTATGATCAATGACCTCTATCACTCTCTACAATTATTTACACTTTTCTTCCATGTCCATATCTTTAATTTCCACCAATTTTACCCTTCTTAGAAACCTATTTATGTTTTATTATATATGACCCTTTTACTCCCCTTTCTCTCTTATTAAGTGGATATTTTATTAACCCTTTTATGATGTGGGTTTTTCAACAATGGTATTTCCAAATGCCGAACTCTTTATTACCTTAATCCAGTTTAAATTGTGAGGATGAAATTGATTTAAGTTAGAGAGAATGTAACACCCCATGATTTTAAAATAATAACACTGTTTTTATAGTGAATGTGATAGGAAATACCGAGCTTAAACAACCCATAAAATATATTTCTTTAAATTTAATATCTTTGATAGCTTGCGGAATACGAAACCCCGAGTCAAAAATGAACTATAATATAGTATACCATTATAACCTATCCATTAAATTTGTGGGTATGAATAGTCATAAATAAATTCTAAAAATTATGCTTATCTATTGATTATAAATAAAATAATAATCATTTAAATGAAAAATAAATGTTTTCTCAAAACTGTATTTTTTTTCTAAAAGATGGTTTAGTCACCCTTTACGCAAATTATTTAAAATTAATTTTTACCAATTTTAGAAAATTTATTTGTTAAAATGAAATTAATTTTTGAAATCATCATATCAAAATTATCTTTGATTGATTTTTTGGGATTTTTTATAATTATTTCATTTTTAGATGAATAGTGCAAAATATAGAATTTCAATTGAAAACTACCTTTTCAATTAAATTATTTATAAAGTTAAATTATATTTTGAATGGGTTTAAAAGTATAATTATCTCAATTATATATCTATTAATACAATTTAATTTATTTGAATCATTTTCAAATTAAATTTGGATATAAAAATTTTGTAAACTTTTGAACATTTTCTCTTTGAAAACTCACTTTCTCACCGTGTCTGTGGGATTAATTTTAAATTAAATTTTCCTACTTTTGTGAATGGAATTTTTAAAAATGGGTTAAATATTTGGAATAATAATAATAATATATATTATCTAATAAATTCAACTTAATTTTTTTCCAAAATGAATTGTGGAAATAGTAAAAATTATTTACCACAGTTAAGGTAAAAATGGGTTTATCACGGGTTAAACTAAAATGATATGGGTTAAAATGACAATAAAATTATATAAAATATATTTATGGAAATAGTTTTATCCTATAATTTATTATTCTTGATAATACTCCAATTGGGAACCATTTTTCATGTGAAGAATGTGGTCACACCTTTTTCTTTTTAAAAATTACAAGTTTGCCACTCACCTCACTTATAAAAGGCCACCCGATCTCCTTTTATTTTCACACCTTCAAACCATTTTTCTCAAAAACAAAACTACCAAAATCACTTTAAAAATTCTATAATATCATCCTAGAATCATTATTTTGGTCATAATTCCAATCTTGTAAGTATTTTGGTGAAAACCTAAGGAGGTTACCCAAAGAATAGGTAACATTATTCAACGAGGGTTTTTATTTTATTTCTTCCTCCACCTCCCTAAATTATTATTATAACATGATTATTTAATAACATAATTATATTAAATAAAATTATATTTTGTTATGTTATTATAATTATCTACAGGTATCCCAACTTCCATCAAATGAGTTACAAAATCATCGTTTGTGTGTACGATAGACTATCGCCACACAAACCAATGTTATTTGTTTTTCCCTTACCACCTATCACGGTTGGGTATGATGACAAATAATATGTATATATATATATATGATATTTATAAAATAATTATACACATGGAGTCATTATATCATATGTACATTTTTAATTTCAATTCTATAGGGGATACTATAACGTAGCTCGTGTGTACGACGGACTATCGCCTTACGAACCAATGTGATTAGTTTTTCACTAACGCTTTGAATGGAAGGTAGTAAGGATAAATTTAATGAATATATGTGTTATAAATGAAATAATTATGATATTAAAAAAATATTTCTCATTATAAAAAGATAAAATATCATTTTATTTCTTACCTTTTCACTCACTTAAAGATGATAACCTTGTTTGTGTACATATGGAATACCGCCTTCACGTAGCGATGCGACTCGATTTTCATCACCACACCATGTGTATGATATATATAAGTATATTTAAATAAATAATATGATATTTATAATATTATTATAATTATTTAAAGATAAAATATTACTTACATTCTTTCCATAACGATCATTGAAAAATAGAAATGTTACCCATGCGTACATACTGCTTACCATCTCCATGATCGTAACATACTTCATTTTTCAAAACAATATTTCATAATTAGTATTAAAATTATAATTAATGTATAAATATTATAATTATTTCATGATTATTATTCTAGATATTATGGAACTATATAATATATATAAGAACCAGATCTTTCATGAAAAAACACGCATGAGAAAACAATACAATTAACACTCAAAACAATGAAAATAATGAAATATTATTAACAAATAGATGATAAGATGTTATAAAAGGATAATATACAATATTAAAAATGTTAATATGGTTCTAAAATAAGTTAGTAACATGTATAAAACCACTATATAGAAGGTTAAATCATGTTCAACCAAAAGAATGTGTGAGGCAAGGGACTTATTAACTCAATTTCCATTCATTGGGTAAAACCTATGCTTCATTAATTATGTCATTATAATATTATGTGTGTAGTGAACATTGATTATTTTATATTTTATTTCCATTTGTTTTATGTGTATTTACATTTTATACATGTAATAAATTCATTTATTAATCACCACTTCAATGATATGATCTTTGTATGGGACTTCATCACAATTTACTTTCATTAAGGCATATTGTAATATTATACATTTTATTTATTTTATATGGTGTATATAATGTCCCATTTTAATGTAATATCATGATACCTTAATAATTAATGATATTTTATCTCTCAATTTTAATTATTTCATCCAAGGGTAATTTAATTACAAGTTACCAAGTGGTAAGGAATTTCATTACTCAATTTATTTTAATTGGGTTATATCACTTATTTGTTGTATTTGATATTATATGATTATGTGAGTAATTAATTATTATTATCTTATGTTCTAGTTACACTTGTTTCATGTGGATTTAAAATTGATACACATAATCAATTCATTTATTGATTCTCACTTCAACGTTATGATCTTTTCAAGGGTTATTTAACAATCTCATTTTGATTAGGAGTGTTTGTACTTGAATTTACATTAAAGAAAATTAATTTATCTTTGTTAAATAAACTATTAAATTTTATTATCCTCTAGTTATTAATGATATTTTCAAGTAATATTACTATGTTTTGACTCATTGGTACTTAAAATGATTGAGAAAATGTTTTAATAAAATCCGAGTTCATTTCTCTCTTCACTCAGAAATATTTTTTCATCCAAAACCATGTTTTATAAAAATGTTTTCAAAAATGTTTTTATCCATTTTAAAAATTATTTATTAAATTATTTTTTAACCATTTTTACTTATTACATTTTTTAAAGGAATCATTATGTAATTTTAAAAACAAGGTCTGTTTGGATTTTACTAAAAAAGGGAAAGAATATTTGTTTTAACATACTTGGAATGTATGAAATTTCCTACCATTATGACCAATCCATGTTTTTAAAACATCCTTTATAAGTTTAAAAGGTTATTTTAAAAGAAAATTTATTTCATTTTTTTATAAACTTTTAGTTTTAAAAGGTGATTTTCAAAATTAAAAGCATATTTTCCTCAAGAAATTTTTAAGATATTTTTATGGTATTTATATTCATTAATGAAAACCACCATTTATTTTAAATATAATACACTGGGGATATTTTGTATTGGTACCATACTTATTCTTTCTCTTGATGGTTTATGATCATTTCGACCAAATAAAGTATTTAAATTCACTTTCCTGATTCATTTTTGTATTCATTAACATTCCTCTCAATGATAATATTTCTAGTTATTATTGTAAAATTAATTTATCCTAAATATCCATATTCTTTTTTTCATGTAAATGATTATTTCCTAAACTGTATATAATTTTTACAAATAGTTTTTATCTTAAATATGCATATCCTTTGTATCATGGAGATTATTATTGCCTAAATCATATATCATTTTTACATACAATGTTTCCTTTAAAAGTTATTTGATTAACTGGAAAATATTGATAAATTTTAATTATTTACTAAATAAAAATATTTGATTATAAGACACATTGTTCACAAACTAAATCAATTATTTTATATATGAGAAATGCTTTGGACAAATAGCGATGGGTGAGGTCCAAAATTATATATCCCCTTGATGCATCAATAATATCATGAGTAGAATTAGTAAATGAGTTTAGTGAATATATGTGATATTTGTTTCAATATTCGTATTATGTAAATAAAAATTAGGCATTATATAATTAATATTAACAATAAAAAATCATTTTAAAACTAACCACTTAAAACAAACATACCAAGGGAGAAATGATTTATTTATAAGTTACAACATCATTTTCATTTACCTTATAAATATAAATATTAAAAATTATTATTAAAAACCTTAAAAACATATAATAATTTCATTTTTTTAATGATATTATAACAAAATAATCTGTTCCATAGCCATACTCACACATATATTGTAGAATATTCTTGTCATGTATATTTAACCACCTACAAGAAAAATGCTTTAAATTTATATAAATTATAGAATTTAAAACTTAATATTTTATATTAATAAGTAAATAATTATTTTTTTGGTTATGGATTAGTAATATAATCATTTATATCAATAATTATTTTTTCATCATTCATTTGTTAAAAATCACAGAAACATGCTTGTCACTAATTTCATCTATAAGAGTTGTAACTAAAAATCTCATAGAATAAAATTATAAGTATATAAACTATCCTAAAACATAAATTATAGTACCTTTTATGATATATTAATTATGAACTTTTATAGAATAATTTATAACAACACCTTTATTACAAAACTAGATTAAAATGATTAAGATTATTCACACTCGATGTTAAAAATAGAAAATAACTAACTAATATACGTGTACAAAATAATTTTAAATGAAGTTTATAAAAGGATTATAGATGTTAATAGGGTTATTAAATAGGTGATTAAGATGGTTATGTTTATTATATAGGAGGTTATAGTTCAATAAACTAATCAAGAATTTAAGGTAAGTGTTTCATTGACTGAATTTCAAATTCATTAGGTTAGACCATTTATTACTCAAATATAATTTTCAAGATTTAATAGATCCTGAAATTTCCCTATTTTATATGTTATTTAATATTTTTATTTAGTGGCATTAATTCTTATTATAAATAACAACTTCTTTAATAAAATGTTTTCTGAAATAAATATATAATGTTTGTAAAAAACTCTCATTCTCACCAATGAGTCTTTTCATAAATGCACATATTTTTCTTATCAAAAGTTTATTCTTTAATGAAATTAAAATATGTTTTTTATTTTATATTTAGCATTTTTTACTTTACCATTTTTATGAAATTAATGTCTTTTAATATTTCTTTGATGTTTGTTTTTCTATAAAATAGTCTAAAATGCTTAATAAAGGAATTTATTTTTATAATTTACCAATCAATATTAAATATCTTGATTTTTTGTTTATTTTCAAGTATAATTTATTTGAAACTCTTTATAATAAGGTTATAAAAAGTATTATATTTTCCTTCTTAAGAATGTTTTTGAAAGTAATTTTTACTTCATATTTTAAAACAATGTTTAAAAGGTTTTCTAATTTTTTTTCACTTATATTTTTCCTACAAGGTTTATCTTTGATGATGTTATATTTTGATCATCCTATATATTTTTTATGATATGATTCATTTTGGAAAATGAAACTTTTGATGTCCTATGATCTCTTAATTTTATGTTATGTTATGTTTTTGAAACTTTTATGAAACCCATTCTTTTTCTGTGGGTTATTTAAGATATGATGATGATTGAATTTAAGAGGAAAATATATATAAAAATAATTATGTTTATAGGAAGCAATAGATAATTTGTATAAAAATATAGTATGGTTCTTTTTAATCTATATAAATACAGTAAAGGAGGGTTAGAATAGTCTATATAGAGAATATAGTAGGGTATTTCTTGGTGGACTTAATCAATTAATTAGTATAAACAATATAATAGACATTAATTAAGTAAAATGATTCAATTTATACAGAAAATATAGAAGGTAACAAGTTGATGTAGAAGAAAATCAAGAAAAAAATAAATAAATTAAAAATTCAGGCCTAAAAAAATAATGTTCTTTCCTTAATAAAACCCCCCAATAAGATTACCAAAATCTTGAACAATTATATCTTGGGATATAACATATCACCTTTATTTGATAGAATCACTTAAAATATAGTAATTCCCTCAAATTCAATGGGTATAGACAAATCACGCTTTAAACTTTTGGAAATTATGGGGAAATTTTGATAATGTTATGATACATTGAAGAGGAAAAACACATTTCAAAATAAGAGGGGGATGTAATATTTTTAGGAAAAGGAATTTAGGGATGTTAAAATAATATTAATAAGTATAATTGTTTTGAAAAACCCTCGATTAACCATTTTAAAAAGGAGCAGCTGTCGAAAATTTTAGCCACTCTCCCTTATACTCCACATTGCCAATAGTTTCTCAAACTACTATCCAATCCCCATTACATTATTTTACATTTATTTAAATAAACCCCCACATAAATGGGAAAAATATATCAAATTAAAAAGTGTGATTTGTCTAAAGGTAGATAATTACTCTTGGATAAATATATTTTCAACATTGAACATTCCCTAATGAATCATCTTGTACTTTTTATATTAAATAGTTTATATGATTTCTTTGAAATTTTAAAAATTCACGAAATTTTAACAATAAAATTCACATAATTATCTCTCATACACATTTGGTTCTCACTTTTGTTTTCATATTTTCCCTGAACACCATCTGATTTCACGAGTATTTTATAGAATTTATCCTTGAAAATTCACCTTGAAGTGGCCCCACTTCATACCCAAATAAGTGATTCTAAAACATAAATTCATTTTGAAATAATTAAAAGTGAATTATTAGACTCCTCTTGAAGAACTTTATCATCTTAAGAACTGTAATGAAAGATTACTTCACCCTTCATCATAACATAGTTTTCTATTTGAACCTAGATTTTGGGATCTTCAGTCAACTAGGTAGGGTTTACTCTATGAAGAAATTATTTAATTGACCTTAAACTCATCCCTTTTTATGATTTCTCTACTAAATATCTAGTTATACCTTTCATAAAGGGGTTTGAAATATTTATTTTTGTGTTGACATATTCAATTGTAATAATCCCAGTAGATAGTAGTTGTCTGACCGAGTCATTTCATCGACATATATGTCAATATTTTCCATTATACATGAAATTAATTTCCCTTACTATAATTATTTGAATATAAAAATGAATGCACATAATAATCATAGGTATTGTAAAACTTTTAATTTCTTCCAAGATGTTTTGAATCTATTCAGATACTTCTCCAGCCTTATCTAAGACAATAAATTCTTCCTCCATAGTGGATCATGAAAAACATGTTTGTTTAAATGATTTATAAGATATATATCCTCCACCAAGGGTAAACAAATAACCATTTGTGAATATAGTGTATTTTAATCTAGTCATATAATTTACATCATTATAACCTTCAATTACTAAATGATAGTTTTTATAGTTCAATGAAAAGTTTTTTATATATTCTAAATATTTCAAAACTCGTTTCATAGCTATCCGATGGATATTATTTGGATTTAAAATAAATTTAATTAGTGTGATTATAGAAAAATATATATGTTTTATAGTGAAATTCATGACATGAATAAAAATACCTAGAGTATTAGCATACTATAATTGATATTTTCATTTACCACTGTTCTTTCAAATACAAAGATTAACATATATTGGAGTATTTTTTTGGTTTTATATCAAGATTTTAACATTTCCTCAAAATATTCTCAATATAAAGAGGCTACGATAATGTCAACCTATAAAATTTTATATGTATTTGAATTCTAAAAATTACATATGCCACTCCCAAGTCTTCCATTTAAAATTAACTAGTGAAATCACACTTGGAAGCTTTGATGATATCTATATTGCTTCCAAATATGAGAATATCATCAACATATAAACATAAAATGATATATCCATCTTGAGTGATTATAATATATAAAATTTTTTCACACTCATTAATATTTAACCCATTTATTAAAATTACATGATAAAACTTCATAATTCATTTCTTGGGAGCTTGTTTTATCCTATAAAGATATTTCACTAATCAATAAAATTTATTTTCTTTTCCCAGTATAGTATAACCTTTAAGTTGTTTCATGTAATTTTTTTCTTTTAAATCACCATTTAATAAGGTGGTATTAACATCCATTTGACGTATTTATAACCCATTCATATCTTTTAAAGTGATTAATATCCTTATAGATGTAATCCTTATAACAGGTGAATGAGTGTCAAAATAATCAAGTTCTACCTTTTTTATACCCCTTTACTACAAGTCTACCCTTGTATTTATCAATTTTTCCATCACCCATCAAATTTTTTCTAAATATCTAGTTGAATCCAAGTGTTTTTTTCCATGTGGAAGACTAATAAATTACCAAGTATAGTTGGATAGTATGGAATCAATTTCACTATTGATAACTTCTTCCAAAATAAAGCAAACAGGGTGGCCATAACCTCTCTAAATGTTTGAGCCTCATTTTATAACAAATCTATTATAAATCCTAGTCTAAAGGACTTAGAGATAAATTGTATTTTTCCTTTCCAAGGTCCTACATCCATTTAATCTCGTTCCACCACTTTATTTAGAGTCCTTTTATTTTTCTCATTCACTTCATTTTTCAAAAGATATGGAAATACATTTTCAAAGATTAAATAATACCTTGATTAAATGATCATATTGTTGTATTTACAATATATTTGACTTATGAATAAGAATTCAATATACACTAATGTTAAGTGCATATCCAATAAATATTTAATCAATAGTTTTGGCCTAATCTTAACCCTTTTAGGTTTAGGAACTACAACCTTGTCCAAACATCCCACACTTTAATATATTTAAAGGTAGTATTTATTACCTTCCACAACTCATAGGGGATACCATGTATCATTTTGTGGAGTACTATTTTAATAAGTTTTTTTTAGTTAAAATATTCCCATGCCACACATATGTTTTATGATAAACCATCACTATTTATCATAGCATTCATCATTTCTTTTAAGGTTTGGTTTTTTCATTTCAATTACTCAATTTGACTATGTAGAGTATGAAGTTGTATTTTGGTGAATTATTCTAAACTCTCTACATAAATTTTTGAAAGGTGAATCATATTCACCTCCCCAATCACTAATTATGCCTTTAATTCTCTTGTTGAGATGATTCTCACCTTCATTTTTGTACTGTTTAAATACATCAATAGATTCATATTTATAATTAAGTAGATAAACATAAAAGCCTCATATAATTATCTAAAATGGTGATAAAGTAATTCTTACCACCTATTGAAGGTACTAATTCTATATAAAAAATTACAGTGTTTGTTAAATACAAAGGCTTAGAACTATTTTCAATGAGAAGAAAGGGTAGTTTACAAAATTTTGATTCAAAAAACACTTTACATTTCTTTCCTAGAAAATCAAATATTGGAAACAAATGCATGTTAGTTAATTTATTTAAAAATTTAAAATTAATATAGCCCAATATTGAATGAAACAAATCACCACATTCAATGTAACACAACCTAAACATTTATAAATGAAACTCCCTTTTTGAATGAATAAATTCCTTATCAAGTAACGTAGTTATAGATAACAATTGCACTTATTTTGCCTATTTCAGACTATTATAAGTTATATCATTTCAGATATAAAATACCATTAATCATCATAACCAATGATAATATATCTATTATATAGAGATCATATTATTGGAATATATTAAGAGTTATGATAAATCCAATTAAAATAAAAAAATAAAGTGATGGTCTCGACCAGTAAGATTGTACCCTATGAATCCCATTTATCAGAGCTTATAAGGGAGATAAAAATACTAGGATTTCCCTTGACTAAGACTAAGTCTATATTGAACAAATAAATCATTATAGAAACTATTTACGGGTGAAGTTCATGATCATTAAGATCATAACCCAAACCATGTGTGCCAAACCACCCCAAGAAAGTCTCACAATCCCACACTTTACTCTATGGGCATTCACCAGTGTAATAAGATGATTTATTTAGAACCTAACAATATGAATTTGTATGTATTTTTTATTTTTAATAAAATAATGATTATATTTATCTTTTATTACTTTATAATGATTAAATAATAATGTTTTCTAAAAAATATAATTTTTTATGATTAAAAAAAATTATATTTTTGGGAAATATATAGTTTCAATCAATATAATCTTTTTGATGAATTTTAGAATTTTGGAAATAAATGACATTTTAATAAAATATTATTATTAAATATTATTTATTAAAAATAAATGATAATATAATTTTATGAAATCAAATTTAATTTTTATAAGGGTTAGAAAATTATTATTGTAAAAAAACCCAATATCCAAGTCACCTCACCCTTTCTTATTAGGGGTGAGTCTTTCACTGAACATAAATTATTCTTACTTATAACTGGAGAATCTCCTCCCTTTTTCTTGAAAGTCTGTTCACATTATTTCCAAGAGAATATTTTTTGAGGGTAATAGAGGAGGTGCTTGATACACCTTTTATTGTTCTCCTTGTGTTTCCTCTAAGACTTTAAACCTATTTTTCAACTTAGTGAGTTGTATTCTAGTATAGTATTTCTCGTTATACACCACTAGAGTTAGGGATCTCTTTTTAGGTTCCCTTTCCTTCCCCACTTTCTTCTAGTTTCAATATCTTTCCAAATTACCATGATTATCCCATATAAAAAACCTCCTATTAAAAACATACATCACTTCAACATTTCTCAGTTGAGATGTTGATATATCCAGAGTTCTTCTTCTGACATTGAGCTCTTAGGATTCTTGACACATACTCATGGCATGTATTAGTTTTCTAAAATATTATCATTCCATATCTATAATCTTTTGAGAGACATTTCTTTTAGTTTTTCAATAAAATTATGCTTATTATTAGATTTTGCAATATTTTTGTCTTTAGAGCATGGAATATATTACATATCCTAAAAAAATTTAAATATGAACATGAATTCAACAGAAATAAAAAATGTTGTTAGTAATTCCTAAAAAGTTCTTTTTAGATCTATTTTTAGCACCTATATAATTTTTCCATTTTCGGAACTATTCATGGCTCTCTTCCACTCAATCACGAGAGAGGTTTCATCATAACCAATACAATATTTTCTAAAACTAAAAGTCCTATGAGATGAGAAAATCATTTCATGATTTTCCTAAAAATAACATATTTTATTTTCATTTAATTATTACCTACCAAAGGATAGTCAAATAATAAATAAAAAACATCCATTAATTTGGGATTGCATTTGGAATTATATTACTCCACTTCTTTCTTGACTAATTATAGATCTTATCCCAACTATTGAATCTTCTTATCCCTAGATTCAAGTTGATCATTAAGTTATATCTTGTGAGACTTACCGCTAGTCATCTCATCTTCCAATTATCGAGAGATATTATCCACCATTTCACTTTTCTCCATTATTTTAGAATTCATCTGAGTAATATAATCTTTAAAGAATATCTTCTCCTAAACTAGTTTTGACATGTGTGTAGATAGATTATCATTTCTAGCTTATAGATTCTAAATTTATTTTGAGTTCATATTATTTCCCTTATCATAAACTTTATGTTTTTACATCTTTGTGGACATCAATTAAAATTATTCATCTTGGGGATCATTATTCTCTCTTAGATTAGTTTCCACTTCAACAAGTCTTTTATTTAAACCTTTTATTATATTGAATTAATTTTCCTATGCTTTGATTTAGATATATTGAGACTTATTTTTTTATTTTAATTTCTGAACCTATTCCTTTTTCATATAGAAAAATTTTACTTTTTTCCTTCTTGGAATTTCTTTATCATATGTATTTCCATCATCACTTGGCATGTTAGGTTCATCACTCATTCCTGCAGAATAATTTAATGAGTGAGTAGTTTCCTATTCTAATTCATAAAAACCTTTATTTAGTACATTATTAGTTTCCTTCAACTGAATAACACTCTTTATATAGACACTTACACACTAAGGAATTCTAACATACTTCTTACTATTCTTTGAAGTTCTTCCCATTTCCATGGAACACTAAGATAAGAGAAAGCTAAAAATTCAATTTCAATAGTCTAATAAACCCAGTCAAAGAAAATATATCCAATAAAAGAAACCTATGCACTGATACCAACCTTTAGGACCAAAAGGGGCATAAATACCTTAAGAGGGGGGGGGGGGTGAATCTGGTTGTGGACATTCTTTTCAAAATTCTTCCTACCACACTGGATCTTGACCTATTTATTATGGGGCTCACTTTTTTTTTCTTTAGTGTTTAAATTGACCATATCCTTACTAGTTTTATTGATGATTATTTACATAAATTAAATAAATAAGGAAAACATAAAAAAACATATTTTTTTAGTTGGTTCACCCTCACTAAGAAATATCCAAGGAGCATAGAAAGTCAATGCCCCAATATACCAAATCTACTAAACTGCACTACTATTGGTTTAAGATAGGTCACTCATGTCTAGTCTAACTACCCTTATAATTTTTGGGGTAGATTTACTATCTCCATGAGATAACTTCCCTCACACTTCCCTATTATACTCAATACTTTATATGGAAAAGAAATTGGCATGCAAGCTAAATAATAATATATTCTATTGTTGAGAGTGGAATTTAAAGTATGATAGGTGCCTTTTAATTTCATGTTTTCCTTCATAGCCTTGATGTGAACATCACTTTTGCACGAGGGAATATAGAAACTCCTCCTCACTTTGGAAAGTCCTTAGAGTGATGCCAAGTCTTCCTTTTATTTTATTGGATGTTGCAGTGAGTAGAATCCTTATGAAAATATTATTAGATGGTTCAAATCCTTATTCATATTATTATTCTTTAGTATTCATATATGAAAATTATGCTATTCATAGGGTAATCTTGGAATATATCACCTTGAATGAGGCCCTAGCATGTAACCCCTCTGTGAGACCCTGGTACATAACCCTTATTTGAGAACCCTTTTCAAGACCTCTTTGTGATACGTCTTTATGAGATGACTTTGTGATACCACATTATGAGACTCCTCCATAAGACCTCTCTACAAGAATCCTCCATAAGACCACTCCACAAGCCTATCCATAATCCCCCTTCACAAGACATTCTTCAAATCATGTGAATCACTTGACTTTCTCGTGATTCCTTTTTCAATTTACATGGATTGTGTGATAATACCAGGTTTACCTATGACCAATACATACATCCATTCAAAATATACCTTCATGAGAATCCTCTGTGATTCTCTATTTTCATTATGTGGATCATGTGATTCAAGTGAAAACTTTGTTTTTCTCCTGAAAAATACATTTTCATCGAATTAAACCACTTAAAAAAATTTATATAACATATTAAGGATTTTTTAGGGTTATTTATAGGCATAAATCCGCCACTTTAACTCTGAAAATCATGGAAAACCTTCTATTCCACCATCTCAGAAATTAAATTTACTTGATTCTTATGATAAGTTCTAGAATTCAAAATATACCCCCATGCCACGTCATTAGCACTTCATGTGATCAACTTATGAATGTTTCAATCACTTCAAATGATCACCTATGTATGTTGTAATAACTTTGAATGATCTCCTACAATATGTATCAAGAGATTCATGTAATAACCATCATTTTTTTGAACACATCGTGTGACTCCATTAAGATATTCCTTGAAAATCGTGAAGTTATCACATGATCCCCTCATGATATCCTTTTAAAATCATGTGGTGGTTAGAAATATTTTGTTCTAATGCTTTGTGTGACCCCATCGTGAGATCCAAAGATAATCATTTGATCAGTGACACTACCATCTAGAACTCCATGTGATCCCATCATGTGATCCAATGAAAATCATGCATTATTTGCATGATAACATAGTGAGATCCAAAATAACACATGATAACATAGTCAGATCCAATGAAAATACAACCTCTCTTTCTTTATACACTTCACATGAATACTTTGCATGTTCTTTTGGTAATTTATGCGAATGCGTGACCCCTTCATGTGATCATTTTGGACATATGCAATCATGTGATCCCTTTACAAACATACAGTGTCTTCCAATGCATAAACTAATCTATTCAAGAGATCCTATGACAATCATACAATGTCTTCAAGTGCTTTTCATGATCTCATCATAAGATCCTATTATAATTACATGGATCACATGATTTATTCATGTGATCTTATTCATATCTTGTGATTGCAAGTGAGAAATTTCCACCATGGTCATACGAAGCACCCTGTGTGATCCCTTAGGAATTTCATGCTTCCACACTATCCTTGGGATCTTACATGCTCCATGTGATCCTTTAGGATATTCACACTCCCCATGATCCTTCTGCATGATCTTTTAAGAAATTTTTACCCCATGAAATCTTTCCATACGATCCTTTAGGACATTCGTGATCTCCATGATCCTTTAGGATATTTTTCCTAACTCTTTATGCCTCCTCTGAAAACCATCCTTTTTTAACAACGTTTTTGAGGATCAATTCCATCATAGAGTCCAAATAATGGAAAAGAGGAATACCTTAAGCACAAATAGGGTCTCCCTTTGAAGAAAATCAAAAAAAATTAACGAAGGCATGGACCAGGAGCGTATTTTGAGTGAGGCACGTAAGTTACTTGCGTACCGTGAAAGTCAATTGCGCGCCACCTATGGGTCACGCATCTCACTTTTTCACCCTATTTTATTTTTCACCCATGGTGAAAGGTGGCCTATAAATAGACCCAATGGGCCCCCATTTAAAGGATGGATTTTTCCAAAAGTCAAATTCAAGCTCTGGTCACCCAAGTCTTCAAATCAACTCTTCCGAAAGCTTCTAAGGTAACTTTTTACCTAGAATGGAAGACTTGAAGGAGTAGGATAATGCCTAAGTGTTTAGAATTCATCAAAAATTGCGCACCTAAGTATCTAGACCTCCTTAAAAATGGAAACACTTGCACACTACCCTACCCTTTTAATAAAACTTACGTGCCGCCCTTTTCGAAACATCTTAGGATAATACTAAAGTCTTGAGTTAAGTCTCGCCCAAGTATTACCCTGCAGATTCTTCGTCGCCCAGGTGAACCCATGCCGCGCAAGTACACTTGCGCGACCAATAATTGTGAGCCAACTTCATCGGTGTGACTCTCTCCCGTTCACCTCTCCTCATCAAGATATCATCCCTTGAACCCATTTTCAAAGCCATTTATGGCAGGGTTACTTTGTTGGCTTCCTTATCTAAAAGGAATTCTATAAGAACCTCTCCCAAAACCTCATGACTTACAAGATTTATGTCACCATGGTTAGAGGTTTCCTCCATATAACCTCATCCTTTATGATGAGAAGATTTTTTGATTTAGGGCATCCTCCTCAGGAGTAAGCCCCAAGTTCCCTTAGTTTGGGGCTCCTTCTCAGGAATAATCCCTAATCATAATTTCTTTAACTAAGGAATCCTCCTCAAGATTAAGCCCCAAGTCCCCTTAACCTGGGCCTCCTTCTTAGGAGTAATCCCCAAGTTATAAGTCCCCTCTAATTTAGGAATCCTCCTTAGGAGTAAGCCCCGGGTTAAAACTCCAAATCTCCATAAAGTACAAATACCTTTATGGACCCTGCCCTTAGGCTTCTTTCCTAAAGTAAGTCCTGGTCTTCATCTACTTGGGCAGTCATACATACATAATCCCCACATCATTTCTTGTGACTGCATCTTTCATGGTACAATCGTCAAGTTTGTTGATACCTCTTGTTTCTCACACCAAGCATGACTCACATGAGCTTAGAGTGTAAAAGTAATCACGACATCTCTTTTTGGGCCATTAACCATGCATAAGCCCCATATTTCTTCACCTGAACTACGTGGACTTTGATCTCTACCTTAAAAGTAGAGTATGTAGGAAGACTTTCTAAGGTTCAAGACCATATTTAATTAATTCTTTTCTATCCCATATGACGTTAAACTATATCCTTATTATCGAACTATGTGGGTTCTGATTCCTTTTTAATGAGGATACATAGGTATCCCATCTGCGGGTACGATCCCAACTCTGAACTAATCCTTGTCTTTCTGAATGACAATAAACTTCAAGTGCCCCAATGAGTGGATTTAAAACAAGTATGGTCATCATAATGACCAAGAGATTTCTATATAATGTATTCAAGGATACCATTGACTAAGAATCTCTAATACATACGAATGATTCTCTATCGACGAAGAACCTCAAATACATATAAAAGATTATCTAAATCCCATACATATCAACCATCAGTTGCCAAATCTAAAGGAAAAATCATTTTCATGCTTGGTTAATTAATATGGATTTGTGAACATAACTTAAATATATAAGAGAGTCCCAGAGTAGGAAATAATTCCCCCCAAAAAGGTGTGATGAGCCTGACCTCCCATCCTCTCGACCAATGAAAATTCTTAAGCTTCATCAGTCCATAACTAATGAGCACCTACCATTGTAAAGTAGGTACAAATGGATATAGAATTATTGGGTGTTTCCGGTTCTATGAATAAACTCATTAGAAACCGATTGGAAAGTTTGAACCTTAAACAAACAAGGTCATCCCCATTTCCAGACGAAACTAATGTCAAACCTTTTCTACAAACACAATTAACTAAAAAGAACCATCAAGAGGATTTTTTTACAATAGAGTTCCACTCTCTATTGTATCTGATCGAGTTATGAGGTTTAACTTGAGGTTTTATAGAATCCTTAAGCAAGAATTGGATATAGAAATGAGATTAGGTATAGATTATCACCTTTACATGAATATTCAGTTTGAAAGAACCATTCAAACTATAGAGGATATGCTGAGATCTTATTTAATTGATTTGCAAGGATGTTGGGATCAAAACCTTACCCTATTAGAGCTATTATATAAAAATAGTTTCCATTATAGAATTAAAATGAAACCTTATGAAGATTTTTATGGGAAGAGGTGTCAAACACTAACATGTTGGAATGAAGTTGGAGAGCGGAAGATTGTGGAACCTGATCTTGTCTAAGATATGATGGATAAGGTTCAAACCATTCAAGGTAATATGTAAACCACTCAAAGTCAACATAAAAGCTGTATAGACAATCATTGATGAGACATAGTGTTTGAGGTTAAAGATAAAGTGTTCCTTCATATACCACCTTAGAAAAAAGTCATCAGTTTTGGGATGAATGGAAAGATTAGTCCAAGATACACCATACCCTTTGAGATCCTTGATCGCGTTAGAGTGGCAGCCTATTGACTATTACTCCCATATAACCTATATCAAGTACATGATGTGTTCCATATATCCATCTTTAGGATGTACATACTAGACCCCTCACATGTACTGAATCTAGAGGTGTTACCATTGAACAATGATCTTTTATATGAGGATAAATCATTGAAGATTAGACTACGGAGACAAAGTTCTATGAAACATGACGAATCACCTGGTCAAAGTGTTGTGTAAGAACCAAAAGTTTAAGGAAGAAACTTGGGGACTAGAATAAGTGATGAAATAGAATTACCCTCACCTGTTTTAGTGTAATAATGAAATTTAGAGGGTGAAATTTTTGAAGGGGGGAATATTGTTATGACCCGACCCACCAGGGCCTACTTGGTCGGTGGTAATCCAAGTGTGAGAACCCAAATCCCACATCTAACAATCTAGGGAAGCATATAATAAATATGGGATGAATTATCCTAAGTAATTTTACTCACACACACTCATATATCCAAGCCCATACAATGTTGATGGTAAAGAAAAACAACTGATACGAATGCGTACATACATCTAAATACCACCACTAGAGTACCAAAAAGTATTTAAAGAAAAAAGGGGTCAAATATAAGCCCACTAAAACTAAAAAAGAGTAAAAAATACTGAAAAGGAGGGGACTGCTGTCTAAGGAAACACCAGTATGAACCTTGGTATTTATATCCCAAAATTGTGCTATGCCTGCTCTCGATCCTCCCAAGACTACATAAAAAGGCTTATCATCTACATAAGACATGACATATGTGGATAGATTCCTTTTATATGTGAGTATAATAATACCCAGTAGGAAACCTTGAAATCACTAAACCTAAATCATCAATATTAGTTAGATCATAAATACATAGGTATGTCAATCAAGATATCAAGAATAACGATAATAAAAGAAACCAAGATATACTCATAATATAATCTAAGTCTCAAAGAGGTCTCAAACATACTTCTATCCATAAGATTCTGCTCTATGCTTTAAGGTAATGGTCATTTGGGAGAATCACTCCATGATCCATGAAATCACTGATGGTGTTATTATGAGAGGTCATGCTCATTGGGTCTCACCAAATAAGTACTCATTAGAATTCAGAATTTCCCAATACATAGATAGGGGGATCACACCCAAGAATTATAGGTGATTCCAAAAACCGTACTAGATCAACCCTCTTGATAGGGGATCAACACCCAATGCATGATGGTTACGCCGATACCCTAAACTTCACATAGAAAAAAATAAGGAATGATAAAGGATACAATCTTGTCACACATAGGGGGATAGACCAAACTATATATACGAAAAAACCCATACAGGGGATCACAATCCTATGATCAAGACATAATGCGACACTATACCCTCATAGGGATAGACTAAGGAAGTAAAATTAATTGAAACTCATCTACACTGAAGTAATGAAGGGATCTAAACTTACTAATAGGAAGTACACAACATATATAGAGGGTACACGATGTGTGCCTCTAAATCAGGACCTGCCTATGTCTATTACCATTTTCCTTTACCCATGACCATATACACTAGCCATGACCATATACCTGGCCATGTCTGTGTATATAGTCTTGTCTGAGTATAGGTCCATGATCATGCAATTTAACTGTGACAATGTTCTTGGTCATGTCTGTTCCCATGTACCTTTTAGGGTACACGCTGAGTCTCTAACACTAGTTTACATAACATGTGACATATGTCACATGTTATGTGATATTTTTATTCATATATAAACCCTAGATCCATAGCTAGGTCCCCATACAACATGTGTTCTTCTGAGTATATATTGTGTATTATGGGATTTTCTAGAATCATGCATTTTTTTCATATGTAATCTAATTTTTATTCTACCACCATTGATCCTACCATCAATAACACCAATTAAACCCTGATCATACCTTAACTGGACCTCTTTATCCACAATAATTTGAATTCAACCTTTGATCCATTCGAATCAAAATTGTTATCGCACCATGACATCACCACATGTCAAACTAAAAATAAAGAATCACCAGACCAATTATAATCCACATATAATCATGAAAATCTATTTTCTCACCATGATCACACCCTTGATCATGAACCCTCACTCATGATATTGATCCATTTTTCTAAATAATTCTCTGGTAATGATTGAATATCAAGTATTTATCGAACCATCATCCAAGGAAGTATCATAAATGAATTGTGAGAAGAAATAGGGATGTAAAGGAAAAACCAAAAATGAGAAATGAACCTCAACCACTATCCGGGTTGGCCTCAATTAATTTCCATTATAATGATGAGAAAATAGAAATAAAATAATATCAACTCCCCACAACTGAGGAAGATAAAACCTGCACCTGCACAATATGATTAACCCACAAATAAAACTATTAAAATCATTGATTCATGTTCATTCTAAGATAATAAAATGGGGATAAATCTATATAAAACAATATCCTACCTCAGTTTTAGGTCAATATATTTTTAGGAACTATATTTCATCGTTGAAATTTGCGAGATCCTTGAGATGCATTGGTGAAAATGATCCTCGATCCACTATAGTTCACCAAGATCTCCTCTAATAGATCTTCGGTGAAATTCTAGGGCTATGCAACTAACTGTATAGGTTTGTAAAAAACACATATTTATAGAGGAGATATTTACCTTTGGATTTAATTAAAATAATTAAATAAATATTTTAATTTATTTTATTATCTCACCCATGGTGGATCTCAATACAAAAATCTGATACTGACAGTGGTTATGTCACACCGAGGGTAAAACCCAAATTTTAGACTCAATGGTGGTCTTAGATTTCAAATATGATACTTAGTTTGGGAGTTATTCACCAATTTATTAAAAAGGTGCATGCATGATATTAATATATCTACTATCTATATAATGTCAATATCGAGCCTCACCGAGCCTCATAGTCTCACATCATCTTAGGATCTAGCTCTAAAAATATTATTTTATATATTATAAAGCTTTAAATAAAAAATAGTGATGTTACAGTCTCCTCACCTTAGGGATTTTAATCATAAAAAGTGAAAAATACTACTAAAATAGATGTGGGTAATGAGTTCATATCTTGTTCTCCCACTCCCAGGTGATCTTATGAAGATTTCCATTCTACCACAAAACATACATCAAGAGAATATATCACCCATGAAGGATCTTATCCTACCAATACTTTTTATTGGGTGATTTTTAAAGGTAAATATTTTCTTGATGTTTATGTCACCCTGGTCAATAACATTCAATAGGTCATGCACATACCTACTCATATGTGACGCGTGGAAGATATCCTATACCTTGTCTAACTGTGGTGGTAGGTCCAAGAAGTACACCACCCCACTAAACCTATTATCTATAAAGGGCCAATGGATATTAGAGATAGCTTTCCACCCTGGATGAATCTCCTTAATTCATGTCGAGTTGAGACCCTTAGAAACACATGGTATCCCTTGTCGAACTACAAAGTCCTTGATCATTAGTACATATTGGACTTTGGGCAGCTTTGGATAATATTCATATTCTACAAGATAATTATCACCTTCTCCATCATTGCTCACACCAACTTTGATCCCATGGGTTCTCACTCACTTGGATCGGTCCAACATAGTGGTGACTTGTAGGTTCACACATACAAAACCTAGAATGATGTCATATTGATGGTGTAATGGTAGTTTTTTTATACAAAAACTCCACCATGGGTAGGCGATCCTCCCAAATATGGCCAAAGTCCAAAATGAAATCTCAAATCATGTCCTCCAGAACCTAAATGATCTGATCAGTTTAGCCATCAATCTGGGGGTGAAACACCAAGATCAGATGTAACCGAGTCTTAAAGGCCTCCTGCAACCCTCTCCATAATCATGACATGAAGCCAACATCATAGTCTAAAATTATCATCAAGGTAACTCTGTGGATCCATACTATATCTTACACATAAAGGAATTCTATGATTTTTACTAAATTAGACTCTTTTATATCTAGGAAGTGGGATGACTTGGTGAGTCGGTCTACGAAAACCCATATGGAATCATGTCCTCTAGATTTCCATGGAAGCGCTATCATAATTTCCCTAAATATACCATCCCACTTATAATTTATCACCTCAAGGTGTTGAGTTAAACCTGTTGGAACCTAGTTCTCAGCCTCCACTTTTTGAAAGCGAGGAATCAAGAGGAAAACACTGCCACACACTTCTTCATCCTTTGCCACCAGAACTAAAATTTATGTTATTGGTACATCTTTTCCAAAACTGGGTATATATCCATCGAGAATGTATTAAACTTTATCAAAAACTCATAGAACAATGTCACTAGTAACATCATCTATCCTCTAAGAAGGATGGCATGCTCCCCACCTTTAGAGAATCCTTCAAGAGCATGTCCAGTGGATATCAGAGTACATAAGGTATCACAGTTAGTATATCTAAGTTGAGACTCTTTAACATGTTGTAAAAGTGGTGGGGTAACAACCATAGATTGGAGGTAAGCTACACCATATTCATCCAAAAGGGAAAACTACAATGAGGTTAACTACTTTGATTCATCAACCAACAACTGCAAACAAGATTTCCTACTAAGATCATATGTTACCACATTTCCCTTACCAAGAATATAGACTATCTCAAAGTCATAATCTTATAGAAACTCTAGGAATTTCCTATGTCTCAAGTTATGAAATTTTTATGAGAATATATACTTGAGAATTCAGTGGTTATAATAGCTGATAAATCTCTCACCCATAAGGCAGTTTCACCACATCTTTAGGGAAAATAATACTACTACCAACTCTAAATCATGGGTCATGTATTTAGGCTCATGTGGTCTCAACTTCCAAGATCCATAGAAAATCAAAGACTTCCTTTGAATCAAAATAAAACCACGTTTGGTCCTTGAGGCATCACATACCACTATATAATTGACACCATACTCTGGAAATATCAACATGGGGTGATCATTAACCTCTACTTATCTCTTGAAAATCCTGTTGGAACCGTTCCATCCATATGAAATGTTTCCCCTTCTAGGTCAAAGTAGTAAAAGGTGTCGATATATTGGATAAATTGGGTAAAAATATCTTGTAAAATATTCCAAATCAAGGAATCTCCACACCTCTTTCACTCTATTGGGTGTATCCCAAGATGACACTACCTAGACCTTTTCTGGGTCCACTACTATACCATCTACTTAGATGACATTTCCTATAAAGTATACCTCATAAATATTTAATTTACACTTTGATATCTTCCAACACAATTGATTCTCTTAGAGTATGTACATAACCATCCTCAATTGTCTCACTTTCCCCTCCTTAGACACAGGGTACACTAGGATATCACTATTGAAGATCACTAAAAATTGGTATAAGAAAGGATGAAATATTTGGTTCATGAGTCCCATGAACATTGTTAGGGAGTTAGTCATGCTGAAAGACATAACCAAGAACTCATAATGAATGTAGCGACATCAGAATATTATATTTGGTATATCAATGTATCATTCTTGAATATGGTCATAACCTGATTTGAGGTCTATCTTCAAGAACCATCTCACCCCTCTTAACTAATTGAAGTAGTTGTTGATCCTTGGTAGTGGATAATTATTCTTCATGATCACCAGGTTCAGGTGTCTATAATCTATACAAAACCTCAAGATCCCATCAAGATTCTTGATGACCAAACCTAGGACTACCAAAGGGAAACACTTGGTCTAACAATTTCATTCCTCTATATGTCCTCCAACTACACCTTTAGATCACAGAGCTCTATAGGATCCATAAAATATGTTGGCACATATATCCGGGTAGTCCCTAGGTTAAAGTATATATATATATATATATATTTCTATTCTATAGTGGGGACTAAATCCAAAAAATTAATTAGGAAAGACATCCTCATACCTAAGTCACATTACATGAATTTAAATCTCATAGTATTTTCTACTCCAAGGGTTATACTATTCAAATGGTAAGGAATTAGTTGTATCCTCATGTTCATAGTCTTAGCCTACTCTATTTGTGATTCCTTCTAATCGAAGAAGGAAAATCAAGCACCATCACCTCAGGTGCATTATAACCCTCAATGGTAGTAGTCAATTGGGAATAGACAGCAAGGAACCAATCCATACCAAGGAAAAAATTGTAGGGCCTCACCGCTGACTATAGAAATATTACATGCAAGGATCTCTCTCCTCCTAGAGTTAGATCACATTGTTAGTAAAAGTGTGTGATCACTAATCCTCTCTGAAGAAGACACCAGACACAAGGGTTGATCTAAAACTCCCCACAGGTATCACTAGGCCTCAAAATGGGTTGGATCCATGTAAAAGTGTCTTCCAACCACATACCAAAATTGAAACTAGAGAAGAGAAGAAACAAGTCATACCTTGATAACACCAAGAGCCGCGGGGCCACAATCCTCTACTACTTGAAACCATCTTTACCCTTATACACCTTTCCTCCTTAATTAAGGCATGATCTGAATCCTTATCACATCAAAATGAACTCAAACATAAAAGTCAAAGAAATATGTCCATGAAACCTCAACACTATCTTCTTAGGTCGAAATTTACTCACCCATACGATTTTAGATTGCATCACAAGAATGTTTCTTGGTGGGATAAGTGTCCATATTCCTTTCATGTTAGAAGAAATATCAAGAATCACCATATAAGGTCTCTACTAATGCACCATGTCACCCTATAGAAGTCTCACCACTAGGACCACACCAAGAGGGGTCCTATCTAAGAAGGAATTTCACAACATAGGCTCATGCCAGTACTCTATCACCTGAGAAGGGGGTCTGGATCACAATGAAATATGGTCGGTCTCTATCTCTTAAACCCTCACAATTAACTAATCCCCTTAACACCATCATATTGTCATGATGGATCCATATATTGGTCAAAATGTGTATGATCACCCTCATGGACCACTAGAAATGGGTCCATGTGTTGTCCAACAGGTGGTAGCACTACTCTGTGCCCGCCTAGAAGAAAACACTTTGTAAATGGGTCCTTAAACTATGGCCTCATTGCTCAAATGGTCACTATTATGACACTATATTGAAATTATAGCTATATTTCATCAGGAAGGTATCTTGAAAATTATCAAGATGTATGATGGACAAAGAGCATATCAAGGGAGTTGATTCAAGAATAACATGGAAACCACAAACCATTCCTCTATGATGAATGTACCAATGTTTTCCTTATAGACAATGCCTATATGTATCAAGTCAACAAGTAGGTTTTTAGAGTCTTGGTGAATGTATACATTGGTTATAACACCAACACTGGAGTCTCTATCCTAAAATCCAAACTTAAAAAACATTAACACTATTTCCATAAATCCCAAACCAATCCTCATAGCTAAAAAATCTCTAAACTCTAGTCCTAAGATGAACCCAATCTAATACCACTTTATCATGACCCGACCCACTGGGGCCCACCTATCCAGAAGTAAGATGAGTGTGACAACTGTAAGCCCATATTTAATAGGTTAGTGGATGATAACTAGTATCAAGCATACATATCCCACATATGGAAGGCATTAGCCTAAGTACCTATAAGTAGACACAATAAAATATAAAATCCCATATAATTGAAAGTAGATCAACATAACTAATACCAATTCATGCATAAATCTAAATCCCACACTCAAATTAACACAAAGTATAGAAAGAAAAAAGGGGCCAAATACAATCCCACCAAAACTGGAAAAGAGTAAAACCTATTCAGAATGAGGGGACTACTATCAAAGGAAACACCATTATGAACCTAGGTTTGTATAGCCCAAAACTATTCTCCCCTACTACTAGTTCTCCCAGTACTCTATCAAAAGGCATGTCTTCTGTATAACACACCATGTGTGAGTAGAACTATTATAGGGGTTAGTATAACAATACCCAGTAGGACACCTCAAAATCATTAAACATAAAGAATAGTTCATCAATACATTGGTATACTAATCAAGATATGAGACATAAGGATAATAAAAAAGAAACTCGGATATACTGATAATAGACTCCAATACTCAAAGAGGTATCAACCATAATTCTAGAAATATGATTCTTCTTAAGGCTTAAAGGTGATGATCATTCGGGAGAATCCAGTCCGTAATCCATGATGTCGTTGATAAAATTATTTCAAGAGTTCATGCTCATCAGGTATCACCAAATAATTACTCCATGAAACATCAAATTTCTCTACAAAAAGAAAGGGAATCACCCCTAGGACCACTGAGGTACACCCCAAACCCAACTGGAACAACCCACTAGATAGGGGATCAACACCATAAGCATGATGGTTATGCCAATACCACAGACCTTACCTATGAAAAAAGAAGGAATGATAGAGGATCCATCCCTAGTAACACATAGAGGGATACACTAAACTATATTAGAGATAAAACCTATAGAGGGTATCACAATCCTATGATTATTATATAATTACACAATATACCCTCATAGAGATGGACCAAGTAAGTACACTCAACTGAACCTGGTATACACGGAGGAAACAATGTTCTCTAAACGGCCTCAGAGGAGGAACAAAATGTGTATAGAGGGTACACTAAGTGTACCTCTAAAAATGGACCTGCCCATTTCCATTACCATGTTACTCTTCCCATGTGCGTGTACAATATTTATGCCCATGTACCTATCCTTTTCCATGTAGTTGGTCATGTTAGAATACTGGGTCATTCCCATGTACTCTACCCATGCCCGTGTGTTTGGCCGTGCTCATGCCTCTGTAACCTCAGGGCTACACGCTGAGTTACCAACACAAGTTCACAGAGTGTGTGATATTTTTCTTTATGCTTAAACCTTAGATCCAAATACAATGCCCCACACTATTTGTGTTCTTAGGGGTACATGCTGTGTAATATAGGATTTTTCAAAATCTCATAGTTTTTTACATATATTATGATTTCTATGCCACCAATAAAGCCATAGATCATGCCCATGAAACCTATATTAGTCCTTGATTGATTATCACCATCACTAGTAATTGGAATCTAGCCTTTGATTAGCTCAAATCACAATTGTCATCGCACATCACCATCATTATGCATCAAACTTCAAATTGGGAATCACCAGACCAATCCTGATATACCTATAACCATAAAATACTATCATAGAACCTTTATTTAACCCTCTATCATGAACTTACACCCATGTTATCAATCTATTGTGCTAAATAATAGTTATTTAATGATCGAATACCAGTTATTCATTAAACCACTATCCAAGGAAATACCAATGATGAATCTTGTGATGAAATGAGGAAGAAAAGAAAAAACCAAAAAAATGAGGAATGAACCTTATACATTGTTCAAGTTGGAATCCATTCATTTCCATTAGAATGATGAATGAAGAATAATCAAATAATATCAATTCCCCATAACCCAAAGAGATAAAACCTATACTCTCCCAACATGATTTAACTACAAATAAAACTGTTAAAATAATTTATTCACATTAATCATGGGATAATAAAATGGGGATATATCCACATAAAAAATATCCTACCTTGAGATTGGATTGATCACTGATGAAGAATAGAACTACATCATATTTGTTGGTGAGATCAATGAGCTAAATTGGAGAAAATGATCCCCGATCCACTGTCATTCACTAAGCTCCCCTCCAATGAATACCCTATAAAATCCTAGGGTAATGGGGATAAACCTAGGGATTTTTAATAAATACAAATTTATAGAGGATATAATTAGGTTAAGCATTAATTAAAATAATTAAATAAATAATTTAATTTATTTAATTATTTCACCCATAGTGTCGCTCAAGACAAACACCTGACACTGACCAAGGTTATGTTATGCCTAGGGTAAAACCCACATTATAGAGTCATTGTTAGTCAGCAATTTCTGATTTGAGAATCATTTCAATAGTTATTATTCTATTTAAAGAAAATGGAGCATGCATGATATTAATATTTTTAATATTTTTATAATATCAATCCAAGCCTCTCTTGGCCTCTTAATTTCATGCCATATCAACATTTGGATTTGAAAATATGATTATATATATCAAAAATCTTTACATGAAAAAAGATATGTTTAAAATAATATATTGACCCAAAAATTTATAAATGAAACTCCCTTTTTGAATGAGTAAGTGCCTTATCAAGTAATACAACTATAAAAACACATGCAATTTGGTTATTTCTAACATTTATAAGTTATATCCTATCGTATTTAAAATACCATTAAGCATCATAACCATTGATAATATAACTATTATAAATTGATGTTGTTATTATTATATATTAAGGGTTATGATAAATCCAATTGACACATGCAATGTAAGGGATGACTTCCACCAGTACGATCATACCCTATGAAGCCCATTTATTAGATCTTTCAAGGGAGATAAAATCATTGGGATTTTACTTTGACCAATCCAAATATGTTATTAAAAAACTAAATCACAATAAAAACCTTTTATGGGAGAAGTTCAAGCTCATCAAGATCATGGACCAAACCATCTTCGCTGAACCATCTTAAGATAATCTCACCATCATACACCTTATCCTTAGGGAATTTGTTGGTGTAATAAAGGGCTATATATCTAGACCCTAATAGTATTATTTTTTATAAAAAAAATTATTTTTAAAAAAATAATAATTATATTTATCTTTTGTTACTTTATAATTATTAAATAATAAAGTTTGATAAAAATTAGATTTTTATATAGTAAAACACAAATTTTATATTTGGGAAATATATAGTTTCAATCAACAAATGTTTTTTGATGAATTCAAGGTTTATTGAAATAAATAATATTTTAATAAAATATTATTATTAAATATAAATGTTAATATAAATTTATGAAGTTAAATGTAATTTTTATATGGTTTAGAAAATAGTTATTGTAAAAAAACCAGTATTTATCAATAAATTGAGATTTTTTATTTAAAAGTATAAATTATCATATTTATAGAATTATTTTTCTAAAATAAATATTATTTTTGAAATAAAAAATGTTGAAATTATCCAACATTGAGACTTTCACTTTTTTGTAAAAAATTTAAATAGGATGTAAATTTATGGTATGTATTATGGTATCATAATGACAAAAAATGATGTAATATATATAATAAAAGGTATCCACCACCAAATATATATTTTACCTTTAAGATAATGTGTTTTTGAAGTTATTTGATTAACTTTATAAACCCCTAATGAATCATCAAAACCTATATTATATTTTAATGTTTTAAAATTAATTTTTTATAAACATTACTCACTTCTACATCACCACAAGAATTATGTAAATGAGTTTGGTTATTATCCTAATAAAATAATGAAAAAAATCCAATTTGGAAGAAACCATGGGAAAAAACTATAAATACTCAAAATTATGATACATAGATATTACATCTTAAGAGATTTATATTCATTACATGACATAACAATCTATTCCAGAATCATTTAGATCTCGTGCCTTTGGAAACATGGACCCATAATAAATTGTTATTAAGAGAACCACATCATCTCCCACTAAATTATTCATAACTAGAACACTTCTTATACATGTCATACTTAATACCTTTATTTATAACCTAGGTAAATGAAACCTAAGATAGGGTTAATTCAGATGCTCAGTAGGGGTAAACATGGGAGATATAATTCTATGATCATACGAAAGAATAAGATAAGAATAAGGTTATCATATCATGAAAATGAATTACTAAGTTTATAAACAACCTATCATAGATCATAAACATGATTCATCGAATAAAGAATTATCATTTAAAATATACATGATTCATAAGAGTGTGAAATAATCATAATTCATGAACCATATGCTCAGGTCATAAAATCATGACACCAATATAGGCATAGAAACCATTTCAACTGTCGATGTTAACTACCAAGACCATCAAACATAGAGGATCAAGGCCCATAACCTATTTCCCATTGTGGATCAAGACCATCTGCCTGTTTCCTATTATTGATCATGCCCATCGGGCTATTTCCCATTGTAGATTAATCCAATCGACTTGTTTCCCATTACTATCTCATCTTATTTAAAGATTTATTTAATGGATTGGTGGGATATATAGGTCCCATGCATAATATAATGAAAATAATACATACACATACTACAATATACTAAAAAATTTATCATATTAGAACCCATGAAAATAAACATGTTTCACAAACATTTAATTATAGCATAACTTGTGGAAAATAAACATGTTTCATAAACATTTCATCATTTCATCATAACATAACCCATGGAAAAAGGAATGGGTTTCATAAATATCTTTTCATTATAAACATAAACCATTCATAGAAATAATAATATTGGTATCCTTGATTCATTTCCCCAGTAAAAATTTATTAACATCAAAGGTTGTTGTCTTAGATGGAAAATGATTTTGAAAGATCACTTGGTACATTTCTTTGGGAAAATAACCTTTCATTGAAAATAATATTTTTAAAACAAGAAATACACAAAATATTTTGAAAATAATTTTCTTTGAAAATAACTTTTGAAACTTATGAATTATTCTTTAAAACATTTATTGGTCATGACGATAAGAAATTCCATTCATGTCATAAATGTTAAAACAAGATTATTTTTACATTTTTGGTAAAATCCAAATGAGCCTTGTTTGGAAAATTACATAAAGATTCATTTTATAAAATTTTGTAAAAATTCATAAAATTGTAAAACAAAGAATTTAAGAAATCATAGAGGAAAATTAAAAAAAATTTTAAATTTTTTTTATAAAACAAAGATATGGAAGAAAAAGTGTTTTTGACCCAAATAGAGAAATAAAGTTAGTTTTCTTTAACAACCTTATTTTGGAATATTGGTTACATAAAGAGAGTAAAATGAAGTGAAATTTTTTATTCTAAATAAATAAACATATTAGAATAAAATTCATGAATTTATTGAGAAATATATTATAATGTTTTGTCATCAAAATCATAATCATCAACAATGACAATACACAATGAGATTGTAGCATCAAACGCTTACCACCTTAGTAACTTTTGAATCATAAGACTCATTAAAGAATAACATAAAATGAAATTTTAAATATATTTAATATAAGTATATTCATGATATAAAATTTAAAATTGTAAGTATATACACCACATAAAATAAAATAGTTGTATTACATAACATGTGTCTCAAAGAAGGAAAATTGCGTCAAAAATCCCATACCGCTTTGTTAACTTTTGAACCGTAAACCCCATAAAAGAGAGATACAAAAATTGATATGTAAATATCTAAAATTTTCAGGATAATAATTATAAAATACATTCATGATCAATATATACACCATATAAAAGAAAGAAATGGTGAATAGGGCATGCATCTCTTAGAAAATAAAAGTGAGATGAAAATCTAAGACCTTAAGTATCAAATTCCTTCATAAACATTGAAAAATCCTGTATAATAAATATATTTTTATTAAAAATAAATTATAGAACAATATTTATATGTATCATACCATATATTATTTACTTTTTACCTTTTATTACCTATTTATTAACATTTCCTTATTAAAATCATGTTTCAGGTAATAACTGTTTTTTTCTTGTATGTCTTGATTTGGTAATTTTGGACCTCTTAATTTGATCATGTTTCCAAAATATACATAATTTTAACCATTATATAAATAAAATATATATCCATAATATATGTATTTAGAGTAATCTATAAAATATAAAGATAGAAAATGAGTTTGACCATTCATAGAGATGGTAGATCATACGTATGCATGAACGTTGTTTCTATTTTATAGAAATATGAAATGAAAGGAAGGAAAATAATATATTACATTTAAATAATAGTTTTTGTGTCATATATATCACATATATTAATTAAATTTACCCTTATTTATATCCATGTAAATGTTAATTGAAAAATGAATCACATCGTTTCACGAGGCTATAGTCTACCGTATACATGAGCGATGCTATCATATTCCCTTAGAATGGAAAGTAAGAAGGTATATGTAAAATTATGATTAAATATTTATAATATTATAATAAATATCATATATGAACATTAGATCCATCATTATATCCAAACATGAGAGGTAATGATGGGAAATGGATAACATTGGTTCGTGAGGCAGTAGTTTTCCATACCGACGATTGACAATTTTATTTCCCATTTGATAGAAGAGGAGATAAATGTAGGTCATTACATTGACATAATAAAATATTAGTATATTTTATATATTGGCATTATTATATTGGAACTATTAATACATGAATAAATGTGTTAAGTGAACTAGTAAAAAATAAAGAGTTTAGTGAAAACAATTACCTTTTCTTAGAACAGCCCCCTTTGGATCTCTTATTAAGAACAATAGGGTTGGTATTTTGGTATTTAAAATAGATATATTACATGGATATTGGTTTTTATGAGTGATATTGGTAGATTTGTTTTGATCTAAATGGATTAGGATGTGTGAATAAGTGAGGGTAAGTGGAGGCCTTTTATAATTGAGGAGTGACATTTTTGTAAATACGCAAACTTATTTAATAATGGGAAGTCACTATCACCCCAAGTGACTCCAAAATTGATAATTAAAGGATTTAAGAGATTATATGGTTTATATAAACATCTAACACACAAAAAAACACATGTTTTAAATATTTTTTGGCTTAAATTTTAAGTTTCCTTAATTTTACCATTTTAGTTTTCACTATGGTAACTAGCCTTTTTATCTAGGTAATTTTTCATTTAATAATAGAAAAAAATGAGAATTATTAGATAATTTGTAACCATTGGTTTTAAATACTAAATAAATTTTATAAAACTAAAATCCTATGCATTTGGAAAATTAATTTTAATACAAGCACATAAAACCCACAAATCCCGTTTTACCCTTTAACATGGTAACAAAGTTTTAACTATTTAGGGGTCAATATAATTATTATAAAAGGAAAATTGGTATATAAATATACTATAGTTTATATTTTTAAACATATACCAATAATTTTGTAGAGAATAGTATTTTTAGAAATTTTAATTCATTTAATAAAATATTATTTATTATAAAATAACATAAATGTCAATTTTGAAACTATTAATTAAATTTTACTTTAAAAACATAAATAAAAATGTGGAATTAATATATATATTTTTACACATGTATATAATTCTATATTTATCTAAAAAATTCAAGAAATACAATAATTCATTCTATTTATATTAATTTTATTTTTTTGTACCATTTATTTTATTTTTCTGATAATTAAATAATTACTGCATTGGTGTTGATTAAGAATTTAAAGTAATTATATAATTACTAAAAATTAAAAATAAACTAACATCATGAAATTAATTTTATTATTCTCAAAATAACCATCAATATTCATTCACAATCTGATTTTGGACCTATGTGAACACATAATTGAAATCTAAAAGCAAGTGGGTGACATTTTGTCTTTTTCTTTACTTAAATTATTACATTGGTCACTTTAATGTAAAAGTGTCCAAAAAACACATAAAAATAGATAATAATGTAATAAGGGTCTAAATATGTCCATCTAATAGTAATTTTACAAGTTTTTTGTTCATTTTAACCCTTATCTTTTTAGTTTAACCCCCGGTAAACCTATTTTAACCTTAACCAGGATAATTAAGTTTTACTATTTTTAATATTTATTTTATAAAAAAATGAAGTTGAACTTATTTTATAATATTAATTATGATGATTCAAAATATGTAATACTTTTTTTTTTCTAAATTCAATTTCATAAGTAGAAAAATTTAATTTAAAATTAATCCCATAGATGTGATGAAAAAGTGGTTTTCCAATGAGAAATTATTCAAAAGTTTAAAAAGTTTTTATATCAAAATTCAATATGAAATTGATTCTAATGAACTTAATTGGATTAATAAATATATAGTTGAACTAATTTTATTTTTAAAACATATTAAAACAATTTTAATGTTTTAAAATGCTTTAAATGAAAAGACACTTCTCAATAAAAACTTGCATTTTCACTATTCATTGATAAATTATTCTTTTTAGAAAATTCTAAGAAATTCACCCAATTATAATTTTTATAATTTGATTCCAAAAATAATTTTTTATTTTTTTTAAAATAAATTTTCTGAAATTTTAAAAAATAATTTTATAATTTGTTCGCAAAAAGAAATAAAAATCATTTTTTTGAGAAAAAGTTATTTTCAAAACATATAAAGTATTTACTAAAACATAAGTACTTATTTATAAATATATTTTATTTATATAAAATCATTATACTTAATTTTAAAAAATTTATTATTCCCATTCTCACCAAAAAATTTAATGGCTCGGTTATAACACTCAAGTTTAAATAATAATTTTAATAGTGTATCGTGATTTGATAAAACTCAATGCCGCATGTATCACAAGATATCAAAGAAATTAAATTTATTTGAAAAAAATATTTCACAAATATAGGTTTTTTACATTCTACCCCCCTTAAAATAATTTTATCCTCCTAAATTCTATCACTTTGGTAGAAAAAACCAAGTATAATTTATATATCATTACATCCTTAGGTTCCCACGTAGCTTCTTCAAGATGGTGGTTTTGCTACAAAAATTTAATCAGGTGAGTGGTCTTGTTTCATAAAATTTATCTATATGATCTAGAATCACCACTGGTTGTTGTTCATAAGAAATATCATCCTCTAAATGTACGACTTCAGAGTTCGGTACATGCAAAGGATCAGATATGTACTTCCTTAGAAGAGATACATGGAATACATAATGACCTTAAGAGAGATTCGACGGAAGTTCCAAATGATAAGCTTATGTCCCAATATGATAAATAATTTCAAAGGGACCTAAATATCTAGGGTTCAAATTCATTTTATATCGTAAGTACTATTTCATCCTCTGGTTGTGCTTCGACCAGTTTACACTTCATCCATGAAATGGATTTTCATGATGAATTTTTTTTATGCCTAAATAACTAAAATCATCATAAGATCCATACATCATTTATTTAGATTTTATTTATTTACTAAAATAAAAAAGTTAGCACCAACTATGAAATAACATCCAAATTTCAACTGAATCCATACCATGAGCAATTTTAAGGGTCCCCCAAGTTTGACCAAATTGAAATATGAAAAATTAGAAATAAGGTCACTAAATTTTAAAAATAAACTTTCCATTAATCCCCAAACACTACTCTAAAAAGTGTAATTACGATTGGTCATTTTTATGGGTAATATACCCATCACAAATGGTGCCTAAGAAAGAGGTATCTTCGAAAGATTCCATTTTCCATGACAAATAATGGTTATTTTTGATGTAAAAATTAAACTCATTCCAAATATATTTGGGGACATTAATTCCATATAGAATGAAAGTTATTTGTGATATCTAATAACAATGGATTACTATATTCATCATTTTTAGATCTCCCTTCAGGAATTTTTGCACTTGGATTCATTACCCATCACCAAAGGTCTTTGAAAAATAACCTTCATCGATGGAATACAATATGTCACTAATAGCTCATCACAATTAATAATTTATTAAAAATAAGAGACCTCCTTTATCCTCACTCCTCCCCATTTATCCCCCTTTATGCATAGTGCACTCACACATCCCTCATATTCCCCCACCCCAAATCATCCAGAATACTTGATTTCTTACATATTTTGGTTCAAATAAACTAGGTACAGACTCCACTTCTCTCTACTTTTATTCATTTTGTGATTTCATATTTAATATTGCATAAATTAGTTTGGTCAAACCCTATGTAAAAACATTTACTTGATTTTTATGGTTTATTTTGTATTTAGGTTTATTGTAAATTTTTGTTCACTATTTTGGTTTCCATCAGCTCCACACGGTTTGATTCCAATTTATTTGAGGTATTTTTTCCAATGTTCAACCTTAGATTTAATTTATTTTTCTGTTTGGTATTTATGGTTGCTTTAGATTTATTATTTTATGTTACTATTGGAAATATGATTATTATGGAAATTATTTATAGGGTATGATATTTATATAAATATAGAAAGTGTTTACATGAATCCATTTAATTGGTCAATTGTATAACATGTTTATAGTGATATAATTTTTGATGAATTATGATAATCATTGGATTGTGATCGTAATGTTAAACCACATTTGATTATTATATTATGATTGGTTTTTATTTATTTAATACATGTGAATATGGTTTTTTAAATGTTTATATATATATAACATGTGAATATACATATATAAATGTTTAAAAAACATGTAATTTATACATATATATATATATATGTATGTATGTATATATAGATTTGATATGTATATTTGTTTAAAAAACCTATAAAAAATATTTTATGTATATATATTTGATTAATAAATCATGTAATACAAACACACACACACACACACACACATATATATATAATGTATTAAATAAATAAAAAATGAGTGTTTTATAAAAATGATGAGAAAATAAATTTAATGAAAACATTTGAAAAAATTTATATATATAATTTTTTTATAAAAATAATTATAGAAATTATTTTAATGAAAATAACAATATGTAATAAAAAATGTAGCTATATTGATTACTGATTAATTGGTGACCTATTTAGCCATGATTTTTTTTACAAAGGTTCATAAATGTTTTGAGCATTTTTTGTTAACATATACTCTTTGTTGGAATTCATTAAAATGAACAAAAAATAATAGTAATAATAAATATATTTTGATAAATTTTATTTATAATTAAAAAATAATTAATATTAGATAATAAACATACGTAATAATAAGTAATTTTTTCAATTACTTGTTAAAAATACCAATAATTTTAAAAAATTCAAAATAATTAGTAAAAAAATAGTATTAATTATTATATTATTTTTAATAATTAATAAAAATAAGTCAATAATAGTAATAATTAGTAAATATTTGTAAATAATGATAATTTGTAGAAAAATATATAATATTAGTAAAATATTAAAAAGGTTACTCTCACACACGATATTACCTAATGATCGATGCACATTAATGTTATATCGTGCATAGGATAAACCCCACATTATGAACCTAATAGTGGTCTTAGATTTATCATACGATACACCGTTTGAGATATAATTCATTTTTTTTTGTAAAAAATTATAATAAAAATATTAAATGAACTACCCTTGCATGGAATGATACCAAACACCCAATGCACACAAAAGATATATCGTGCCTATCATAAATGAAAGAGTAAAATTTGATGAATATTATTGAACAAAATCTTTTGATTTTTCATGTTTTTCAATGTTAAAACCCATGATTTTCGTTATTTTATTAAAAAGTGTGAATTTGTAATGAATGTAATGAAAATGGTTTGAAAAGAATGAAAAAAATGTTATTTTCTATTTTAATCTTATATATGAAAATTATTATGTACTTGTTGATTATTATTTGAATTCTTTATAACACATTTTATTAAATTTGTCCAAAAATATAGGCTAGGCCCCAAACAAGCCTTCAACCATGGCTAGCCCACCACTTAGCCAACCCACACTAGGTGGACCGACCGGCCAGACCAGCCCGGAAGGGACCACTTGAGCCCTGGAAGGCACATGGGTGATGAATCCCTATCTAAGGCCTATGGATGGTCAATCCCCATGGGTAGCATAGCTTGGTCCAAAGCCCAGATGGGTACAGTGCGTGCCTAGGTGTTTTTGTAAGTGAGATGTGGATGGCCATCCCTATGGCTGTTGTGTGTGTGTGGCATCCCGCATCCAAGGTTATATACACTTGCCTCCCACTCCCACATTTTGATATGGGATGGGAGCTCTACCACGAATCCACCACACACCAACACGTGTCACCATAAATCTACCTCCTGACATCACTTTGATGCTCCCCTACTGATCTCCGCTCACCCACCACTGCCCCTGCCTCTCATCCTTCACCTCTTCTAACTCCACTACTTCTTCACCCTCATCCTCACCACCTACTACCGTCATGTGCTTCCACTCCACCCACTACCAAACATCACTGGCCACTACTACTTCACCACCCCTCCACCGTGGCTTCTCCACTTTTATGACCGACTGCCCTCTACTTCACCAAGAAACCACTATCGTCACCCCTATCAAGATATGATCACCATCGACCACCATAGATGAACCCCATAAAGCTCATTTTGAGTTCCTATTTCCACTTGGAATGCTAGAGGAAGGGGAAGATTCCACATGCATGCTCTGCCATCTTCCTTCACTGATTCACATCACCATCACCCAACTGCTCGCCACCCGACACCTTCGCCTGCCGCCTGCACTTCGATAGCCACTGCTGCCTTGCTCAAGGACCACCACTGCTCAAGCTACACCTTCACTGAGGCCCACTGCCTACACCAAGAACTACCTACCATGTCTATAGTTTCGAAGGAACCAATTCTGATCACATCCCCCACGTGGATTCATTCCATGTAGGATCTTTGTTCACTACAGGTTCTTGGGGGAATTTAAATCCCCTTGGATCTTGGATTTAATGGTAGATAAGCCCCCCAGTTCCGTCTACCTATATAAATAGGCCACTGCCTCATTAAAATTCATCAGATCACTGCCAAGGAGTGAATCCACCAAGGGACATGGGCTGCTTCACTCTACTTTTCCTTCCCCCTTTCTTCTTCCATTTTAATATTTATTTTATTTTATTTATTTTGTTTTAGATTTCAACTTCTTTAAATGTAATTTAAATTTCATTTTAGTTTTAAATAAAATCCATTCATTTATTTTATTTTTTTCCACTATTTTCTTCTTAATTTATTCTTTTAATTGTTATAATAAACAGTAATAATAATAATAATATTATTATTATCATTTTAATATTCTTATTTTTATTTTATTTTATTTATTTTATTCTTATCTTATTATTATTCTTCTTTTAAATACTTCTATTTATAATAATAATAATAATAATAATAATAATAATTTTAATATTCTTTATAAATTATATAAAATTTCTATATTTCTTATTTTCTTCTTCCTTCTAATATTTTATTTTTATTTCTCTTTTTATCTCTCTCTATTATCCCAATTATATTTTCTTTTATTATTTTATTTTCTCATCCCATTATTTTTAAATTGATTCTTTCTTTTATTTTATTCTATTTCTCATTCTCTTCTCCCATCTATCCATCATTGTGATCTCCTACTCCTAGAAATGCGAGGCTGATCCTGAGACTTGGCCCCATTGATATTTCAAGGTGTATTTGAATCTTTCTTAAAGTTAATTTTAATTTTTTAATAGATTTGAGTAGCATGCATGGGTGAGACCAATGTACCTGATGTGGTGACTATCCTCCAATGACATAAAACTAAATCTATTTCTATTATTTTATTTAAATCCCTCATTCTCTTCATTGGTTAAATCTTTATAAAAAAGAGTTGATCTAATAAATTGATGAAATAACATCAAAAGATCTAGGTCCTATAAGATAGCACACCCTTGAACAAGATGTGTCATCAAACTTGATTATAGGAGGGGGTGGAATCAATATTTCTTAGGCTCTCAAATATTTCAAAATTTCTAATACATAATTGTAATTTAAACATGAGATTTCATGTTTGGATTATCAAACCAAAATCTAACACATAAATGAGAATAATGATTGAATCAAAAGATGAACCTAAAACCAAGTCCTTTCTTTCTTAACCCATTATGTATAGAATTTCACATTAGTATAAAATTAAAATTTCCATTTTTCAGGTAATTAATCAAAAAATCCAAAAACATTTATCATTATTTTCTTTAGATAATAAAAACCCAAAAAATAAGCATCATCGGTGATTTAGATAATGTAAGTGAACCAAATTGAGAGGCACCTCAAGTGAGATGACCCTAGTAAGCTACTGTGCTACACTAGAAAAATAATATTTCTTTTTTCCACACCCCAAAATAGGCATACGTCAAAACTGGTGATGTTTATAGGGATGTAATAAATAGTTCATTCACTTTTTCTATTTTCAAATTTTTGATATTTTTTAATTACTTAAAAAATTTAAAAAACATAAAAATTATATTTCCATGATGAATTCAAATGATTATTATTCTTTATTGACTAATTACTCACATATGTAAGAGCCAGTGCATGAATCACCCTCATCTCTAGAAGATGGTGTTTCCATGTGGCCTAGAAAGATAAGGGGATTCCAAAGCCAAATTTGTAAATAGGAGGAATTAAATTACCTTATCCAAGAGATTAAGGATACCTTCAAGAAACTAGTAGTTGAAGGATTATCCAATGAACATACTGAATTCTGGGAGTACTTCATAGAATTTTATCAGTAAGTGGATAAGAATCAAGAAGATTTCTCTCCATTTCATACCAATACTTTTGAAGAAGTTCCCACATAATATTTCCAAAAGAAAGTGAAAAAAAACACACTAAAGTATGATATTCAAGAGTTTGGAGTAATGTTTTAAGATATCCAAGGCCAAATGGTTTATATAACTACATATTTCTAAGCATCATATTAGAAACCTGAACCTAAACCAGAAGATGAGCCACTTGTCTTCCCTGATTCACTTAAGGAGACCAATAAAGAAAACGTTTCTGTTGAGATACATGTGGGAGATAAAAAATAACTATATAAATTTTGGAATTAATATGAGGAACTGCATGATATACATATAAATTGCAAAGAAGTATATCTAGAACCATTAAATGAAGACACCACCTAAGTGGTTGAATTTGAAGTAAAGATGGAGGAGCCTGACTACCTACCTCCATCCACCAAGAATATACTCCAAGTGGAACTCATTATTGAGTTTGATATTAAAAATGAACCAAATATGGGTGTTGAACCTTTATTTGACTCTATCTCTTTCGATTTTATTGAAACTAAATTGTGCATCACTCCCTACTATTTTGATTATACAGATTTTGAAAATCTTTGTTATGAATCAGAGGAGGATGAAGAAACTGGAAATGAACCTACTAAGGAACACATGGAGCTCCCTAATTTTGATAAACATACATTTGAGGAGAAAAATTAGGATATCCAAGTATCTAATCATAAGGAAATCATAAAATAGGCTTCTCATATTAAATGGGAGAAATTTATTATAAAATAATTAAATTTTATTAAAGTAGAAATACCAGTTTACTTCTCCTTTGGATATTAAATTCATGCATCCCCTATTGAGACAACAATGGAAGATCTAGAGAAGGTTTCACACATATCAAAAAAGAAGGAATATGATCCATAATTCATTCTACCATCACCATGAAAGCTATAACTAATTTTAAAGGGGGAGGATCTGGTATACCATATCCATGGATCATTCCTCACCAAGAAGGTTGAAGTAAACTTTGGGGAAATACACATGTTGTGGTTCAAATCAAAGAAGATTTATCCACCATTTAAATTTGGATAATAGCTGGTACTTCCCTATGTAGGTAATAAAAATTCAGGGCCCATATGGGGGATCATACCAAGAATTATCCCTTTTTTACTTTCTTTCTAGGAATTTAGATCTCAATTTCATTTCTTAGGAAGTAGTCTAGCATGAAACCCACTACCTATTTTCTTTTTGAGAATAAATGACATGATCCTTATTCTTAATTGAGTAATTATGTTACGTAGGTTCATAAATGGTAGAAGAAAGCCTCAAACAGTAAAGGAGAAGGATCAAGATTCATGGGAAAAGGTGTTCATTTTTATGTTTATCTTTTAAACACCCTAAATTTTTTCCAATAACATGTTTGAGCTTTAAAATATGAAATTTCATTCCCAAAATTAAATTAAGGATTTACTTGAATTATCTAGGAGACATGAGTTTCTTAAGAATCCTATGATGTCATGTTTTATATTTTAATGTTAATGAAATTAAATATGTAAAATGGTGATTTAAATTATTAAAGTGAAGTATGAATATTAAATTGAGGACTCATTATTTTAGGGAATTGATTGATTCATGTAAATGAAATTTCCCAACCAGTTAGTATGATTTAAATTTCTTAAATTCACGTGAATTGATTTGTTATTGTTAATCATGACTTGAGTTATTTTCTAATATCATGTTCCCATTACTGAGAGGATTTCTAGACCAAGTACTTACTATTTTATTCTTGATCATATTTCTTGAGTGATCTCTGGACATATCCCTCACTAAAACTTGAATTTGAAATTTTCAAATCTATAACTATGAAAAAACACAATTAAAATGATTCATGCATCTTTTGATAAACCACTTATCCTTAAAACCCCACTTTTACACCAATCATTCTTTAGAACTTACAAATCATGAATGACATTGTTAAGGATGAACCATGTTTCAAGCCATTTTTATCTATTCCTACACCCCTCTTAGTAATTTCATGATATTTAAATGTTAAAGTGTATTGGTCATGGGAGTCATGGTGGATGAGATTATTTTCTTTGTAAGGTAAAAGTGTGGGGGGGATTTTTGTGGTTTTTAATAAATATCTTTGATTCATTCATTATACCTCATTGTTTTCCCCTCTAGAATTAAAAAAAATTAAAATGACAAAAAGAACCAAAAAAATAGAAAAATGGGTTGTGATTTAGAGTATCTAAAAGAAAACTATTACTAGACTTAATATTTTTATCATATGTGGTTAGGTGGTGGGTGTGAGGCTTATTATGAGCATAAATTTTGAAAAAGAAAAAAAATGAAAAGGTTTTTTGAAAAAGAAAAAAATAGAGAAAATTTTAAGATTGTACACAAATCATTAATTAATCTTAATTTGACCATGATATTTGTTTTGAGTTTTATGGAAGTTGGGAGTTTTTATAAATTGAATGGGGGAATTTCTTAACACTATTAATTTTAATACCATTCTTTATGATTTATTAAACAAAACTCCTCCTTAAGCCTTTAATTTTAAACAACAATTCCAACAAACATTAAGCCTCAGAGAAATTTAAACTTGAATTGAAAGACCTAGTGATTTTATGTACTTTTTTTTATTTACAGATTGGATAAATTTGTTCATTTACAAAATTATAGATAAGGATCATGTTCTCATGATATTAGCATAAATATAATTGAATTTATATCATGAGTGATGAGTGAAAAGATTTAAAAGTTAGGTAAATCGTGATTTGTAATGATTTATAATAACAAACTGAGGAACTAGAATGAATGAAAAGAGAATTTCTATCATCTTTCAAAATCATAAATGTAAAATGCTTGATTTAATTTTTTCTTTGAAAATTGAGAAATTAAATTGATATTTTATGTGAATTTTGAAAATTTGATTTAACATTGATAATTATTTGATTTTATTACTTTGAGATTTAAATATTTATAACATTAGTGCCCTCTAAACTCCTTGTTGAGATTTTATTCTTGAGGAAAATCATGGTTTAAGTGTGGGGGTATTTAATAGAGTAAAATTTGATGCATATGTTTTAAAAATCTAATTATTTTTCACCATTTTCAATGTTAAAACTATGATTTTAATTTTTTTTATTAAAAAATTCAAATTCTTAATGAAATCAATGAAAATGTTTTGAAAAGGATAAGATAAAGATGATTTTTTATTTTAATTATATATTTAATTTTTTTATGTTCTTATTGATTATGATTTGAATTATTTATAACTTTTTTTATAAAGCTTGTCTAAAACTTTAGCCGTGGACCCAAGCAAGACTTAAACCAAGGCTGACCCGCCACTTAGCCAGCCCACACAAGGTGGGACAACTAGTCAGACTAGCTCGGGAAGGCCCACTCGAGCCTTATAATGCACATGGGTGATGAAACCCCATGATAGGACTATGGGTGGTCAAGCCTTATGGAAAGTATAGCTTGGGATGAATCCTGAACAGGCGCGGTGTGCGCCCAGGTGTGTGTGAAAGTGAAATGAAGGAGGCCATTGTAGATACCCAAAGCTTGATGTACATGGACATTACATTACTTTTGCGGAATACTTAATACATAACAAAAACAGACACACAAGGACCGTAACAGTTTAGTGTCTTTGGAAACTCGGAATATAAACATCTAATCCTATTGACAGATCTTCAACATCTCTCATATCGATCTTCCCCTTTTTTTTCCTACCTAAAACCTTTCTTTATATCCTGGGGAAAAGAAAACATATAAAGGTTGAGCTCAAATGCTCAGTAAGGGTAAGCATGGATAAAATAAAACAAATCATATACATTTGATCTTAAAAACATGATCATAATGTTTAAACATAAAAATCTTGAGCAATGACATAAAACATGGAAGTACGAAAGGCATAGATCATAAAGAAACATTAAGCATGATAAAATAGCATGGGAGTAAAACATGTAATTGTGGAAACCATTCATCACATGTCATGATTTCTATAGTAGCCAAGGCATTGCTGCCAAGACCAACTTAGTGGACAAAGTCCCTTTCTGAATCGAGTTCACTCCTCGTTCTAGTCCTATATTACTGAACCGGTTTAACTTGCCGTTCCATCCATGTCTATCTCATGAGATATAAATCATTACCCAATGAATTGGAGGGAGATATAGGTCCCACCCATCTCATAATGAAATCATTCTTACTTATGCCACAAAATAAACATACATCATTCATAATAACCCAATAAATAAAATGGGTTTCATAAACATCATCCCATCATCACATAATCCATATAAAAGAAATGGATATAATTTTCATAATAAGGAAATTGAAACCATGTAAATCATAGATAAATTATACTTGAGACCTACACATATGAAATAATTTCATCTTAGATGAAAAATGGTTTTGATAAAACACTTGAAATAAATTCTTGAGGAAAATATCCTTTCTTCTTGAAAATCATTTTCTTTTCAAAAAATGTCATTCAATTTTAAAAGAAAGAGATTTGGTTGAAAATATTCATGAAATATTTTGGAGGAAGCTTCATGAAAATAAGTCTTTATAAAACCGTAAAAATCCGTTCGTGCCGTATAAGTTAAAAAAAACATTCTTCTCGTACTTTTGCCGGAAAATTCAAAAAAGTATCTCGTAACATAAAAAAAGAAAGATTCCTTACATACCATGTAGTAAAAGTGAAAATTGGTAAAAATGACTTTAAAAATAAATGAAAACACTTTTATAAAACATGGACATGGATGATATAAATAACCCCAGTAAATACGTATGAATAAGAAATCTCGGATAAAAATGAGATTTGCAAAATTATCCCTTACCTTAGGTCTGATATGCTTCGTACGTATCCAAACCTCCTGTATAATGATTTAAATAATGTCATTGACGTATTACAGAATGATATTCATTGTTATTATATCATATATGGTTCACTTATGACTTTATATTACCCGTTCTTTTGTAAATTCCATGTTAAAGAGTGTTTTGGGTAAAATCGTTTCATTTGTCGTCCGTGTTTTGACTTGTAATTATTCATATGATTACTTAGATCATGATTACTTAATTCCAGAATATAAAACATTATTTATATATAATATATATTCATAATATACATATTTATAATAGATCGATAAATGGAAAGAAATACACCGTTCATGGAGACGGTAGGCTGTACATATGCATGAACGCTGTTTTCGTTTCCTTATTGAGTTGAATGGAATTAAGTAGATGACATACACATATATATACACATAAATCCAGTATCATTATTATGTCATATATTTCATGATTACTTATTATATATACTTTATAATCATTCCTGAATGGTTAACTTGGAGAATGAATCTCATCGCGTCGTGGAGACGGTAGTCCGTACGTACGCACGAGCAATGATATCGTTCTCATGATCATGGAATTGTATTGGAGTGTATTTATACTATTTCAGAATCAATATCACTTTAAAATAATAATATATAGTTATTATTTACACCATTATACCCATCCAAGGAATGTGGTGGTGGAAAATAGATTACACCACGGCGCGGAGACAGTATTCCGTACGTACGCACGCGCGGTGATTTCGTTTTCCATAGGATGGATCGATGGTGAAATAGGGTTGTTTAATACTTATAATAACATATCAGTATATGAGTGATACTGATGTTATTACTTCATAATGAAACAACCTAAGAAGAAGAAGTGGAAGAAGAAATAAAGTTGAAAGAATTGGTAACGGACATTACCTCTTCTTTGAAGTGCCTCTTTGAGTCCTCCTCTTAGGGCACTAAAATTGGTATTTGAAGAAAACCAGGACCTCTAGGATGTTTCTAGGGAAGTGGAGAAGATAATTTTTCAGGGATTGTCCGAGCCTTAAGGCTCAAAGTGGTGTGAGGAAGAGAGGGAGGAGGTGCCCTTTTATAAGGGAGGAGAGGGGCTCTTTTGGAAAAACTAAAAATATTATTTTATTATAAAGACAAATTCGGTTTTAAATATCTCCAAATTGATTTATTTAGAAGCTAATGTGAGTATGGGTCTAAATCCTCTCAACCAATAGAATTTAGAAAAGTTTATGTTCCTATTTTAACCTTATCATTTATATTTAACTTTAAGTTAGATAATTTTACTTTTACCGTGTCTTTTTGTGTTCTTACACTATAAGGTTAATAAAATTACTATAACAAGCCAAACGAACCCCAAGTTGTTTATTATTAATATATATATCCTTATCTAAGTCATTTTGCCTAACCTTAGATTTTTATGAATAAAATAACAATTAATAATATAATATTTGTTTTAAAAACTATTTTATGTCAATTTTGACACTATTTTGTAATTGATTTTTTTGAAAATCATAACAGAATTATTAGTTCTAAAAAAGTTAATTGAATCAATAATAACATGTCATATTAACATATAAAATTAGTTTAATTCATAAAAAGTCTTAAATTACATTTATTTTTGTATTTATAACATCAATTATGTCAATATTTCATTAATATGATAATTACTACATCATCTTTGTCTCATAAATAAATTAACTTTTTTAATGTCTAAAAATTACAAATAAAATATCATTATTTAGGAAATATTTTTATATTTCTAATGAATATTTATAGTCGAATTTATCTTATGTATATCCTTATATTAAAAGTTATTTAGTTATTAAACTTTGATTTTAACTATTTTAACCTTTCTTTAAATAAATTAATAATAAATGTCCTAATCTAATCCAAGTGGGCCTAAATGGTCATATTTTATTCCTAAGGTTGTTTTTGGTTGAATTACACTAATCCAATAGAATTAGGACATGTGTTAGGGTAATAATAATAACATTTTTACCCTCAATTACCCTATTTACTTTTAACCGTGGTAAAAAAAGTAAAAAGTTACTATTCACCAAAAATTATTTTCTTCTCATTGAACCACATTTTACTTACTTAAATCAACCGTGTCTCTCGGATTTTTGAAATTCTACTCACAGAAGCGGTAAAATTAAGTTTAATTAAAAATTAATTTTTTGTAACTACCACTTAGTGGTTTCACTATTCATCAAAAAATGAAAGTTTCCAGAAAAATACCAAAAATTAGACCTAAGCTATATTTGATATTATGAACTCAAAAATGATGTATATTTTACCAAATTCAAAACATATCAGTTGCATTAATTAATTTAAAAATTAATTCCTGTCGTCAAAACAAATAGCGTGTTCTTAAAAGATAATAACTATTAAAAGATTGACACTTGTTTATGTCTGGTTTAAATGTGAAATTACATCCAATGACCAACATTGTATTAAATTGTAAAAATATATTTTAAATATACTTTAAAACCACTAAAATTAATAATTTATCACTATTAATTATTTTGATTAAAAAAGTTGTTTTTAATTTAAAATTTAGTAATTTTCACTATTCATCAGAATCTAAAAGTTAGCCGAAAAGTACCAAAATTTCACCCTAAGCTAATTTCGATATTCTGAATCCAAAAATGAAGTCCATTTTGAAAAATAAAATTTAGAAAATTTCAAAAAATGGTTATTACTATTCATAACGGCTAGTTTTAATAATATTTTAATAGAATATCGTTGTTTAGTGAAACTCGGTATTGCGTACTACACACGCTATCGAGGAAGGTCGCGATTGCGTGTAATGAAATTCAAGTCAAGGATGTGTTTTGTGCAAGCTCCTTTTGGTGTAGCGGAAAACACAAGACATTAATGAAATTAAAAAGAATATTTTTCATAAAATCTCGGGGTGTTACAGCCATCCCCATGGTAGCCTTTTGAGGATACAATCCCACATCTAGGGTTATATCTGCTCACCTCCCACTACCACATTTTGATGTGGGATGGGAGATCCACTGCGGATCCACCACACACTACCGCATGGCATCGCCCCTCTGCTGCATGACATCATTCCACTGCTCCCCTACTAATCTCAGCTTTCTCTCCACCACCATCACTGCTCCTCCTTCACCTTTGATGACTCCACTACTCCTCCAACCTTAGCCTCAATCCCTAATATCATTTACCATTTCTAATATTCCCACAAGTGAATGTCACTAACCTCTTCTTCTTCACCACACCTCCAATGCAGCTTCACCGCTTGGCATGACTGGTCTCCCACTACTTCACTAAGAAACAAACATCACCACCTCTTTTAGGATTCGATTACCACCAGGAACCTAAAAAACCCCTTTAAATCTAAATTTATGATCCTGCATCCACTTAGAAGTCTATAGGAAGAGGAATGATCTGTATGCATGTGATGTATACTTCCTTTGTTGATGCACATCACCGTCACACCACTGCTCGCCACCCAACACCTTCACCTACCGCCTTAGCTTCACCAGCCACCACTACCTCATCTGAGGACCACCACTACTCAAGATACACCATCACTGAGTCCCATTGCCTCCCCTAAGAACTGATTATCACATCCACATTGCCGAAGCAGCCAGTTCTAATCACTTCCTCTGTGTGGATTCATTCCACGCGAGATCTTCATTTACCACGGGTCCTTGGGGGAATTTAAATCCACCAAGATCTCAGATTTAAAGGTAGAAAATCCCGCCTGGTTCCATCTACCTATATAAAGAGGTAACTATCTCACTACAAATCACCATCTCACTACTGAGGAGGGAATCTACTGAGGGCCACGGGCTGTTGCACTCTGCTTCTCCTCCCCCTTTCTTCTTCTTTTTTAATTTTTATTTTATTTTATTTATTTTTATATTTCAATTTATTTTAAATGTAATTTCAATTACATTTTTGTTTTAAATAAAATACATGAATTTCTTTTAATTTTTTGTTTCCACCATTCTTTTCTTAATTTTATTCTTTTAATTATTATAACTATTAATAATAATAATAATAATATTATTATTATTATCATAATCATTATCATTTTAACATTATTATTTTTATTTTCTTTTCTTATTTTCTTCTTCAATTATTCTTTTAATTTATTCTTCTAAGAATAATAATAATTATTATTATTAGTTTACCATTCATTATAAATTATATAAATTTTCTATATTTATTATTTTATTCTTCCTTATTCTATTTTATTTTCATTTCTCTTTTCTCTCTCTCCCTCATCCCAATTATATTTTATTTTATTCTTTTGTTTTCTCATCCCATTATTTTTTTATTCAATTTCTCCTTCTCTTATACCATATATCCACCATTATAATCTCATACTCTTGTAAATGAGAGGCTAACCTTGAGGCTTGGACCAGGGGGAGGTCAAGATGTTCTTGAATTTTCCATAAAGTTTGTTTTAAGTTTTTAATAGGTTTGAGTAGTATATATAGGTGAGATGAATGTACCTTATGTGTTGAATTTCCCCCAATGACATGAAACTCAATCTATTTCTATTATTTTATTTAAATATCTTTTGCCTCTCTACATTGGTTAAATATTCATATGAAGGAGTGGGGATAATCAATGGATGAAACAACATTGATAGAGATAGGTCTTAGAAGATGGAACACCCTAGAAGAAGGTGTGTTATCAACCTTGATTATAGGAGGTTGCGGAATTAAGATTGATTAAGGTATCAAATATTCTATAATTTATACATAAATAATAGTAATTCTGACATGATATTTAATGTTTAAATTATCTAACCAAAACCAAACATATAAAGAAGAATAATAATTGAATCCAAGGTTGAACCCAAAATCAAGTCATTTATTCCTTAAACAATTATGTTTATAAATGCATGTTAATATACAATTATAATTTCCATTTTTCATGTCATTAATCAAAAACTCCAAAAATATTTATAATTGTTTTCTTCTAATAATAAAAACAACAAAAACAAGTAGCATATGTGATTTAGATTAAGTAGGTGAACCAAACTAAGAGGCTACTCAAATTCAGAAGACCCTAGTTAGCCACTATGCTACACTATGAAAATAATATTTCTTTTTTACACAACCCATGATAGAAGTACGTCAGTAAAACCAATATCCTAGATCAATGTTGGCCTCATATTTATCTTATGATACACTGTTCAAAAGGTACTTCAATTTTTTGGTAAAAAATATAATAAAAATATTAAATGAATTAGCCTCAAGTGTGATGTTACCAAACACCTGATATGCACAAATATTATATCACACCTATGGTAAAACTCAAATCTCAGACATAATGATGGTGTTTTATTTCTTATACGATACACCATTTTTGAGATACTTTATTTTTTTGTAAAAAATTAAAATAATAATATTAAATGAATTACCCTCACCTGCGATGTTACCAAACATGCGACACACACAAGTGTTATATCACACCTATGGTAAACCAGACATTCTATACCTAACGGTGGTATCATATTTCTCATATTATACACTATTTGAGAGATAGTTCATTTTTTTAAAATTATAATAAAAATATCAAATTAATTATCCTCACATGTATTGTTACCAAACACCTGACGCAAACAAATGTAATATCACACTCAGCGTAAACCATGTATCCCTGACCTAATAGTGGTATCATATTTCTCATATTAAACACCATTAAGAATATATTCTATTATTATGTGAAAATAATTAATGCATGATATAATATTGTTAATATTTTTATTCTATCTATGTCGTGCCTCTACGGGCCTCTGAATCATATGATAAATCAGTGTCTCACTCTGAAAATATTACATATAATATTGCATGGTTTTAAAATATAATTATAATTTTTAATTATTCATAATGAGTGATATTTATTCTTAGTTTTTTATTGATAATTATGGACATAGAAAGTAGAAACTAGTTTCTATTGCACGATCGTGAATGGATAAATCATCCTAAAAATCTCTATGGATCTGGTATAAATCCTATCTACATTGAGAGTGTTGAAACATTTATATAATTTTCATCATCAAATTCAGATTTTTTTGTGAAGGAATAATTAAATGACCATTTAATAAATATATCCTAAGAAAATTTGAAACATTTGACAATATTGGACTTCATCTACTATATTTTGGTTTTTAGAAAGATTATATTTTTTTTATATTAATATGGTGAATATAATTCAATAAAAAATAAAAAAATTGGTTCAAGATACGTAATTTTATAATTTAATACATGAGTTCATTGGACCATCTATTTAAGAAACAACAACTTATAATAATATTAAAAAATCAATAATTAGAACCTTATATATTTTACAATGTTTTGAAATTCATTGAGGAGGAATTATATCTTGGATGGCAGATGAGTAAAATTGAAGTCGTTAAAAAATTTATGGCTATTAAATTAGATTTTTTAATTTCAAATAGTTTCTTCAATCAAATATTATATTTGTTTAAATCATCATTTCCTGACAAAAATACATTACCAAATGGTTTTTATGAAAGTAAGAGGTTGGTCTATAATTTGGGTCTTAGTTATTAGAATATTCATGCAGGTTCAAATTGTTTCATCTTATATTGTGGTGATTATGAATCATTAGTTAATTTTAAAATATGTGGAGAATGAAGGTATAAAGAGGAAAAATATGGAAATTACATATTTCTTATGAAACAGTTGATGTATTTTCCAATTACACCCCATTTATAGTGTTTATTTATGTCTCACAACACTACTACATTGATGATATGGAATAAATCAAACATTTATATTATTAAAGGCTTAAATCATCCATTTAATGGTGATTAATAGAAATAATTTGATCATATGATTCCTTATTTTTCTTCAAAAGCTCATAACATATGGATGGGTGTTTCTATTGATCATTTTTATCCATTTACTGCTTATGATAGTCGATATTCTTATTGGCCTATTTTTATTGCTCTATATAACTTAACCCATTGGATACTGATGAATGAAAAACACACACACACACAAATACACACACACACACACACAAATATATATATATATATAGTGATATTAATTCTAAGACGTCCAAAAAATAACATCGATGTTTATTTGAAGCCACTAATTGATGAGTCAATTTCATTGTGGAACAACAGTTAACTACATTTTATAGTGTAACAAATCATAATTTTACTCTGAGGGTTGCATTAATATGGATGAAAAGTGACTTTCAGGCATATGGTATGTTATCGAGATAGAGTATACATGGTCTAAAATATTATCTCTTCATGGTTCATACCAAACCATTTATTCTTGAAAATAGGATAAAGAATGGTTATTTTGAGTTTCATCGAATATTTCTTCCTATAGAACACCTTTTTCAAAGGAATATAAATAATTTTACAAAATATAGAATTAAAAGAGATGAACCTATAACATTTCTCTAAGGTATTTAGGTAAAATCTATCATCTCTGAATTACCTCATTTTACTTTTGGACCAACCATAAATAAACAAAAAATAAATGGTTTTGGGAGAGATCATAATTGGATAAATCAGAGTATTTTTTGGGACTTTCCATATTGGTATGATTTTTTGGTTCATCATATATTGGTTTTAATTCATATTTAGATTAATTTTTTGATAACATATTCTATACCATGTTATACACACCTGATAGGACCAGTGATAATGTAAAGGCATGGTTAGATCTTGACCAAATTTATAGATGTCTTGAACTTGAATTATTTAAAGATGAAAGATTACACAATTTAATAATGTCAAAAGAAGATTATAAACCTTCTAAATATATTCATTTATTATTCTATCAATGGATTAGATATTTGAGGTTACCATATGATTATGCTTTTAATTTTTCTCATTGTTTCATAAATGGGAATATTACCAAGTTGAAAAGTCAAGAATTCTATTCTATAATTAAAATATTACCATATTTTGGTCTTAGAGGGATGTTGAATTATTTAATCTGGTATGTGTTGAAAAAAATATCACATTTCTTCCTATATATTTTGTAGAAACATTGAATTATGATGCATTCAGTATGATACACAAATATGTTGTTTTGATTTTATGTAAATTAGAGAAAATATTCCCACCAGTCTTTTTTAACTCAATGGGACATTTATTATTGCATTTTTAATGTGTGAAGCTAAATGTGGATATCCAGTACAATTTTGGAGTACCCATTTGAGATATGTATGAAAAAATAAATAATAAAGAACATAATAAATCATTTGTAGAGTGGTTTATTGCATAAGAGTACTTTTAGGTGGGAATTTCAAATTTCTACTCTTATTATTTTCAATTAGAATATCCTTCAAAATGTAATCACATGGGTCATAATAAGGAAAATTTTGATGACGTAAGAGAACATAATTTTTTAGTTTTTAATCATCTTAAGCTTGGTTTTTGTTTTTATCATAAATAAAGGCTTTCAGATGAAGAAATACACATAGTTAAAACATATATACAGCTGAATTGTGAATAAATGGCTTGATTTGTGCAGTTGGTACTAATTTTTATTATTTATTTAATTTTTTATAATAGATATATTTATTTAAATTATATGTTTTTCAAACTATATTATAACCATATCAAAAAACAATTTATACAAATTTCCTCATCTACTCTTCAAGAATTTCATCAATAGAATTTTTCATATTGGTTTCAAAGACTAGAAAGTTAAGTTGTTTTTGATAAAACATTAAATTAATTTTTTAATGATATCTATTATTAATAATTTTTATTGTTTTTAGGAAACAAAACATGAAAGTAAAATTGATAGTTGATTATGTGTGATAAAAAACCCTCCTTTGAAATTAGTAAAATATTTTAATGGGTATGTGGTTAATGGATTTAGATTCCATACATGCATATATGATGAATCAAAGAAATGAATGAATAATGGTGTTTATTTGAAAGGATATCATAATAAATAATATGAAATTTACTTTTATGGTATGCTGGATGAAATAATTGAGTTATGTTATCTAAAAAAAATGTAATAATGTTTAAATGTCATTGATTTGATACTGTTCGAGGGTTTTGAGTTCATCTATAACATGAAGTCATTGAAATTAAATATAATAGTATTCTTATATCAAATGAACCATTTATGTTATCACATCAATAACATAAAGTTTATTATACAAATTACTATGATGTTTTGAGAGATTTGAATGAATGGTGGAGTGTAATAAAAATGAAATCTCTTGTTAATATATTTCTTAAAAATGAAAATGGTTATGTAGAAGTGAAACATATTGAAAATTTTCAAGAAATGTACTGAAATATTTCTCTTACATAATGAGATATAAATATAGATAATGAAACCCTCAAGTTAAGGGCTGATGATATTGATAATGTTGATAAAAGTAATTGGTCATGATGAAACTAAAAGTCGTATGAAAATTGATGATGATGAAGATGAAGATGAAGATGAATTCATTTTACTTAATGAAGATGAGGAATAAGGTGATGATTTATATACTATATTTAGGTATTTATTAGTTTTTTATATTTTATATTTTTATTAAAAATTATTTATTGGTAAGATTTTTTGTTTCAGATGGCTGGAATCAACGATCTATCCATTCCTTAGCTAATACTAGTAATTATTAGTTTTTTTATATTTTTTATACATATTAAAAATTTTTGAAAGGTAATAATATTATATTATACATGGTTTTTATTAGTTTATTTATATTTTATATCTATATTAAAAAATATTTATATGTTAGATTATTATGTTCTAGTATTTATTTATGGGTAATTATTATATTGTGGTATTTATTAGTTTTTTTATATTTGTTATATGTATTAAAAATTATTTAAATATAATATTATTACATCATGTTATTTATTAGTTTTTTTATATTTGATATATGTATTAAAAATTTCATACAGGTAAGATTATTTGGTTTAGGTGGTTGGGGATTCTCTCGATGATCTATTTTGTTCCATCACTGATGTTGGACTTCCCGATGATGATCCTGATACATCTAATCCATAGAATGTTATGCCTATTGGGAGGGGCCATGGTCTTTCTTGATTGATGATTCTAGGACTTAATCCATAGAGACATATTTCTCTTTATTTTGATCTTCATTTATGGAGGTATGTTCAATTATTTAAGGTATTTATTTTATATTATGTTTTTGTATTAATTTTGGTAATAATATTATGATTATTCATTTTATTTTCATAGTTTTTTTCATTTAACTATTGGGAAGACTACTGAGATTAAAATAAATTATTTTTTATGAGCGATGGGTGTCATGGTATCAGGTTCCCATTGTCATTCATCAACAAATTTTCAACCACTAGACTGTGGGTTATTAAATGATTTATTTTATTTTAAATTTATTTAATTAGTGACATGTTGTTTTTTGTTATCATGCAGAATTTATGTTCTTCGATTGATGATATACTAAGATCTCATATCTGGGAGGCATGAGAGACTTGTATACATGAACATTTTCTTTAGTTTTTACACAACCTAAAAAAGTGAGCCATAAATAGAGATTTTGCTACTATTTTCAACTAGTTTTTCATCTCCCATAAACTTGACAACAACTTAGCTCATGTATGAGATGGATTATGATCCAACTAGATAGGAGAGAGTTTTAGGAGGTGGTCATCATCTGGACATCAGAACTTGGGGAGGAAAGGGGTCAAACATGGGCCTCAGAGTTGTTCAATTGGAATATTTTGATAACACATGGTAAGTAATATTATTTATTAATGTATATATATACTTTAAACAATTTTTTTTGTATATTATATAGGTCACTACTGAACCCTCTATTACAGAGTTCTAAGTTTATAAGAAGATTTACACTGATCCCCATATAAGAAAACTTTTTAGTGATAGACATCACCAAAATGTGGTTAGTATTTTTTTTTTAAATTTTAGTGATATTAATTTTAATTTTATTATAATTTATAATTATATTTGAAGGAAACATATGAGACTTTGGTTTCTCATTCACAATAAAGTCAAGCTAAGAGTGAAGTAGATGTCACCTTTGATTTAGGTTTTAATGAGGATGCTTGGATATAGGAAAATATACATGGTGTTAATAAAGGTTTGGTGATTGGTATCGGTTCATGATTTACACCTACCTGTTATTATTGTACTTTTGCGATGTCACCGGTTGGCTTGAAGGCATCGAGTCATCGTCATCATTATCTACATAGTACGATGAGAGGTTGAGAGATCATGATGAGATGATATATATATAGGATTTGTGTGAGTATCAGTGTTCGAGAGATGGGCAGATGTTGGAGTATATGTGAGGACATGCACAAGATGTTGGTATGAAATCCCCCAACCCTTGGAGTGATTCTCCTCCACCCGATCATAACTGTTGATGATCTATGGGTTTTTATGTCAGTTTTTTATTATGGGGTGATAACAATATTATGTGCGAAATGACGTATTAATGTTATGTTTGTTTTTATTATTTTTAAATATTTTTAATTTTTATATATATTTTTATTTTTTATTTTTGTATTTTTTTAATATTATAAATTGAGATAGATCCCTCTCTATCATAATTGTTTTTTTAAAAAATTTATAACTTTTTTATGATAGAAAAATGACCATCGTTAATAATATTATTTGTGATGGGATTTTCAAAATCATTTATTTAAAAAACTTGATAGTGTTATTTGTGAAGGATGGTTAATTCATAAAAAATTATAATTTTTTGAGATGAGATATCATGAAAAATAATAATTATGACATCATTTTCTATGATGTTCCATTAGTGATAGACACCCTTCAAAAAATACCATTAGCGATAGGAATCTATCACCAATGATCCATTTAAAAAAAAAGTGAAAATCCATTAGTGAAAAAAACATGAAGTATCTCTTAATGTCACATACTGAATATGTGAAAAAATTGTTTATATATTCTCCTGAAACATGGTATTATCCTGAATTATTATAAAATTTTAATGAAAACATACGTGATTTAAAAAATTTACTGTTTCCTCATTTCTTAAATAAAATCACAGATTATTAAATATATACCAAAAATCTAAAAATGTTGTAAACTATATCAATGATAATATAAAACAATTTTTAATTAAACCATTAATCAGTTCCATGGTAATAAATACTATCCAATTTACTCCATCCTTATTAATCATCTCTTTATCCAAAATAAAAACCATTATCTGAACATCAGGAACATATTAAGAGTTATCTTTACTTAATCACGCATTTTTTTAAAAACATCACCTTTACTTTAAATCAATTTTCTAGGTTATCAGTACCATTCAACATATTCTTGAAAATCATTAATTAAAAACTATTGAAGAATAATCCATCAGTGTTTTATGATTATAATAACCAAAATACCATTGAAAAAAAATTATTCTACAACACAATTCTTTGAATCCAAATACAAAAATATATAAACCATTCCAATTTATTTGTACACCATTAACCAGGGTTCTCCATCTTATTCCTTAACACTTATTTACTCTCATATATCATTCATAGTCATTTAATCATTGTCAATATATCCATTAACTGTACAAACTTTCTGATTCCCTTCACGAAATTTCCCCCTTGGACATCAATTTTTTTAATCCCTATACTTTAAAAAATTTAAATCATTCAACTATTGATGATACCTCAGGGAGCCAATTATTCTAATCCCTTGCATTAACCAAAATTTTATTTTTCCTCTAAAATTACTTGCTTTGTATCCTTCTTTTCCACACTCAAAAAATATTTCTGTTCCTCCAAGAAAACCACTTGGATGCTTCTTCCCACATTCCCAAAACATAGGAAATTGAATCTTCTTTCCACTATGTTCTCCACCACCTGAGCTCTTAGTGGAATATTTCCTTCTCTTCTTTGGTGAGTCTGAGAGTTGGTTATGCTGAAAGTTTTTAATCATATATTTTGATAAATTATTAGTCATAATCACAATATCCTTCACTCTATTAATCATTCCATTTGGTTTCTCAATGAAACATTGCATATAACATTCAATGTTATCCTAGTTTTTTCTGGTTCCCACTATTGACTGAAACCAAAAAGAATAGCGTGAGTAATAATATTTATAGTGTAAAACTATATATTCTGAAAAAATAACTTATAGGATGTTTAAATCATGTCACCTTTTTTCAATATATGACACCTTAGGCTTAACATTGGTCATTATTCAAACCCTTCATGATGGTTCATAAAGATTTTGTGAATTCTCAAAGCATATCCCCCATGAGTGTCAAACTAGGTGGATAGTAAGACCCATTTTTATATACTAGGTAATGCTCAAGTCAAGACAAAGATTCCTTTTTCAGAGTTATTACCCATATGTATATTTGTGGAAGAACCACATCCACTTGTAGTATTTAGATAAGGATGTAATTACTATGAAACCACTCACTCCATCATTCACCAATATTCTATGATATTTTCCTATACTTATAATTATTCATAAACTTATACTTAGACATATACCTAGGGATCTTACTAATGTTTTCTCATCCCAGTTTCAAAATTTTAACTATAACTTGCTTTTATACCAACTATAAAGACCCAAACTTCTCATACATAGATATTACATATTAATAAAAAAACATTCAGTACATAACATAACGATCCATGCTATAATCGTTTAGGTATAGTTCAATTGGAAACTTGGAGACATAAATAACTAGTTTTTAAGATAACTACATCATCACCCATTAAATAATTCATAACTACCTTCTTATACATATCACACTTAATACTTTTCTTTATAACCCAGGGAAAGGAAACATATGACAGAGTGATCTCATATACTCAGTAAGGGTAATCATGGGAGAAATAATTATATGAACATATGGATGAATAATATAACTATAATGGTATGAGACCATGAACATAACTTACAATGTTCATACCTAACCTATCATTGATCATAAACACGAGTCATGGAATAAAACATTATTATTTCAGAATACATGATTCATAAGAGTGAGAAATCATCAAAATTCATGAACTATAATCTCATATCATAAAATTGTGGCCTAAAAATAGGTATAGAAACTATTTCATTTGTCACGGTTAAAAACCAAGTCCATAAAACATAGTGGATCAAGCCTCATCACCTATTTCCCATTATGGATGAAGACTATCGGCCTATTTCCCATTGTAAAGCAATCCTATTGGCCTATTATCTGCCGTAGATCAAGCCTCATCACCTATTTACCATTATGAATCAATGCCATTAGCCTATTTACCAATGTGGATCAATCTTATCAGCCTATTATCCATTGTAGATCAAGCCTTTTGATTTGTTTCCCATTGTTATCTCTTGAGATATAAAGCTTTAATCAATGCATTTGAGGGATATATAGGTCCCACTAGTTACATAATGAAATCATACATACATGTACCTTAATATGATAAAAAATTCAACATATCAGAACCCATTAAAAGAAAGGGGTTTCATAAACATTTCATCATTTTATAACTTGTGGAAAAGAAACAAATTTCATACACATTTCATTACTTCATCATAACATAACCTATGGGAAAAGGAATGGGTTTCCTAAAAATATTATCATCATAAACATAAACCATTCAGATAAATAAAAATAATGGTATCTTTGGTTCATATCCCTTATAAATCATGGGTAACATAAAAGTATCCCATCTTATATAGAAAATTATTTTTAAAGATCACTTAGATCATTTCTGGAGAAAAATAACCTTTCTTTGAAAACCAACTTTTTAAATCTAGAAATACAAAAAATATTATTAAAATAAATTTATTTGAAAATAACCTTTGAAAAATATAAATTAATCTTAATAACACTTATTGGTCATGATGGTGATAAAATCTATACATGTTACACTTTTTAAAATAAAGATTCCATTCACATTTTTGGTAAAATAAAAATTGGCCTTATTTGGGAAATGACAAGAAGATTCCTTTTAATTTTTTTAGAAGGTCAAAAACGGTTAAAAAATTATTTTAAAAAATTATAGAGGGATATTAAAACATTTTTGAAAATATTTTTAGAAAACATTTATGTGGAAGAAAAAGGGTTTTCGACTGAAGAGAGAAATAATTCAGTTTTAGTTAAAAACATTATTTTGGAATATTAAGTACATAAAGAGAGTAAAATTAAGGGAAGACATGTATTATCAAGAAATAACCATAGGATAAGAAAATTAATGAATTTATTAATAAATATATCATAATATTTCACCACTAAAATTATAATCATAAACAATCACGATAAATAATTAGATTATAACATCAAACCCTTACTTCCTTGGTAACTTCTGAATATAAAGACCCATTGAAGAATAAAATAAAACAAAACATTAAATATCTTGAATATAATGAGATTAAATATATGACACGTAAAAGGTGTACTATATACACCTCAAAAAATAATACAGGTGTATTACATAACTTATGTCTCAAAGAAGGAAAATTGAGATAAAAATCCCTTATCACTTTGGTAACTTTTTAACTATAAAACTCATTAAAATAAGATAATAAAACGAATAATTAAATCCCAATATTTTTAAGGATAATAAACATAAAATAAAATCATGGTTAGTATATACACCATATAAAAGAAACATGTGTTGAATAAGGCATGTGTCTCACAAAAAATAAAAGTGAGATGGAAACCCCTTACCTTATGTCTAGAAATCCTTCGTACATGTTCAAACCTCATGTATAATAATTATAGGTTTATTATAAATATATTAAATAACCATAATAATATGTATCGTACCATATATTATTTACTTGTGACCTTTTTTTACCTATTTATTAACAGTTATTAAAATCACATTTTGGGTAATAATTGCTTTGCCTTTTTCATGTATGTTTTGAGTTGGTATTTTTGGTTCTCTTACTTTGATAATGGATCCAGAATATCAAGAATCTTAAAAATGATATAAATATTATATATATTCATTATATATGTATTTATATTAATCAATAAAATTTATAGATAGAAAATGAGTTATACCATTCATAGATACGGTAGACCGTACATACGCATTAACACTGTTTCCATTTTCTCGATGAATAAAGAGAAAGGATGTTAAATAATATATTACCTTTAAAAAATAATTTTTTTCCATATATATCACATATATTCAATAAATTTACCCTTATTACCTTCCAGGTAAAGTGTTATTTAAAAATGAATCACATCGCTTCACGAGGCTGTAGTCTACCGTCACACGGGCAAAGTTATCGTATTCCCATGGAATGGAAAGTAAGAAGGAATATGTTTTTTATGATTATATAAGTATAATAAAATTTTAAATATAATATATATAAATTAAATAAATCCTTAAATCTAATAGTGAGAGGTGGTTATGGAAAATGAATAACATCAGTTCGCAAGGTGGTAATCCGTCGTACACACGATCGATAGTTTCTGTTCCCATTTGATGGAAAAGTAGATTGATTTAGGTCATTACATTTACATAAAAAAGTATTATTATATGGTATATAATTTTTATATTAATGTATTTATTAATACATGAATGAATTTCGTAATATAATAATTAAAAAATAAAGATTTTAGTGAAGATAATAAACTTCACTTAGAACAACCGCCTTTGGATATCTTATTATGGACCCCAGGGTTGGTATTTTGGGATGAAAATTAGATCTAGAACGTAGATAAGGATTTTTTGGAGGGTTTATAGTAGGTTTTAGTTGATCCAAATGGATTATTAGGTGTGAATAAGTGAGGGTATGTTGCAACCATTTATAATTGAGGAGTATAATTTTTGTAAATACCCAAAATTATTCAATAATGGGAAGTCACTATCACACTAAGTGCATCAAAAATTTATAATTAAAGGATTATATGGATGATATGGTAGATATAAACCTTCAAAAAACAAAATACATATGTTTTAAACATGTTTTTTCTTAACTTATAAGTTTCCTTACCTTTACCATTTTGGTTTTTACAACGGTAACTAGCCTTTTTATCATGTAAATTTGTCATTTAATAGTAGAAATAAAATGAGACTTATTAGATAAATTTTACCAACTGGCTATAAATATTATATAGTGTTTATAAAATTAAAATCCTACATGTGTGGAAAATTAATTTTAACACAAGCACATGAAAGATGCAAAACCCATTTTACCCTTTACCATAGTAAGAAGGTTTTTACTATTTAGGGGTCAATATAATTACTATAAAAGGAACATTGGTCCAGGAATGGAATGTGTTTTATAATTTTAAAAATATAACAATAAATTTTCATAGGATAAAATTTTTATTAATTTAAATTTATTTAATAAAATATTATTTATTATAATATAACATTAATGTCAATTCTAACACTATTAATTTTATTTGAATTTAAAAACATCAAGAGAAAGTGTAATTTTAATATATCAGTTCCAAATTAGTATATAATGTTATATTTATCTAATTAATTCAGGATAAATAATAATTCATTCCATTTATATTAATTTTAGTTTTTTTAGTGTCATTTATTTTATTTTTCTATTAATTAAATAATTACTATGTTAGTGTTTCTTAAACATTTAAAGTAATTATATAATTGCTAAAAATTAAAAATATACTAACCTCAGGAAATTAATTTCATTATGATTAAATTTAATATCTATATTCATTCACATCTTTCTTTTGTACCTATATGAACACATAATTGAAATTTAAAAGCAAGTGGGTGATATTTTGTATTATTCTTTACTTAAATTATTACATCAGTCACTGTCACAACCCGCCCTCGGGGTCCGTGCCGTGACTACCCCAAGCCCGCCTTCCATAGGCCAGGGGCTGGCGACTAGCACCAAGGCGTAAATCCCAGTAAAAAGGGAAGGCATTGCCTTTGAAAAGTAAAACAAACACCACAGAGTAAGCAAGCGGAAAGTAAACACTAAACAAAAGCAGAGTACTACTGAAAGTGCGGAAAAGTAAATGGGCCAGTATACAAACCCAAACTGAAAGTAAAGTACAACTCGAAAGGGAAAAACAGCAACTAAAAAGTAAAAGCCGCTACTCCGAGCTGTCCACTGGAAATCCCACCTGAAGGGTGGGTACAGATAGCTCCTCTGCTCCACGGGTCCCGCCGTCCGCTCCGTGCACGTCCCGCCCAGTGGTCCACCTCCGGGTACCGTCCCGCTCTGCAAGCCTCGGCTAAGGTCAACGCTGTCCGTCGTCTACAACCAACACAACGTAGTGCGGGCAAAGCCCGTGCAGGGGTGAGTATAAGCTACTCAGTAGGGACCCCGAGACCCCTGAAGGTCTCTCAAATCCACAAAGGATAAACCACGAAGAAAAGTACAATCACGAAGTAACAACCGACACTGCTTAGGTATATGCCCATACATATACCTAAGTCATCAATTAAAATACGCTCCAACCTCCGAGCCCAAGTACAACTCAGTCCACGCAGGAAAGTATACGTATTCCACATAGGAAAGCAAAACATAATCCACACAGGATTGCACAACACAATCCACACAGGAAAGCAACAGGATTCAGCTCACACAGGTATACTTCTTCAAGGACGATAAAGATGATCACTGATCCATCTAAGTCGTCGGACCCACGAAGGATCGATAGGTAACTAACCCCCGCAAGGACCCACACAGGATCGGGCTCACACAGAACCTGTAGGCGCTGGCTCACACAGAACCGCTGAGCGCAAGGACCCACACAGGATCGGGCCCACACAGGACCTGTAGCACTGATCCACGTGGGATCGCTGAGTGCTGAAGTCGTCGTCGTCGAATCCACACAGGATCTCTGTACTGTCGTCGTCGCAGTCACAGTAGCAGTCGTAGCAGTAGAACAGTCGCAGCCAGCACTAGGGTTCCCGCACACAGCAAGCTCGTTCGGAGGGTCCGCTCCACGAGCCGAGAGGCTGATACATCAACTGTCACGAAGACCGAAGTTGATGTATCCAAAAGTTCCGTATCGTCAACAGGAACTCAACGCAACAGACGGCGCGTCGATCGGACGCCCGGTCTGAGAGTTATTGGCATTTTCGTCTCCGGGGCCCGGTTGGTTTTAAAGGCTAAACCAACCCAACCGTACTCCACCTGCGTCCAAACCTCGGGCGGAGTATGCCAAATGATCCGTCTCACTAAGAGGAACACTACGCGACTGACGGCACGTCAATCGGACGTCCGTAGCTCAAGATATGAGCGTTTCCGCTCCGAAGGCCCGGTTGGTTTCGTGAACGAACCAACCCGGCCGAACTCAAAGTAACCCGAAACCTTGAGTGCGATATACCGAAACGACCATCTCGATCCAAGGATCGCGTTGCCGCAGACGGTTCGTCATTCGGAGGTCCGAGGCTCAAGTTATGGGCTAAAAACCAAATCTGGTTCGAAATGGGGGGGTCCGGGTCCGGGCCGACCCGGCCCGACCCCCCCCCCCCCCCCCGGGGCGGCGCGGCGGTGGCGCGGCGGTTCGGCTGCGGCGGCCGGCGGCGGGCCGCGGCGGCTTGGCGGCTGGCGCCACACGAGGTGGTCACGCGGGGGCAATCAATCCCCCGCTGTTTTGTTAGGCGGCGCGGCCTTGTGCCGCGCCATTTGCAGGAAACGGCCCCCGCAAGTGGGGGCCGGCTGGAAACGAACCGGGGGGCTGCTGCCCCCCCCCCCCCCTCCTTTAAAGAACCGCCCCCCTCATTAAGAGGGGGGTTTTGTTGAACCGGCCGGGGGATTTATTCCCCCGGTTTTATGTCATCCGGCCGGCCAGCTGGCCGACCGGTTTTTACCAACGGGACCGGAAATTCCGGTCCCGCCTTCGACTTCCGACGCCGGCGGCCCGGCCGCCGGTCTCCTCTTCCGCCGCGGCCCGGAACCGGCCGCGGTCTCCTCGTCCCACCGCGGCCCGGAACCGGCCGCGGTGTTCGTCATCCGGCGCGGTGCGACGGCACCGCGCCCCTTCGCCGTGCTTTGATATTCATTCAACGCGGCGCGACGGCATCGTGTTCTTGTTGTTTCTTCCAAGGTGCGCGCGACGACATCGCGTAAGAATATTTGCACGATCAACTGCGTGGTGCGACGACACCATGCCACTTGCTTTCTTCCGCAAAAATAATTAAACAAGAACGATGGAGGGGGGTTCGGCCGTGTTCATGCGGTCCGGCCCCCCTCACGTTAAAAATAAATAACTTAACTTAAACATTCAAGCCTCAAGTTAGATATGCGAGATACACGTTCAAGAAATGGAATAAATAAATAATGAATCAACAACCCCTACCTCGGGTTTAAGATTCGAAGATTCGTCTACGTTCCGCGGAAGACGGCGTCGCGGAGGTCGGGCGTCGCGGTCGTCGTTCGTCAAATCCGTTGACGAAGAGATATGCCCAAAGAGATACGTCGTTGGCGAATCTTCGTTTGCCGACGAAGAAGGTCTGAGGAGGAAGCGGCGTTCCCTCTTGTTGACACCGAGGACGAAGAAGAGAGGCGTCGTTCTTCGTCGGAGGTTGAGCGTTCTTCGTTCTTCGTCAGAGCTTAAAGATGAAGAGGAAGCTCTCCAAAAGCTCTCAAGGAGACAAACAAACAACCCAACATAAAATAAGATAACATCTTATTTTATTATTACAAAACACATAAGAATTTCAAAAGTTTGAAATTCAAAAAGGGTTTAACTCCCATAATAAATTAAGTAACTTAAGCCAATAAAGAGGGGGTTAAGGGAACTTGAAAAGTCTAGGGGTTCGTGTGGGCCCCACCACACTTAATCCTCCCAAGGGAGGTTAAGTGGGTGTGGGTCCCACTTCCAACCCCCTTAGGTAGGTTTTTAACAAACTAAAAATAAAATTTGTCTTACACAAATTTTATTTAACTCAACTGAAAACCCCAAAACTTAACTTTCAACCCGCAACAAACGCAACTCCCGAAAAGGTCTCTTTAAGCGAATATCGGCGCTGCGAGTTCATCGGTGCCCTCGGATTTCAATTCCGAGCACCGGATCAAAAGTTAGGAATTCCCGCTCGTTCGTTCACTGAACGTACCCGAGCCAAACTTCGGAAATTAATTCCGGGCACTCCGGGCCACGGAATCAGGTGCCGTCTGAAACCGCGCTCTTGTAAAATTCAAAAGAAAATTAAGAAAAAATTTCCCTTGAATTTTACGGGTCTTTACATTACTCCCACCTCAGGGCTTTACGTCCCCGTAAAGATACAACAAAAACTAGGGAAACAATAGAGGGTACTGAGCATGCATCTGAGCCTCCCGCTCCCATGTGCTCTCCTGGAGATTCCCGTGCTGCCATCTGATGCGCACAAGAGGAATCGATCGCCCACGCAGGACCCACTCCTTTCGATCCTCTATCTCCACCGGGACCTCCGTAAAAGTCGCCCCATCGTCAACGTCAAGCTCCCCATGGTCAATGATGTGCGTCGGGTCGTGCACGTATCTCCTCAGCTGGGATACGTGGAAGACGTCGTGTACCCGGTGCAACTGAGGTGGTAGAGCCAGGCGATAAGCCATTTCGCCAATCCTGCTGAGAATCTGGAAGGGTCCGATGAAGCGCGGAGATAACTTGCCGCCTCGGCCAAATCTCCGAATACCACGTCGAGGTGAGACCCGCAAGAAGACGTGGTCGCCATCCTCGAACTCTAGTGGCCTCCGCCTCCTGTCAGCATATGACTTCTGCCGGCTCTGAGCTGTCCTCATCCGCTCCTGGATGACCTGGACCTTCTCTGTCGTGGCCTGGACCATCTCCGGTCCCACCAGTGCTGACTCCCCAGGGTCTGTCCAGCACAAAGGAGATCTACATGGTCGTCCGTACAACGCCTCGTACGGTGCCATCCCGATGGTGGAGTGGTAGCTGTTGTTGTAAGCGAACTCCACCAAGGGTAGGTGTTCCTCCCAGCTACGACCAAAGTCGAGGACACATGCGCGGAGCATGTCCTCGAGTGTCTGAATGGTCCTCTCCGTCTGACCATCCGTCTGAGGGTGAAAAGCTGTGCTAAGACGTAGCTGCGTCCCGAACGCCTCCTGTAACCCCTTCCAAAGCCGGGAAGTAAAGCGGGCATCTCGATCGGAAACGATAGATGATGGCACGCCATGGAGCCGCACAATCTCCTGAACGTAGAGACGTCCCAAGCTCTCCACCGAGCCCTGCTCTCTGATGGGTAAGAAGTGTTCCGACTTGATGAGTCGGTCAACAATCACCCAGATGGAGTCGTGACCTCTGGAAGTGCGTGGAAGTCCAGTCACGAAGTCCATAGATATGTCGTCCCACTTCCACTCTGGAACCTCCAAAGGCTGTACCAAGCCTGCTGGTACCTGATGCTCTGCCTTCACCTGCTGACAGGTGAGGCATCGAGAAACAAACTCTGCTACTGCCTTCTTCATGCCCGACCACCAATGCTGTCATCTGAGGTCCTGGTACATCTTCGCCACTCCAGGATGTACCGCCAAAGGAGAAGTGTGAAACTCTCTCAGCACTTCCTCTCGCAATGCGACTGGTACCATGGTATGTCCTCTGAAAAGGATGTCGTGCTCTGCTCCAAGGGAGAAACCATCAGGTGCCTGTCCCGAGGATATCTGTGCACGCCGTGTCTCACAGTAAGCGTCCCCATGTTGTGCCTCCCTGACTCGCTGCAGTAGTGGAGGGGTGACTGTGAGAGACTGAAGAAAGGCTGCTCCATCTCTATCCACGAAGGATATCTGCAAAGAGGCTAGCTGCTCCGTCGCCTCCTCAAGTAGCTGAATGCCCGTCCTCCTGCTGAGGGCATCGGCTACTACGTTCCCCTTCCCAGGAGTATAGACTATCTCAAAGTCATAGTCCTGGAGGAACTCGAGCCATCGTCACTGTCTCAGGTTCAGGTCCTTCTGCGAGAAGATATACCTGAGACTCTGATGATCGGAAAAGACTGTAAAGCGCTCGCCCATCAGATAGTGTCGCCATGTCTTCAGAGCGAAGACCACTGCTGCTAATTCCAGGTCATGGGTAGCGTAGTTCTGCTCATGCGGCCTCAACTGTCGTGATCCATAGGCGATCACTACCCGCTCCTGCATCAGAACACATCCGAGTCCGGTCCCTGATGCATCGCAGTAGACTACGTACCCTACTCCCTCCTCAGGTAACCTCAAGATAGGTGCGCTAGTCAATCTCTGTCTCAGCTCCTGGAAGCTCTGCTAACATCTGTCAGTCCATACGAAGGGTTTCCCTTTCTTCGTCAAAGCTGTGAGTGATGCTGCAACTCTGGAGAAGTTCGGCCCAAATCTCCGATAGTATCCAGCTAGTCCCAAGAAACTCCGAACCTCAGTCACGCTCCTGGGTGGCTCCCATGCTAACACAACCTCAATCTTCGCAGGATCCACTGCCACTCCCGCCTCAGAGATAACGTGTCCCAAAAAGTGGACCTCACATATCCAGAACTGGCACTTCGAGAGCTTACCATAAAGCTGGTGCTCTCGGAGTGTGTCAAGAACAACTCGCAAGTGATAGGCGTGCTCCTCCTCTATCGTAGAGTAAATCAGAATGTCGTCGATGAAAACCACAACAAACCGATCGAGGTATGGCTGAAAGATCCTATTCATGAGAGCCATGAACACTGCTGGAGCATTGGTTACACCGAAAGGCATAACCAAGAACTCATAGTGGCCATACCGACATCTGAAGGCCGTCTTCTGCACATCCTCGTCTCTGACTCTGAGCTGATGATAGCCTGACCTGAGGTCTATCTTCGAGAACCACCGTGCTCCCTTGAGCTGATCAAAGAGGTCATAAATCCTCGGTAGCGGATACTTGTTCCTCACTGTCACCTGGTTCAGGCGACGATAGTCAACACAAAGTCGCAAGCTCCCGTCCGCCTTCTTGGCGAACAATATCGGGGAAGCCCAGGGTGAAACACTGGGTCGGATGAACCCCTTGCCCTGCAAGTCCTCCAACTGTACCCGTAGCTCTCGAAGCTCGGCGGGGGCCATCCGATATGCTGGAGTGGATATCGGGGCTGTCCCGGGGTACAAGTCAATATAAAAGTCTACCTCTCTGCGAGGAGGTATCCCTGGAACATCGTCGGGAAAAACGTCCGCAAACTGATCCACCACTGCAGGAAAACCAGGACTCCGCACGTCAACTGCTCCAAGGATAAGGCTAGCCAACTGATGAGTGATGGGCTGTCCTCTCCTCCGCGGAAGTCCATCCTGTGCTGCTAAGGCTCCCTTCTCACCGGTGAAGGTGAACCTGCTCCCGTCGGTGCGTACGCATCGCACCTTGCGCCTAAAACAGTCAATCTGTGCATGGACCGTAGACAGCCAATCCATGCCCAAGATGACGTCGTAAGGCCTCGACGCTACTACAAGAAGATCCCAGCCGAAGCTCTCTCCTCCTAGAGTAAGCTCACACTGCCGGCACCAGTGCGTAATCGTCGAGTCTGCTCCCGTAGGAGTCTCTAGCCGTAAGGATCGAGCCAACGGCTCTGTCGGAATCTCCGAGCTCCGAACAAGGGCAGCGGCTATGAAAGAATGACTCGCTCCTATGTCTATAAGAACTGCAGCAAGGGTGGAATAGACACAGATAGTACCTCGAATCATCTCGGGTGCGCTGTGGTCGTAGGCCTCTGCTGCCTGGAGCTGTGCCTGTCGCTGCCCGCCAGCTCCCTGTGGTCGGGGTGGACCTCCTGGTGGTGGTGGTGGTAGAGCCTCAAAGCGTCGGCCACCACCGGCTGCTCGACCAGCTCCTCTGCCTCGTCCGCCTCCTCCCTGCGGACCGCCACGGTCGACTCTCTGCCTCGGTGGTCCATCAACTGACTACTGCTCCTCGGCACGACGGGTCGGGCAGTCGCGAGCCATGTGGCCCTGCCCGCCACACGAGTAGCACTGTCTGCCTCTCGTAAGACTGGCTCCGCGCTGTGTGCCCCGTACTGCTGAGCCAGTTCCCTGAGGTCGTCTGCCTGAAGGTCTGGTCTGTCTGGACCCCTGAGTCATCCGTCGACTGCCTGCTGCAGATGACTCTGCCACGTGCCGCCCTGCGGTGGGTCTCTGTGCTGGTGTAGACTCAGCAAGGAAGCTCTCGATCAGAAGGGCCCGCTCCAGTACTCCTGTCTGAGTCGGTATGCTGAGGGAGATCAGCGATGCCCTGATCTCGTGTCTCAAACCCTGCTCGAAGGTCCGGGCCCGGAAGAATGGGTCCCGTACCATGTCGGTCGAGTAGCACGAGAGATCGGTAAATCTCGCCGAGTACTGAGCGACCGTCATGCTGCCCTGTCGCAGCTGTAGAAGCTCCTGGATACGCACCGCACGAAGGGTGGCTGGGACGAACTCCGAGCGGAAGAGGCTCTCAAAGTCCGTCCAAAGAAGAGATGCCTCATCGTGCACCTGGAGCATCAAGCTCCACCATCGTCCTGCTGCTGCGTGTAGTAGGCTCGCAGCGAGGATCACCATGAGGTCTGCTGGTGTCCTCACTAGCCTAAACACTCGAACTACTGCCTCCAGCCAGTCCTCTGCTGCCTGGGGATCCGTCTCCCCGCGAAACCTGGGCGGTCGCTGGCGCTGAAACTCATGTAGTGCGCTGAGGCGACGTGCATCGTCAGCGGCTGCTGCTGGAAGCATCGGGGGCTCGGCGGGTAAAGCTACCGCCGGTGCCACTACTGGAAAAGGGCCCTGCACCGAGGCCTCGTCGCTCGGTGGGCTGTCGTCTCGCTCGACTCTCGGAGCCCTAGCTGGCTGCCGTCGTGGGGCCATCCTGAAAAGGAAACAGGTGCGCCACGGTTAGAACAGTATACCTGGTGAGCTGATATAAGTAATCACAAAGAAAACTTTGAAACACACACGCAATCAATGTTTTCGTGCATTAAGTCGGAAATCAGAAGTCAGGGTCCTGGTGTACGGATACGTTGGCCGCCGCACCAACACTGGACTCCCTGGACTGATATCCACACTCAATACGCTAAACATTATTGCTTCACATAGAAAAGATCAGAGTTCACGGTAGAACCGAACTCCTCTGATACCAATTTGTCACGACCCGCCCTCGGGGTCCGTGCCGTGACTACCCCAAGCCCGCCTTCCATAGGCCAGGGGCTGGCGACTAGCACCAAGGCGTAAATCCCAGTAAAAAGGGAAGGCATTGCCTTTGAAAAGTAAAACAAACACCACAGAGTAAGCAAGCGGAAAGTAAACACTAAACAAAAGCAGAGTACTACTGAAAGTGCGGAAAAGTAAATGGGCCAGTATACAAACCCAAACTGAAAGTAAAGTACAACTCGAAAGGGAAAAACAGCAACTGAAAAGTAAAAGCCGCTACTCCGAGCTGTCCACTGGAAATCCCACCTGAAGGGTGGGTACAGATAGCTCCTCTGCTCCACGGGTCCCGCCGTCCGCTCCGTGCACGTCCCGCCCAGTGGTCCACCTCCGGGTACCGTCCCGCTCTGCAAGCCTCGGCTAAGGTCAACGCTGTCCGTCGTCTGCAACCAACACAACGTAGTGCGGGCAAAGCCCGTGCAGGGGTGAGTATAAGCTACTCAGTAGGGACCCCGAGACCCCTGAAGGTCTCTCAAATCCACAAAGGATAAACCACGAAGAAAAGTACAATCACGAAGTAACAACCGACACTGCTTAGGTATATGCCCATACATATACCTAAGTCATCAATTAAAATACGCTCCAACCTCCGAGCCCAAGTACAACTCAGTCCACGCAGGAAAGTATACGTATTCCACATAGGAAAGCAAAACATAATCCACACAGGATTGCACAACACAATCCACACAGGAAAGCAATAGGATTCAGCTCACACAGGTATACATCTTCAAGGACGATAAAGATGATCACTGATCCATCTAAGTCGTCGGACCCACGAAGGATCGATAGGTAACTAACCCCCGCAAAGACCCACACAGGATCGGGCTCACACAGAACCTGTAGGCGCTGGCTCACACAGAACCGCTGAGCGCAAGGACCCACACAGGATCGGGCCCACACAGGACCTGTAGCACTGATCCACGTGGGATCGCTGAGTGCTGAAGTCGTCGTCGTCGAATCCACACAGGATCTCTGTACTGTCGTCGTCGCAGTCACAGTAGCAGTCGTAGCAGTAGAACAGTCGCAGCCAGCACTAGGGTTCCCGCACACAGCAAGCTCGTTCGGAGGGTCCGCTCCACGAGCCGAGAGGCTGATACATCAACTGTCACGAAGACCGAAGTTGATGTATCCAAAAGTTCCGTATCGTCAACAGGAACTCAACGCAACAGACGGCGCGTCGATCGGACGCCCGGTCTGAGAGTTATTGGCATTTTCGTCTCCGGGGCCCGGTTGGTTTTAAAGGCTAAACCAACCCGACCGTACTCCACCTGCGTCCAAACCTCGGGCGGAGTATGCCAGAAGATCCGTCTCACTAAGAGGAACACTACGCGACTGACGGCACGTCAATCGGACGTCCGTAGCTCAAGATATGAGCGTTTCCGCTCCGAAGGCCCGGTTGGTTTCGTGAACGAACCAACCCGGCCGAACTCAAAGTAACCCGAAACCTTGAGTGCGATATACCGAAACGACCGTCTCGATCCAAGGATCGCGTTTCCGCAGACGGTTCGTCATTCGGAGGTCCGAGGCTCAAGTTATGGGCTAAAAACCAAATCTGGTTCGAAATGGGGGGGTCCGGGTCAGGGCCGACCCGGCCCGACCCCCCCCTCGGGGCGGCGCGGCGGCGGCGCGGTGGGCCGCGGCGGCTTGGCGGCTGGCGCCGCACGAGGTGGTCACGCGGGGGTCAATCAAGCCCCCGCTGTTTTGTTAGGCGGCGCGGCCTTGTGCCGCGCCATTTGCAGGAAACGGCCCCCGCAAGTGGGGGCCGGCTGGAAACGAACCGGGGGGCTGCTGTCCCCCCCTCCTTTAAAGAACCGCCCCCCTCATTAAGAGGGGGGTTTTGTTGAACCGGCCGGGGGATTTATTCCCCCGGTTTTATGTCATCCGGCCGGCCAGCTGCCCGGCCGGTTTTTACCAACGGGACCGGAAATTCCGGTCTCGCCTTCGACTTCCGACGCCGGCGGCCCGGCCGCCGGTCTCCTCTTCCGCCGCGGCCCGGAACCGGCCGCGGTCTCCTTGTCCGGCCGCGGTGTTCGTCATCCGGCGCGGTGCGACGGCACCGCGCCCCTTCGCCGTGCTTTGATATTCATTCAACGCGGCGCGACGGCGTCGTGTTCTTGTTGTTTCTTCCAAGGTGCGCGCGACGGCATCGCGTAAGAATATTTGCACGATCAACCACGTGGTGCGACGACACCACGCCACTTGCTTTCTTCCGCAAAAATAATTAAACAAGAAAGATGGAGGGGGGTTCGGCCGTGTTCATGCGGTCCGGCCCCCCTCACGTTAAAAATAAATAACTTAACTTAAACATTCAAGCCTCAAGTTAGATATGCGAGATACACGTTCAAGAAATGGAATAAATAAATAATGAATCAACAACCCCTACCTCGGGTTTAAGATTCGAAGATTCGTCTACGTTCCGCGGAAGACGGCGTCGCGGAGGTCGGGCGTCGCGGTCGTCGTTCGTCAAATCTGTTGACGAAGAGATATGCCCGAAGAGATACGTCGTTGGCGAATCTTCGTTTGCCGACGAAGAAGGTCCGAGGAGGAAGCGACGTTCCCTCTTGTTGACACCGAGGACGAAGAAGAGAGGCGTCGTTCTTCGTCGGAGGTTGAGCGTTCTTCGTTCTTCGTCAGAGCTTGAAGATGAAGAGGAAGCTCTCCAAAAGCTCTCAAGGAGACAAACAAACAACCCAACATAAAATAAGATAACATCTTATTTTATTATTACAAAACACATAAGAATTTCAAAAGTTTGAAATTCAAAAAGGGTTTAACTCCCATAATAAATTAAGTAACTTAAGCCAATAAAGAGGGGGTTAAGGGAACTTGAAAAGTCTAGGGGTTCGTGTGGGCCCCACCACACTTAATCCTCCCAAGGGAGGTTAAGTGGGTGTGGGTCCCACTTCCAACCCCCTTAGGTAGGTTTTTAACAAACTAAAAATAAAATTTGTCTTACACAAATTTTATTTAACTCAACTGAAAACCCCAAAACTTAACTTTCAACCCGCAACAAACGCAACTCCCGAAAAGGTCTCTTTAAGCGAATATCGGCGCTGCGAGTTCATCGGTGCCCTCAGATTTCAATTCCGAGCACCGGATCAAAAGTTAGGAATTCCCGCTCATTCGTTCACTGAACGTACCCGAGCCAAACTTCGGAAATTAATTCCGGGCACTCCGGGCCTCGGAATCAGGTGCCGTCTGAAACCGCGCTCTTGTAAAATTCAAAAGAAAATTAAGAAAAAATTTCCCTTGAATTTTACGGGTCTTTACAGTCACATTCCTTGAAATGTGTCCCAAAAGTGTATAAAAATAGTTAATATGGTAATAATGGTTGAAATATTTCCATAAAAAAGGAATTATAGAAGTTTTTAGGGATTTGTAACCCATATCATTTTAGTTTAACCCCTGAAAAAATCATTTTAACCCTAATCACAGTTATTAATTTTTACTATTTTTACTATTAATTTTGATCAAAAATTTAATTGAAATTACTATATAATATTAATTATGATGATTTAAAATATGGAATTAATTTTTACAAATTAATTTATTTAAAAAGTGGAATGATTTATTTTAAAATTAAACCCGTAGTCGTAATGAAAAAGCTGTTTTCCAAAGAGACAATTTTCAAAAGTTTAAAATTATTTTTTATAAAAATTAAATATAAAATTGATTACAATAAACTCCATTGGATTATTAAATATATAATTGAACAAATTTTATATTTAAAACCATATTAAAATAATTTTTATGTCTTGAAATTCTTTAAATGAAAAGACAATTCTTAATAAAAATAAGTATTTTTCACTATTCATTGAAAAATTAATCATTTTAGAAAATTCTCAAAAATTAACCGTAAGATAATTTTGAAATTTTGATTCCAAACATGAAGTTATTTTTATTCAGACACATTTTCTAAAATTTTCAAAATTAATTTTATTATTTCTTCACAAATGTTTTTGAGAAAAAGGTATTTTTGAAGCATATAAGTACTTTAATAAAAATTATGTACTTATTTATAAATATATTTTATTTATCTGTAAACATTATACATAATTTTCAAAAAATTCATCTTCCTATCCATACCACCAAATTTAACGGCTAGGTTATAACAGTCAAGTTTAAGTTATTATATTAATAGTATATCACAATTCGTTAAAACTCAATGTTGCATGTAACATAAGATATATATAAAAAATAAATTTATTTGAAAAAAATATTTCAAAAAATCTCCTAGTGTTACAAAAACCATGGGATGGTTTTTGGTTTAGAATAATTTAGCATATATAATCCAAAACCTAAGTTTAGATATTAATAATGAATTCCCCTATATTTTTCTATAAAACCCACCGAACCTCTCAATCATCTTCACTCAAAAATCTTGGGGAATGAAGTTAATCTTATCTTAACTACATATATCCCACCTAAGGTACACCCAAGATCTGAATAATCTCCTCTCAATCTTTAATAATCACCTCTAAATGTAAGAGATCCTCTCCTTCTCCTCATTATTCGAGAACCTTCTTTATATTATTCCATTTTATTCCCAATTTTTCATATTAGGATATGTGTTTTTACACACATATATTATATAATTATGATGTAAATTTGATGGGAGGGATATTTCACTCTCATTAAAACCTTCCATGAATCTTTATGGACCCTCATTATACTGTCAAAATTATCCTATGATTTTCCAATGAAAAACATTTGTACAGTGAATAACCATACCCATTTCAACATAGTGGTATTCTCCAAGATGTAACTATTATTCAATGATTGTGTAATTAATTGTATGTAAACCAAACTCCTTAATCATTCGATTAAATTTAATGAAATATGATCCTATATTTAATGATCTATGTGGCACACTTATTCATGTACATGATATGAAAGTGACAGGTGGGGATGGAATTATATAGTCCTCCAATGTATTGGGTAATGTTTTTTGTCTCATGAGATTCCATATATGATGTAAGGGAGGTTATAATAAGCACACTTTGTTATTATCCCTTGGCAGTTAGCCTTTAATTATTCTTATAATTTCATGTTTTTTATTATTTCCAAATTCCAATGTTGTCTTTATGTTATCATCTTATATCATGCTTCGATGTTCAAGTTTAGGATTTTCAACCCTATTATGTTTCCTTGATATTAATTTTGACTAACATATACTACTTTACCTTATTATATGGATTTATTATTCACTTACTGTGCTTTATAACTCACCCCTTTCTTAAGAACATCCCCAGGTTATCCCATATAGTTTTAGAAGATCAAGGGAAATTAAGAGCATGTTATGGAGTTTTTAGATAATGTTGATGTAAAAATGTTTTAATTTATTATGCTATATACCTAATTACATAAATACACTGGGTCTCCTAGTCTTTTGGGGTTGTATTAAGTGTATATTTATGTAATAAATCATAAAATAAAGTGTAATAAAATATGGGTTGTGATACTCAACCACATAAACCAAGGAACATTACTTTCATTCATCACATCATATTTTGTTATAATAGTAATTAAATTTAATTTAAATAGTCTATCACTAAGATATCCCTTACCAAAATAAACATCACTCTTGGAAAGTATAAATTTTCCAAAAAAAACACTAAATTGAAGCCATTCTTGACCATAAGGGATCCTAACATTAAATTATTATGAATACCATACACATGAAGTACATTGTTTAGTGCCACTGTCTTTCATAAGGTCATATTTAGAAGTACCTTTCATGTACCTTCCACCTTGTAAGATAATGAGTTTTTTATAAAGAGTTTTTTATTACTCCAACTGAGGCGTATGATGAGAAAATACACTTTTTGTCACAAACATTGAGAGTAGTTCTAGTGTCAAACCACCAAAAATTTAGGTTTTTGATGAGATCACATTCAGAAACCAAGTTGGAAAAATGAAAATATTCAACTCTAGTAGAGATATTTTCAATATACAATGCATTGAATTGAGGCCTTATCTTCCTATTTAGATTTCTATAATCATTTTATTGATTTCAAGACTTATCATATTTGTAGAATTGTTTTGAACATATTTTAACCATGGATAGGATTCCCTCCAGTGAAATTCCAATTCCTGATCTTTGAGCCTCCTTAATCAGTGTTTTATTTTGAGAACATGTTGATTCTAATTACTTTCTTTTTAAAAAGTCAGTTGTCTTCTTTTATCCTAAATTTTTTGATCAAGTATTCAAATGACATATCATTTCTCTTATAATTAAAATAATTTTTGAAATCCTTCCAAAAGGAGGTAATTTCTCAATAAAAGAAACAAATTGAAAGTTTTCACTTAAATACATGACTTCAATGTGAATACAATGCATAATGACATGTAATTCTTGGACTTGACTCATTACTATTTCTTTGTCAAGCATATTCAAGTCCAAAAATTTATCGATAATTAATTTCTTGAATCCAACATCTTTGTTCATATACATGTGATCAAGACTCCCCCATAAATCCTCAGTTGTTTTGAAAGAGATATAAACCTTATAAAGGGAGTTTTTGAGACCTTTGATGATATAGTCATGACATAAGAATTCATAAGGCTTCCAAGCATTAGTAATTGCAACCTTATTCAGGATAGTATCTTATTTATCGAGATTTGGTTCTTCTTTAGTGATAAAATTTTCCAGATTTAATGTAGTAAGATATAATAACATCTTTTTTTTACAAAATTTGAAATCACTTAAATTATTATTTTTTGGATTCCGTACTTGAGATTTTACTGGATTTACTGTGTTGAGAGACATTACAAAATTTAATGTTGAAATTTCTGTTACACAAAAAAATTGAAAATCAATATATTTTAATGCAAAAAAAAATATATCTTAAGATTCTTGGATACATAATCTTTGTATATAAAATAGAGTTATAATTTTAATTAATAATATATAAACAAAGTGTATTAAGGTAATTTATTAGTATGTGAAAACAATAAGGTAAGTGTTGGCTTATCTTAACCCAAATTTGAGGTATTTAATGCTCTCTTTTTTGCTTTAATGATTTAGTTTGATTGGACTTCGTATAAAGTGGTTTATAGGAGATTTTGGAAAGTTTTGGAAGGAGTTTAGAGAGTGAACAGTTGGTATATGGTTAGTTTAAACCATTAAAATTCCCTATTTAGCCACGTAACGATCTAAGGAAGTTCAAAAGGAGGTTCATGGTTGATACATGGTTAGTATAAACAATACAGATTCCCCTGGTAACCGTGTGACATGGGGCAATGATGTTTCAAACGGTTGGTGCACAATTTTCCAAATCATGTGAGTAGGGAGTTTTGGAGATGGTTGTGTAATAACCCAAGTAATGATAGAATAAATTATTTTTATGTTTATTAATATTAATCATATAGTTATATTCATTATAAAAATATGAGGTGATTTTTAAATCAAAAAAGAAATAGTTTTAACTAAACACATTTCTTAAAAGGTTTTACTTAAATGTTTAATTTATAATTTATAGAATTTTAATTTGAAAAATGAATTTTATTTTTTAAATAAGAATATAAAAATTACCTTTTGATGAAATTTTTGATTTCTTTGGAAAATATTGATTTTTAATGAATAGTGAAAATACCAATTTTTGTAAAAATGTCATTTCTTTTCAATAAATTAAGTAATTTAAAAGTACCATTATGTGTTGAATATGATTTTATGTAACATAAGAGTTATTTATGTATATTTAATCCACTTAAATAATTTTGAATAAAATTTATATTGTATTTTATTGTAAGTTTATTTTTCGGTTTAAAATTGTGATTTTTCTCTAAAATAGTTTTAAAGTGCATAATGATTATTATTTTTAATTAATTTAAGAAACATATTTAGGAATAATTTAAATAAAATTTATATATTATATATCTATAAATATGAGTTTAAATTTATGTAATGATTATTCCTAGCCATAAAGTTAATATAAAATCATCATTTACATGAAAAATAGACTTTTTGAAAAAAAATTGATATCGAGACAGCGGTGCTCTCATCGTGCTCTCTTGAACCGATGCCCTATATCCCTGGAAATAGAGCCCAATCCCCCCTCCCGATTAGAGGGGGGAGTCTCGCGTTCACCTAGGAGAGTTGACCCTTCTTCATGCTCTGTCCTTCCTCCATCCTTCCCTCGGATTTCTATTTCCCCGAAAGTTTTAGATCTTTTCAGGGAGTCACCCCAGTTATATCTACTTCCGGAGGAGCTTAAAAGTGTTGTAGATCTATGAAAATATAACTTGTTGGATCGATTTCGTCCTCATCGACCTTTGGTAGATGTTTTTAATCAGTTCGTCTCTGATTCCTGGAATCTTCATGAGCGCGCGGTCGTAGGGTTGCTTGACCGGAGACACATAATGGTACGATTCGGATCGGAGGAAGACATGATTGCTACTTGGTCCAGGAATTCATGGAGGTGTGGTGGATAATCATTTTATTTGTTTCTTTGGAGCTTTGAATTTCATATGTGGCGTGACCCTCCGTTGATTTCAATATGGGTAAGTCTTCCAGGTCATCCGCTTTCATTTCAAAATCCCTCTATTCTTTGTGCTATTGGTAATTTGATTGGAAGATATTTATTCTCGGATCAATGGAATGAGTTTTTTTCACACCCTATTTGCCCACGGATTTGTGTCGAGGTTGATGTGGAAAAGACTCCTGTACGCTGTGTCTAGATCACTTATGGGAAGGAGTTCCGATGGATGCAAGAAGTTGTTTTAGAGTCATGTATTTAGTTCTATGTGGGATACAGAAGGTTTGGGAATCTGGAGGCCATTTTCCACAGTGAAAGACTGGGTAGTGCCTCACGAGTGGTAGAGTGGCATTAGAGTGGTGGTTGTGATGGTGGTAATTCCAGAAGGCCATCTCAGGTGGTGATAGAGGATGGCCTTGGAGTGGCTCTGTCAGATTCTAGAAAGATGAATGGGGGTATGTGCTCTTCTATGGAACCTGTTGTGTGCACCACTGCAGGAGAGTCTTCTGGGTAGGGACTCTGGATGGAATCCTCTTGTACTGCTTTTTCATTAGTGGAAGAGAAACCTAATGGGATTGTGGAGGGGGAGGTGGGGCAGGTCCTTCTTTTTACTGTGCCAGGCCTTGTGTGCAATATGAAGACAGTGCATGTCCGATTAATCCAATAGTGTTTCAAGTTTTTTACAGGTTGAGGGATGATATTGGAGTAGGGCCTCAGACTGAGGAGGAGAGGATATGCCATCTGCAGTTGGTTACTCCCGCTGAGGTGCCGTTAGAGAATTTGAATGGGATCTTTGAAGCTACGAACCTGAATACCCACGTCTCTGATGGAGTGGTGACCTACAACCGATTTGAGTTTTTGGAGAATGGGGAGATACCATTGATGGAAGGTAGCCAGGTAATTGAGGGTGCTGATTTGTAGGATGTTTCCAGCAATGAGGGAGTTGTGGAGGAGGCAAAGGGTAGGGTGTTTTTTGTTGATCCCAGTAATTCTCAACATGGAGTGGTGACCTGCAACTGATTTGAGTGTTTGGAGAATGAGGAGATACCATTGATGGAAGGTAGCCAGGGAATTGAAGGTGCTGATTTGTAGGATGTTTCCAGCAATGAGGGAGTTGTGGAGGAGGCAAAGGGTAGAGAGTTTTCTGTTGATCCCAGTAATCCTCAACATGGGGAACATACACAATGTTTAGCCATGATTGACTCGAATAGTCAATTTGAGAAAGAACAAGGGGAGAATGATGGTTATTAGAAGGTACATGACTCTAGAAAATGGGGTGACCTCTCCGATAGTGACAATGAGAATGATGGTAGCAGGACTCAAATCTCTTATAGTGATATTGTTCAGGGTGGAATGAGGAATGTGTCCAGGAATGAGAAAGCTGTGACTGATCCACCAAGGAGAATGCAGAGGAAAGATTACTCCTTTATGCCTAAGCTGATGAATACTAGGTCCTCTAGCCTGTAGTCTTCTAAGGAGCTTCTGTATTTGGAAAAGTTAAACCTCAGAAGGAAATATGCCAAGATTCTGACGCAAGTTGACAACTCAGAGTGGGAGTCAGCTACTACAGATGAAGCAATGGATCATGATTATGGATACGAGTATGAATGCTATGAATTGTAGTTGTTTTTATGGTTTGCGATGTTTCTTTTTCTATTCTTGTTGTACTTTTCCTTTATTTTAATAAATGGTCGGAGATATTGTCTTTGGCTGACTTTCCAGGTTAAATTTTTCGGGAGTTAAACTAAAAATATAAGAGTTAAAATGACCTAATTTGTTTCTAATATATATTTTATGGCCATATATAAACCTTATAATGTATAAGGATTGATAATTTTTTATTTTTGAGTCTTTTAGTATGTGAAAAACATGGTTAGACCTTTTCTTTTAAAATATTACGGGTGTGTCACTCACCTCACTTATAAAAGGTCACCCCATATCGTGTACTCTTAACACTATAAAATACCTTTTTATTAGAAAATAGATAATAAAATATATTCCTTACTTTACTCCCCATGACCAAGGTCACTTGGTTTGATTATAAATCCATTATAAGAATGATTTTAGTGCAAACCGAATGATTTTATTCGAAGAAGAGGTATCATGCTTAACCAATCATTTTTGTTTTATTTATTATTCCAAATACTTCAAATATTATTAAAAAATTATGATATAATAACAAAAATATATACCATATAATTATATTTAATTATTTTAATAAAATAAAATAAATCCATATCCTCTTAAATCAAATAGTAAACTAAATCATCATTTGTGTGTACAATGGACTACCGCCTCACGAACTGATGTCATTCATTTTTAATCATCTCCTATCATAACTTATTATAATTATGGATTTGAAGTATATATATATATATATTATATTTGTAACATAATTATAATTATGGAATTATTATATCACATATACTTTTTTTACTTTCCATTTTGTGGGGGATACGATATCGGTGCTTGGGTGTACAACAGACTACCGCCTTACGAAAAAATCTGTTTTTTTCACTAACAATTTACATGGAAGTTAATAAGGATAAATTTAACTAATATATGTGATATACAAAACATAATTATAATATTCTTTTAATATTTGTCATTATGAAAATATGACACATCATTTTATTTCTTACCTTTACACTCACTAGAAAATGACAACATCCTTCATGTGTACGTGTGGACTACTGCCTCCACGAAGCGATGTGATTTTTTTCACCACCACATCATATAGATGATATATATAATGATATTTAAATAAAAAATATGGTATTTATGATATTATTATCATTTTTTAAAGATATAATATTCCTTAACTTATTTCCAAAATGATCATTGAAAAATGGAAATGTTACTCATGCATACATATGACTTACCATCTCTATGATAGTAACATAGTTTATTTTTCATAAATATATTTAATTACTTTTTAAATGTATAAGTGATTTATAAATATGACAACTACTTCATGATTATTATTTTTTAGACTTTTAAATGATGTCCACTTTGAACAAAGTAAACCTACCAAAGTTATTTTTTGACATATAAGTCAAATACCATCAAAACATCTAAAGAAAACTTAAATGATTAAATAATTGTGGATAGAATGGTAAGAGATAAAATAAAATGAATAATAAACATGAATTTTTTTTATTAATCAAGTAAATAAGTATCATAAGTTTATTGTTTAGGAAGATAAAGAATATACATGATGATTCAGACTCAAGGTAAGGGACTTCATCTCAATCTCCTTTCATTGAGGAATATTTTAATATTATGAACATATATTACTTTATGAGGTGTATATATAGTCTATTTGACATGTAATATCAAATTTTTTTCTATTATCATGATATTTTATGATTTTCTTATTGTTATTATTTCATAGGTCTTACAATTAAAATGTTTTCAAAGTGTTAAGATATTTTTTCTTTAAAAATCCTCTTTAAAAGTTTTAATTTAAATTCATTTTCTTCCATGTCCATGTTTTTTCAATGATTTTATGAATGCACTTATATAGACATGAAAGTTTTATAAACTAATTTTTTTTATTTCTTTCAATGGTATTCAAAAATGAATATTTTTATAGAATTTTTGAATTTTGTTATAAAAGACAAAATGAATGTTCTATTTTAAAATATATGATAATTTTTTTACTAATACCATAAAAATTATTTTAAGTTTGGATTCCTATAAAATATTTCATTTATACTTAAAATAAAAACCCTATTTCCCTTTTTTGGGTAATTTATTTTTTTGAAAATGTTTCTTTAAAAGAAAAGTGTATTTTGATATTTGAAGTGTTTTGAAAATATTTTTAAGAGTTTTTTAAATTGTTTTATGATGAAAAAGTGAAAGATTAAAATGTTTTATGCATGATATGATCCTTGGACATTGTTTACGAAGGTTTTCCCCCCAATATAGATCATGTGTGAGCTTAAAATATATCATACAATGGGTGTGTCTAGATAGATCACTAATACATTGGGTAATGACTATGTTCTCCAAATAATTATATTAGAAGTCAGCTATATAGTTATTCCAATTTTTAAGGGTTCTGGAAGGATTAAATGAGATGATGTCCCTTGGAAACTACCTGAATTTTTTATTATTTTTAATGAGTTTTCATTTAATTTTTTTAAAAAGGTAAAATAATGATCTTTTTAAAAGAAAAATTATTCCCTTTCTGGGTAAAAATGTATGTTTTTAAGAATTGGGTTTTTATATATTCTCATATTTTTTACTAGACTAATAGTTTTCTTACTTTTATGTCCCTTAATAAGATTTTTTGGGTCAACCCATATTTTAAAATATTTTTTCATAGGGTTTAAGGATGGGTAAGGGAAAGTAGGAAGTCAAGTTGAAAAGGTTGAAGATTTGTTATGAAAAGAAATCATTTTTTATTTTAAAAGTTTTATATTGTGGGAAAAATAGATACTGATATGAAGTGTCCAATTTATATTATATGGTTTTATTATGTAGGATTTATGAACTAATTATATGAAACTATAAACATAAAAATATTCTAAAATATAAAATAATTAATTTTTGAATTTAAACTCAATATTATTTAATGTTTAAGGCTGGGTCCTTTTAGTTTGTTTTAGAGGAAAATTTTAGATAATTTTATAGGTTAGGATAATGTTAATAGAATTCCATTGAAATATTTTACCTTATGATTAAGTTGAAATGATATTGCATTTGAATATTTCCCTATTTCCTTATCTAAAATATACTTTTTTAGAATGGTTTTACACTTAACAAATAGGGAAGCTAAAGTGAAAAGGAATGAAGAGGATAATATCCTTCCATATTAGCATCCTGATATGGTTGGAATTTGAACTGAAAAGTTTGTTGATGCGATGGATTAGTTGACACAGGCTATAAATATTGGTGGTATCCATGCTAGAGAGGGACCCGATCTACCGTGAAGGAACACATCTATAGTGGAACATTTTATGAGACAACAACCTCTAGTATTTAGTAGATCTTTAGACCTACTGGAAACTGAAGGATGGATTGATTCCATATAAAATATATTTGAAGTCATTGGGTGTTCATAACGTAACAGGTAACTCTTACCATTTATCATTTTGAAGGTGAATTTTATCGATGTTGGTATCTGGTTAAAAATACGAGAGAGAAATATGATATTGATGCCATGAAATGGGAACCATTTAAGGATCTTTTCCTTGATAAAAATTTTCCAAATATTTTTTTACACCATATGGAGAAATGATTTCTGGAATTGAGGAAAAAAGACAATGATTCCATAGCCACATATGAAGAAAATTTTATTCTAGACATTGATAGAAAAATTAATAAATTTTACTAAAGATTGAAACCAAGTTTACAAAGACCTTTATCCACATGAGAATTTAAAATCTATGAGAAAGTTTTTAATTATGATGAAAAATGCAAGATGGAGTTTTTTGATAGTTTTATGCCTTAAGATAATGAAATTAAGAACTAGTTAGGATGGAAGGTGATGGGGAAATGTACATAAAATAAATCTGGAGGTTGGAAAATTATGTTCCCATATTGTGGTAAGTGTGGTAAAATTCACCCTATATAATTCCTTATGAAATCAGGGAAGTATTACTAATGTGGAAATTTTAGTCATATCTCTTGTGATTGCATGTAAAAAATCTTTAAGAATCCAAGAATGTGGTAATAAATATCCATCTAATTGTGTGATGTTTTAGTTTCAATGAATTAGGGCATTATGTTGATGTGTTCCTGAAATTTGTAACTAAGGCTAGAAATAATCAATATTGGAAGAAAAAGTGGGTGAAAAAATGTTTTTATATTAATATGGTTGATGTTAGTCTATCAAATGAAGTGGTGAATAATATTTTATCTATGTATTTGAATTATTACAACACCATATTTGACTATGGATCTTAAAATTATTTCATTTCTTAGAAATTGGGATGTAAATAAGGAATATAACCTCACAAAAGTAAGATATAACTTTTAGTAAAAACTCTAGGTGAAAGTATTAGAGAAACCAAGATTTATAGGAATCTTCCTATTTTCATAAATAGGATGGTTATTTTGTAAATCTTGTTGAACTTCCAATAGTGTATTTTGATATCATTTTTGGTATGAATTGGATTTTAGTTTATTATTATAAGATAGGTTGTTTATCTAAAGAAGTTTTATTCAATGATTTAATACATTTGATAACTTACCAAGAATATGAGAAATTTATTAGAGATAAAAGTGAAAGTTAACTAGATCATATTATTGAAAATGAATTAACTATTTAGATTAGTGATTTCTTAGTAGTAAAAGAATTGGTGGATGTATTTCCTGATGATTTTTGTGTTATTTCTGATTGGGAGATTGAATTTATTATTTAATTAATAATTGATTAATCATATTTCAAAAAACACTTATCGAATAGATCAAGTAGAACTTCAAGAATTAAAAATTTGACTATAGGAGTTTATAAATAAATGTTTCATTTATCCTAGTACTTCACCATGGGGAAATCCAAATTTGTTTTTTTAAAAATAAATATGGTTCAATGATAAATTTCATTAATTATAAATCCTTTAATAACATCACTTTTAAAAATAAGTATCTTTTTCATCATATCGATGATTTTTTTGATTAGATCTTGGGAGTGCAATATTTTTTAAGGTTGAACTCAGGTCGAGGTACCATCAGTTGAAAGTAAAGGAGGTAGATAATCCAAAGATGGCATTTTTGACTAGATATGGGAATTATGAGTTTGTAGTTATATCCTTTGGGTTGTTCAATTCACCTATTGTATTTATAGTTCTTATTAATAGAGTTTTCCATGACTTATTGGATAATTTTATGGATTTGTTTACTGATTTTTTTGGTATATTCTAAAATTTATTAGTAACATTAAAGACACTTAAGTATTTTTTTTTCAAACCTTCAATGAAAAGAAACTATATGTAAAATTTAGTAAGTGTAAATTTTGGTTGTAATAAATTTATTTCAATGGAAAAATTATTTCTAAATATTCCATTACTATTGGTCATACTAAATCTATAGTTGTTGAAGAATTTTCAAAGACAAAAAATGTCATATATATTCATAGATTTCTTGGTTTATCGGGTTACTACTGGTGATGTATTGAAAAATTTTCTCAGTTGTTTAGCCCTTTCAGTAAGTTAACTAAAAAAGGAGTTAAATTCAATTAGAAAAAATAATTTGATGATTATTTTTAGGCACTAAAAAAATATTAGTGAATGATCCAATTTTACCCCTGACCTCCAAAAATGGATAATTTTTTATCTATAGTGATGCTTCGTTGAAGGGACTTAGTTGTGTCTTGTTTTTTAATGATCATGAAATTTCTTATGAATCATGACAACTAAAGCCTCATGAGTTAAATTACCCTAAACCTGATATGGAATTAGCTATTTTGGTTTTTGTTTTAAAAATTTAGAGGTATTATTATACAGAGTAAAGTGTTAGATATATACTAATCACAAGAGTTTAAAGTATATTTTTACTCAGAAATAGCTACACATGAGGAAGAGAATATGGAAGGAACTGATCAAGGATTATGATTGAATAATTCATTATCATCTTGGAAATGTAAACAAAGTAGTCGATCCTTTGGGTCCTAAAAATAATGCCACATTAACCATGTTATGTTTGGAAAATGACCCTTTTGTTAATTATTGGATGAATTTTAGACTAGAAGTTGTGGATGAAGGTACCTTCTAGGTTTTTTTAGGTATGAGTACAATCATCTCTATTAGAAATAATTAATCAATCCTTGAATAAGGATCATGTTTTATTGAAGAAGGTGGATTTGGTTAATAAGGGTAAGTTCCTTGAATTTAATGATAATAGTGAAAGTATTTTATGATTTGGAAAAAGAATATGTGTGCCTTGTATTTCCCAGTTGAAGAAAGAATTGTTCAGTAAATCTCATAGTTCCCCATTTTAAGTTTTATCCTGGTATCACTAAGATGTACATAGAACTTTAAAGGGGTATTATTGGTGGGATGGTATGAAAAGAGATATTGTTGACTTTACTATGAAATGTTTGACTTTCTAGTAGATTAAAGAAAAAAAATTACCAAAGGTAATTATTCAACCTTTTCCAGTGTCAGATTGTAAATGGGAAAATATTTCATTGGATTTCATGGTGGGATTTAAAAAGACATCTCAAGGTAATAATGTGCTTTGTGTTATTATTGATCGATTAACTAAATCTATGAATTTACTTCCCATTCTAGATACCATGTATTTGGATATTCTTTATTGACTGCATCTAAAGGATATATTCAGGTTACATGGAGTTCCTCTCTACATTGTATCTTATTGTGATCCCAGGTTCATATTTAATTTTTGGATAGGACTTCAATAGTCATTGGGTATTGAATTAAATTTCAACATTGCTTTTCATCCTCAATATGATAGAAAATTTGAGTGAATGGTTAGGACCTAATAATATATGATTTTTTCTTATTCAATGGATTATCATATAATTTTATATCAACATATTTGTTTGGTTGAGTTTTCTTATAATAACAGTTTTCATTCTACTATACAGATGAAAATTTTTGAGGTATTATATGGAAAATAGTGTCAGATGATAGATTTTTGGGATGATGTAGGGGAAAAGAAGTTTATGGGAATATATTTAGTAGAGTAAAAGTATAATATGATTCAATTTATTCATAAATATTTGAGGATAAATTAGAGTAGGAATAAAAGTTATGTGGATAACTACAGGAATGATCATTCTTTCAAGATAGGCGATCTTGTTTTTCTTAAAGTATATCCATGGAAAAGTGTTATACCTTTTAGAAAAAAGGGAAAGTTAAGTAACTGGTTAATTGGACCATATGAAATTCTAGATAAAGTTGGATTAATTTCGTATTTAGTGGATTTAACCATGTGTTTATCCTAGGTACACAACATATTTCATGTTTTAATGTTAAGGAAATATGTGTCGACTTCAGCTCATGTTTTTAGTACTGAAGCAGTTTCGTTGGAAGAGTATATTTCTCATGAGGAAGATAAAGTTTAGATTCATGAATGTATAGATAAATTTTTGTTGAATAAGTTAATTCATCAAGTTATGGTTTTATGTAAAACCCATATGGTTGAAGAAGCAACATGGGAATCTAAAAATTTTATGAGTGAAAAATATCTCCACTTGATTAATAAGTGAATAAAATTGTGAGGAAGAAATTTAAAAAAGTGGGTAATAATGTAAAAAACTAAATAATTATAGAATATACTATTTTCATTTTTATTAATATGAATTATATAGTTATATTCATTATAAAAATATTAAGTATTTTTTAAATAAAAAACAAAATAATTTAAACTAAGCACTTTTCTTATAAGTTTTTATTTAAAAATTAATTTATAAATTATATAATTTTAATTTGAAAAAATGAATTTAATTTTTTAAATAAAAATATAAAAATTAACTTAGGGTGATATTTTTTGTTTTTTAAAAAAATATTGAATTTATGGTGAATAGTGAAAAATACCAATTTTTGTAAAAATGTCATTTATTTTCAATAAATTATGTAATTTAAAAGTTCCATTATGTTTTGAATATGATTTAAGTTAACATAAGTATTATTTAATTATATTTAATACAATTAATTACTTTTAAATCAGATTTACATTGGATTTTAGTATAAGTGTATTTTGGGGTTTAAAACATTATTTTTCTGAAAACTATTTTTAAGTGCATAATAGTTCTCTTTTTTAATTAATTAAAGAAACATATAATCAGGAATTATTTAAATTAAATTTATAGATTATATATCAATAAATAATAATTTAAATTTATATAATTAATATTACTAGTCCTGGGGTTAATATAAAATCATCATTTTCTTGAAAAATTCACTTCTTGAAAAAATAATTTTTCATTATGTATACGGGTTTAATTTTAAATTAAATTACACCACTTATATGAATTTAATTTTTTAGAATGGATTATATATTTTTAATAATTATAATTTATATTATATAATAATTTTATCTTAATTTTTTTCATAATGAATAGTGAAAATAGTATGAATCTTTTACCACAGTTAAGGTAAAAACAGATTTAACAACGGGTTAAAAAAATATAAGTGTTAAAATGAACTTAAAACTTTTATAAAATCTATTTTATGACCATATATAGACCTTATAATTTATATTTCTTAATAATGGTATATTTTGGATCATTTCTTCATATGAAAAATGTGGTTACACCTTTTTCTTTTCAAAAATTACAAGAGTTACACTCACCTCACTTATAAAAGGCCACTCTGTATCTCCTTTTATTAATACCTTCAAAGCCCTTTGGATCAGAAATTTACTACCCAAATATATTACTTACTTCACTACCCATTACCTAGAACTCCTTTTTTAATCATAAATCCATCCTAGGAAGGCTTTTGGTGGCAACCTAATGAGTTTGTCCGAAGAAGAGGTATCATGCTTAACCGAGCATATTTATTTTATTTGTTCTTCCACATCCTTAAAATGTTATTCAATTATTATTATTTAATATTAAAAGTATCTCCCATAAACTAATATTTTATTATTACAATTACATAACCTAAATCCATATCCTCTTCCATCAAATGGGAAATGAAATCATCATTCGTGTGTATGGAGGACTACCGCCTCACAAACCTATGTCATTCATTTTTCATCATCACCTCTCCCGGATTGTTATAATTATAGATTTAAATTATATATATATATATGTATGATATTTTTAACATAATTATACTTATATAGTTATAATATCACATATACCTTCTTAATTTACATTCTGTTGGGGATACGATAACGTCACTCATGTGTACTGTGGGCTACCACATAGCAAAGCGATGTGATTTGTTTTTCACTCTTTACATGGAAGGTAATGAAGATAAATTTAATTAATATAAATTATATAAAATAAATAATTATGATATTAATTATTCATTTATAATTATTAAAATATAATATATAATTTTATTTATTATCTTTCCACTTACTAAAAAATTATAACATTGTTTGTATGTACGTGTGGACTACCACCTTCATGAACCAAGGTGATTCATTTTTTCAAAAAAAGCCACACGAATGATATATATAATTACATTTAATGAAATAATATGTTATTTATGATATTATTATCATTTACTAAAGATATCATATTTCTTAGCTTCTTTCCATAATGATCGTTGAAAAATGGAAACTTTACTCATGCGTACACACAACCTACCATCTTCATGATTGTAACGTAGTTAATTTTTCATAACCATTTTTCTTGATTGGTTTTAAAATTATAATTTATTTAGAAATATGATAACTATTTCAGGATTATTATTTTATATATTTTTAATTAATGATCCCTTTACCATATTCAACCTACCAAAATCATTTTTTGACATATAAGCTGAATACCATCAAAACATACAAAGTGAAATTAAATGATTAACTAATTGTGTTTATCCCAATAAGAGATAAAATAAAAAGAATAAAAAAATGAAAAAGTTCTTAAATAATTAAATAATTGAAATAAATTTATTATTCATGAAGATAAAGAATATATGTGACAAGTCAGACTCAAGGTAAGAGACTTCATCTCAATTTCTTTTTATTGAGGTATATTTTCATGTTATGAACCTATATTCTTTTATGATGTGTATATTTAACCCGTTTGACAAGTTATATCATTAATTTATCTATTATTATGATATTTAATGATTTTTTAATGTTATTGTTTTATGGGGATTATAATTTAAATGTTTTCAAAGTGTTAAGTGTATTTTCTTTAAAAAACCTCTTTTAAAGTTTTCCTTCAAATTCATTTTCATACATGTACATTATTTTGAAATGGTTTTATTAATGTACTTATTAAAAAATTAATGATTTATAAAGGATATTTTTTGTATTTATTTTAAAGGTTTTAAAAATATAATCCTTTTATATAATGTTTTATTTTCTTTATAAAAGACCAAAGGAATGTTCTATTTTAAGGTATATGGTGACAATGACTTTTCCCATTACCATAACCATTATTTTATGTTTGGTTTCCTCTAAAAGATTTCATGTTTTCTTCAAAAAAAAACCTCTTTCCCTTTTTCTATATAATTTTTATTTGGAAAATGGTATTTTAGAAGAAAATAGTATTTTGATATCCAAAATTGTTTTACAAATGGGTTTAAAAGATTTTTTTAAAGGATTTTACAATGAAAAGGTGAAAGATTATCATTTTTTATTCATTATATTGTCCTTGAACATTGTTTATGAATTTTTGATACCCATTATAGATTATGGGTGAGGCCAATATAGATGATAATATGGGTGTATAAAGATAACACTTCAATGCATTGGGTAATTATTATTTTATCCAAATAATTACATTTGAAGTTAGATATATGATTATTCCAATTTGAAAGGGTTCTATAAGGGTTATATGAGATGATGTACCAAGGAAAATACATGAATTTTCTATTCTTTCTAATTATTTTTCATGGAAATTGTTTGTTTTCAAAAGGAAAGATAATGATCTTTTTAAAGGAAACGATAACACCATTTCTAGGTAAAAAGGAATGTTTTTTAAAAAATATTTTTATTTGGTTTTCAAGTTTTTCACTAGACTAATAGTTTTATTCCTTTTTATGTCCCTTATTTAGCTTTTTTTTCTCATCCCACATTTTAAAAAAAAAATTCATAGGGTTTAAGGATGGGTAAGGGAAAAGAGGGAGTCAAGATGAAAGATATAATGATTTTTTTATGAAAATAAATCATGTTTTATTTTAAAAGTTTTACATTATAAGAAAACTAGATACTAATAAGAAGTGTCCACTTTGTTTTATATGTTTTTATTATGTATAACTTATGACCTAATTCCCAAAAACTCTATACCTAAAAATATCCTTAAATGTAATGGAATAAATTCTTGACATAAAACATAATATTATTTAATTTTTATGGATAGGTCCTTATAAGTGGATCTTTCATGGTTAGGGAACAGATTGGTAAACTCTATGGCTAAACCATGAAACATGATTAATTAAAAGATTTTTTTATTTTCAAACCAAAAATACACCTGAACCCTCATTATTACTCTATTTTCTTAGGTCATTGAACTGGAGGACTTCTCTAGGTATATTTTGTGATTATCCTCAATCTGGAGCCTAATTTCAAAAAATGTTAGTGTGTTCGATCTTGAGAATCAAGATATATTTTCTATTTCTCATTATCTTTCTAAATATCTCTATTTTCACTTGTAAAAAACCCTAAATTATAATGGTTATACCTGGATAAATGGGTTAGAACATTCCTTGATGAGATTTTGTTAGGAATTATTGAAGGAAGGAAGGAGAAATATCAGATATACCATGTTTGTTGCATTTTACTCAGTGAGGATTTTCCTTGTGAGGAAAGTGACTTCTCTCTATCTGACCTATTCTTCTATAAGTTTAAAGCTTTTTTTTTCACAAAACTCTTTCTTTTAATTTATTGGAAAACCCTTGTTGAAATAATTGTTGAAATCCATTTTTATATGGTTTTAAAACCATGGTTTAGAAATATTGAAAAAACATGTCCACTAAAATGTTTAATAGAAAAACAATTTAAAGAAATTAAGTTTTGAATAGATTTTTTCATACATGGGTTGATGTGTGTTTATTATTTCATTAAGAGGGGCCTTTTGGATTTGAATATGGTTTCCTATTCCATTTTGGATTCACAGGTGCACGACTCGATGACGACTTGGTACAGAAGATGAGTTATTGCTCATGAGTATTGGGACTATCATCTTGGATGCATGAATGCGTGTGAAACTATGTGGAATGGGTATGATAAGAGGAATTAATTGGTATGTTGGTTATAAAATAATTATTGATTTATAAACTAATTTGTTTAAGAAAATCTTGTTAAAATTTTCTTTTGATATAAATTATTTTTTCATGCATTCTTCCTTATTTTATATAAAGAACTACTGATTATTGTTTTTGTACTCATTATTGTTTATATAAATTTTTTTGACTCAATATGGTCATAGTGGAATGTGTTGGAAGCTTCTTATAGATTTCTTACTGAGTTGATATACCCGCCCCTACATATGTACCTTGGTGCGTATGTAGATGCTCTTTTTACTGAAAAATATAAGGGGGGATTTCTTATTTATCTAGTGTTGCACAATTATTTTTCAATCATGGATTATGCGTAATGAATATTTGGAGTTGGTCGAGTACTATCATTCCGAGTGGTTCCACTTTAGTTCCTAGAGTCTTGTATGTCATTGAATTTGTTGCTTCCCATTTTTTATTATTTCTTACAGATACTCGGATTAATCTTTCTGTCTTGGATTTTGATATATCTTGTTTAGTCTCATAAATCATATAATATTATGGTTTTTTATATTTTTGTATTTTATAGGTTGTGTATTTTAAAGGAAAAATAACTCCCAATAATCGTGTAATCCCTTGTCATTTATTGTTAGCCTTTAGTGTCCTTGGGGATGTCACCTAAGGTCAAAATCACCTACGCCTCTTCCTAATCCAATAGATGATGTGTGGTATATAGAGAATAAAAAGGAATACATAACCACTTTATGCCTAAATTCAAGTTACCAAGGTGGTTATGTTACAAAATTTGTTTATACACACCTTTAGGAGTGTCTTCACCTCATCAGAGTGAGTTTAACCGATTAGTGTAAAACATCATGCATTGGTAGAGAGAATTCCCAATAGGATTGCATCATCCATGTTTTATTTGAAATCCATTGAAATATTGGGGTAAAAATTGGGGATTTTTATGATTTGAAATATCCTAATCCTTTAGTTTAGTTATAATGTGGTGACTAAGTGAAAATTGGATATAGTTATAGAGAGGTTTCACTAGTTCGAAGATCAAGAAATCAATTGGAGGATACAACTAAGAATATGGTTCAACTTAAATCACAGGTGAATCAGAAAATCATCCAGAGTATAGTTCAATCCTTCTATGTTAATGATAAGGGGAATCAAATTTAGTAACCGCACCATGAGAATTTGTTGTTTTAATTTCAAAAGCAAAATCCACCAATATTTTGGGGGGGATTTAGGACCTGAAAACATGGAAGCTTGGATTTTTTAGATTAATTGAATCATAAATTTTCCAGGAACCCGGACTGATATTAAGGTAAATCTAAAAGTATACATCCTTGAAGTCCTTGTGAGGAATGATTAGATATATTTGTTAAAACTAAAAAGACTATTACATTACTTTGAAAGGGTTTGAAAAATTGTTTAATAAAAAATTCTACCTGCACACCATCAGGATCAGAGATATGAAAAATTTATTTACTCTCAAGAAAGAAAACCTATCTATAAAAGAGTATGAAGAATAATTCATGAATCTATCTCACTTTTATCCTAAGTTCACCACTAGAAAGTACATGAAGGCATGCGTTTTTAGATGGGGTTATAACAAAAAATTCTCTCTAAAGTAGTCATCTTATGTATTGATAATTATACCAAGATGGTTAATAGAGAGATTGTTATAACATCCCAACCTGGATTCCACTAAACTTGGTGCCCCAAGATGGTTCACCACATGGCCTCAAGCATACCTCCCCTTAGACCAAAAGCTTCTAACTTGTAGTGAGGGTCAAAAAGTGGTACAATGGAGATACTATACCCTCATATCAAAGTAACAATAACAAAAATAACCAGATATATTAAATTTCAGTAATAAATAGGGTATAGAAGTTTTAAAAAAACTAAAGTAGAAAATAATGTAATAATAAATGAAATATTATAAAATACCAAATATCCATGTCATATATACAACACTGGTCACCCACTGTGCCAACCATACATGCGGGAATACATAAAATAAAATGAAATAAAAGTACAAGGTTTTACAACTGACTTCGAGCCAAACCACATACCCAGCCTCCATGAATCTACTGATCTAATCTATTCCAATCATATGATTCCATACAAGTGACATAGATCGATTATGAAACCCTATTTCTTAGCCCTATCAATCATGAAATCTGTGATCAACTTGAAAAGAAAACATAAGTTATACAAGCACACCAAGCCGCACGTACAGGGTTGAGAAATAATATCAGTAGGCCACCCCAATGATGAACCTATAAACCTGTTATAATATGTGCATGCTCATCCAATATTCCCAGCCAATGAGAGAAACAAATAGAAAATAAAGACAACAATAATATAAAATGGAACACAATCAATCCTCATGTCAATAATTTCTATTAACAATATTGGCTTCTCCCTAAGTCAGAATGTCCCTGGGATAATTCCATTACATATATCTATATCCATATATACAACCATACATATATATATATATGTATATGTATATACATGAAAATGACATTGACCCGATACATCGAAATAAGGTGTCCATGAACAACATCATAATAAACTCAATCCACAATCCATCCTAGAATCCTAGATCCGGTTGACTAAACATACTATGACATGGGATTTGAGTTGGGTGTCATAAAAATAAATCCTTGTATCATTAATTTGATCCTTGTTTTCATAATCCTAATAAAAAATACATGCTTTGGCTAGTTCTAGAATGTCTTTGAGCAAGCTATGTCACCACAGAGGCATACATGTCCTAACCCTGGGTTCCACTATACTTGCCTCTAGTCACTCTAACAAAAATTGTCATATACCGATTAAAAATATTGTAAATGGTCACTAAGATGGATTTCATACAACTCAATCCATGTAAATCTATTATGATGTTTGGTCCCTAGGTCTCTATCCGTAGGGGGTCACGACATTGGAGCTCATATGAACCCTATGTGGATAACCCTTAAGTGATCTATAAAAGGAATAATCTTCAAACCCAAGTATATGCTCAATATCCATTCATATAAGTGGTTCAACAAACCCATCCTTAGGAAGTAAATCTGGTCGATGTAGTAATGGTATATCTACCTAATCCTAGGGAGCATCCTAGGAATCGCTCAAGATTTTATAATCATCAATGATTATCCATCAATGATGTGGACCTCCATGTCTAACACTATAGTCCAGTAATAGATTAGAGAGAGAATAATAATCCCCATCACTCGGGAGGGATAATCATCATATAGTATGCATCACATCATTGGTGAGGAGAACCATGTTAAATACCATAATCAAGTAATCAACCAGGTAGATTGTAATCATCTCCATCACTTGGAAGAGTGTTATCATCCTTGAGTATATGTCACATCATTAGCGAGGAGTGCCATTTCCACCACTACGATCAAGTAATCAATAAGGGAGAAAGTGATCATCCCCATAGTTCTTATATCATAATTAGTAGGGAAACTATTCTTGAACATCATAATCATAGGGCTAAAAAGCCGAACATCAGGAAATACATCTAGCAATACCAATAGAACATGGATTAAAAGCTGGATTCCAGGTAGTATGTTTGGAAATACCATGACATTAAGGCTCAATAGGAAAATTCCAAGTACATTTGGGTATCAAGATAAAAATAATAATCAAAAGGGATCATCATACAAGTTCCTGGAAGTACATATGGGCACTATAATAATAATATCTGATAAAAAATCTCCGAATTAGTACCCTAGAAAGTATATATAGGCATCCCAGTAATAACATCCCACATTATGTTAGGAACATCATCCACAAACCAGGAAGCACCAATGGCTATCATAACTACATCAACAATAACTATATGAATGCATAAATAAAGAGTGGGGGTGGCCAAACACCCAAAATCACTACCACTATAGCTTCCCACATTTTTGTCACATAAAATTTCAATACATTATACAAAACTGAGGATCTTTAAGGTTTAGATTTTTGGAAACCAGGAACTTAATACATGAAACAAAAAAAACATTCTTCTTAAACACTTGAAAGGCTTCTCCTTATGTTCATCCAAGGTTCATTACTGCATCTCATAACCTGGGGAGATACATCAAAAGAAAGGGTGAGAAGAAGGCCCAGTAAGGGAAGCAAGAGAAACATTTTACATGCGAACTTGAGATACTTCAATAAGGTCATGAAAAGAACTTTAAGTCATGAGAAAGAAATCATGAGATATATCATAATAAAAATAAATTTTTTCATAACTTGAAGATGTGGCTACAACATTTAATATTGAAAATAATTTCGTTTCACCAAGGTCTATCCCCAAGGTGTCATTAAAAATTACCAAGGTTATTCACCAAGGTATCAGTCTAAAAGGTCATCTCTAGAGATTAAGTCTTTACCCAATGCATTGGAGCGCTATCAGGGAACACCCTTAAATTTTAATTTATTATCATGTGAGCCACATATATAATCATCAATAATTTCATAAACAAACCATATAGCATAAAAGAAATGGGTTTTATTTCATAATCATTACGTTTTAAAAACTACTTTAAAGATATGATCTTTATGTCACTTTAAACCCACGGAAAGGGAAATCAGGTTTCATGTATGTAAGTCCCAGAATTTAAAATAGAAAATTTTGATATATATGTGAATAACCCTGTAGAAATAAGAACTTTGAGTATTCACTTAATAACCTGAAATAATTTTGAGAAAAAGAGAGAGGCATTTTGAGATGAAAATTCTGCAGCATAACGACTACGTTACAGGGTTTTAGAAAACATTGAAAAGAGAAGGGACATGGGTCACCCACTCATAAATGATCTATAAAAATAGTATAGGGACAGAATATAATGAATATGAATCATGGTAATTAAATTTTAAGGACATACCATTTGAAATGAAAAACATGGAAGTAAGACAAAAATAAGATTTCTCTTATAAAAATTCGGTAGCCTAACAGTGTCACATAAACTTCAACCAAAAATGAATTGATGAGATCAAATAGGGTCTCTAATAATATTAACATAAAATATAAGTATGATAGATATAGAGATCATACCCCAAAATAATAAAAAGAAACTTGAAAGACTTTTCATAGAATTAGAACTTTGAAAAAGGAGAAAGGTGAAAGAACCACTTAAAAATTCGGCAGACTAACGACGCCACTTAAAACTTAAAAATACTGAATTGGAGAGATAAAATGGGGTATCTCATCATATGAACATAAAATATCAGTATGATAGATATAGAGATCATACCCCAAAATAATAAAAATTAACTTGAAAGACTTGACATGAATTTATAACTTTGATAAATGAGAAGGGTGAAAGAATCCCTTAAAAATTCAGCAGCCTAACGGCGTCACTTAAACTTCAAAAAAAATGAATTGATGAGATAAAATAGGGTCTCTCATCATATGAACATAAAATTTCAGTATGATAGATATAGATATCATACCTCAACATAATAAAAAGTAAATTTAAAGACTTTACATGAAAATAGATCTTGAAAAATGAGAAGGGAGAAAGAATCCGTTACAAAAATTTCGGCAGCCTAACGACGCCACTTAAAACTTCATAAAACGAAATAATGAGAGTAAGAGGGGATATCTCATTATATTAACATGAAAAGGGAAGTAATAGGAATATAAAAGAACATCCTTTAACATAAGAACATGGAGCATAAAATAAATTACATAAAAGAGATTACTTGAAAAGAAAGAGAGAGGTCGGATCCCTTACCTTAAAACGTAACTCTTAAAACTCAAAGGTTGGGACCTTGAGTGATTGGGGGCACCTTGTGAGGACTCTTTGGGAGGTAATGAGACCAGAACTTCGTTGGGGGAGAGTGGGGAGTCGAAATGGATGAGAGGATGGCTTGGTATTTATAGGGAAAGTGAGGGGACAAGGCATTAATGGCCAAGGGACACCTCACAAGTGTTTTTCTCAAAAGCATGGGCTCTCCCATGGTATTTCCCATGGAGTTAGGCCACATGGGGCTCCCCATACAATAATTCATCACCTTTGGTCGGCCAAACCATAAAATATCTCATGACATCGTCATGACACAGTTATGATGTCATTAAACATACTAAAACCCTAAAACTGTATTTTTACTATTCACTGAAAATTCAACTTACTCAGAAAAATCCCCAAAAATTACCTTAACATAATATCGATACTCTGAGTTCAAAAATGAAATCTATTTTATAAAAATAATTTTCTAAATTTTTTTAATTTAATTTTTAATTAAAAAACACTATTCACCCGAAAAAAACTAATACTTGAATAATAATTTATGAAACCGTTATTTAACCATTTTATTGAATCACATTACTTAATCAAGGTGCCTAGATTATATTAATACTTTCTTTTAGTGATATTACTAATCCATTTGGTCACATTACTAATCCTAAGCATAAAATAACTATTCATAATTTACTATTCATCAAAAATTAAGTTGATCTTATTAGACTCTAAATTTCATACTGAACATAATTGTAGAAGACCATTTTTTGAAAATCATTACACATTTTTAAATATTTAAGGTTTACATAAACATTTTTTTAAAATATATTTTCTCTAAAATTCACCAAAAATATGCATGCTATATTTATCCGGACATTTGAAAAGTCATAAACATCATCATAAGAAGAAATCCCAATTTTTATTTAAAACAAAGGATTACACAAGGAAGTTATGGTCTCCTTACATAGCCCCTTATCACACCAGCATAGGACCTGAGTGTAAGGTATGCTAAGGTGAGAGAATCTAAGGGAGGATCGACCAACATCGCATGAGTAGTAATTTCTATCAGTTTGAACTTCTCGCAAAGGAGATTCCGTTCTATCTTCACACGATGAAGTTCAGCTTGGGTATGGTCCAGAGCAAAGCCCAGTGGTGCTACCTCCTTCCCAAGTTTTGTTAGATGGGCTTCGATCGGTCCAAGACTACTGGGTGAGGCCATCCAATCTTATTTCTATAATAATTAACCAAGATTACTTGTATTTAGAGACAATAATGAAAACGTTTAGTTTACAGCGGTCATATTGACCAATGGTCATATAACAGTCAAAACCCAACGGTCACATTTTAATTATACTCATGTTATCAAATGAAACATTTTTGTTGAGTATAAAAATAAAATAAAATAACACATAAAATTAGGAAACAATATTTATTCGAAACTTCCGGTCATTACAATCTTCCCCCCTTTAGAAATTGTGTCCTCACAAATTTTAAAATTTGGTTTTGAAATATCATTGAAAGTCCCACATTGGAAAAAGAGTCAGTAACACTATTACTTTAAAAGAAAGAAAAGGAAGTACAAAGGCCACCCAAGTTAACCCATACTAGGATTCCATGTAGGAAAACATGGATATAGAAGAAAAAATAAAGGGTCAAGTTCTGAGGGAGAGTGATAGAAAACTTGATTAGGAGAAAGTTAACCACAAGAAAATCCCAAACTTATGATGTGTGTAAACGGTCTTTGATTACCGAGTAGGAAACGTAAAGCAACAATGTTTTTGTTTTACGTTCCTTTTCATAATTTTGAGGAATTCATTTACTACATAGAAAAAAACATAAGAAAATATACCTACCTTCATGTAGAGTTTCATACTTTAATAAGTTTCTACCAAAACTAATCTTTTCTCCAAACGATGAGCATTCAAAACTACTTGGTCTCATCAAAACACAAGAATCATCTTCTAGAGAATCACATAATCCACAAAAGATTAACTATCTATTTCTTCTATCTTTAAACATTATCCCAAAAATAGAATGGGTAAGGTAAAACAACTCTTCAAAAATAAATAATCCCATAGGAATGGAAACTACTTTTAAATCTTCAAAGATCCATGGTACTACCCAAAGTTCATCATAGACCATTCCATAAATAATGGTCCTTAAAATTCTTCAAAATAAACCAAAAAATGATTGAAACCCAAATACAAGAAGGATTTGATAACATAGTCTTCCAAAATAAACTTCATTGTTCATCTCCAAACAACATCAAACACTCCTAACATCTTAAAACAAAAGTATCTAACCTAAACATATTTTACACAAGATAGGTTATTATTTTTATAAGTAACCTAAATTACTATAAGTCCACCTTAAATTCATCTATTCTTCAAAATATAAGTCAACCTTTACTCCTAAATGAAAATACCGTAGTAATCTATTTACTTCGATCATATAGGGTCCTCAAAATAGTGAACATCTTCAAAAATAATAATCATCTTTTAATCCACTAATCATCTATGTCATATTAATACGACAATCATCTCATTTCCTATCACATTGGTTGTTGGGACATGTTCTTCCATTTACCACCATTAACTAAGAAGAGAAAGTATAATTAGGGGCTTAAATACTTAGCCAATAATCATGAAAAGAAACTTAAAGCATATAAGGATAACTTGTAGAAGAAAAGTATACCCTAACTTGTGATCCCCTAGGTTCCCATCTAGGTTATCCATGATCATATATTCTTATGTGAATCTTTATTTTATTTTATCTTTGTTCCTTTAACAATGGTTAATACTAAGCTTATGAATTTACCTAAGCATATCCCCTGGGAGTGTTGTAACCAAGAGTGCAGCAAGACCCGTTGTTGTGTACCACTTCGCTTTTGAGTCTAGCTCAAAGCAGTGTTTTCGGGTTTTACCCCTATGTAAATCTATTCCAGAGCCACCTCTACCTGCTCGTATCCAGACATGGATGTATTTTCTTGGCAACCCATTACTCAATACTCACCAAAATACCAGGAATATTTCCTATATATAAACTTTTCTATAGGCTTATTCCTAAAGTTTTCATAACCTAATTTCCAAAAATAACTAAACTATCCTTTGATACCAACTATATCATCCCGCCTTTTTGTCACATAAACTTTCATTACATTATACAAAACTGAGGATCTTTAAGGTTTAGTGTCTTGGAAACCAGGAAATTAATACATGAAACAAAAAAAATTCTTCTTAAACACTTGAAAGGCTTATCCTTATGTTCATACTAGGTTCATTACTGCATCTCATAACTTGGGGACATGCATCAAAAGAAAGGGTGAGCATAAGGCCCAGTAAGGGAAACAAGAGAAACATTTTACATGTGAACTTGAGATACTTCAATAAGGTCATGAAAAGATCTTTAAGGCATGAGAAAGAAATCATGAGATATATCATAATAAAAATAACATTTTTCATAACTTGAATATGTGGCTACAACATTTAATATTGACAATCATTTCGTTTCACAAAGGTCCATCCCCAAGGTGTCATTAAAAATTACCAAGGTTATTCACCAAGGTATCAGTCTAAAAGGTCATCTCTAGAGATTAAGTCTTTACCCAATGCATTAGAGCGCTATCAGGGAGAACCCTTAAATTTGCCTTTATTATCATGCAATACACATATATCATCATCAATCATTTCACAAAGAACCCATATAGCATGAAAGAAATAGGTTTCATTTCATAATCATAACGTTTTAAAAACTTCTTTAAAGACATGATCTTTATGTCACTTTAAACCCACAGAAAGGGAAAGCGGGTTTCATGTATATAAATAATAGAATTTAAAATAGAACATTTTGATATATATGTGAATAACCCTATAGAAATAAGAACTTTGAGTATTCACTTAATAACATGAAATAATTTTTAGAAAAAGAGAGATGCATTTTGAGATGAAAATTCTGCAACATAACGACTACGTTATAGGGTTTTAGAAAACGTTGAAAAGAGAGGGGACATGGGTCACCCACTCATAAATGATCTATAAAAATAGTATAGGGACCTAATATAAAGTATATGAATCATGTTAATGAAATTTTAAGGACATACCATTTGAAATGAAAAACATGGAAGTAAGACAAAAATAAGATTTCTCTTATAAAAATTCGGCAGCCTAACAGCATCACATAAACTTCAACCAAAAATGAATTGATGAGATCAAATAGGGTCTCTCATAATATGAAAATAAAATATTAGTATGATATATATAGAGATCCTACCCCAACATAAAAAAATGTAACTTGAAAGACTTGACATAGTGTAAAGACCCGTAAAATTCAAGGGAAATTTTTTCTTAAATTTCTTTAGAATTTTACAAGAGCGCGGTTTCAGACGGCACCTGATTCCGAGGCCCGGAGTGCCCGGAATTAATTTCCGAAGTTTGGCTCGGGTACGTTCAGTGAACGAACGAGCGGGTATTTCTAACTTTTGATACGGTGCTCGGAATTGAAATCCGAGGGCACCGATGAACTCGCAGCGCCGATATTCTCTTAAAGAGACCTTTTCGGGAGTTGCGTTTGTTTCGGGTTGAAAGTTAGTTTTTGGGAGATTTATAAAAAAGTTGAATAAAAAGTGTGAATTCTTTTTATTTTAGTTTTTGTAGGTTAACTCCTCTCAAAGGGAGTTAGGGGTGGGACCCACACCCACTTAACCTCCCTTGAGAGGATTAAGTGTGGTGGGGCCCACACGAAACCTAAACCTCTCATCTTCCCTCAAACTCCCTTAACCCCTCTTTAATTAACATGACAACTTGTTAATAAATGTGGAGTTATCTCTTTTTGAATTTCAAACCTTTGAAATTCTTTTTGTGAATAAAATAAGACTTTGTCTTATTTTGTTGGGTTAGAACTCTTAGCCATCTTGGAGTGGTTGAGAGCTTTTCTTTCTTCTTCAACCTTGACGAAGAACACGAAGAACGCCGTTCTTCAACGAAGAACTTCTTCGCCGAAGAACACGGTCTTTCCGCGACGCCATATCCGCGACGTGACGTTCTTCTTCCGCATCATCTCTTCCGCGACGGTTTTCCGCGACGAACGCCATCGACAACGACTCTTCCTCCGACGTCAAAGGAATCGACACCGATATTCCACGACTCCGTCAACGTACGACTATCGAGGTAGGGGTTCTTGAGTTCGTTGTTTCCTTTTTATTTGACTTTCCTCAAGACTTGACGTAGAACGCTCAAGTTCCGACGAAGAACGCCGCTCCGCTCTTCTTCGTCTTCGGTGTCAACGAGAGAGAACACCGCATCTTCCTCTGACAACCTTCGTCGGCGTACAAGGTTTCGCCAACGACGTGCCTCTTCGGACGCGCCTCTTCGTCGTCGAATTTGACGAACGACGACCGCGACGCCCGACCTCCGCGACGTCGTCTTCCGCGGAACGTAGACAAATCTTCAAACCTTATACCAAGGTAGGGGTTGTTGATTTAATATTTAATTATTTCATTCTTGCTCGTGGTTCGTATAACTAACGTGGGGATGTTGATTATTTTAAGATGCGTTATTGCTTAACGTGAGGGGGCCGGACCGCATGGACACGGCCGAACCCCCTCCATTGTTCATGTTGTTTATCTGCGGGCGGAAGCAAGGTGGCGTGGTGCCGTCGCACCACGCGGATAATTGTACGTTAATCTTACATGACGCCGTCGCGCTACGCCGAGGAGAATCTTCAAGAACGCGACGCCGTCGCGCCGCGTTGAATGGAATCAAGACACGGCGAAGGGGCGCGGTGCCGTCGCACCGCGCCAGATGACGAACGCCTCGGCCGGTTCCGGGCCGCGGAGGGACGAGGAGACCGCGGCCGGTTCCAGGCCGCGGCGGAAGAGAAGACCGGTGGCCGGGCCGCCGGCGTCGGAAGCCGATGGGGGGACCGGAATTTCCGGTCCCGTTGGAGAAAACCGGCCGGCCAGCTGGCCGGCCGGAAGGCTTTAAACCGGGGGAATAAATTCCCCCGGCCAGCATGTAAAACCACCCTCTTAATGAGGGGGGCGGTTCCATGAAAGGGGGGCAGCATCCCCCCGGTTCCTTTAAATCAAACCGGCCCCCACGTGGGGGCCGTTTGTTGAAAAAGGCGCGGCACAAGGCCGTGCCGCTCCAAAGAAGCGGGGGCTTAGCCCCCGCGTGCCACCCGCGTGCGGCTCCTCGCGGCACCCCGAGCCACCACGGCACCCCGCGCCGCCGCGCCGCCACCGCCGCGCCGCCGCGCCGCTGCCGCGCCGCCCCGGGGGGGGGGGGGGGGGGGGTCGGGCCGGGTCGGCCCGGACCCGGACCCCCCCGTTTCGAACCAGAATTGGTTTTTGGCTCATAACTTGAGCCTCAGACCTCCGAATGACGAACCGTCTGCGGCAACGCGATCCTTGGATCGAGACGGTCGTTTCGGTATATCGCACTCAAGGTTTCGGATTACTTTGAGTTCGGCCGGGTTGGTTCGTTCACGAAACCAACCGGGCCTTCGGAGCGGAAACGCTCATATCTTGAGCTACGGACGTCCGATTGACGCACCGTCAGTCGCGTTGTGTTCCACTTAGTGAGACGGATCTTTTGGCATACTCCGCCCGAGGTTTGGACGTAGGTGGAGTATGGTCGGGTTGGTTTTGCCTTTAAAACCAACCGGGCCCCGGAGACGAAAATGCCAATAACTCTCAGACCGGGCGTCCGATCGACGCACCGTCTGTTGCGTTGAGTTCCTGTTTACGATACGGAACATTTGGTATCCTTCGCCTGAGTTTTGGATACAGTTAGTAGAGGCCGGGTTGGATCGCACCCGAAATCCAACCGGGCCCCTGGAACGGGAAAGCTAATATCTTTCAGACAGGACGTCCGCTTGACGAACCGTCAGCGGCGTTGGTGGTTACGTTGAGTAACGGTCCCTTTGAGTATACCCTATGGGAGTTCGGGGTACAGTTGAGATACGGCCGGGATTGGTTTCGCTCATGAAACCAACCGGGCCCCTGGGACGAAAAGGCTAATAACTCACAGACCGGGCGTCCGATCGACGCGCCGTCTGTTGCGTTGAGACCCCTGTGACGAGACGGTTCTTTGAGACACTTCTTCGCGGGACCTTGTGATACTTGGAGTATCGACCAGTAGCTCGTGGAGCGGACCCTCCCGGAGACGAGCGTGCAGAGTACGGAGACCGTGTAGCCGGCTGAGACCTGACGACTGCTTGACCGACTCGACTTGGAGTGAGTCGACTAGCCCAGTGGACGGAGCGCCCGGTATTTGGCGGCAGACCCACGGCGGACGGAGTGCCTGGTAGTTGGCAGCAAACCCGCGGTACTCGACAGGAGGAGTACCTCAGTAGGCTATCAGGGTAGCACCCGGTATTTGGCAGCAGACCCTCAGCGGACGGAGCGCCCGGTAGTTGGCAGCAGACCCGCAGTACTCGACAGGAGGAGTACTTCAGCAGTCTTAGGTTAGTGAGCGGCGGCCTCGGAGTCGTGACAGGACCACTGTACACTCTAGAGACGGAGCTCTTCAGCAGTTACGGTTTCGATAATGAAAATCCTGGTTTGATCTGAGTCAATGATCTTTGTGTTTCCTTATGATTGAGATGGGTCGCTTGATAACTTAGGTATATGTATGGGCATATACCTGGGTAATGGTTATCCGTTGATTTCATAAACTTGTTATAAACTGTGTGAACTTGTACTGTTATCCTGTGTGGATTTACTGTTTACTCTTCTTGTGGATTGGGTTGTTCTTGGGCTCGGTGTTGGAGCCGAACGGAAATTGGTGACATAGGTATATGTATGGGCATATACCTAATCAATACTGGATGTTACTTTATGATTATATCTTCTTGTAGTTTATCCTTTGTGGATTTCAGGAGACCTTCGGGGGGTCTCGGGGTCCCTACTGAGTATCTTATACTCACCCCTGCACGGGCTATGCCCGCACTTCGTCGTGTTGGTTTCAGACGACGGACAACGCTGACTGCGGTTGAGGCTTACGGAGTAGGTCGGTACCCGGAGGAGGACCACTGAGCGGGACGTGCTCGGAGCGGACAGTTGGACCCGAGGAGTTGTGGAGCTATCTGTACCTACCCTTCAGGTAGGATCCGTGGTGGACGATCCAGGAGCTGAGCCATCTGTACCTACCCTTCAGGTAGGAATCGAGGAGAACGTCCCAGGAGCCGCTTGTACTTTCAGTTGCTGTTTTCCCTTTCGAGTTGTACTTTACTTTACAGTTGGGCTTGTATTTCCGGCCCCTTTACTTCAGAACAGTTGTTCTAGTTTTGTGTACTGCTTACTTCCGCTTGATACTCTGAGGTGCTTGTTTACTTTATTAAGGCAATGCCTTCCCTTTTTACTGGGATTTTACGCCTTGGTGCTAGTCGCCAGCCCCTGGCCTATGGAAGGCGGGCTTGGGGTAGTCACGGCACGGGCCCTGAGGGCGGTTCGTGACACATAGAATTAGAACTTTAAAAAAGGAGAAAGGTGTAAGAACCACTTAAATATTCGGCAGCCTAACGACGCCACTTAAAACTTTAAAATACTGAATTGAAGAGATCAAATGGGGTATCTCATAATATGAACATAAAATATCAGTATTATAGATATATATATCATACCCCAACATAATAAAAAGTAACTTGAAATACTTGACATTAAAGTAGAACTTTGAAAAATGAGAAGGGTGAAAGAATCCCTTAAAAATTCAGCAGCCTAACGACGTCACTTAAACTTCAAAAAAAATGAATTGATGAGATAAAATAGGGTCTCTCATCATATGAAAATAAATTTTCAGTATGATATATATAGAGATAATACCCCAACATAATAAAAAATAACTTTAAAGACTTTACATGAAAATAGATCTTGAAAAATGAGAAGGGAGAAGGAATCCGTTACAAAAATTTTGGCAGCCTAACGACACCACTTAAAACATCATAAAAAGAAATAATGAGAGTAAGAGGGGATCTCTATTTATATGAAAATGAAAAGGGAATTAATAGGAATAAAAAAGAACATCCTTTAACATAAGAACATGGAGCATAAAATAAATGACATAAAATAGATTACTTGAAAAGAAAGAGAGAGGTCGGATCCCTTACCTTAAAACGTAACTCTTAAAACTCAAAGGTTGGGACCTTGAGGGCTTGGGGGAACCTTGGGAGGACTCATTGGGAGGTAATGAGACCCGAACTTCATTGGGGGAGAGTGGGGAGTCGAAATGGATGATAGGATGGCTTTGTATTTATAGGGAAAGTGAGGGGACAAGGCATTAATGGCCAAGGGACACCTCACAAGTGTTTTTCTCAAAAGCATGGGCTCTCCCATGGTATTTCCCATGGAGTTAGGGCACTTGGGGCCCCCCATACAATAATTCATCACCTTTGATTGGCCAAACCATAAAATATCTCATGACATGATCATGACATAGTTATGATGTCATTAAACATACCGAAACCCTAAAACTGTATTTTTACTATTCACTGAAAATTCAACTCTCAGAAAAATCCCCAAAAATTACCTTAACATAATATCAATGCTATGAGTTCCAAAATGAAATCCGTTTTATAAAAATAATTTTCTAAATTTTTTTAATTTAATTTTTAATTAAAAAACACTATTCACCCGAAAAAAACTAATACTTGAATAATAATTTATGAAACCGTTATTTGACCATTTTATTGAATCACATTACTTAATCAAGGTGCCTAGATTATATTAATACTTTCTTTTAGTGAGATTAATAATCCATTTAGTCACATTACTAATCCTAAGCATAAAATCACTATTCATAATTTACTATTCATCAAAAGTTAAGTTGATCTTATTAGACTCTAAATTTCATACTGAACATAATTGTAGAAGACCATTTTTTGAAAATCATTACACATTTTTAATTATTTAAGGTTTATATAAACATTTTTTTAAAATATCCTTTCTATAAAATTCACCAAAAATATGCATACTATATTTATCCGGACATTTGAAAAGTCATAAACATCATCATAAGAAGAAATCCCAATTTTTATTTAAAACAAAGGATTACACAAGGCAGTTTTGGTCTCCTTACATAGCCCCTTATCACACCAGCATAGGACCTAAGTGTAAGGTGTGCTAAGGTGAGAGAATCCGAGGGAGGCTCGACCAACATCGCACGAGTAGTAATTTCTATCAGTTTGAACTTCTCGTGAAGGCGATTCCATTCTAGCTTCACATGATGAAGTTCGGATTGGGTTTGGTCCAGAGCAAAGCCCAGCGGTGCTACCTCCTTCCCAAGTTCTGTTAGATGGGCTTCGATCAGTCCAAGACTACTGGGTGAGGCCATCAAATCTTCTTTCTATAATAATTAACCAAGATTGATTGTATTTAGAGACAGTAATCAAAAAATTTAGTTTACCGCGGTCATATTGAACAATGGTCATATAATAGTCAAAACCCAACAATCTCATTTTAATTATACTCATGTTATCAAATGAAACATTTTTGTTGAGTATAAAAATAAAATAAAATAACACATAAAATTAGGAAATAAGATTTATTCAAAACTTGGGGTCGTTATAACCACCACCACATCCTCACAGGCTTACAAGTTCTACATTGGTTTTAAGGTCACACCTGCTACCATCACTACCCAAAACATGAATCACACTAGCTCAGGGTCGGTCAAACATTGGGGTACCCACCGAGTCCCCTAAGTCATAACACTATAGAGGCATCCTACTTGGGATCCTCGAGGTCTACACATAAGGGAAAGAATCCTACTAGAGTTCTTTAGTTGTGAAGTTAAAAAGATGAATACTACATGGGATCCTTAATGGTAAGTAGATGCATCCTATATAGGATCCTCAGAATGGTACATAGTAAGAGGCATCCTACATGGGACCCTAAATAATAGTATAAGTAGTAGAGTAATCCTGCATGGGATCCTCAGAAAGAGTAAACAAGTAGAGGGATCCAAAATGGGATTCCCTACGTCATCATGTGAGTGGAGGTATCCCAGAGGGGACCCTTTGTAAGATTAATAAGGTAGAGTCATCCTCCATGGGATCCTAAATAATAACTAATTTCACGACCTCCTAGGCTAAAAGGGCACATCTCTCAAGGGATATGTCCTCAAAGGAAGATCTATGAAAGAATATATAAATATAGATAGCTCATGTCCTATCTCATATAAAAGGTTCTCACTCTCAGGAGATAGCTAGGTTTAATTACCAAAGGAAAAACCTATCCATTTAGTAAAATGACCAAAACTAGTCCCATGAGTCCTAAAATCACCTAAAGCATAGTATCATCACAATATATGTGGAAGAATACTAAAAATAGACTACTCATGTTTCCAATTTCAACTATATGGCATAAAGATTTAAAAAACACTAAAAAGGGTAGCAAAGGATGAGTACACGGTGTGTATACCATGGTATACAACATGTAACCTAGAAGCTTCACCTAGGTGTGTTCTTCAGGAAGAATTAGCATGTAAACCCCAAGTAAATGGTGAGTAAGTCATGTAGATGGCATGTATCCTACATGGTTTACCTTCCTATGTACCTCACATGGCCTGGACATGTATTTTGTCTAGCCGTTTACCTCTATACTATGTGCGACCCACACGGAGTTGGGTTGTGTACTGTACACAGTCACTTGCCCCTACATCAGATGTATGGCCATGTACTTGGCTACATGAACAAGTCCCATTACGCAGTGTGTATAACCCATACACTACATGTACTTATAAAATTCTATCTTCCCCAAATAAGAATAACACAAGACATGTATTCCAGAACTAAATGTCATGTGATTGGGATTTCTGAACGGGAAACCTGTCAAATCGAACTGAAACCTTGGTTCCCCCCTAAAAACTATAAATAGTACCTAAATGGGTCCTATGTAGTGATAAAATTGGTTTAAAACTATAAAGTAGTAAATATATAAGGATTTATAGAAAAAATTAAAAATTTACAACCTTTGGGTGGAATCCATTGAAACTTCACCCATTTCCACAATTCGCAGCAACTGCACGATGATTTGGCTCCTCACAAGCTCTTGAACAAAACCTCTATTCCCCTATATATTTATCTCTCTCTTCCACTCTCTATTCTCTCTAGGTTTCATGAAGTATGAATACCATTGGATTTTTATATGATAATTGAGGAAAGGAAAATAAAAAAAGAGAAAAGAATGGGGAAAATTAAAAGAAAAAGAAAAAGGGTCTCAGACCCGGACATGATACCTGACCTGAGTTTATGCCTCACTTATGTAAAAACCTATATTCTGGACTCAATGGGTGAGAATAAATCTCAATCTGATGCTCCATTAAATATATATATCTAAAAAAATGTGTGCAAAGAAATTAATATTTAATTAATAATAGATTAAATATTAATTATATATTCCATGAAAATTTGAACGGTTCAAAATTCCACCAAACTCATGTATTAGGATAAAACCCTATTATGAGGCCAACAGAGTGGTTAGAAAAATTATATGATATCATATGATAACCATTTTATCCCTTAAAAGTATCTGAAAGAAAAAATTCAAATTTTTACTCAAATTTCTTGTAAAAAACACAGGCCATTACAACCTCTTATCCATAAACCTTCTTGTCCCTAAGAAGCCTAGGTGGAAATCTATCACCCTTGATATCATCTTGAGTATCTATACAACTACACTATATCGACTATCCAATAACTAGTATTATAGTGTTAACAACTATCCTATAGGTGAGACACTTATGTACGACCGATCCAGTACCCCACACCATAGGATTATCCTTATCATTTCCTCAAAATAGGTTGTCCCCTTTTACTGAGAATGGTTTCCATGGAAACCACCATATAAAAATTAAAAAATATTACCACCACCCCCAAAATGCTACCAGTGAATCCCCACTATATGAATAACCTCATATCCTTCCTCAAGCATAACCTCAATAGGTTCTTCATCAAACCAGGAAAGATATTTAAAAGAAAATATGCTTGACATAGATCCGATGCTATATCAACATACTCAAGATGATGTGAAGATATTGAATGATCATATATAACTAAGAGTACACAAGTATTCTATGAAAATGGGAATATATATCTCCTGATCCACACTCACATCAAACAGACTACACTTGTCTTTAACCAACTCCCGACACCACGTCTCCCGAAAATTTTCATCCAGGTCCAAACATAGGTCGGCCATCTCATGACATGCAGTCCATTATCAATGTCTCTACCATAGAGGGAAATTTCTCATTTCATCACCATGACTAGGAAATCGTGACCGTATAATTTCCTTAAAACCATATTCTTTAAGCTTTCACTAGACCAATCACTACCACAAAACTTTTTTTTTGTATTTTCCAAATAAAATAACTTTAATGTTCAGTGAGAATAGTAAAAAAGCAGATAAGTGGGATGAAAAAAGAACCAAGCCTAAGAAAAAACCCTCCCAAAGCATGAAGGAATATATTAAGCCCCGTGTCACTTGTCCTATCACCACCCTTCAATGAGCTCGTGTCACCCATCCCATCATTGATCCTTAGTACTACAGCACCTACAACCTCATCCGACACCGCACTAGAATCTAGGAAGCCAAAGTGTTAGAGGTGGGAATGAGGGAGGGGAATCATGACATAAGCTAAAAATAAAGATCCCAAAACAAGGAATCCATGTGTGAGAATATTGGAGCCACCACTACAATGAACCCTACAACCACTCCACTGAAAACGGTCCAACCATAGACCATAACAAAAAACATCCAATAGCAGGATCACCATCATAGAAACCTCCAACACCATTTCAAATCTTCAAGGACACATTAGAACCCGAGTAGAGTGGGTTTATTCATGGAGGGACAAGAAAAAAAGGGTAGAGTATGATCATCATTGGATGGAACCAATCCCAAGGAAACAAAACCAGAAAACCTCATGGGGCCAGACAATGTCGGAGCAGGGGTGCGAGAAAACCAGAATGCTGAAACCCACAAAGCAAAACTGTTGAAGGAGGGTGAATGAAGATGTTGGATTCATCAACAGGGATATGAATATGGAACCAAGGGGTCATAAACTGAGATTTTGATCTATTATTTCACATACTACTAAACATGAAAAAGTCAATTAATAAAAGAGTCACCGTGGAATAATCGGGATAGAAACAAGAAAAGAACTAAAAAGGAGACACCACAAACACCGATCATTCCTACATCTACCATCCACCTCTTTGTATTGGACCTAGAAGTTTATGATGAAGAATCTATCACATTCCAACACCAATTAACCCAATTGTATGATTGTATTGTTAAGTGTGTCAAATTATATGTTTATTTTTACTATAATTTTTGCAGTATAGAAGGAAATCTATGTCATCTCTCGATGGAGCCTTAGATCATTAATCAATTGATTATGTTTTTATGAAATAAATAATGAGATGAAAATTTTCAGTGTTTTATGATTTTAAAATAGACATCAAAACGAAATGACTAAGTGAGGGAAATAAGTTGGAGAAATCGTGATCAACCTAGGTGAGTGTCCCTTGATGATTATCCGTCATCTCTCTCAAGGGAAGTAGGGAAAATCATTGACTACTTGATTTATGCACAATGAAACTAGTATTTTATGTGAGTTATTACTGGGTTAACACCTATTGTTTTATTGATCATTCATATTGTTTACCAGTGACCGCTCACAATCAATAAAATTGCATCGATATAAGAATCAAACTCAATCAATGAATCCCATCAACAATGTGATGAGATGGACATATTTGTATCAATGATATAATTTTACACAAGATAAGAACATTAATATTAATGGGTTAAATATTCTGTATTTTATCAACTTACACAACCCATTTTCAAACTCATTTAAGGGAAGGGGTGAGAAAAGAGTCAAACATGCTCAAATCATCAAAATATTTAGGTTATGCATGGAAGCATGAGAATTCTAGTTCCTTTTATTTTTATTCGATCAGAACTAAATAAAAACAAAATAAAAATGAAAAAATAAAGAATAATGGAAAAAATCTTAGAAATTCAATTAACTTCAAAATATTACAAGAATGGAGCTCAAGATTAAAATAAAGAACACCCCCCAAATTGATCACTAAGAGGTTTAAAAGTACATGATGGAGAAGATGATTAAAATGGAAGAATAAGGCTATATAATTTGACTCACCCTTACCCCTTATCTATTAGAAAATTTACAATGATCCATGGGGTTCTTTTAAAGAGAAATTTTCAAGTTGGATCCAAGAATAGTCAATGGTCATGGGTGTAGGTGAGCTGTTCATGACATATTTTTCCTCCATTTTGATTCAGTTTGTTGATTTAACAAAACACATCCAATTTTCTTAAAATTATATGGATAGGTGGATATTTATGTATCTATCCATTAGAGATGGAATAAATCCAATTTTATGTTGGAGGCCTGAGTTTTGTCCAAAATACAAAAGGGTGGTCCAATCTGGACTACCCAAAAATTCTTCACATTATAGGCCACTTTTTGGATTGCAAATAGAAAAATTGGGCACCATGGTCTTCTCAAGAAATGTATCCCAAATAGGTTTTCACTCTCCCACCAATTTTAAACCCATTTGGATGCACAAATTATCCACATTAAATATTAAAGTCCACAAGTGCACTCAGGAATTCACACAGATTGGGCTTATTTTGCATGAATTCCACATGGCCTCTCCAAATCACCTCATCCTATAATTTAGTCATTAAAACAAGTAAAATTTACCTATTTAACAGTGATAAAAATTAAATTATTTAATCAAAAATGAAGAGAAAAGTTTGATTATATTTGAAATTTTCAATAAAAAACCACTTTAAAATAGTGGTGTAAGGGTGAAAATAAATAGTGAATCATTGTGTGATCACACCCCCACACCTAAACATTTTCACTCCTATTAGAAGTCAAATTTACAATAAAAAATGATGCATGTAGATATTCCCAAATTTATGAATATTTAACATTAAATGAAATTTTAATTCATTATAGAAATATGATCAAAGAAAAAACCCCACTAAGGAGATATTCCTAGTGATCATGGAAAAAATGTCTCATAAATTTTATCAGAATAAAATTCAAAGAGATACATGATAAAAATCTGAGAAGGGGATTAAAAATTCAACCATTCCACTAACTCTCTGAATGTGTGTGTGAAAACCATTTCATGCTATTATTTACACTTTCTATCCAGTATATATATGTTATTTTAAAAAATTTCTGCTTGCTTGATTCCTTCCCCTGAACCTTACCTACATACTTTGTAATAAAATTTCAATACCTACTCACTGAAGCATTACTATAAGTAAAACCTTAAGCTCCCAGCCATGATATCCCCATATATCACAAATTTTATCACTCCACTAATTATTTATTACTATTATTGTTGTTTGATTTTTTTGATTTTGTTTTTTTGTTTTTTTGGGCATTAAACAGTCAGATAATAGGTACACACACATAGGTTAATAAAGTAAAGAAATGAGATAGATTATATAAGGGATGAATATATGGAATAATCATCTAATAAAGTTGATAAATAATAACCTAACTTATATTCACCTTATATTAGTTAAGAAATATTCACACTTCATGGTTGGGTGTAATGATGTGTGGAGATATTAGTGACACAATTTTCCCATAAAATACTCACTTAAAGGGTATCATTATTCTCAATGGTTTTATAGTGATATAACCATTTATATCATCAAAAAACAACCAATTTACTAAAAATCACACCCCAATGTTAAATTCATGAAAACATTAACATTCCATAATTAAGTAAAATTTTCATGAATTGTAAAAACAACATGGAATCAAGAATTTAAACATGAATTTTTAGTAATTCCTATGATTTATTGTGCATAAGAGGGGGTAAGTAAAGGTAAAAATACTATTTAGAAAACAAAAAAGAGAAGAAAGAGAAAGATGATGAAAATTATATTGAACCCAACAAGATGGGGAAAAGTAAAAATACTATTCAGTAAGATAAAATAAGAATAAAGAAGAAAGACAATGAAAATACTAAAGAAACTAGGAATTTACCCCCCCCCCCCACATTCCTTGAGTGTGTAGTGTACTCACTATAATTAAAAGAATTTGGGAAGGAAGGATAAAAACTAGTAGGTTTCACTGGCATATTTCTTCTTGAAGGTGTATTTCCTCCATAAGATACTTTGGAAAAAACCCATAAAAGTGTTTAAGTCTCTTCCCATTAACAGTAATACTTCAGCCAATCTTCTCATGAAAAAACGATATTGTAACAAAATATTAAAAATTAGTATCAATGTAAGGACCGATCCATTGGGAAAAAAGCTTACCTGAGTAGAGCTTTATCCTGGAATTGTATATGAGGACCTTCTCACCAATATAAAACTTCCACTAATAAATCTTCTCATTAGGGATAGCATTTGTCATCACTTTATAGATTCAGGAGTTCTCATATGCATCATGCCTAATTTCTTCCAAACCTTGAATATACAGCTTCTTATGCTCACCTACATCTGAGAGATTAATATTATATTTTTTAACATACCAATATAAATGATGCTATACCTTTAATGGGAGGTAAAAAGCCTTTCCAAATAAAATCATATATGGTGACATTCTAATCACGGTTTTTAAATCTATTCAATACACCCAAATTTCGTCATCCAAGCACAAACTCTTATCTTTCATATTGGGTTGTACTGTTTTACCAAGATTCACTTAACTTTACAATTTTAGATTTGTTCTTATCTGTTAATTTTGGGATTATATACATTGGATTCTTTTGGAATAAACCCAAACTTACAGAGCAATTTTTTCATGTTGTTATTTCAAAAATGTGATCGCTAGTCACTAATGATGAATCTCGGAAAACCAAACCTTTTGAAAATCTAGGATCTAAAAAAATCAAAAACCACTTGAGAGTCATCGGTATTGGTGGCCTTTTCTTCCACCCATTTAGAGATGTAGTCAATAACTAATAATATGTACACAAGTCCAAATTAATTTGGAAAATGCCCCATAAATTCTGTGCCCCATGCATTGAAGATCTCACAAAATAACATGGGTATTTGGGGCATTTCATTCCTCTTAGAGATATTACCTATGAATTGACATTGATTAAATGACTTAAAAAAATGATGTGAATCACTATAAAATGTTGGCCAATAAATTCCTAAGTCAAGGACCTTTCAAGCTATACATTGAGATCCAAAGTATCCCAAACAAGCCAAAGTGAGGAAGAATCTCAAAAATGAGGTAAAATCATGGTCAATGACACACCTATGAACAAATTAGTAACTACAAATTCTACACAAGTATGGGTATTTCGAAATGTACCATCAGGAATCATGATAAATTATATTGGATCGTGAAGTTATAAAATTATTGGGGACCCTAGACACTGCTCTAAAATTTACAATGTTCGCATACCAATGTGTAAGGTCCACAATAGTACAAAGGTTCTCATGAGGAAAGAATTATACAATGGGAAGGGATGAGACAACATAGTGGTCCAATGGTGAGTAAATATTACTAATTTAGTCAACTACCACATTTTCAAATCCTTTATTATCTCAAATCTCAACATCAAACTCCTAGAGGAGGAGTATCCACCATATGAGGTGAATCCTAGCTTCAACTTTATTAAGGAGAAATTGAAGGGCAGAATGGTTAGAAAACAAAATGACTTTTGACCCAAGAACATATGAACATAATTTTTCCAAGGTACTTAGAAAAAATACTCAACATACATCACTAAAAAGTACCAGGAGAATTACGTAGACAAAAAGGCATTATTCTGTATGAAAATGTGCCAAATAGATAGGTAATTTTTTTATTTTCTTGATCCTCGGTGGATATATGAATTTTAAAATTACCTGAATATCTATCAAGGATACAATAATGGGACTTACCAGCCAATCATTATAACATTTGTTCAATGAAAGGTAAAGGAAAGTGGTCCTTTCACATGGCTTGATTCAGTTGATGGTAGTCAATATAAACTCTCCAATTTTTTTGCACAAGTGTTGAGACCAATTCATTCTGTTCATTTGACACAATAATTATTGTTATTTTTATGAACGATTTTCACTAGGATAACACATTTACTATCACATATATGATAAACTATCTTAGTAGTAAGTAATTTAATGAATTCTAATTTTACCACTTCAAGGAGAGTGGGATTTAACAAGTGTTGATCCGACCTTATAAGTTTATCCTTGTTATCTAAAAGTATATGGTTCCTAAAAATATATGATATAATCCTAGGAATATATTCCAATTTCCATCCTCTCACCTTTTTACACTATCTCAAAAGGTCTATCAGTTTTTATTCCTACTATGGAGAGAGTATATTGGAAATAATGATGGGAAATTGGTAAATAGCCTCAAGATATGAATATTTTAAATTAGATGGAAGCAATTTTAATTCCAGCACCATTGGTTTTTGGATTTAGGGAGGGGATTTAGGAGGAGTGAGGTCCATGAAACTATTTATCTACCCATGTTTATTCTCTAAGGAAAGATAATTAATGAAAATGATATTTTCATAATCATCGACGATCATGGGTACCTCATAATGAACACACTTTTCAATTAAATCACAAAATTTACAATTCTCTAAACCCTCAAAACACTCAAAACATAAATCAAAAATAAAATAATATAAGGTTAATGAAGAGGAAAATGAATCATAGTATGAGTCGAGGAGATAATTGTGTGTGTGTGTGTTATTAGATATCACTTCTAACAAATAGATAGGAAGAGTGGAGTGCTATTCAATGGGGTGTTTCATAGAATTAAGGATATTAAAACTTACCTTTTCTCCACAAAACTCCCTGGAAAGTATACCATTGTGAATGTTGATGACTGTCTATACTATTTTAAGGAATGTCCTCCCAAGTATGATAGGACCATGTCCTTGGGTTTTGGTGTCTTCCATCCAAAAAATATAGAAGTATGAAGGGAATATGAGATTCTTCACTCTAATTAGGACATCATTAATCACTCTTTATGGGTGTTTTGTGCTTCAGTTGGCATGTTTCATGAAAATTCCTATTGTTTTAATCTCTCCAACTTGCATAGAAGTATATCTAGAGTGAGGTATTACATTAATTGATGCACCTAAATCAAGAATTTAATCTGAAAATAAAGTCTCCCCTATGGTTCAAGGTATCATGAAAGTGCATGGATCCTTGTATTCGGTGGGAATCACTGGTTGTATCAAGGTTGTGATATTCCTTACAAGGTTTACTCTTTCATTCCCCTTTAACCTTCTTTTATTGGTGAAAATTTCTTTAATAAATTTATCATAGCAAGGAATTTGATTAACTATATCCAATAAAGAAATGTTAACTTTTACCTTTTTTTAAATGGATCCATTATTTCTTTATCAATTTCATTATCAAATTTTTTCTTATATTTGGACAATATTTGAGGGAAAGGAAGAGGAATGGAATGTTCATGGATATTCTCAATGACGATTATTTTATCCTTTTGGTTTTGTTTTTTCTTCACTAGAATCTTTTGTGGATAGAGGAAGTGAGTTTTCAAGTGGGAGACTTAACTATTTTGTATAATTAGTATAAGAAGAAACTTCTTTTCCATAATAAAGTGTGATTTCACAAACATTACCTTTCTATTTTGGACTAACAACAGGGTGGGATGGTAGTTGTTTAGAACCTTTCATATTTATCTCTCTGAGGGTGTTTTCCAATTTTCCCACTTGAGTTCATAGGTCTTGAATAGATGATCATGTGGTCTGTTGGAACTGGAGGTTATGGGTTTCCATTTGTTTCACCATATCCTGGAGTCTTGATTAAAATTTTAGAGGAGGAGGATCATTTTGATAAAGTGAAGGATAATAAGGTTGCATACCTTATCCTTGTTGATACTAGTTCTATTTAGGGTAGATTGAGTTGCCTAATTATCGATACTATGGTTGTGATTGGAACCTGTGGTTTAGATTTGGATTTAATGGTTCTTTCTTGAAAGGTGTGACTAGTTGAAATGGATGCCTTGGAAATGCTGCAGCGCAAGACTCAGATGCATCCTGTAGTTGGGGGAACTGGTCAAAAGAATGAGTATTATCAAAAAAAAATATCACAATGCATTGGATGGGAGGAGAGTGTGAATTACCTTGAGCATGAGATAATTATCTTACAAGGGTATTCATCTCATCAACTTTATTATATACCTTTTTTTCTAGAGTGGAATAACATACCTCATAAACTCCTCAAGTGTGTGAAATTACTCATATACCAAATTTTTGTGAATTTTGAGCCATGTTGGCTATTAATTCACAAGAAACATAAGACGTTTTATCAATAAGAGAAGCACCAGCTGTAGCATCTATCATACCACAATCCATGGGGACAAGTCCGTCATATAAGTGTTGAATTAGAAATTGTTCACTAATTTGGTGGTGGGGGAAACCTGAACAAAGTTTTTTGAATCTCTCCCAATATTCATGAAGGTTATATCCTTGTGATTTACTAATGATACAAATTTATTTTCTAATGGATCTAGTTTGGGAGGTAGGAAAGAAATTCTCTATAAAGTTCCATTTAAGGTCATTCTATCCCCAATTATAGTAGATTGATAGTATAACCAGTGTTTTACTACACCATCAAAGGAGAAAGAGAAATCTCTAAACTTAATAAGGTACTCAGACACATTTTTGGGTTTCATGGTGGAGAAAACTATATGAAACTCCTTGAGATGTTTGTGAGGGTCCTCACTTGGAAGACCATAGAATTTTGTAAGGAGGTGGATGAGGTCTGATCTTAGCTCAAAGTTGGATTCTTCCTCAGGATATTGGATGTATGCGGGTTGGTACTCTCCATCTAAGGTGTTAAGTTCTTTTAAGGTCAATTTATTTGCATCCATGTTTAATGGGGTTTTATTTGGTTCAATTTTATATTGGTTTAGAGACACTTGAGGTTCCAAAAGGGGTTCCTCGGTGTTACTTGATTGTTCTTCTATATATGACCAAATTTTTTAAGTGAAGGGTCTTATCAATTTATGGGTCAATTTATATTATTTCCTTGCCATATCATATCATGCAACAAAGTTGTGAATATTTTTTTAGTTAATTTTTTTGTTTTATTTTTTTAATAAAAGATAAAAATAATAATAAAATACTTAATAAAAATTAAATGGGAAAAGAAATGAGAATGGTATATTATAGATTATAGAGAGATAAGAGAGAGATAAATAAAACGTGTAAAAAAAACAAAAAATAGGGAATTGGGAATATTTAAAGTAGTAAGAAATAAAAAAGAAAAGAAAAAAATAATATGAATAAAATGATCTTGGATCCCTGGCAATAGTTCCAAAATTTGATCGTGTTGTCGAGCACATCAAATTAAATGTTTAATTTTACTAGAGTTTCTGTAGTATAGTAGGAACCCTAGGTCGTCTCTCAGCGGATCCTTATATCAATAATTAAAAAAAGGTTTTGAATATGTTTTTATGAAATAGATAATGGTATGAAGTGTTTGGGGGTTTAATGGTTTTAAAATAGAAATTTAAACAATATGACTATGTGAGATAAATATTTAGGAGAAATTGTGATCAACTCGAGTGGGTGTCCCTTGATGCTCATCCATCATCACTCTCAAGGAAAGTGGGAAAGATCACTGATTACTTGATTTATAAACATTGACTTTTTTATGTGATTTATTACTAGGTTAACACCTAGGAATTGATCGATCAATGATATTGATTACCAGAGATTGATCAAAATCAAAAAAATTACAATGATATAAGAATTGAAATCAATCAAGGCATCATATCAACAACGTGATGAGATGACCTGATTTGTTTCAATGATATAATTTTTTCACAAGAAAAGAACATTAATATTCATTGGTTCAATCTTCTATATTTTATCAACCAATATAACCCATTCGCACACTTAAGAAATGGAAGGGGTGAGAAAAGAGACGAACACTATCAAATAATCAAAAAATCTAGGTTATGCATGGAAGCATGAGAATTTTTGTTCCTTTGATTTGTATTTGATCATAAAAGAATAAAAAAAATTAAAATTTACAATTATTAATAATGGGAAAAAACTTATAAATTCAATTACCTTCCAAAGATTACAAGAGTGGAGCTCAAGATTAAAACAAAGACCCCCCCAAATTGATCTCTGAGAGGTTTAGAAGAAAATGATGGAGAAGGGGATTAAAATGGAATAATAAATCTCTAAAATTTGTCTCAAACTTACCCATGGTCGTGAAAAACATTCAAATGAGCCAAGGAGTGCTTTTAAAGATAAATTTTGCAAGTTGGATCCAAGAATAGTTAATGGTCTATGGGTGTAGGTGATCTGTTCATGATAGTTTTTTTCACTAATTTGATTAGACTGGTTGACTAAAAAAATAAAACCAATTGTCTTCCAATTAGTTGGATAGGTGGGTCTTCGAGATAACTATCCAATGGAGGTGTAATTAGACAACTTTTAGGTCGTAAGTATGAGTTATGGGCCAAATACAGAAGGGTGATCCAATCTAGCCCTCTCGGAATTTCTTCACATTGTGGGCCACTTTTGGGAATCTAAATGGGAGAATTGGGCTCTGTAGTCTTCTAGAAAAATGTATCCCACACATTTTTTTACTCTAACTCCAATTTTTATCCCATTTGGTTGCATGTATTATCCATAGTAAATACTGAAGTCCACAAGTGTGGTCAGGCTCTCGCACAGTTTGGGCCCATTTTGCATGAATTCCACATTGGTTATCCAAATCACCCCCTCCTACAATTTAATAATTAAAAAAAGTAAAATTTACATATTTAAAACTGATAAAAATTAAATTATTTAACTAAACAAGAAGTGAATGTTTTTATTATATATTCAATTTCAAGAAAAACTAGTTTAAAATAGTGGTGTAATAGCAGAAATAAATAGTGAATCATTATGCGATCACCGACCAAGGATACAACGAAGACCACCAAGATTGAACGAAACCTCATCCGCAAAGTTCTTAAGAAAGAAGGCATCATGGATTCATGGAATCCAGAAAGTGGAGCATAGAGGGGAAGAGTATTCTAAGTCTCGAAGAGGAACCATCACTACTGGGAAGAGGAGCAAGAGGAAACCCTAGATGAAATATGCACAAAGAGTAGAGATGAAGCATGAGGAGTGTGGCACCATAATTAATCTCCCATAAAACAAAAATCACCCACTAAATGATTTAAGATTTAAATGACACCATGTGTAACAAATGCGTACCTTTATCACCTAAATCATGCTTCCACGAGTCATTTATCAATAAGGCCAAGTCGACCGTTCCCCCTAGTATATTGTTATCATTAATACGGAAGCTCCCTTAGAACTATTTTCTAAAATCAATCACTTACACATTCCATGATTTATTCAATGGCCGCCCATTACATGGCGTCATTCCTTTCACGAGCATCTACCCACACTCTAACTACATTAGCAACACCATAAACACTGGTCAATAGGGCCCAACACATAAATAGTCATACTTGTCAATTCTTGTATTGATACCAAATTACCCTTGGTGCTTCATCAAAATCTAAATGAATCAAAATGCATATATAGAAAAACCCAAGAACTAACCATGCATCGGTCTTGAAATGATCATATAAACAATCTCACTACCTAAAAAGGAATCTATAAACCCGATCCAACCTCGCTTGTAGGTTGGCCAAGATCAAACTAAATATCTAACTACAAGGGTTCAAGTAAAAACTAAGGCCCTCTAGGTCATACACCTAGCCCTACTGACCAAGTCTCAATGATGGTCACTTGGTCTAACCACATAGTCCCAAAGTCAAGCCTCTCTAAGGGAGGTACATATAACATCAACCTACGAGGGTCAAAACTATCTACATGGCCTACAAGGTCCTAATTCACTCTGAGAATCCTCATAAAGAACTACTCCCTAGTGTTTATGATATCAATATAGAATATATACTGAACTAACACTCACCAAGAATATGTATATATAAATATTCCATCGTGATCCAGTTCACTAGAAACATCCTGGTACCTATCAGTATCACACTCAACAATCCGACTAGATAAACATAAGCGAAGGAATCAACTACCAAGGTTGAAGAACGAGGTCCAAATTTATGCCCACAACATTGTCTCAATGATCCATTTCATATCTCGTATACAGTTCGATTAAGTAGAATGTCATTCCAAGCTATACAAGAAAACACCATATAGGTTGTTACTAACACTTTAAATTGCTGAACCAAGAAGGAAACACCACATGAGGGGTCCAACATTTGGGAATAATATGACATGTTGACCTATTTGGGTCACTACACCTACCATATATGAGGACTTAGTCATCAGTATCACCATCAAACATCTCACCGTAGATCCACATAGCCTTCTACTAGAAGGAAATATATATTCAAGTCGGATCAATTGATTAGAATGCCACTAAAAACCTATACAGGAAAACACTATTTAGTTTTTTATTGAAAATTTAAATAATTGACCTCTAACATCAGTAAAATCACACACTAATAGGTCTGTAACATTTGAATCCTATGTTCCAAATATGATTCATGAGACACCTCTTACCTTTGACAGACAAGACTCAAAAATCAATCCTAGGACTATTTCCAATGGAAAAGAGGCATAAATTCATAATAATTCATAATATCCAAACAACTTGTGTGTCTCTCAAAGTAAAAATCACATAAAACTCTAATATCATAGATCAAAATAAAAATCCTATATCCCTAGAAACCAGTACTTCTTACCGAAATAATTTTTCTCGATGCCCCAGTCTGATATCTATCATAGGTTCTAAAACATTCATAATACTCATGTATACCATATCCGAAATAGTAGATCAAAAGGATAGGAACACATCCGATACCACTTTGTAAAATCTTGGCCATAGTGACACTAAAATGGGTCCCCAAGATGATTCTCCACAAGGCCTCAAGTACATCTCCTTGTATTCCAGAGGCTACTGACTAGAAGTGTGTGTTTAAAGGTGGTACAGTGGAGAGACTATAATCTCATATCAGACTAAGAACAATGGAAATAACTACATATAATCCATATAATTAATAAAAATAGAGCAGAAGTGGTAAATAAACTGAAATAGAACATTTTTTAATAATAAATAAAATTCCATAAAATCCTAAACAACCATGTCATACATGCAACACTGGTCACCCACTGGGCTTCCCATATATGCATGAGAACATAAAATAAATTGAAATAAAAGTACTATTGTCTATAACTAACTCTGATACATACCACATACCTGGTCTCCAAGACACTTCTAAGTTTCTTCAGCCTTATCATAAGAATCCACATGAGTGACTCTGCTCAATCATGTAACCCTAGGCCTTAGCCTTATCCACCAAGCAATCTATTCTTAACCTAAATAGTAGATATAAGGTCGGCATGAACACTGAGGTTCACGTATAGGGTTTATAAATAATCTTAGTAGGTCACCCCTACTATGAACCTCATAAATCTGTTGTCATAAGTGCATGTTCATGCAATTTACCTAGCCTAATCCATACAGAATTGAAAAATAAAGACAAAAAACATAATAAGGAATTCAGTTGATCCTTTGGTTCATAATCCCTATCGACCATATCTACTTATACCTAATTCAGAATTTAATTATGCCTATTCCATCACATATATCTATATACATCGATACACCCATACATATATATGTATATGTATATACATGTCAATGACATTGACCCGAGACATCAGACTAAGGTGTCTATGAACAACATCATAATAAACTCAATCCATAATTGATCCTAGAATCCTATATCCAGTCAACTAGACATCCTATGACTAGGGATCTGAGTTATATGTCATTCCACTCAAGCCATGTATCATTAAGTCGATCTTAGTGTCTGTAATCCTAATAAGAAATACATACTTTGGCTAGTGCCAAAATGTATTTGAGAAAGCTATTTCACCATAGTGGGATACATGTCCTAACCATGGTTTTACCCATATACTGATGAACAATCATATAAATGGCCACTAAGATAGATTTTATACCACTAAATCCATGTAAATCTAGTCTGATGTTTGAGCCCTAGGTCCTAGTCCATAGGTGGTAATGACATTGGAGCTTGGATAAACCCTAAGGGACTAACCATTGGGCTATCTATAAAAGGATTTCTCTCTGGGCCCAAGTAAATTCTCGATATCCATTTATTTAAGTATCCCAATAGCTCTTTCCCCATGTTTTACCTCTAGACGATGTAGTAATGGTGCATCCACCCAATTATAGGGAGTATCCTAGGAATTTCTTGGGAGAGCGTAATCATACAAGAGTATCCATAAACGATGTAGAGTTCCATGTCTAGCACCGTGGTCTAATAATTGATCAGGGAGAGCATAATCATATCCCTTGCTCAGGAGAGCATAATCACCCTCGATTATGTGTCACATACTTGTCCAGGAGCACCATGTCAAGCAACATGATCAAGTAATCGACTATGGAGAGTGTAATCATCTCCATTTCTTGGGAGTGTGTAATAATGCTTGAGTATATGTCACATAATTGGTGAGAATCATCATGTACACCACCATAGTAAAGTAATAAATATGGGAGAGCATAATAATCCACATAATTATAATATCATAATCAATAGGGAGGCCATACCCAAACATTATAATCATAGGAATCAATATCTAGAGCCCAAGAAATACGTCTAGCAATACTAATAGAACATGGATCAGAAGCCAAACTCCAGGTAATATGTCTAGAAATCCTGAGACAGAAAGCCTCAATAGCTGAATCCCAGGAAGTATGTTTGGGTATCAAGATAATAATAATAGTCAAAAGGAAGATATCATTAGCTCGGTCCCTGTAAGTATGTATGGGCACTCTAATGATTATATCATATCAAAAGGATCAAAATATGGACTAAAATAAGTACATATGGGAATCCCAATAATAACATCCCACATTGCATCAGGCACATCATCCACAAACTAAAAATCACCTCTAGCAATCATAGTTGTATCAATAGTAACCATGTGAATGCATAAAGAATGAGTGTGGGTGGTCGAATGCCTAAACCCACCACTACTACCACTGGCTCATGAGAATACAAGTTCATCAAAGGTTCTAAGCTGAAACCTGTTTCCATCACTACCCAAAACCGAAATTACACCATCTTAGGTTCATTCAAACACTAGGGAACCCACTGTATCCCTTAAGTCATAACACTGGAGAGGCATCCTACTTGGGATCCTTAAGGTCTACACACAATTGAAGACATCCAAATCATGAACCTCAATTGTGAATGTAAATAGAGGAATCCTATATGGGATCCTTGATGGTATGAAAAAATATGCATCCTATATGGGATCCATAGAATGCTACATAGGAACAAACATCCTACATGGGACCCTCAATAATAGTGTAAGTAGGCAGATGCATTCTACATGGGATCTTCAGAAAGAGTAAATAAGTGGAGGGATCCTACATGGGATTATCTATGTTATCATATGAGTTAAGACATCCTATAAAAGGAACCTCACCAATAGTAATAAGTTAGAGGCATCCTATATGGGATCCATGAAAAAAGCTACTCTCACAACCTCCTAGACCAGAAGGGAACATCTTGCAAGGGATACATTCTCATAGAAAGAGATATAAAAGAATAGTTCAAGAGAGATAGCTCATGGACCATCTCAGATCAAAGGGTATCACTCTCAATATATAGTTAGAATTAATTACAAGAGGAAGAACCTATTCATTAAGTAAAATGACTGAAACACCTCCTAGGATTCCTCAAATCACCTCAAAGTTAGTACCATCGTGATCATCAAAATGGACTACTCATGTGTCCAATTTTGACTCCAAGGAATAAAGATATGAAAATCCCTAAAAAGTTTATAAAGGGGGGATTACATGGCATGTATACCCTGGTACATGGTGTGCACCCTCAAAGCTTTACCTGGGCATGTACTTCAGCCGGAATTGGCTAGTAAAACCCAAGTACACTATGTGTAATTCATGTACATGGGATGTAACCAACATGGGGTACCTTCCCCTATACCTCATATTCTATATCCATGTACTTTTTCTGGTCATGTACCTCTGCACAGTGTGTGGCTCACATGGGTTCTGGCCATGTACTCTATACGACCATGTGCCCCTACACAGGCTGTCTTGCTGGGTACTCGAATAAACGGCTGAGTCTCAATACACAAAATGTATACCCCATACATGGTGTGTACTTATAAATGGTCATATTCCCTGAATAGGAATAACACATGAAATGTGTTCCTAAACTACAAGTTGTGTGATCGGGATTTACAAATGAGAAACACCTCAAATTATCCTGAAACCCCAATTCCCCCCAAAAAGTTATAGATAGACCCACAATGGGTCCTAAGTAGTGATAAAATGGGTTTAAAACTTGAAAGCATTAAATCAATGGGTATTTGTGAAAAAACATAAAATGAACTACCTTTGGGTGGAATCTGCTGAAACTTCACCCATTTCTGCGATCTGTGGCTACCACACAACGATCTGGTTCCTCCTAACCTCCACAACAAAACCTCTCTTCACCCATCTCTATTTCTCTATCTCCATCTCCATATTCTCTCTTGGTCATGTGAAGGAGGAATCTCACATGGGTTTTATGTGAGAATATATGTAAGGAAAATAAATAAAAGAGAAAAGAGAAGGAAGAAAAAAAATAAAAAGAAAAAGGGGTCTAACACTGGTCCCGACGCTCGATCGAAGATTATGTCTTACCTAGGAACCCCCCATTATATACTCAATGATAGAGATGTAATATAAATATACCACTTCATTAAAAATATATATCTAGATGAATGCATGTGAATAAATTAATATTTAATTAATAAAATATTAAATATTAATTATTCCATGAAAATTTAAAAAGTTCATAATTCAGCCAAACTCTAAAACTAGGGTAGAAAACTCTATTTTGGGACCAATGAATTGTTTAGAAAAATTATCTGAGATCATATAATAGGGTATAATGATCATTTTAACCCTTACATGTATCTGAAATAAAAAATCAAATTTATGTTCAAAATTTTAGTCCAGAAAAACACGGGTCATTCCAAATATGGATGAAAAATATATCGCATTAACCAATAGTGGGGGAAAAATTTTATCTATATGGGTACAATTGGGAACTCCAATTCAAGAAAAAATTAAAAATGAGAAACCTATTCTCAATGAATTACAACACCGAAGAACCAATCAACCATATCATTTTATTTTCCTCCACATCACAACACCATACCAGATGGATTTCATTATGGATCATTAGAGAACAAGAAAAGAGATTATAAGACACCGTATATAAAGTATCACAATTTTGGTCTGCAGGGACACCTCAGGGATTTTTGAACTAGAATCCCATGGAAAAGAGGTGCAAATATTTCCAACGTGTAGCAAGCCTCTTATTTTTAGATGGATCGATCTCGTTAGAATAATGGTTGGCCCTAGAACCGAGAAAGTCAAATTGATTATAAGAACACCTCAACACCAAAATTGATGAAAGAAAAAGAGGGATTAAAAGAGTATTTTGGAGCTCCTCGTAAGAAGTTGTTTGATGTGTAGAAAATAGCCATAAAAGATAAATCTGGCCCTTCGACTGTACAAGGTACTGTCCTTCTGAACTCAACTCTTATGTTTTTTTTGATAAAGATGAATCTCATTCTTTTATTGTTTCTTGTTTCATGAATCATATAGGGTTTCATTTTGTAATGATTTATCATGTAATGATAATCCAAAAACCTCTTAGGAAATAAGAGTGTAGAGGCTTTAAATTTGTGGCATGTTCGATAATAATTGATGGGGATCAGTTTGTTTGGGATTTTTCCATTCTGAAGATAGAAATCTTTGATCTCATTCAGGGAGTGAATTAGCTGATAGATTTCAAATACCGTGTCAATTGGTATGTCTGAAAAGTTAATTTTAAACTCCATGATGGAGTGATACATGTCTTTAAGGGAGATTGGGATATAAATACTAGTAGAGTAGGTCCTTTGGAATTAATGGTCTAGGTTATATTTTATTAGTTGGTAGTAGTAAGTTTAGAATCTATATAGGAAATCATTAAAAGATAATTTTTAGACATCTAAGATTGATATACAATTTTTTTTTGTAAAAAATAATCTATATTTCCACCTAAAAGGGAAACATAATTTTTGATTGATATGGTACTGGGGACCAATCCTATTTCACTTCTGTCTTATAGGATGAAACCTACAAAATTGAGTGAATTTATGGTTTGGTTGGATGGGTTGGGAAAAAATATTTATAAGACATCGTATGTCACATTAGGTTTCTTCATTATCTTTGTAAAAAAGGGGATGACTCTCTTCAGTTTTTCTGTGATTATCATAAGCTAAATCAGGTTATGATAAAGAATCAATATCATATTCCATGAATTTATGATCTATTTGATCAATTGATAGGATCCAAATGGTTATCTAAAATTGATTCATAATTAAGGTATCACCAACTTCAGGTTTGGAAGGGGGATTCTCTGAAGATATCTTTTAGGAGTTTTTATGGTCATTATGAATACCTTGTTATGCCCTTCATCTCATGAATTAACCAATACATTTAATGACATTGATGGATTATATATTTTAGTGGTACCTTGAATCATTTTTTGTGTAATTTTTTGATGACATACTAGAGTATTCTCAAACAAAAAGTGACCATGAATAACACTTGGAGATAATTTTGAGAACCCTATAGAAACAAAATATTTATTTTAAATTCTATAAGTGTTACTTTTGGATACAAGAAATATGCTTCTTTAGAAATGTGATTTTTGAGAAAGGTGTATTAGTAGATCCTAAAAAGATAAAAGCTGTTATCTTATGATAAATGCTCAAGAATGAATTTGAGATATGCAGCTTTCTCAGCTTAGCATTTTATTACCATCACTTGTTCGTGATTTTCCATGTCTTTCTGCTCTGATGATATTTTTATGAGGATGGTTATTTCATTCCAGTGGAGCGATGAGTGTCAAAAATCATTTCAGGAGATTAAAGTTAAACTCACTTAAAGACCTATCCATACCTTAGAAAAACCAAGGAAATGTTTCACGGCATATTGTGATGCATCTGGATCTAGTTTGAGATTTGTTCTCGTTAAAAGATATCATGTCATAGCTTATATATCATGGAAGTTATGTGTGCATGAAAAGAATTATCCAACACACAATATGTAACTAGTTGTGGTAGTCCATTCTTTTAAAACACAACATCATTATATTTTTGGTGAAATGTTCACTATATTTACCGATAAAAAAATCATGACACATATCTTTTTAGAAATAGATTTTAACCTCCTGCAATGATAATGGATGAAATATCTTTAGATGTGTGACTTTGACATAGTGTATATACTGGGTAAAGGGAAATCAATGGTTGATTCTCTAAGATTTTTTAAAATGTAATTCCCTGGCTAGAAAGACCTTGACACATTTATTGGTAGAAGAAAGTAAGGTTACAAAATCCAAAATGAGGGAATTTTATCACAACATTTTTCAAAAAAAAAAACTCTAGAGGAATGGAATCTGACTAGGTGATGTTAGTGTTGAATCCTTTGTTGGAAATACCATCCACCACTGAATTCGGCTCTCAGAAAGAATGGGTGATGATATGTTTGAGACCCGATAGTGAAACCAAGAAGTCCATCTATTTAGTTGTGAGGGGACATGAATAATGAGTGATGAAATTTTAGACTGATTTCACAATTTTGGTAGAGTCAATTTCTAGATAGATGTTGGTCTATCCTTTTTGTCTTGTAAAAGAGACTGTAGAGATGCCACTAATAATTTCATCTTCCAAAGAGGATGCAATTACACAAGTTCCATAAAAAAATCCAATAATCTATTTGTTATGGTCTCTGTAGGCAAATTCACAATCCGAAGAATCTGAGTTTCCTTTTGAGGCACTATCAACATTGACATTAATCCATCTTGGAAGTGGAGCTTTCCAAAAGACATCAAATGTACCTATAGGTTATATATAGTTTCTAGAAACTCCTAGTTTTTGTAAAATAGTAAACTCCTGAATGGAATTGTGGCATGAATCATGCCAAATTGAACATACCTCCTAGATATTAGTGTGTATTATCACCTACTCTGCATGGATGTTGGAAATTACACTATTATGAATGAAATAATTGCTCATACCAGAAAATTGTGTTTCATGATGATGATTGTTAACATGAATCTAGATTGTGCTGATAGGGATAATGTTTTAATATTATTTTCGGTGTCTTTTATTCCTGTTATAGTTGATAAGGTCAAGGATACGTAAAGATCTAACCCTGATTGTCTAACCAAAAGGTCACAACACAATGGTTGGGAGACTATTTATGGATGGAAAAAATATAGGAACTTGGTGTTGAATTTTTGAGATGGGATAGTATTTATTCCATCCCATGCGGAAAAATCCTTACTGCTTATCACTATTCAAAATGGGTAATTCATTCCGGAATTTAAATGCTATACGGAGACACTGAGAAATTTTTTTTGATGGTCGGGTATGAAACAATGAGTGGTTGAATATGTTTCCAAATGTATCATCTGTCAGCAAATCAAGGCTGAACATCAATGAACAAATAGTATGTTGGAATCCTTACCTATCCTAGTATGGAAATGGGTGAAAATTGCTGTGTACATTATCACGAGTTTATCAAGAATGAAATGGAAGGATGATATCATCTGGGTGATTATGGACTAACTCATAAAGTAAACCCACTTCATTATGATCTGTGAATCTAATAAGATATACAACCTAGAAAAAAAATTACATTTTGGAAGTGGTAAAGATACATGGTGTTCTAGTTTTTATCATATTGACTAAATCCTGAGGTTTACCTCTCGGTTTTGGATATCTTTACAACAAGACCTTGGAACCTAATTAACCATGATCATGCTATCAAATGTAAGGGTAGTCAAAATGTATAATCCAAACATTGAAAGTCATTCTAAGATATTTTATTATATATTTAGGTGTATCATGAGAGGATCATTTATCTTTAGTTGTGTTATCATATAATAGTTATTGGGACAAGATTCAAATGGATTGATTTGAACCATTGTATGGCCTTCCTTATTGACTTCCACTTTGTTGGGTAGAGATAAGAGTGACATACTGATTAAACCCAACCTGGTACTTGAGATGATGAAAAAGATTCAGATGATAAGGAAAAGAATATAAATAACCTAGAGTTATTAAAAATATTATGTAGATCAACATCGTCGGCCTCTATCATTTTTTGTGGGGGCCATGTTTTCTTGATGGTCTCCCCAAGGATGGGGCATCACCATTTGGACAAATGGGAAAAGTTGTCACCTTGATATGTTAGATATTTTGAGACTTAGAAGTATTAGTGATGTAACTTATCAATTGGATTTTCCACCAAGGTTAAAATTGGTTAATAATGTGTTTCATGTATCTTAATTGAAGAAGTATCTACCTGGCCTTGACCAAGTGATTCGATGGGATCATGTTGATCATGATCCAAATGATACATTAATCTGTGCACCGATATGTATTCTAGATAGAAAAGAGAATATATTTTGTGGGAAATGTATTCTTTTGATGTAGTTTATATGGAAACATGGTCAAGTTTAGGAGGAGACATGGGAACACGAGGTCTTCATGTTGGAGAAATGTCCATAGATCTTTTAAAACATTATCAATCTCCAAATTTCTAAGGATGGAAAAGACAATGGTGGGGATAATGTTACACCCCCCTGTTTGAGGTATGTACTACTCTTTTAGTGTTTTTTATCTTTAGTTTTATTCATCTTGGTCTTAATATTTTTATGTGTGACTTTGGAAAGTTTTTTGAGTTTAGAAGGTGCACTATTGGTGCACGATTGGGGGGAACTATGTAAATTCAAAATGTAACCTTACAGTGGGATGAGGAAGTCCATGTGGAGTAACATAGTTAGTATAAACCATGTGGATTCCCTTAGGAACCTTGTTTCATGGGATATAGGTGTTTCACATGGTTGATGAATGTTTTTTCAAAGCATTTGGTCAAATCATGCATGTTTGGAGTGTTGAGATAGTGGTGTCCGTATGGTTTGGTATACCATGTGATGAAATAAACTAAATAAAAAAAATTATTTTTAAGATGAAAAGTCCACTAAAACCCTAATTCTTTATTTCTTTTATCATGCTCTATAACCATAGGACTCCTCTAGGTGTTCTTGGAAATTCTCTTCAATTCGGATCTCGATTACAATGGATCTTTTTGTGTTAGATCTAGATAATCAAGGTATATGTCTGTTTCTCTTTCTCTTTCTAGATTTTTTAGTTTCCTCTCAGTGATAACCCTATATCAAAAAATTTATGCATTTTTCTATGGTTTAAAACATGTTTTGATGTGTTTTTTGGGAATTGTTGAGGGAATGAAGGAGAAAGACCAGATTGACCTTGTTTTTTTTTTCATTTTATCCAATGATGGTTTTCTTTGGGTGGGTTCTCTCCCTCATATTATTCTATAACATGAAGTATTTGGATTATTAAAACCCTTTATTTTTATTTTTTAGAAAATCCCTAGAGTAAATAATTGACGAAATCACTTGTTATATGGTTTTAAAAACATGTTGTAGAAAGACACACATAATGTGTTCACTTAAATGTTTAAAAAAGAAATTGTTTAAAGAAAGTATGTTTTGAAGATATTTTATCATAAATGGGTTGGCATGTGTTCATGATAGTATTATGAGGTGTCTTTTTGGATTGGAACTTTATTGCTTGTTCGATTTTGGGCATGCGGGTGCACAACCAAGTTATAACTTGGTATAGAAGACAATTCCCAACCAAGTGATGACTCAGTACAAAAGATGAGTTACCAGTTATGAGTATTTAGGCTATCATATTTGATGCATTCATAAGTGTGTGAGTATGTAAAATGAGTATGTCAAGAGGAATAGATGAATGTGTTAGTTATAAAAGAATTATTGATTAATGATTTTCTTTTTATGGAAATCCTGTTAAATTTTGTTTTTGATATAAACTATTTTTATATTCCTTCTCTCTACTTTTATATGAAATGATCTGGATAACTATTTTCATACTCTTGAATGTTTATATAAATTGTTTTTTCTGATTATATTCTTAGTAGCATGTGTGGCATTCTTTTGGATGATTATCTTCTGATACTGTATACTGACTTTTACATATGCACTTTAGCGAGTATGCAAATGTTATTTGTCATGACATAGGTAAGGGGGAGATTAATTATTTATCTAATGAAGAATCATGTTGTTTAGAACACGGTTAATGGAAGACAAATCTTGGGAGTTGGCCAAGTCCTAACATTTGGAGTTGTTCCACCTTAGTACGCAACGTCTTTCATGTCTTTAGATTTATTGTTTTCTATTGTGTATTATTTATTGCTAATATGCTGATTTATATTTTTTCATTAGATTTTGTGTTGTTGTGTTTACTGTCATACATTATACAGTACTATGATTTTGTTTTATATTTTTTTATCTTAAATGTTGTGTATGTTAAAGTGAAAATTCCCCTCAATGATCTTATAATATCTTAACATTTATTGTCAGTATTTGGTGTCTTGGGGACATCACATACGATCAATAGTATCTCTACCTCTTCTCAAGACAATGGGTGGGGGTCAGGATGTTATATGACCAATCTGTATACTAAAACTGTATGGACATCTTTTCTAGTCTGTATAAATATAGTAGAGAAAGGTTAGACTTGTTTGTATACGAAATACAGTAGGGACCTTCTAAGTAGAATTAATCAAGTAATTTGTATAAACAATATAATATAAAATGATTAATTTGTCAAAGTCTATTTACACACAATATAAAAGTAAATAAGTGGATATAAAAGAAAATCAAGGAACAAATAAGAAAACTAAAAATCTGAGCCCAAAAAACTCACATTGTTTTATTAAGACAAATTTGCTCCCTTTATGATTCCAAAAGTTGTGAGCAATTTTCTATTAAGATAGGACAAATCACCTTTCATAGATAGTGGAACTTAAAATCTATAAACTCTCTCAAACTCAATGGGTGTATAAAAATCACACTTTTAACTTTGAGAAATTGTGGAAAAATTTCGAAAAAGTTAGGATACTTTGAAGATGAATAAAAACCTTTATCAAAGGGGGGGGGAGATATCCATGATTTATAAGAAAAGGAAAAGATATTTTAAAATAATAATAAGTATACTATTTTTGAAAAACCCTTTATTGATTAAAATAGTTCCTAAAAGGGGGGGGGGGGGATACAATTTAAATCATATACTAATTTGATAGGAAGTACTCAGCGAGACCCAGACCCGAGACCTCGCTGAGACCCCTAAATATTGATACCTCTGAAAATGATTGGAAATTAAAACAACTGTCCAACCCCACTTATATTATTTTCTAATTATTTACAATAGTGGAACCTAAGATCCCTCTGATACATCCCTCTATGAATGAGTGATACTTTCACACGAATAGAAGAAATAATAAAATATTTCAAATCTAAAGAACACTCATAATCCTCTTTGTACCCCCACCATAAAACTGAGGGATAAAGTAAGGTCAAACTAAAATTTCCCTCTAACAGCTTAAGAAAATTTTGAGGTATTCTCACAGAATTAGATTTAGATATTAAAGTGGGAGGAAAACCATTGACTAAGACCCAAAACGGGTAGAGAAATAAATCTTCTCCACTATCAAGTTATCATCACATTCTCTAAGATCCAGGTGTCTCCCAAAAACCAACAAGGGACCTAAAGAAAGGATCCATCATTTTACACTCCTTGATAAACTGATAAAAATAGATATTACCTCATGCATAAAAAATTTGACAACTAATATCAAGATTCCAAACTCATTGTAAAGTAGCCTGTATGGTGGAAGCATTGAGAATATGATCTGAGATGAATTTTCCCAGCAGTTTGTACCACTACAAGCAACAATCCATTTCTCCATTCAATTCAAGTAGCAATGTTTCATCCTCATATGATATCCTTGAGGTCATTAATAAATTTCCCTTCATCATCACCAAAATTTCATGTGGAGTGAAATGATCCTAACACTATGTTTGGTCATCTATTAATAAAAAAAAGAAATGATTTCATAATTCATAAAGTAAAATAAGAGAAAAGAAAATATTTTGATTTATCATTATTTTGTTTGGATGTAGAATTTAGTTAAAGAAAAAAAATAATTATCATTTATATCTATCTGATTTGGTGACAATTTTTAAATTAAAATTAAAGAAATTGTTTGGGTGCAAATTATACAAATAAAATTTCTTAAAAAATAATACATTCACACAATATTAAATGGAATACTTTCCCAAGATAAAAAATCACCATAGATAAGATCCCCATGGATAGCACACCAACCACCATGTCTGCCCAATATCAATAATTTATGTTAAATGAAAAAATAACCCCTTTAAAAAAATGTGTGTTTATTACCTTTTTTATAACAAATTAGAAAACAATAATTTTTATTTTAATTAATCATTATCTTTAATATCACCAAAATTTGGTAAACATTAAACTACGAGAATCTGTAAATAAAAAATTTAAAATTTTAAAAAATTAATTAAACAAATATATTAACCAATGAATTTCATAAAAATTAAAATATAATATTTATTTTGTTTTTTGACAATTGATTTATCTAAAACATTATTGATAATTAAAAAAATAATAGAGTTCAAACAGTTGAAAATTAATAACTGAAATTTCATACAAAAAAATATCTATCTCCCTTAAAGTGTATTTAATTTTATTTACTATTATTTATAAAATTATCTTTATAATATTAATAATATATATTTAATAAAATATAATAATTCTTTTATAAATTTCTTATAATAATATAAATGGAAAGTCATATTAAACAAATTATATTAATAATAATATTCAATTAAACAGTTCATTAATATTATTTATAATCTCACTTATTTATATAAATCATAAATTTTGTAATATAGCCTAATGAAAAATCTGTGATAAACCTGCAACACAAATATGAAATATAATTAATAATAATTAATAAAAACACGATCTTGTGAAATTTTAAATAATATATAAATTAATATGACTTGAATATTAAGAAATAATTACAATTTGACCAATGTAATGCATTGTTTTTATTATACTTATTTCGATTTGTATGACTATTTGTATGTGCATTAGATAAATCTATAAAAAAATAATGTATTCATAATTTAAATATTAATCGTGTACTATAAAAAACTATGTTTCAAATATAAATCATTAATCTAGAAAAAACAATTGTAAATCAATATATCATGGAAAAACAAAATACAATAATCATAAAAAATTAATTACTTACAATAATAATGCATAAGGCACATGCTGGAGATGAGTGACGATGAAGCAGCCTAGTTTAAAATAGGATGTTGAAAAATAATAGTTGGGTGGTGGAAAGAATTAGTTTTTGGGTATGATGGATGTGTAGTATCATCTCATTTTGATTAAAATCAAGAAGTGGAACATCAACATAGGTTGAAGGAATACCGGTAGAGGACCACTGATCTAACGACCCACACTTTACATACATTGTTAATACTTCAAAATTGAAGCACACTTATTACAACATATGACAAAACCACAAAGGACCGTATAGGTATAGTGTCTTTCGAAACTGGGAAACATAAACAACTGGTTCATAAATCTTCTACAGTGTCTCCCATTTATTTCATCATATCTAGGGTCCCTTTTAGCATATTCTACTTAATATCCATCTTCCTGACCTGGGGAAAAGAAAACATAAAAGGGTGAGCTCAAATGCTCAGCAAGGGCAAATAAAGGAAATAAAAATCATATCATATCTTTTTGAAAATCAAAACCTGCAAAAGAGATCATAATATCTTAACATGGAATAAATCATAGAAGTGAAAATGAGATCCCCATAATCATAACATAAAACTTGAATCTTTGTGGCATGCACACATAATCATGGAAAATCATTTCTTGTTAGTCATGACTCATTGCCAAGACTATCTTAGTGGACAAAGTCCCTTTCTGAACCGAGTTCACTCCTCGTTTCAGTCCTGTATCACTGAACCGAAATAACCTTCCGTTCCAGCCATGTCTATCTCATGAGATATAAAATCTTTACCCAATGCATTGGAGGGAGATATAGGTCCCACCCATCTTATAATGAATCCTTTCTTATGTGTGCCACATAATCATAAAACATACATCATCGCATAACACATGAAACAAAAATGGGATTCTTGAAACATCATAAATCAATTAATATAAGATAAAGGAATTCATAAACATAATTCCATCACAACATAGTCAAACAAATGTAAAAATATGGATAGAAACAGAACCCTTTATTATCTTAGATGGAAAATAATTTTGATAAAACACTTGAATTGAATTCTTGAGGAAAATATCCTTTCTTCTTCAAAAACATTTTTCCTTTCATAACATGTCATACAACTTTAAAATAAAAGAAGCTGATTAAAAATAAACTTGAAAACTTGTAAAGGAAGCTTCTTTGAAGTAATGTTTTAAAAATCCATTCATGCCGTATAAGTTAAAAAAAAAACATTCTTCGTACTTTTGTCGGAAAAGTCAAAAAGTACCTCGTACGGAAAAACGACAAAAGATTCCTTTCATATTCTTTACTAAAAACTCTCCTAAGGGTAAAATTGGATTTAAACTATTGCAAGTGGATGGAAACAATATTACATATTGAGGGAACATGGATGTGGATGATAAAATACACCCCAGTAAATACGTACGAATAAACAATCTCGGATAAAAATGAGATTGTGATATTTCCCTTACCTTAGGTCCGATTTGCTTTGTTCGTGTCCGAAGATCCTGTATAATGGTTTAAATAATGTTATTGACTTATTCCAGAATCATACATATTGATATGATATCATATATGGTCATATTATTAGCTTCTTGTTAGTAATATTTCATTGTTACTTGTTACTCGGGTCTTTATAACTTTTTGTTCTTATGCGTGTTTTGTCGAATAAATTCTTATTCTTATCTTTAGGTTATAGATAATTCATTTCCAGAATGGTATTAGTGTAGTATATACCATATTCATTCATTCAATTCATTTATATAATCATTATGAAATGAAGATCATGTAGAACGAGTCGCATCACATCGTGGAGACGGTATTCCGTACGTACGCACGAGTGATGATATCGTTCCTATGATCGAGGAATTGTATTGGAGTATATATATATATTATTTCAGTATCAATATTACTTAATAATAATCATATATAGTTACTCATTACACCATTATACCCATCCTTGTAAGGTGATGGTGGAAAATAGATTACACCACGGCGTGGAGACGGTATTCCGTACGTACGCACGCGTGGTGATTTCATTTTTCCGTAGGATGGATAGAAGGTGAATTAGGGTTGTTTCATATTTATAATAACATATCAGTATGTAAGTAATACTGATGTTATTACTTTATCATGAAACAACTAAAGAAGAAGAAGTTGAAGAAGAAAGAAATTGAAAAGGTCGGTAATGGATATTACCTCTTCTTTGGAACGCCTCTTTGAATCCTCTACTTAGGGAACTAAGATGGGTCTTTGGAGAAGACCAGGACCTCTAGGATTATTCTAGGGAAGTGGAGAGGAGAAAATGGCAGGGGTTGGCCGAGCTTGAGTGCTCAATTTGGTGTGAGGAGGAGGGGGAGGAGGTGCCCTTTTATAAGGGAGGAGAGGGGCACCTTAGGAATATCTCAAAATATTATTTTATATTAAAGTCAAAATCGGTTTATAATGGTTCCAAAGGGTCTTATTTCGAAGCTAAGGTGGGGAAGGGTCGAAATCCTCTCATCCAATAGAATTTAGACAAGTTTAGGTTCCTATTTTAACCTTATCATTTAGATTTAACATTAAGTTAAATAATTTAACTTTTACCATGTCTTTTTGTTTTCTTTCACTATATGGTTAATACACTTACTATAACATGCCAAAAGAACCCCAAATTGTTTATTATTAATATATATATCCTTATCTAAGTCATTTGGCCGAACCATAGATTTTTAGGAATAAAATAACAATTAATAATATAATATTTGATTTAAAAACTATTTTGTGTCAATTTTGACACTATTTGATATATGATTTTTGTGAAAGTCATAACAGAATTATATGTTCGAACCAAGTTGATTAAATCAACAATAATATATCATAGTAACCTAGAAAATTAATGTAATTCATAAAAAGTCTCAAATTACATTTATTTTGGTATTTATATTATCAATTTTGTCAATATTTCATTAATAAGATAATTACTGCATCATCTTTGTGTCATAAATAAATTACATTATTTGATGTCTAAAAATTACAAATAAAATACCATCATGTAGGAAATCTTTTTAGCTTTCTAATTAATATTTACAATCGAATTTATCTTATGTATAACCCTATATTAAAAATGATTTACTTATTAAACTTTGATTTTAACTATTTTAAGCCTTCTTTAAATAAATTAATAATAAATGTCCTAATCTAATCCAAGTGGGCCTAAATGGTCATATTTTATTCCTAAGTTTGTTTTTGGTCGAATTACACTTGTCCAATAGAATTAGGACATGTGTTAGGGTAATATTAATATCATATTTACCCTTAGTTACCCTATTTACTATTAACCGCGGTAAAAAAGTAAAAAGTTACTATTCACCAAAAAATTATTTTTATCTCATTGAACCACATTTTAGTCCTTGATATTAACCGTGTCTCTCGGATTTTCGAAATTCCATTCACAGAAGCGGCAAAATTCAGTTTTTTAACCTACCACTTAGTGGTTTCACTATTCATCAAAAATTGAAAGTTTTCAGAAAAATATCAAAATTTCACCCTAGGCTAATTTCGATATTCTGAGTCCAAAAATGAAGTCCATTTTGAAAAATAAAATTTATAAAATTTCAAAAAGTGGTTATTACTATTCATAACGGCTAGTTTTAATAGCATATTGTTGTTTAGTGAAACTCGGTATTGCGTACGACGCAAGCTATCGAGGAAGGTCGCGATTGCGTGTAAAGCAAGTCAAGCAAGTGTTGTGTAGAAAAAGATTCCTTTGATAATTTATAACATAAAAGTCTCGGGTGTTACAACTGAAATAGCGGGGAATAATTCCGTAGGTTGAAGGGGAATGAAACGACAATATGAGGTAGTGATAGTCCTGAATCTGGAGTTTATATATAAAAAATGGGATAATATGAGGCATTTAAAATATATCTCAGTTGGGTGCATGATTACTCTCCCAACCATCATGATTTTGGGGTGATTCTAAATTGGGGGTCGGAGAGAAATGATTTCCCCCTGTTTCTCTACATCCCATTTCCCTCTCTCACTCTGACCTCACCAAATGATGGAAATCACCTACAATCAGCCCAAAGTATTTCTTTTCCTCCAAAATATTCACTACCAAATGAGATGTAATAGAAACCCTAACCAGAAAGGGTAAAGATCCTTGCAAACAAAATCCCAATTCCCTAAATTTGAAAACCATGCGGTGTGCCAAGGAGAAAAAACTATAAGTTCGCATGATAGTGGAGAAAGAGAAAACACTCCTGAAACATCTTTTCACCATGTTTTTTAATATTCTCAAATCTGGTTTCAAACTCTCAGAATATTTAACTTATCATTGAAAAATATAAGCTTTTTAGATCATTAAATAAGGAAAAAATATATATTTATTGGTAGTTTTATATTATAAAATCATATTATTATGTTTTTTTAAATATAAATCTCAACCCCAATAAAATTAATACACTTCACATTATACACCTCTCTCTTTTCAATATAAATCTCAATACATCATACAATTAATTCCCCTACTAGAATATCCCTCCCCTCACCTAATAAAGAAGTTGATTATGGGTCTCAGATGTGCCTTATAAAGAATAGGGTGAAACTATCATCCCCTATGTTGTCTGTAAATAACAAACAAGGTAAAAAAATTAGTGTGAAATTATGATGTTTAAGAACAATCATTAGGGGTAAAACCTCTGAATTTATAGAATAAGGCCTTGAAGAACATAAAGTTCAGTAATTTAAAATAAATGATAAAGAGAAATATATAGATTAAAGGGAATAATTGGTCTAAAAAACAACTATGAATATTTGGATTTGGTGAAATAAATAAAAAATAAAATTAAACAAGAGTTCGAACTAACCTTCATATATAAAACATGCTTTTTATAAAATGTTCTAAAACAAATTTTTTAAATAATTACCATAATATTCAAATGGATACTAGATTGGGAAACAAAAAAATACCAAAGAAAGTAAATTAAAATAAACATACTTCATCCCTTAATATCCACTAGACCTCAATTGTCTTGATGTTGAAGTATCTCCTAAAATACCTTTGAATCTCTATTACAATAACATCTCTATGTGTGCCCTGATGCACATGAAATATGTAAGTATAAATTACTCAGAAAGAATTATAAACTTGACTTTGAACCTCTATCATGGTGTAGTCATAGATGCATGTGTTTTTATTGTGGTGACATGATAAATATGAAAAAATAACTAAATATAAAAAATCATGCCAGTTGAACTGTATTATATAAATCATGTAATATAATAACTCAAGAATTTGATATTCACAAGCATTGTTAAGACATTGTATGCTCACCCAATCACCAAGAGACTTGACCTTACCTGATTTGATTAATATTTGAGATGATAATATGCTTCATAATTTTTGTTATAGGTAATCTTATTCTCATATAAAATATTAATGTCTCCCCAACCACAACCGAACACCCTGTATAAAATATTGAATCAATGTTTAACACCTTGTATAAAATATTGATTTCATGTCATACACACTGTTAAAAATATTAATATCATGTTGAATACCCCATAAAAAATATCAATACCACATTGGACACATTATATAAAATATCAATGTTTCACTAGACACCCCAAACACTCATCTCACTATGTCAACACTCGACTCCATTGAATCTATCATGGGTCATTTCCCCCAAATTTATCACAATCCGACGTCACTTCTAAATAATAAATAAATAAAAAAATTTAACAAGGAATAAAGGCATGAACAACCAAATATGGTCCAACCAAAATTAACAAAAACATTTCAATCTCAATAAATAAAACCAAAGGGGAATCAAATATGACCTAATCAAAAAAAGAAATAAAAAAAGACCCAACCATTTAAATAACACATCAAAAATCATCTATCAAATCATGAACCCAATTACACCTTGGAAAGTCTCTCCAATATATCAATACCCTCATATTATTGATAATTGTTTTTAATAATTTAATCATATTCACATCACATGTTCTCCCACCATTAATATGAAATCAATATAGTGAAAACATCCATAAAATAATATAAACACATCATCAATCCTTTTAAATAACCAAGCATAAATCATAAAATATCTAATTTAATTAATCATAAGGAAATAAATGTATGATCATAAAAAATAAAACCTCCATGACTAGTACCCCTGAATATTTCATAATTAAATCACAAAATTATATTTCATATTATATCACATTAGTAATATGTTATTTTTCCTAATGAATAATCACCTCATGTTTGCTTTATGTCAGATGTGCACTAAAACAACCAACACTATGTCCTGGTGGTTCATGTGATGTCATGGTTAGAAACAATTCTTGGTTTTGATGTGTATGTGATGCATGTGCAGTACCATGACCCTCCCACATCATTTAATTGGTTACTAACCAATGATTTGGTTTGTCTATGGATGACACACTTTATTCATTTAAGTGTTCAATGAATGAACATCAACAGGATGAAATGGATGGATTCCATGTGATGTAACCCAATAAGTTATGATATGGATTATTCTCTTCATGAAATGAAGAGTATAACGACTCGAATGGTTATAAATAAAATTTTCCCTTTTGATTTAATTAAATGTTTTTTATGTAATATGGTTATAGAAAAAACATACAGTCCTTTGGTTTTATTATATCCTATCAGATTTAAATGAGCATTAAAAATCTTTACTTTTGATAAAATAGTCATTGAATATTGATCACATGATTATTTTAAATATGGATTTTTAACAAATCCAATCAACACAGACAAAGGAAGTGATGGCCTCAACCAGTAAGACCATACCCTATAAATCCCATTTATCATAGCTTCCAAGGGATATAGAATCACTAGTATTTTCCCTTTACCAAACCCAAAATGAGATCCAAAAACTTAATCATGATTTAAACCATCTATGGAAGAAGTTCAAGCTCATCAAGATCACAACCAAAACCATGTACATCGAACCACCGCATGAAAGTCTCAACATCACAGACCCTACTCTTAAGAAATTTTATTGTTTATTAAAGGGATATGTTTCAACACCATAGCTATAAAAGTATGTACTTTATTTTTTATAGAATATGAATATATTTCATCCTATTATGGTTACTTTATAAATTATTTTTATTTTGATACAATAAATTAAAAATAGTATTTTGGGTAAAATTAAAATTCAATTTAGAAATTTATTTTGATGAATTAATGTATTTTTGAAATAAATTATATTTTAATAATATATTATTATTAAATAATTTTTTTAAAATATATATGATCATATAATTTTATGAATTCCAATATAATTTTTATAAGGGTTCAAAAACTGTTATTTTCAAAAAACTCAACATTTCTCAATAAATGTAAATTCTTATTTTAGAAGTAAAAATAAAAACAATTAAGAAATTATTTAGATAAAATGAATATTATTTTTGGAATCATAATGTTGAAATTATCCAATGGTTAATTTTTCATAATTTTCTGAGACAATTATATTTTTGAGTAAAAATTAAATACCGTATCAGTATACGTTGTGTATTAAGACATAATAATGAACCAAAAGTGATGCAATAAATACTATAAATGGTATCAAATACCATATATATTCCTTCCATTTAAAATAATGTGATTTTATGTTTACTTGGTTAATTTTTTAAATCCTTTATAAGTCGTCCAAAACCATTAATATATTTTAAGGTTTTAAAATCATTTCTTTAAGAGTATGACTCAATTCCACATAAAAAGTGTATTATTTTATTAATTTCAACCATTTTAACTATAAAATAGTGAATACCAATCCCATTTGGTAGAAACCATGGGAAAAACCATGGGAAAGTTTTTGGTTTTGGTTATTTTATAATATAGAGTTTAAAACCTTAGTTTAAGAAATGATAAAGAATTACACACTTATTTCCTATATAAACCAACACAATATCCCATTTATCTTCACTAAAAAACCTTAGATAACATCCTTACTCTTACATACCCTCTCTATAGTCCTCCCAAGGTTCGACCAAGCTCTCAAGAAGCTCCTCCCAAGCATTTGGAGTCACACACTCAAGTAAGGGATCCTCATATTCTCTTCTTTATTCAAGTTTATTTACTATTTTATGCCTTATGTTTCCAATTACTAATGTTATGATATGTATTTCCATATCCTTATTACTTCCAATTTTATTTAAAAATTATGAGATACCCCATTATCTTTCATCAACCAATTTTATTAATTTTTATGTGATGTCGTTATGCTGCTGAAATTCTACCATGATTTTCCATGCCAAAACAATTTTGTAGTGAATACCATACCCATTTCCTATCAAGGGTGTTCACCTTTCTAAAAATATACTTATTTTAATCAGTAATTACTTTTACTTATTCCAAAATTCATGATCATGGAGTATAATATTATGTTGAATGAATCCATGCTTTATGATCTATGTGGAACACTTAAAAATGAAAATGAAATGAATGTGACGGGTGCGTCGGAAATTATATAGCGCTCCAATGCATTGGGTAATGTTTAGAATCAAGATATATCATGTTGTGAAAGAGAGTGAACCTTATTCTTTTATGGGACTTTTTTCATAATGATGTATTGGTAGTTAGCCTTGACCCAGGTTTATGATGTAGTGTTTTAAGATATTGCCACATTTTCTATGTTATCATGCTATATCCTATCTTATTGTCCATTTTATGATTACCACCCCTATTATGCTCCATTGATATACCTATTGTATAACATGTATTACCTAATTATATGATTATTCCTTTACTGGGATTTATATCTCACTCCTTTCTTATGTATGTCCCCATGTTATCCCATATAGTTTTATGTGTGAGAATGGTAAGGAAGTTTTCAATAAAGGCGATCTTTTTCCTATTTTAAATTTGTTATTTAATGTAACCAATTCCCAAAGAAACTAGACTTATTGATCTTTCAGGATGTATTAAGTGTAATTTTATGCAATTAATCCTGAACTAATGTGTAAAAAAGATATGGGTTGTTATATTTGGTGTTAAAGTAAAAGTTTTATTATTTTTAGGGTAAAGATTATAAAACTCTAGTGAAAGCCTTATGGATAAGATTATGTATATGAAAACATCCCTAAATTTTGGTAAGTATAGAGTAAGTGTGTAGAGACCCCAAACTTGATGTACATGGACATTACATTACTTTTACAGAATACCTAATACATAACAAAAACAAAAACCAAAGGACTGTAATTGATTAGCATCTTTGGAAACTCAGAATATAATCTTCTAATCTTGGTGCAAGATCATCAACATCTCCCATAATGATATTCCCTTTATTTCTTACCAAAAACCTTTCTTTATATCCTGGGGAAAAGAAAACATATAAGGGTTATCTCAAATTCTCAGTAAGGGTAAGCATGGATAAAATAAAAAAACCATATATATTTGAACTTAAAAACATGAACATAATATTTAAACATCAAAATCTTGAGCAATAACATAAAACATGGCATTACTTAAGGCATAGATCATAAAGAAACATTAATCAAGATAAAATAGAATGGGAATAAAATATGGAATTGTGGAAACCATTAAGCACATGTTATTATTTCCATAGTATCCAAGGCATTGCTTCCAAGACCATCTTAGTGGACAAAGTCCCTTTCTGAATCGAGTTCAATCCTCGTTCCAGTCCTGTATCACTAAACCAGATTAACTTGCCGTTCCAGCCATGTCTATCTCATGAGATATAAATTTTTACCCAATTCATTGGAGGGAGATATAGGTCCCACCCATCTCATAATGAAATCATTCTTTCATGTGCCACAAAATAAACATATATCATTCATAATAACCCAACGAATAAAGTGGGTTTCATAAACATCATCCCATCATAACATAATCCATATAAAATAAATGGACATCATTTCATCATAAGAAAAATCAAACCATGTAAATAATAGAGACATTATACTTGAAAAATAAACATACTAAGTCATGTCATCTTAGATGGAAAATAGTTTTGATAAAACACTTGAAATGAATTCTTGAGGAAAATATCCTTTCTTCTTCAAAATCATTTTCTTTTCTCAAAATTCCATGAAATTTTAAAATAAAAGGATTTTTTTGAAAATAATAATGAAATTTTGTAGAGGAAGTTTCATGAAAATTAGGTGTTATGAAACCGTAAAAATCCATTCATTTCTTATAAGTTAAAAAAACTTTCTCCTCGTACTTTTTTTGGAAAATTCAAAAAAGTACCACGTATGGTAAACAAAAGAAAGATTCCTTCCATAACATGTGGTAAAAGTCAAAAATGGATAAAAAGGAAATTAAACATACATGAAAACATTTTTTAGAAAATATGGACATGGATGATAACAATAAACCTTGTAAATACTTACAAATAACAATCTCGGATAAGAATGAGATTAGAATAGTTATCCCTTACCTTAGGTCTGATATGCTTTGTACGTATCCAAACCTCCTCTTCTTTGACACACATCTTTTAAGCTTCTTCTTAGGGAACTAGAGTTGGTCTTTTGAGAAGACCAAAACCTCTATGATATAAATATAGAGGTTTATAAGAGGAATTGTTAGGGTTTGGCCGAGCTTCAAGGCTCAAAAGGGTGTGAAGAGAAGAGGGATGGGGTGCCCTTTTTATAAGGGAGGAGAGGGGCACCTTTGGAAAAACTTAAAATATTATTTTATAATAAAGTCATATTCGGTTTATAATAGCTCCAAATTGATTTATTTCGAAAACAAAGTGGGGATGTGTTGAAATACTCTCAAACAATAGGTTTTAGACAAGTTTAGGTTACTATTTTAACCTTATCATTTAAATTTATCTCTAAGTTAAATAATTTATCTTTTACCGTGTCTTCTTGTTTTCTTACAATATATGGTTAATAAAATTAATATAACAAGCCAAAAAAACCCCAAATGGTTAATTATTAATATATATAACCTTATATAAGTCATTTGGATGAACCTTAGATTTTTAGGAATAAAATAACAATTAATAATATAATATTTGTTTTAAAAACTAGTTTATGTCAATTTTGACACTATTTGGTAATTGATTTTTGTGAATATCATAACAGCATGATTATTTCTAAAAAAGTTAATTAAATAAATACTAACTTGTCATATTAACATAAAAAATTAGTGTAATTTATAAAAAGTCTCAAATTACATTTATTTGGGTATTTATAACATCAATTATGTTAATAATTCATTAATAAGGTAATTACTGCATCATCATTGTGTCATAAATAAATTAAATTTTTTAATGTCTAAAAATTATAAATAAAATACCATTATTTAGTAAATCTTTTTATCTTCTAATTAATATTTATAGTCAAATTTATCTTATGTATAACCCTATATTAAAAATGTTTTAGTCATTTAACATTGATTTTAGCTATTTTAACTCTTCTTTAAATAAAATAATAATAAGTATCCTAATATTTTATTCCTAAGGTTGTTTTTGGTCGAATTACAATTATCCAATAGAATTAGGGCAATTGTTAGAGTAATAATAATATCATTTTTACCCTTAATTACCTATTTACTTTTAACCGTGGTAAATAAAAGTAAAAAGTTACTATTCAAAAAAAATTATTTTTATATTATTGAACCACATTTTAATCCTTAATATTAACTGTATCTCTCAGATTTTTGAAATTACAGTCACTGAAGTTGTAAAATTATGTTTTATGTAAATTTTCAAATTCAACTAGGAGGTGGGTAAAAGACGATGAAAAGTTCAATAAAATTTTTATATATCTAAAATTATTATAAAATGAATCCAATGAATTACATTGAACTTATATAGGTATTATGTATCAATTTTGACATAAAATAAATTTAAATAAAATAAATAATTATTGAAATAAAAAGTCGGTTTTTATATAGTAACCTAGTGTTTTCACTATTCATCAAAAATTGAAAGTTTTCAGAAAAATACCAAAAATTCACCCTAGGCTAATTTCGATATTCCGAATCCAAAAATGAAGTCCATTTTTAAAGATAAAATTTATAAAATTTAAAAAAGTAGGTATTACTATTCATAATGGCTAGTTTATATAATATTTTAATAACATATCGCTGTTTAGTGAAACTCGGCATTGCATACAACACACGCTATCGTGGAAGGTCGCGATTGCGTGTAAAGAAAGCCAAGTCAGGGTTGCGTGTAGTGAAAGATTCCTTTGTTTTTGTGTATAATAGAATCCAACCATATTTCATTTATACATTGAATATATATATATATATATACACTCAATGTTGCGTAGAATAATTTCCACAAAACGAACTTGAAATTGTGTGTAACACGAGCCAAGAATAGTGTTGCGTGTACTGCAAGCTAATATAGTGTTGCGTATAGTACAAGCTAATCTTTGTGTAGTGTATAATAGAAGACATCAAAGAAATTAAAAATAATATATCTCAAAAAATCTCGGGGTGTTACATTCTACCCCCCTTAAAATGAATTTCACCCTCGAAATTCATCAGGGTTATAAATGTTTTACTACTTGAAAGTTTCTTTCATAGAAACCCACATCGTAAATAGTAATAACAAAACTTCATTTTAAAAAAGGAAGTTAGAATCATAAAAGTCACCCAAAGTAACTCATCACTAGGTTTCCACATAGGACAACATAGGTGAAAATATGGATATGGAAGAGAAATATAACCATCAACTTCTGATGAAGAGTGGTAGAGAAAATTGCTATGAAAAATCCAACAATCACAAAGCCATAAATTTGTGATGATCTAAGGTACCATCTGATTCATCGGATATATGGGCACTAGGAAAACATTTTTGGTTTTCAAGATCATTTCCCTAAAGTTGAGGAATTTGAATTAGAAGAAATACTTACTTTATTTTGGTATAATCTCACCGTTGTTTGTGACTTGAACAATTTCCACTTCATCTCTTAAAGAAATGAAGTTGAATCTTTCATTCGTGAAGTATTAGCAGATCATGCGATAGAATGATAGGTCATTCCATCTATCTCAGACATAAGGTTAGCAAAAGTTATCAAATATACATAAGTCCATCTATGGTGAGGTTAATCGTATATGATTCAAAAAATGGACTTATACTTTATCTATAATACCGCTTAATAAAATAAAACTAGTTTCTACTAACCAGGGACTTCATGTAGGCTAGTGGTATGCGATAAAGGCCTGTCGCACTTCGGTTATGGGTTCGATTCCCGCATCCTTGTCCAACGCGACTAGTTGTCGCCTGTCTTATGGGTTGTCCTTTTTCTAAAACTATACTATTATAACATTCCATAAATAATATTGAAAAACAAGTTCTATCCATAAATAATACTCTCCGATTTCCAACATAATCCATTACAATCTTTAGGCTTATCCAAAATACATCTATCGAATCTCATAGTATAAATAAAATGATTACTTGAAAGGTCACATAACAAGAACGTGAATACCATCATTTATCCCCCATATATCATAAGTTATATCTTGTTGGTCACATTCCAAACATGTGAATACCTTAACCATGTTTTCTTTTGAAACATGAATTACCATATAACCTTAGTGAAAACATGAATTCTGTCAAAATTTAACTCTTTCCACTTACCAAAATCCAAAAATTTCTATATATTCAAACCATGATATCACTTTGTCCTTATATCAGTCATGAGCTCATGAATACTATCAAACATTTCATTTTCTCCTTATCCCTTCATTATGTGCATATCATCCTCTATCCAAAAATATTTCAATCACTTTTCATGGTTACCGGTACCATACAATTATTGAAAACCATTACATAGATATTCCAAAATTCCATGATACTATTTTGAAATCCCATTATATAAACACTTAATCATTCCACAACATCATTTTCATTCTCAACATCAAAAATAGTGATCACATGTGAATTCCCTTTGTCCTTTTCCTTAAGAGGTTGCTCACATCGATCATCATTAACCCTTGGATTAGGGCATTGATTAGCATAATTTCCCATTTCCTTTCACTTGAAGCATTGAAGTGTTGGTGGAGCATTCTCTATAGTTTTTTCCCTATTCAAGTCATTAGAAACCTTTTTCCCATTACTTTGGCACTCAGATGCTTGATGACCTTCTTTTGCACACTTGAAACATTTTCTAGTACCATTTAAACAATCTCCACCAAGCTTCTTTCCACACTTTGAGCATAAAGAAACATTCACCTTATTTTCCCCATTGTTCTGAGATTTTTCCTTAAACTTCATCTTTCGTTTCTTGTCAAAACCATGAGATGGATATGTAACACCAAATTCCAGTTCTACCTTGATAGCACAACACACAATTTCTTCAAAGGTACTAAAGTCTATTATAGCTAATTCCCTTCTAAGACTTGGTTTTAAGACACTGAAGAATCGATCAACTTCACTTTCAGGTTGGATGATAAAGACAGATGCATACCTTGCAATCCGTGTAAAATCCACTCCTTATATACCAACAGATTCATCATCCTATTGATTAAGCTCTAAGAAATACTTTTCTATCTTTGTTCTAAGAATATGAGGGAAGTACTTATTGAAAAATATGTTCTTGAACTAATCTCGTTCCATGGATTCAATTTCATCACGGGGCCGCGTATTCTTAATTAGAGTCCACCATTGATCTGATTCACCTTCTAAACACTAAATAGCTAGAATGAATTTTTCATTTTATGAACAATGAAGTATGAAAAATATCTTTTCAATGGTACTGATCCATTGTTCAGCAATAAGTGGATCGGAAGACCCACTGAAAGAAGGTGGATGTTGCCTCATGAAGGACTCAATAGAATATTGTTCCCTTATCTGCTCATTTGGAAGTCCAGATTGATTCATAGCTTGTGTAAGTATAGTAATAATATTTTTCACTCCATCTCCCATAACATTGTTTTGTTCAGGAGGAAAATCATTGCATTTTCCATTACATTGATCAACACGGTTCCTTCAGGTTCCAACCATCGTCTAAAACCCAAAAAGAATAGTGTGAGAGGAAAAAGTCATGCTAGGGAAAACGACATAATAAAGGGGGAGTACCTTCAATATATAACATATTAGGGTTAATTCTAATATTTTTACCATAATTATAGTACTATAACCTATACTTATACTTAATCTTAGGGACATCCCTAGGCGTACCTTAGAAATACCTCTAGGGATCTCAATAAAGTTCTCGAATCCTAGTTTCCAAACATTGACTAAATATTTCCTATGATACCAACTTTAGAGACCCCAAACTTAACTTATATGGACATTACATTAATTTTTAATAATACCTAATACATAACAAAAACAGACACCAAAGGACCGTAATAGTTTAGTGTCTTTGGAAACTCAGAATATAATCTTCTAATCTTGGAGAAAGATCTTTAACATCTCCCATAAAGATCTTCCATTTTTTTTCTTACCTAAAACCTTTGTTTATTTCATGGGGAAAAGAAAAAATATAAAGGGTGAGCTCAAATGCTCAGTAAGGGTAAGCATGGAGAAAATAAAACAAACCATATACATTTGAACTTAAAAACATGAACATAATATTTAAACATCAAAATCTTAAGTAATGACATAAAACATGGTAGTACGTAATGCATAGATCATAAAGAGACATTAATCATGATAAAATAGCATGGGAATAAAACATGAAATTGTGGAAACCATTAAGAACATGTTATTATTCCCATATTATCCAAGGCATTGCTTCCAAGACCATTTTAGTGGACAAAGTCCTTTTCTGAATCGAGCTCACTCCTTGTTCCAATCCTGTATCACTGAACTTTATTAACTTACCGTTCCATCCATGTCTATCTCATGAGATATAAATATTTACCCAATACATTGGAGGGGGATATAGGTCCCACCCATCTCATAAGGAAATCATTCTTTCATGTGCCACAAAATAAACAAACATCATTCATAATAACCCAAACGAATAAAGTGGGTTTCATAAACATCATCCCTTCATAACATAATCCATATAAAAGAAATGGATATCATTTCATCATAAGAAAAATCAAACCATGTATATAATAGAGACATTATACTTGAAACATAAACATACTAAATCATGTCATCTTATATGGAAAATAGTTTTGATAAAACACTTGAAATGAATTCTTAAGGAAAATATCCTTTCTTCTTCAAAATCATTTTCTTTTCTCAAAATGCCATGAAATTTAAAAGAAAAGTATTTTGTTGAAAATAATCATGAAATTTTGTAGAGTAGGATTCATTATAATTAGGTGTTATGAAACCATAAAAATCCATTCATGCTGTATAAGTTAAAAAAACATTCTCCTTGTACTTTTTTTTCGGAAAAGTCAAAAAACTACCACGCATGGTAAACAAAAGAAAGATTCCTTCCATAACATGTGGTAAAAGTCAAAAATGTTTAAAAAGGACTTTAAACATACATGAAAACATTTTTTAGAAAATATGGACATGGATTATAACAATAAACCTAGTAAATACTTACGAATAACAATCTCGGATAAGAACAAGATTGGAATAGTTGTCCCTTACCTTAGATTTGATATGGTTCGTATGTATCCGAACCTCCTCTTCTTCGACACACCTCTTTTAAGCTTCTTCTTAGGGAACTAGAGATGGTCATTTGAGAAGAACTGAACGTCTATGATATAACTATAGAGTTTTTGAAGAGGAATTGGTAGGGGTTGGCCGGGCTTCAAGGCTCAAAAGGGTGTGAAGAGAAGTGGTAAGGGGTGCCCTTTTTATAAGGGAGGAGAGGGGAAACTTTGGAAAAACTTAAAATATTATTTTATAATTAAGTAATATTCGGTTTATAATAGCTTAAAATTGATTTATTTAGAAGATAAAGTGGGGATAGGTCGAAATCCTCTCAACCAATAGGTTTTAGACAAGTTTAGGTTACTATTTTAACCTTATCATTTAGATTTAACTCTAAGTTAAATAATTTAACTTTTACCGTGTCTTCTTGTTTTATTACAATATATGGTTAATAAACTTAATATAACAAGCCAAAAGAACCCCAAGTGGTTCATTATTAATATATATTACCTTATCTAAGTCATTTGGCCGAACCATAGATTTTTGGGAATAAAATAACAATTAATAATATAATATTTGTTTTAAAAACTATTTTATGTCAATTTTGACACTATTTGGTAATTGATTTTTGTGAAAATCATAACAGAATGATTAGTCAGAACAAAGTTAATTAAATCAATACTAACATGTCATATTAACCTAAAAAATTAGTGGAATTTATAAAAAGTCTCAAATTACATTTATTTGGGTATTTATAACATCGATTATGTTAATATTTCATTAATAAGGTAATTACTGCATCATCATTATGTCACAAATAAACTAAAATATTTAATGTCTAAAAATTATAAATAAAATACCATTATGTAGGAAATATTTTTTATTTCTAATAAATATTTATAGTCGAATTTATCTTATGTATAACCCAATATTAAAAATATTTTAGTTATTAAACTTTGATTTTAACTATTTTAACTCTTATTTAAATAAAATAATAATAAGTGTCCTAATATTTTATTCCTAAGGTTTTTTTGGTCGAATTACACTTATCCAATAGAATTAGGACATGTGTTAGAGTAATAATAATATCATTTTTACCCTTAATTATGATATTTACTTTTAACCGTGGTAAATAAAAGTAAAAATTACTCTTCACCAAAAATTATTTTTACCTTATTGAACCACATTTTACTCCTTGATATTAACCGTGTCTCTCGGATTTTCGAAATTCCACTCACAGAAGCAGTAAAATTATGTTTTATGTAAATTTTCAAATTCTTCTAGGAGGTGGGTAAAAGACGGTGAAAAGTTCAATAAAATTTTTATATATCTAAAATTATTATAAAATGACCCCAATGAATTACATTGAACTTATATAGGTATTATGTATCAATTTTGACATAAAATAAATTTAAATAAAATAAATAATTATTAAAAAAAATTCGGTTTTTAAATAGTAACCGAGTGTTTTCACTATTCATCAAAAATTGAAAGTTTTCAGAAAAATACCAAAAATTCACCCTAGGCTAATTTAGATATTCCGAATCCAAAAATGAAGTCCATTTTGAAAGATAAAATTTATAAAATTTCAAAAAGTGGGTATTACTATTCATAATAGCTCGTTTATATAATATTTTAATAACATATCGTTGTTTAGTGAAACTCGATATTGCGTAAAACACACGCTATCGTGGAAGGTCGCGATTGAGTGTAAAGCAAGCCAAGTAAGGGTTGCGTGTAGTGCAAGATTTCTTTATTGTTGTGTATAATAGAATCAAACCATATTTCATTTATACATTGAATATAAATATAAATAAATAAATACATATATATATACTCACTCATTGTTGCGTAGAATAATTTCCACAAAGCGAACATGAAATTGTGTGTAACAAGACCCAAGAATAGTGTTGCGTATACTGAAAGATTTTATGGTGTTGCGTATAGTACAAGCTAATCTTGGTGTAGTGTATAATAGAAGACATCAAGGAAATTAAAAATAATATATCTCAAAAAATCTTGGGGGTGTTACAAAGTGGTTTATCAATAAAATAAATCCCTATATGGATACTATAAGTGGATGTGGTTTCGACATAGATGTATCTAGTGGTAAAAATTGTGACAAGGTGTGTCATGTGTAACTCGATATAACCTGGTATATGACAATGATCCTTATTGTGCACCTTTTTTGACACTCCCAGGGGATATTATTTGGAAAAATAAAAATCTCATTATAAAATATTATTAAGGGAATAAAAAAAATTCCCATAAGAATATATTTTAGGAAATAGATCATGGATAACATAAATTGAATCCTAGAAATTCATAAGTTATGGAAATAAATGTATGTTATAAGTTATCCCTTTAATGTCATTAAATTCCCATTTATGGGTTTAATAGTTTAAAAATACTCATCCCTAATTTTCACTTTATTCTAGATAAAGGCTATAAATAGGAAGAATCATGTAAACAATCAATGAAAGGGAAATGTGATGACTACCCCAATGAGATTCCCAACCCGATGGGAGTAGGAATCACAAAATTTTTGACAATAATCTATCAGCTAAATGTGGTTCAAAATAGAAACCCAGAGCAGGAGGAGTGCCCAAACCCCCATAAAAAGAATAAGTTGAAATTCATTCCTTTATATAACAAATTGATTTGACATTAAACGGATCATATGATCCTTTAATCATGGAACAATAGATCAATTCCATTGAGAATATCTTCTCCATCCTTCAATGTTCCAAACAAGAGAATATTCTATTTGATATTTATCATATGGAGGGAGAATTTGATCTATTGTGGACATTGTTCAAGAATAAGAATCCTGAGGAAGAGATCAAAGCGATGGGGTGGAAGGAATTCTAAAAAATATTTTTTGATAAAAATTTTCCGCACACTCTTCGACTTAAAAGAAAAAGCGATTTTCTTTCTCTAAAAAATACGACAAATATATTAGGGAGTATGAGGAAAACATCACAACACTTGAACAATATGCCTTCATCTTTGTCGTTACCCTTTAATGAAAGATTGACCTCTTCTTTGGAGGGATAAAACCTAGTCTACAAAAATCCCTGGTCATCCATGACCTTGATAGCTATGAGGAAACTATCTGATGTGCCCTCAAAGTCTAAATAGAGATCAGTGAAGCTCAAGGGTATCATGAGGATATGATGTAGGAAGTGAAGTTTAATTATAGAGTTATGATGTAGAAATATAATAGTGTTAATAAAGTTCAATATCCCACTTGTCAAGGAATTGAAAAAAGGAACCCAAAAAATTCCAGGGGCGAGGAAATGATTTAGGTCCTCGATGGAAGGAAACCTAGATAACAATTTCCGACAGGAGAAACCTGATAATTCAATGGAGGAGAGGAATTCTATGGTAAAACCTAGACTCATTGTTCATTACTACAACTACAAGGAACCAGGGCACTTTGAAAACCAATTTACTAAGCTAATGGTTTTTGGAGACAACCAACAACCACTAAGGTATCTAGGGTGATCTTTTTTCATCACAACCATTGAGGTGGATCCCAAAAACATAGTGGTGAAACGTATTCTAGTCATTCATTCAATAATATAGAACATACTTTTTGATTATGAGTTTATACATTTATTTATATCATGAAAGTTTAGTTTAAGTATTCAAAAAACACCACAAATAATGTAAGTAGAGTTTTTGGTGAAAACAAAAAATGGGGAAATTATTGCAATGAAAGTATATAACTCCTCCCCTATCATAATGTGTTAGATGAAAATTATAGAGAACCTTTTCATACTCCCTTTGGTGAAATTTTATTCAATTATGGGCATGGATTGGATATCCCTATATTGAGCCAACATAAATTTCCATGAGAAAGAAATCACTCTCTGTATCGTGAATCATCCTCTAATTCTGTAAAAGTGAAAGGATGTGGATGAATCTTTTTTAGCACCCACATCTCTCAAATGGATATTATTTACCTACAAGAAATATTATATATATCAAATGATTTATTCTAAGGAAATAATCATCATTGAAGACATTCCTTTTGTGAGGGAATACGTTGATGTGTTTCTTGAGTAATTTCCCAGTATTCCTCCTAATCGAGATGTTGAATTTTAAATTGGGATTATAAATGGGGAATTACCATTATCCAAGACTCTGTATGGAATGAATGTTTTAGAAATTGAGAAGATGAAGAAATAACAATATTATAATCTGGATAAAGGGTTCGTATTCCCAAGTGCTTCACCATAGGGTGCACTAGTCCTCTTTATCAAGAATAAGGATGGGTCAATGAATCTTTGCATTGATTATCATGAGCTCAAAAAGATCACGATAAAGAAAAAGTATCCTCTAACTAAGGTTGATGATTTTTTTGATCAGATACATGGATTACAATACTTCTCCAAGTTGGATATGTGGCCAAGATATTACCAAGTTACGGTGAAGGAGGATACACCAAGACTGCTTTTCGTACAAGGTACGAGTACTATGAGTTCATAATAATTATTTTTAGACTTAATAATAGTCCAAAAATGTTCATGGAATTAATGAATAAAGACTTTATTTATTACCTTGAATTTTTTATAGTATTTATAGATTATTTTCTAATATAATCCAAAACCAAGGAGGAGCATGAGGATCATCTGATCACTTTTCTAAAGACCTTGAGAAAGGGAAAACTTTATGAGAATTTCAACAAATGTGAGTTATGGTTAAAGGAAGTCTCATTATTGGGACATATCAATACAATAAATAGGATATCTATGGACCCTTCAAAGAAAAAAAAAGAAATTAAAGGATGGAAAAGTCCAACATCTATGATAGATATCCATGGTTTCCCTATATTATCTAGTTATTATCACTGATTTGTGAGAAACTTCTCACCATTTTCAAACCCTCTAACCAAGATAACTTGGAAGGGAGTATTGTTTTCTTGGAATGATGAGTGTGAAGAGAGATTCAAGGATCTTAAAATGAGACTTATCACTACACTTGTGCTTACAGAACCCACAAGTGGAGACCTTTTCATAGTATTCAGTGATGATTCGAAGAAGGGATTCAACTACGTGTTAATGCAGAATGACAAAGTCAAAGCCTATACTTCAAGGCAGCTGAAAGTTTATGAACAGAAATACCTTACACATGATCTGTAGTTTTATACATTTATATTCTCCTTGAAAATATGGTGACATTATATATTTGGGTAGAAGTGTGAAATATATATAGATCACAAAATCTTCAAGTATATACTCACCCAAAAAGAGATGAATATGAACCAAAAATGATGGTAAGAGATGATCGAGGACTATGAATGCTCAGTTCATTACCATCCTAGGAAATATAATTAAGTGAAGGAATATCTTTGTAGAAATGATTCATCAATTATATTATTGATGAGAATTGATAGGGATCTGATCTTCTTAGATTTGTAAATGATGGATATGAGAATCACAATGGAAGGAACATCATCAATCCTTTCACAAATGATTGCTCACAATATCTTCTGGAGTGGTTAAAAGATGCTCAAATAAATGATGTAGGAATTCCAAAGATAGTGGAAAACACAATAAAATGGAAATCCTTAGAGTTCAATGTCAATGAAAAAGGATTTTTGAGATTTGGGTAAAGACTATGTGTACCATGAAAACTTTAGTTAAATAAGGAGTTGTTGGATGATGCACATAGCTCAACCTTCTCTATCCTTCCAGAAAGCGCAAAGATGTATCAAGATATTTGAGAACACTATTATTGGGAAAATATGAAGAAGGGGATCATAGAATATACATTAATATGTCTTATGTGTCAGTAAGTGAAGACAGAAATGCATAAATCCAAGGGGATGATGCAACCATTACCCATACCTACATGGAAATGGGAAAAAATCACCATGAAATTTGTCACTGGACTTCCAAATACATCAAAAGGGAATAATTCTATATGGGTTGTGGTGGATTTTCTTATAAATACTGTACACTTTATTGTGATTCGAGATGGTTTCTCACTGCACCAACTTTCATGGATATACATTAGATAAGTTCTACCGCTACATGGATTTCCACTACCAATTATATTCGATTGAGATCCAATATTTACCTCTATTTTTTAAGAGTCTCCAACATGCTATGAATACTGGTTTGAAATTTATCATGACTTATCACCCCCAAAATAATGTCCAATTAGAACGGACTATCCAAAAACTTGAGGGAATGTTTAGAGAATTCTTAATTGACTTTAAATGAGGATGGGATCAACATAATCCTCTGTTCAAGTTATCATACATTAATAGATTCCACTCAAGCATCCAAATGACCCCTATGAATCCATTTATGGGAATAGGTTCAAAACACCTACATGCTTGGATGAAGTTGAGGAATGAAAAATTATAGGTCATGAAATGGTTGAGGAAATGATGGAAAAGGTTATGGCTATTCAAAAACACATCATGGCCACTCAAATTCAATAGAAGAGATATACTGACCATCATAGACAATACCTAGAGTTTGATATTAGATATATGGAATTCCTCTATATATCTCTATGTAATAAAGTGATGAGATTTTGGAATAAGGGAAAGATTAGTCCAAGATACATCAGCCCCTTTGAGATCTTTGATCACATCGGAGTGGTGGCTTATCAACTAGCACTCCCACCTAACCTATACCAAGTACGTGATGTATTCGACATATCCCTATTGAGAAATTGAAAACTAGACCCTTGAAATTTAATCAATCCAAGAGTGTTATCATTGAAGAATGATCTTTTCGATGAATATCAGTTGGTGAAAATCTTAGATCAGGGAGAAAAGGTTCTATGAAATAAGACAATGCACCTGGTCAACATGTTGCGGAGAAACCAAAAGTTTGAAGAAGCGATGTGTGAACTAGAGGAAGTGATGAAACAAACTTACCCTCATATATTCTAGTGTGGGAAATGAAAATTTCAAGGGTGAAATTTCTTAATGTGTAAAGATTTTAATGACCCAATTGGTTATAAATAAAATTTCCTCTTTTATTTAATTAAATTTATTATTATGTAATATGGTTATAGAAAACAATGCACTACTTTGGTTTTATTATATACTATTGGATTTAATTGACTTTTAAGAATCTTTACCTTGATAAAATAGTCATTTAACAATTATTACATTATTTTTCATGATCCGTCCCCTGGGGCCCATGCCGTGACTACCCGAAGCCCGCCTTCCATAGGCCAGGGGCTGGCGACTAGCACCGAAAGACATATTCCATAAATAGGGAAGGCATTGCCTTTATAACCTATAAAATCACGCAACCAAGCACACAACAAGATATGAACACAAGTAAACAGTATAGTACAAAGAGTGTGTATAGTAAGAAAAAGGGACCGGAATACAAGCCCAACTAGAAAGTATAAGAAAACTAGAAAGTACAGGTAAACTGAAACATCTCCTGTGAACACCCACCAAGGGTCCTACCTAAAGGGTAGGTAGATCTATCGAATGGTAGTCTCTATAGTACGCCTCATCTAAGGTCAGCCTTTGAGCTACCTCCAGTCTTGGTACCCTCATCCTTAGCCAGCACTGTCCATCATCTGCACCAAACACAATAAGGTGCGGGCATAGCCCGTGCAGGGGTGAGTATAATGATACTCAGTAGGGACCCCAACCCCCTCAAGGTCTCACAAAATCCACAAAGGATAAACCAAAAAGCATGTAAACCAGTGAAAACCCTACTTTGGTATATGCTCATACATATACTTAAGTTATCAAGTATTATCCATCTCATTCACGAGGAAACACAAGGCCCAACTCCTTAGCCAAAGTACAACTGTTCCATGAAGGAAATATTACCACGAAGGTAAGTACGACATAGGTACACCACACAGAAGAATACTACAAATGTATCCCCACAAAGGTAAGTACCACAGAGGTATGTTACACAGAAGAATACCACAATGGTATCACCATGAAGGTAAGTACCACACAAGTATGCCACACAGAAGAATATCTCAAAGGTATCACCATGAAGGTAAGTACCATGAGGGTAAGTACCAAAAAGGTAAACCACACAGAAGATTACCACAAAGGTAAAGACTCAGATCACACCAGGTATAACATAGGTATGATATTAAATATTATTAGATGTAACTACTAAATCATCTTACTTTGTTAAGAGGTAGACCCATGCATGATCCTAAATCATTCGACCAACATAGGATCCTAGTACTTGATTAGACCCACATAGGATCCTAGTACCGCATCAGAACCACATAGGATCCTAGTACAACAGACCCATGTAGGATCCTATAGTAGTCCCACATGGATTCCTAGATCGGATATAAGTGAGACTCTCAAACACATACCCACAAAGGCTCCCAAAGCACAGACCCACATAGGATCCATTTCTCATGTTACAACTAGATACAGGGTTATCGCACTAAGCTCGCTTGATTCCTGGAGGGTCTGCTCCTCAATCCACATATTGATACTCTAACTACCATGAAAAAGGGGTCTCAATTCAATAGAAAGTGCGTCAATTAGATGCCCGGTCTATAAGTTATCAGCCTTTTGGTCCCAAGGGCCCAGTTGGATTCATGTTTGATCCAACCCGGCTATCCCAAAAATTAATTGAATACTCAATTGGAGTATTCCAAAAGGACCATCTCAATCCAAGGTTTCTGGCACTAAAGATGGTTCATTAAACAGACTCTTGAAGCTCAAGATATGACCGAAAGAGCGAAAATGGGTTGAAGTTGGTCCGAGTCCGGTCCGACCTGTCCTGGGCCGACCCGACACAGTTCGGGTCGAACCGGCCCGCCGACGTGGCATAGCCCACGGCGCAATGGCCCATGGTGAGGTGGCCCACTTGGTTCGCGGTATGACGACCCTCTAGGCTCGTGGTAGGGCGGCCCACTGTAGCTGGCTGGACGGCCGGCCCCCTCCTCCGTGTGGCGTGGTCGTGCACCACACCTTCGCTGGCTGCCTGCTCGGCCGTCCGCCCTCCCTTTGCCTCCATGGAACAAGGCCATATCTCTTGATCTCCAGGTGGTGTGGATGTGTGCCTCCGTCCCCTTCATGCTATTAGCCTCCACCGGCCGCCGCCCTTGCTCTGCCGAGGCCCATGGCCTGCGACCATTCTCTGTGTGGTGCAGTCGCGCCGCCGCCTTCGTCGTGGCCAACCGTGGTGCTGGCCGCCATTCTCGAGCCCCACCGGTGTCTTTCTCCATCCTCATACATTGTGAAGAACACATAAAGAACCAGAAGGAATTATAGAGAGGTTGGTCCACATTCGTTTGGCCCATACCCTTCTCGTTAGAGCGGTAGCAAGCGACTCACGGGAGGAGATTAAACATGAAAGATAATTAACAATGATTAATCAAAATCACACCCCAACCTAGAAGGTTTGTTTATGTTGGTGAGGAGGGAAGGATGGAAGTCGGTTCTTCATCATTGAAGATATCCCTCATTGGAGATGGCACATTCTTCATTAGAGAAGATGGCACATTCTTCGTTGGAGAATGATCTTCGTTGGGAGGTATTATTCATTGGAGAGAATGATCCTCCACAATTATCCCACGTTCTCCCCTTCTCCTTTTCCAACCCAACCCTCTCAAAGTTAAAGTGGTGCCAATATAAATTTAAATAAGTTTAACATATTAATTTATGTTGGCACAGTTAAATGTTGACACATTTAATTAATTTTATTTGGCTCAATTAAATGTTGACACATATAATTAATTTTAGTTGAATCAATTAATTAAATGGGAAGTCGAAAGGTTTTATCCCATTAAAGAGGGTTTGGGTGGTCCCCACCACTAGAATTCAATTTGGGGGTTTTTAGTTCGGGTGGTCCCCACCTCCATAACCCATGTAGAGAGGTTTCAATAAAAATAAAATAAAAGTTATTCTTTATTTTATTTTTATTTCCACAATAAAAACATAAACTAAATTTCACCCTCGAACAACTGCGGTCGAGGTGAAGGTCTCCTTAAGAGAATACCAGTGCTTCGAGTTCAACTGTGTCCTCATATTTCAATTCCGAGCACCAGTTCAAAAGTTACAAAAACCTGCTCGCATGTTTACTGAACGTACCTGAAAAAAAGTTTAGAAATTCATTCCGGACACACCGTGCCTCAGAATCACGTGCCGTCAATTTTCACGGACTCGTAAAATTCCTATATAGTTAAAAGAGAATATAAATGGAATTTCCGGGTCTTTACATTATCTCCACTTTAGAGATTTTCATCCCTGTAATCCACAACTCAAACTACGGGGACAAGTGGGGGTACTGAGCACATATCTGAGCCTCCTGCTATCATGTGCTCTCCTGGAGGTTCCCATGCTACCAATGTACATGCACCAAAGGTGTCGATCGCCAATGAAATACTCTATCTTGTCGATCCTCAATCTCCACCGGAACCTCTGTAAATGTCCCCCCATCATCGATGTCCAGCTCACCATGGTCGATGATGTGAGAAGGGTTGTGGACATATCTCCTCAGCTGGGATATGTGGAATATGTAGTGCACCCGGTGCAACTGAGGGGGAAGTTCTAGGAGGTAATCTACCTTTAAAACTCTGATGAGGAGCTGGAAGGGTCCAATCAACCTTGGAGATAACTTTCCTCCTAGAAAAAATCTACGCAAACCTCATCGGGGTGAGACCCGTAATAAGACTTGGTCACCAGCCTTGAACTCCAGAGGTATCCCTCTCCCATTGACATAAGACTTATACCTACTCTGTGTAGTTTTCCTCTGCTCCTAGATTATCTGCACCTTCTCTGTGGTAGCCCATATCATATCTGGTCCCATGAGTGCTGACTCCCCTAGGTCAGCCCAGCACAAAGGCGATCTGCAAGGTCAGCCGTACAACGCCTCAAAAGTTAACGTCCCAATGGTATAGTGATAAATGTTGTTGTATGAAAACTCCACAAAGGGAAAGTGATCCTCCCAGCTACAGACGAAGTTGAGGATGAAAGCACGCAACATGTACTAAAGGGTTTGAAGGGTCCACTTAGTCTGGCCATCTATCTGAGGATGGAAGGCGGTGCTCAAACAAAGATAACTCCCGAAATCCTTCTGCAACCCCTTCCATAGCTGGGAAGTAAAACATGCATAATGATCGGAGACAATCGTTGAGGTTACTCCATGAAGCTGCACAATATCTTACAAATAGAGGCATCCCATGCTCTCTACTGAACCCTGATCTCTAATCGGTAAGAAGTGGGTCGACTTGGTGAGTGGGTCGATGATCACCTATATAGAATCATGACCCTTGGATGTATGTGGAAGTCTTGTCACGAAGTCCATGGATATCCCATCCCACATCCACTCTAGGACATCTAAAGTCTGAACTAATCCTGCTAGTACCTGATGCTCTGCCTACACTTGCTAATAAGTGAGGCACCAGGAGATAAACTCTGCAACTACTTTCTTCATTTCCAGCCACCAATGCTGTCATCAGAGGTCCTAGTACATATTCTCTACTCTTGGATGTACCGCTAGAGGGGATTTTTGGAACTCCCTCAACACTTCCTCCTAAAGCATCACTGGTACCATGGTACGTCCTATGAAGAGGATGGCGTGCTCCCCCCTTCAAAAAATCCATCAGGTGACTGCCCTAAGAACATATAAACACGTCGATACTCATAGTTAGTGTCCCCACGCTACGCCTCCCTGACTCACTAAGGAAGTGGGTGAGTGACTGTAAGAGACTAAAGAAAAGCTGTTCCATCTTGATCAACAAAGGATATCTACAAAGTGGCCAGCTGCTTTATCGCCTCACCTAGTAGCTGTATACCAGATATCCTGCTGAGTAAATCTGCTACTATGTTCTCCTTCCCAAAATAATAGACTATTTCAAAGTCATAGTCTTGGATAAACTCAATCCAACGTCACTTTCTGAGGTTTAGGTCCATATCAGAGAAGATATACCTGAGACTCTTGTGAATAGAGTAGACTATAAAACATTCACCCATAATGTAATGTCGCCACATATTTAAGGCGAAGACCACTCCTGCTAACTCCAGGTCATGGGTAGAGTTGTTCTTCTCATGATTTATCTACTGTCAAGAACCATATGTGATAACTTCTCACTCCTGCATCAGGACACATCTGAGTTTGGTCCCTGATGCGTCGTAGTAGACTACGTACCCAATGACCTCCTCTGGAAGCCTCAAGATGGGGTTACTAGTCAAACTCTACCTTAGCTCCTAAAAACTCCACTGGCATATCTCCAACCACACGAAGGTTTTCCCCTTCTTTGTAAATGCTGATAAAAGTGTTGCAACTCTAGAGAAATCTAGCACAAATCTTCGGTAGTATCCAACCAAACCCAGGAAACTCCGTACCACTGTCACACTCCAAGGTGGCTCCCAAGCAAGTACCCCCTCAATATTGGATGGATCCACTGCAACTCCAGCCACCGAGATGACATGTCCCAGAAAGTGAACCTCCCGAATATAGAACTGTCACTTCAAGAGCTTACCATAAAGCTGGTGATCTTGGAGTGTGTCCAGAACTATCTGCAAATGATAAGCATTCTCCTCCTCAGTATCCGAGTAGATCAGAATGTAATTGATGAAGACTACTACAAAGAGATCAATTTATGTATGGGAGATCATGTTCATGAGTTCCATTAACACTGCTAGAGCATTTGTTACGCCGAATGGTATGACCAAAAACTCATATTGGTTGTACTTTCATATGAAAATAGTCTTCTGCACATCCTCTTCCAGTACTCTGAGCTAGTGATAGCCTGATCTGAGGTCTATATTTGATAACCACCGTACTCCCTTCAACTAATCAAAGATGTCGTCAATCCTCAGAAGTGGGTACCTATTCTTCATGGTCCCCTGGTTCATGCGCTGATAGTCAACACAAAGTCTCAAGCTCCCATCCAGCTTCTTGGTGAACAAAAGTGATGATGCCCAAGGAGAAACACTAGGCAGGATGAACCCCTTCCCCTATAAGTCATCTAGATGTACTGATATCTTACGAAGCTCTGCGGGAGCCATCCGATATGCTGGTGTAGATATCAGTGCCATCCCAGGGTACAAGTCAATGTAAAATTCCACCTCTCTATGAGAAGGTAGACCCATAACATTATAATCAAAGAAGAAATCCGCATACTGTTTCACCACTACAGGATAGCTTAGACTCTCCACATCAACTATTCCGAGGGTAAGGCTAGCCAACTGATGAGTTATCTGCTAAACTCTCTTCCAGGTAAGTCCATCATGTGCTGCAAAGGTTCCCTTATCACCGGTGAAGGTAAACCTAGTCCCATCCATGCAGACACACCACACTTTGTGCCTAAAATAGTCGATATGGTCATGGACTGTAGATAACCAGTCCATACCCAAGATGACGTCGTAAGGCCTCGACGCTACTACTAGGAGTTCCCAGCCGAATCTCTCTCCTCCTAGAGTAAGCTCACATTGCCGGCACCCATGTGTAATCATCGAATTCACTGTCGTTGGACTCTTGATCCATAAGGATCGATCCAATGACTTTGTTAGAATCTCCGAGCTCTGAATGAGGGAAATGGAAATAAAATAATGACTGGAACCTATGTCTATAAGTATTGCAGCTGAGGTGGAGTAGACACAGATCATACCTTGTATCATCTATAGAGCACTGTGGTCATAGGCCTCAACTGCATGGAGCTGAGCTCTCCCCTGTCCACATGCTCCCTGTGGTTGGGGTGGACCAACTGGTGGTGGTGGCAATAACACCTCGAATCGTCGCCCACCGCCAGCTGCACTGTTAGCTCTTCTGCCATGTCCGCCTGCTCCATGCGGACCACCTTGGTCGAACCTCTATCTCTACCTGGGCGGTCCTTTAACCATTTGATGATCATCCGTATGGCGGTTCGGACAGTCATGAGCCATGTGACCCTGCCCGCTGCATGTGTAACACTGCCTACTTCTCGTATGAATAGCTCTATCTTTGGTGCCCTGCACATCCAACCCTGAATATTGTGGTTATCAACCTATAGGTCTGGTCCACTTGGACCTCTGTGACATCTGTTTGCTGCCAGCTGTAGAAGACTTCACTACTTGATTCCCAGTGGTGGGTCTCACTACTGGTGTCGACTCAGCAAGAAAACTCTCCACTAAGAGGGCTCGCTCTAACACCCATACCTACATCGGTACGATGAGAGAAATCATCGAAGCCCTGATCTCCTACATGAGTCCCTGATCGAAGGTCCGAGCCTTAAAGAATGGGTCCCGCACCATATTAGTGGAGTAGCGCGACAGGTCAGTGAATCTCACTGAGTACTGAGCCACAATCATGCTGCCCTGCTGTAGATGAAGAATCTCCTGTATGCGTACTGCACATAGAGTCGCTGAGACAAAATCTGCCTGAAATATGCTCTCAAAGTCTGCCCAGAGGAGCGTTACCTCGTCATGAGCCTAGAGAATCAAGCTCCACCATCTTCCTGTTACTTCCTGTAGACAACTGGCGGTAAGAATCACCATGATATCCGTTGGGATCCCTACTAGTCGGAAGAATCTCAACATAGCCTCCAACCAATCCTCATCCGCTTGTGGGTCCATCTCACCCTAGAACCTGGGTGGCCTCTAGCACTGGAACTCATGAAACGCGCTCAAGAGGCGTGCACTCGATGCTGCGGGAGCTGGTGGAATCGGTGACCTAATGGGTAATGGTACTGTTGGTGCCTCCACTAGTGCACCTACTAATAAAGGGACCTGCACCGAGGCCTCATCGCTCAGGGGTCTATCATCGCGTACTATATCCGGAACCCTAGATGGCTGTCCGCATGAAGGTATTCTGAAAAGAAATAGGTGCACCATGGTCAATATGTTATATCTGGTGAGCTGACTCAAAGAGATCACAAAGAAAACTTTTCAAAACACACATGCAATCAGTGTTTTCATGCATTGAGTGAGAAATCAGAAGTCAGGTTCCTAGTTTATGGATACGTTGGCCACCGCACCAATACTGGATTCACTAAACTGATAACCATACTCACTAAACATAACACTATTGACATTAAAAGATCAGAGTCCAATGTTTTACGGTAGAACCGACTCCTACAATACCAATTTTTCACAACTTGTCCCCTGAGGCCCATGCCGTGATTTCCCCAAGCCCACCTTCCATAGGCCAGGGGCTTGTGACTAGCACCGAAAGGCATATTACCTAAACCGGGAAGGCATTGCCATTATAACCTGTAAACTCACACAACCAAGCACACAACAAGATACGAACACAAGTAAACTGTATAGTAAAAAGAGTGTGTATAGTAAGAAAAATGGGCCAGAATACAAGTCCAACCAGAAAGTACAATAAAACTAAAAAGTACAAGTAAACTAAAACAGCTCCTGTGAACACCCGCCAAGGATCCTACCTAAAGGGTAGGTACAAATCTCGAATGTTTATCTCTGCGGTACGCCTCGTCTAAGCTCCACCTCAAAGATACCTCCAGTCCTAGTACCCTCATCCTCATTCATCACTATCCGTTGTCTACCCCAAACACAACATGGTTCGAGCATAGCCCGTGCAGGGGTGAGTATAAAGATACTCATTAGGGACCCTGAGACCCTCAAGGTATCACAAAATCCACAAAGGATAAACCACATGGCATGTAAACTAGTGAAAACCCTACTTAGGTATATGCCCATACATATACCTAAGTTATCAAATATTACCCATCTCATTCATGAGGAAACACAAGGCCTAACTCCTTAGCCAAAGTACAACTGTTCCACGATGGAAAGATTACCACGGAGGTAAGTACCACACAGGTACGCCCCAAAGAATAATACCACAAAGGTATCACCATGAAGGTAAGTACCACATAGGTATGACACATAGAATAATTCTACAAAGGTATCACCACGAAGGTAAGTACCACACAAAAGAATACCTCAAAGGTATCACCAAGAAGGTAAGTAACACAAAGGTACGCCACACAAAATATTACCACAAAGGTAAAGACTCAGCTCACACCAGGTATAGATTAGGTACATTAGTAAAGATGATTATATGTAACTACTAAATTATCTTACTCTATTACCCACATAGGATCCTAGTACATCATCAGCCCACATAGGATCCTAGAACAACATCAGACCCACATAGGATACGAGTACATCAGACCCATGTAGGATACTATAGTAGTCCCAGGTGGATTCCTAGAGTGGATCCAAGTGATACTCTCGAACAAAAACAACGGATCCCAAAGAATAGACCCACATAGGATCCATTTTTCATTTTACAACCAGCTATAGGGTTCCCACACTAAGATCGATTGATTTCAAGAGGGTCTGATTCTAAAGCCTCATGTTGATACTCCAACTACCATTAATTCCCATGAAAACATATCCCAAAGGACTTCCACCTGAAAGGGGTCTCAACACAACTGATGGTGCGTCAATCAGACGCCCGGTTTGTAAGTTATTGGCCTTTTTGTCCCAATGGCCCGGTTGGATTCGTGTTCAATCCACCCCCAGCCATACCCCAAATTTATCCAAAACTCAAGTGGGGTATACCAAAATGGCCATCTCGATCTGAGGTTTCCGGTGCAGTAGACGGTTCTTCAAACAGACGCCCGAAGCTCAAGATATGCCCGAAAGAGCAAAAATAGGTCGAAGTTGGTCTGGGTCCGGTCCGACGCGGTCGGACCGACCTAGTTCATGTTGACCTGACCCTCTGGGTCTAGGACAGCCCATCGATGCGGCCTGGGCCATGGAACAGTGGCTCACTGGGCTCGCGGTGCGATGGTCCTCTGGGCTCGCAGTGCGGCGACCCGCCATGGCTGGCTGGAAGGCCAACCCCTCCTCCGCACGGTGCAGTCGCGCGCCGCACCTTCGCTGGTGGCCGGCTCGGCCGGTCGCCTTCCCTTCTCCACCATGGCACAAGGCCACGTCTCTTTCTCATTGGGATACATGGAATCATGCCTCTGTCCCCTTCGTGCGGCCGACCTCCGCCGGCCGCCGCCCTTGATCCGTCGCGGCCGACGGGCTGTGGCCCTTCTCCGCACGGCGTGGTCACGCCACCGCCTTCGTCGCGACTGAACGTGGTGCCAACTGCCATTTCTGAGCCCCACGGGTTTCAGTCGCTATCCTCCTCCATCTCTAAGAACACATTAAGAGCCAGAAATATTTTTGGAGTGGTCGGGCCATGTTCGTTTGTCCCGTACCCTACTCATTAGAGCGGTGGCAAGCAAATCATGGGAGGTGATTCAACATGAAAGAAAATTAATGATGATTAATCAAAATCAAACCCCTAACTAGAAGGTTTGTTGACATCGGTGATGAGGGAAAGATGAACGTCGGTTCATCGTCGTTGAAGGTGTCTATCGTTGGAGATGGCACATTCTTCATTGGAGAAGATGACACATTCTTTGTTGGAGAATAATCTTCGTTGGGAGGTGTTCTTCATTGGAGAGAATGATCCTCCAAAATTATCCAAGTTCTCCCCTTCTTCTTTTCCAACCCTTCCCTCTAAAAGGTAAATAGGTTCCAATATAAATTAAAATATGTTTAACAGATTAATTTTTTTGGCACAATTTAATGTTGACAAATTTAATTAATTTTAGTTGGCTCAATTAAATGTTGAAACATTTAATTGATTTTAGTTGTCGCAATTAATTAAATTGGAAGTCGAAAACTTTTCTCCCATTAAAGAGGGTTCAGGTGGTCCGCACCACAAGAATTCAATTTGGGGGTATTTAGTTCAGCTGGTCCCGACCTCCATAACCCATGTAGAGAGGTTTCAATAAAAATAAAAGAAAATTTATTCTCTATTTTATTTTTATTTCGATTAAAAACACATAAACTAACTTTCACCCGTAACCAACTGCAGTCAAGGTGAAGGTCTCCTTTAGGAAAATAACGGCACTACGAGTTCAACGGTGTCCTCAGATTTCAATTCCGAGCACCTGTTCAAATGTTACAAAAAACCCTCCTTCACATTTACTGAACGTACCTAAAAAAAGTTCAGAAATTCATTCTGGGCACACCGAGCCTCAGAATCACACGCCATCAATTTTTGTGGACTCATAAAATTCCCATATAAATAAAAAAAATCTACATGGAATTTTCAGGTCTTTACATCATTAGTATAATTATAGGGTTTTAACAACTCCAATTGACACTGAAAAAGGAATTTATGACCTCAACTAATAGGATCATACCCTATGCAGCCCATTTACCAGAGCATCCAAAGGAGATAACAACACTAGGATTTTCCCTTGATCAAGACCAATATGAAATCCAATAACTTAACCATGAGAGAAACCATTTATGGGATAAGTTTAAGCTCATTGAGATCGTTACCTAAACCATACACACCAAACCACCCTATTATTGTCTCTCCATCACATACCTTACTCTTAGGGAGTTTTCTAGTGTATTAAATGGATATGTATCAAGACCCCAGATATAAGATTATTTACATTATTTTGTATACAATATGAATATATTTTCTTCCTATTATTTTTACTTTATAAATGTTTTTTATTTTGATACAATAAAATACGAATAGTATTTTTGATGATGTTCAAATTAAATTATGGAATTTATTTTGATAAATTAAGGGATTTTTGAAATAAAAAATATTTTTAATAAAATATTATTATTAAATAATTTTTATTAAATATAAATGATTATATAATTTTTATGAAGTCAAATGTAATTTTTGTAAGTATTTGAAAACAGCTATTGTCAAAAAACCCAGCATTTCTCAATAAATGTCAATCATTATTTGAAAAGTGAAAACAAAAATATTTAAAAAAATATTCAGATAAAATGAATATAATTTTTTGAATCATAACTTTGAAATTATCCAATGGTGATTTTTTCATAATTTTATGTGACAATCAAATTTTCGAGTAAAAAATAAATACAGTATAAATATACTTTCTGTATTATGACATAATAATGACCCAAAAGTTATGTAATAAATACTATAAATGGGATATATAGCCAAATATATGTTTTAACTTTAAAATAATGTGATTATATTTTTATTTGGTTAATTTTATAAAGACTTTATGAATCCTCTAAAACCATTAATATATTTTCTGGTTTTAAATTCATTTCTTTATGAGTATGACTCACTTAAACGTAATAAAGGGTATAATTTTATTAAGTTAGACCCTTGGAATTATAAAATACTGAAAAAATATCCCATTTTTAGAAACCATGGGAGAAAACCATGGGAATACTATGGTTTTGGTTATTATTTTATATAGATTCCAAAACCTAAGGTTAAGAAAGGAAAAATAATTCCCCAATCATTTACGATATAAAACCTCCCAATATACCATTATCTTCACTATAAATCATTATAGAACATCTTTAATCTACTTTCTCATATCTAGATTCCTATAAAGGTTTCCCAAATCTCTTAAGAAGCTTATCCCAAGCATTTAGAGTCACACACTCAAGTAAGGGATCCTCACCTTCTCTCCTTTATTCAAGTTTATTTATTATCTTATGAATTTTATTTACAATTAATAATGTTGGGATATGTATTTACATGTCCCTATTACTTCCCATTTTATATCCAAATGATAGGAGACCTATTTCTCTCTCATTAATCCATTTTATGAATTTTTATGTGACACCGTTTTGCTGCCAAAATTCTACTGTGATTTTCCATGCCAAAATAATTATGTAGTAAATATAATACCCATTTCATGTCAAGGGTTTTCACCTTTATACACTTATAATTATTTTAATTGGTACTTAAATATATTTATTCCAATATTATTAACCGTGGAAAAAATATGATGATTAGTGAATCCATGTTTTATGATCTATGTGGCACATTTAAGAATGATAATGAAATGAATGTGAAAAGTGAACAATAAATTATATAGTGCTCCAATGAATTAGATAATGTTTAGTCTCATGAGATGTCACATTGGTATAGGGAGTGAACCTGATTCCTTTAGGGGACTTTTACATCATGATGTCTTGGTAGTTATCTTTGACCTATGTTTATGATGCAGTGTTTTAAGATGTTCCCACATTTCCTAGGTTATCAAGCTATATAATGTCTTATTGTTAATGTTTACGATTCCCACCCCTATTATGATATATTGATATTACTATTTCATAACATGTATTACCGTATTCCATGTTTAATCCATTATTTTTCTTTATAGATCACCCCTTTCTTTTGTATGTCCCCAGGTTGTCCTGTGCAGTTTTATGTGCGATCATGTTAAGGAAGTTTTCAATAAAGATGATGTTTTTACTATTTTAAATTATTATGTAATTTACCAAATTCCAAAATACACTAGACTTATAGATCTTCTGGGTTGTATTAAGTGTAATATTATATAATAAATCATGAATTAATGTGTGATAAAGAGATAGGTTGTTATAAAGAGCCTTGAGGATTCCTATATAAGGATATGGTCCTTCTCCTATTGTGGCGATGAAGTGTATGTGGTTCTTGTGGTGATGGAATTCCAGTAAAATATATATTCTATTCTTGAAGATTTTTTTATCACTTTGCGAAGGCTCTAACACCCATTAGAGAACATGAGATTACTAAAAAATTGTTTATAGATCCATTGAATAGTGTTCCCCCTTGAATATATGTCTCATTCTTCTTCTAATAATCATGATATTTATCAAGATAACATCATAAACAAACAAGTATAGAATCTACATATGTTTAGGTATTTCAAGTACTTTGTTTTATGCTATATTTTTTAATACACTTACACATTTGATTCCTTGGTGATCGACCCATCTGTGTTTAAGTTCGATTCCATTTACAAGGTTTGTAAGATGATCCAACGAAAACTATCAGTGGTATCAGAGTAAGTTTATTTAAGGATTTTATGTGTTTAATCCATGTTTTTAAAAAACATCTCCATCACTATAATTTAAAACTACCTATGGTGGTTCTTGACTAGGATTATCTAGGAACCATGAACAGCTCTATGGGGCCGAAGTCCCCATTTCCCTTCAAAACATTTATCTAACTAACACCATGCCATAGTGAAAACTATGGTGAACCATTGAGTTGTATCTATGAAAAAGTAATAATACTTACCTTTATGTGATACATAACTTGATGATGGTCTAAACCATGGGTGGTGAAATGGATTATTTAGCCATTTTGACAAGCTGTTTCACCCTAGATTACCTTTACAAATTTTTTTCATAAAGGTAATCCATTGGTTACCTTTATATGAAGGATGAAAAATAACCACCACTTAAGTACCATGATGTTTTTTTAGTCATGGTAAACAATTAAATTGTTTATTTTTTTTGATTTTAACATTTTCGTTTTAATGGGTTATAAAATGTTTATAAATCATTATTTTAGGTGTTTTTGGATATTTTAATTTATAAAAGTTTTATAAATTAATTAGTTATAATTTTTTAGAATTAATTATTTTTTCTGAAATATTTATAATATTCTTAAAGGTATTAAATTTTAATTTTAAAAAACTTTTTAGAAAAATTAAATGGTATTCCTTGTGATGTAGAAATAAATTGGTTTATCTAGAAATATTAATGAGTTATTTGTAAAGTATTTATAAAACAAAAATTAGGCAGAGATATAAAAGATTTTATAGTGATAATTATGAAATGTTCATAATTAATTAAATTCAAAGTGTTCAAATTAAAAGGTCCTTATTTGAAAGTTTATTAGACTACACCAAAATGTTTTGATCAAAGTTTAAATAATGAAAAATGTATATGATATTTAGATTATATAAAAGGGTTTCATAATATAATTTGAATTATAAATTTTTTATAATTCCTTAAATATCATATAAATTCTATATAATGAAAATATTTCATATTGATTTCAATTTAAAGTGTTTATATCCATGATTTATCTAATTTATAAAATATTTATAGATAGACTATATTTATTAATAATTCATAAATGTCTCGTGTTTTGAAAAATAATTTTTTTATTTATGTGTCAAATTCCTTTGATATTCATGTTTAGTAAATTATTTAAGAAATATAAATAATATGTATGCTTTTATGTTTAACTATTAAACAACTTCTAGGAGTTAGATCCAAATATTAAATGTTTGGTTCCATTCCATAAAATTTAGTTTTCATCTACGATGACATTATTTTATGTTTTTACTTATTAGATTTAATTTAGTTATGCAACATATTTTATTCATATTAGGTTTTAGAATCATCATTATTTGAAATATCTCTTGAGTAAAGTCTACCCGGGTAGAGGGATTTGGGTTTTGACCACCGAAAAAACTAAGAGTTATGTATTATATAGAAATTGAATGCCTTAGTAATATGTTCTTCAGTCTTACCCATGTGGATATTATCATTCTCATATAACTCTATGTTTGGATATGAACAGTCCATGTATCTTATGAATATAATGCATTCAGATATGTATGAATATGTTTAGCTTTTATTTTGGGTGAGTAACACGAAATTTTGGGTTTTCTAAAGAGTCACACATTAATTTGGTGGATGGAATAGAGATTAAAAAAATCAAATTACTAGAATAATGAATACACAAAAGGAAATAAAACATGATAAGATAATGATTACATAAGAACAAATAGTTATGAATTTAATATTCATATGACGTATAATAAATTAGCGAGTTTATAAAACCCACTAAATTCAAAGTGGGAGATTATTTACAAAGTGAAATGTATCAAGACATCAATCATTCAACTTGTTAGGTTCCACCTTAGAAGGATTCCTCTAAATTATATTATGTATGAAAAGTAAGTTATAGATAAAACTACATCATCCTTAGGTAGGTTATTCCTTAACAAAGTTCCTTTGGATTATCTTTAGTTAAAATATTCTTGTAATTTTCTTTGGGTTACACTTTGCTAAGAAACTCTTAGGAAGGATACATGAGGAATAAAGTTGAGTTAATATATATGATGGATTTAGACAATGAGTTATTAACTCAACTATATAAGAGTAACAACTATTCTAATTTAGATGATTACATACCTAAATAATTTAGTGATGAGTGGAATTCCTTATAATAATCATTTATTAGTGAAATATGGATCTTTTATCACTAAATGAATATGATTTTTGGGTTCATAATTTTTAATGGGATAAATTTCATTTAAAATATTTAATGGTAAGATATAACACTTGATACTCACCCATGGATATGTCCTTGTTATAGATTATTGACTACTTAATCACAATCATAATAATATAAATAATAGGTATATAGTATAAAATATTTAAATATTGTAATCTAATTTTGATAATTTTTCTAGAGGAGAAACATTTAGAGTACCCAAATGTGAATACTATAGAGATTAATTCCATAATTTCTGACTTATGGTTATTAGATATTGGGTGTGTGTGACAAATTCTTGCTGGAAAATATATACACATATATAGGAGGGAATTGATGAAGAGAAAAGTAGATCATGATGTCATAAATGTATAAAGAGTTTCTATAATAGAATTTGACACTTATGATCTAATTATACCTTGTGGATTAGTCCTAGAATAGAAGAACTATTATTATTTTCTTTCTATAAATATAAATTTGATTTTTATATCTTGTTTAGATAAGAAGGTATTTTCATTTTCTATTAGGGAAAAGTGTTATTCTATATAAAGAAATTAAATGTTTTATGGTTTTGGGAATATTATGAATTATTAGTATATTCTACATATGGATAATCATATTTAAAAAATTTATAATAAGAAGGTTAGAATTGATTCTAATCCCACCGACCACTGGCATTATACCCTTAGTCATACAAATGAGAAACACATACAAATATTCCATAGATATTGAATGTAATAATCAATCAATTATTAATCATTTTGTACATGTGAATCATGTTTATTGGGTAAAATGACCAAATAACCTTTTGGAAGAAAATGCGAAAGGGATAGTGGATTATTGGATCTCATACATGGTGATGTATATGGACAAATGAGTACTCAAGAAAGTGGGGGTTTTTTAGTACTTAAATACTTTTAATGAAGACTTTAGTCAGTATAGTTATGTGTTTCTGATGAAAAAATAGTATGAAACTTTTAAAAAGTTCAAATAGATTCAAAACGAAGTATAAAAATAACTAGGAAAAAGTATTAAGATTATATGATCACGTCAAAGGGGTGAATACATAAGTTATGAATTAATAACTCATCTAATATATTATGGAATTGTTTCAAAAATCACTCCTCATAGAACACCAGAATGTCATGGTGTTTCTTAAAGTAGGAATTATTCCTTTTAGGCATGGCTTGATCAATGGTGATTCTATGCAACATTCCAATTTCATTATGGGTATATTATATAGATATTTACGTATTCTTGATAAACCATGTTCCATATAAACTAGTAAAAATACACCATATGAGTCAAGACATGGAAAATGTCTCATATTATCTTTTATGAGTATTTGGGGTTGTAAATCATTCATTTGAAAATTTTATTAAAAAAAACATGACCCAAAATATTTTAAGTGCTTGTTTTTTGGTTATCATAAGGAAATAAGAGGATATTATTTATATGAACCTACTGATCACAAAGTGTTTATGTATAGATTTATACATTCCTTGAGAATAAATAATAAAATCAAGGTGTAAGTGGCAGGAAATTTAAACTTAGAGAATTTCAAGACCAATAAACATGAAGTGTTCTTAAGATAAAGGCCGTGCTAGTTCCATAAAGAGTCATAGAAGAAGAACCAAATAAATTTACATAAGAACCATGAATGTATGGTAGGATTCATCAGGAACCTAAGACATATGGATATCTAATGTCCAAGGATTATGAAGAAACATTCATAAAAAATGATCCTACTTCCTAATGAGAGGATATTGAGAGTTTGGATTATGAGAAATGGTTAAAAACCCTAAAATATGAAATGAACTATATGCACACTATGTTTGGAAGTTGGTGCATGCACCTAAAGGGGTAAAATCCATTGAGTATAAGTGTATTTTATTCAATAAAACTGACATTGATGGTAGAGTGTCCACTTATAAATAATTATTCATATAAAAGAGTTGTAAACAAGTTCATAGAATTGACTATGAAGTGAGTTTTTCACATATTGAAATGATAAATCCTATTCAGATTATGCATGATGTAATAGTTCACTATGAAAATGGGATATATTAGATGAATGAAAAAACCACTTTCCTTAATGGTAATTTATATGATGACATTTATATGATATATATTGAAGGTTTTAGATTTCCAAATGAGTCTTCCAAGGTATTCAAGTTATAAAGGTCCATTTATGGAATGAAACAAACTTCTAAAAGTTGGAATATCTAGTATGATGATGTAATCAAAAATTTTTCTTTCATTAAAAATTTATAGGAATAATATGTTTATAAGTGGGTTAGTGGAAACATAGTATTTTTTCTAATATTGTGTTATAATGACATACTTTTATGGAAATTATTTCCCCACACTTCACCATGTGAAGGTGTGGCTGGGTAAATATTTCTTATTAAATGACATGGTTGAAGTTGCCTACATAAAATGTATAAAGATCTATAGAGATATATCTAAGAGGTTTCCTTGACTAAATTAGGACACATATATTGGTATAGTGATAAACTAGTATATTATGGAAAACACTAATAAGGGGACATTAACAATGTTGTATTTAATGAATCTTATGATGATTCAAGATCTTTACAAATAGTTAAAATGGATATATAGGATTAATTATGAATTCTGCGTAGGATATATCATGTATTATTTGTTGTGTACTCAGCCCAATTTCTCTTATTCTTTGAGAGTAACAAGTATATACTAATCCAATATTGTTGAGAGTAACTAAATTTCTATGAAGAGCATTATTAAGAATTTGAGATGGAATAAATATTTTTTCTTGGTAATTGGAAAAGAGGAGAAACTTTATATAAAGGTTTAAATAGATTATATTTTCCAATATGATAAAGATGATCAAAGATATCAATAAAGATTCACGTTTTTCATAAATAGTAGAACTATCCATTGGAAGAGTTCCAATTTAGTCACTATAGTGGACTCGATAATAGAGGTAGAGTACATTTTTACATCTGATGTTGTGAAGGAAGCTGTTTGGATCAAGAAGTTCATCATTGAACTTGGGGTGGTTCCTAGTATTGAGGGAGAAATTGAGACATGTTGTGACAACAATGGGGTAGTTTATTAGGCCAAGGGAACTCGGTCTCAAAAAAGTACCAAAAACATTCTTCATAAATATTATCTCAAATGTGAGATCATTGGGAGGGGTGATAAAAAGATTAGTTGGATGGATACATAGGATAATGTAAGAAATCCATTGATGAAACCATTACCATAATAAAAAGGTGAGGGTCATGTGGAATCTATGGTTGCAAGAAACATAATATATTAGTTGAAATGGTTATAAATATATCATGTTATTGTAATAAATTAAATCTTTATTTATCATTCATTCATGTGTTCTATAGATTATTTTACATGAAAGGTCATATGATAATATCCCCTTAAAAAGAGACTTTTAGTTGTCACTATCAATGATCATCAAGAAGTATTATGGGTTGTGACGATATATTAATATTCTATTGAATATAATATTTCACTAATTATAATTATTTATATATGAGGTATGAATAATTGATTCATGAGGTAATAAGTAGAGACTTATTACTTGGACTGATCTTCCAAAGTATATGTAACAGTATAAACCTTCTTAACTGTTAGTTTTCAAAAAATCTAATAATTAAGGTGTCTTGGGGGAAGAATAGGGTGTTTTGGGATATGTGATCATTCCAATGGTGATTAATTTTAATATTTTTCCAAATTTAAAGTTTTCCAATGATGAATCATTTTGGTGGTGACTCATTCTGGTGGTGACTCATTCTGGCAGTGGCTCATTCTGGGAGTGACTCATTCGGACAGTGACTCATTCTTGTGGTGACTCATTTAGGAAGTGACTTATCCTAGTGGTGAATCATCCTGGTGGTGACTCATCCTAGAAGGAACTCATTCTGGAAATGACTCATCTTGGAAGAGACTCATCCTAGTGGCGACTCATCATGATGGAGTCTCATCCTAGTGGAAACTCATCCTAGTGGAAACTCATCCCAGGGAGGACTCATTTGGGCTTTGACTCATTCTAGTGGTGACTAATCCTAGTGGTGACTCATAATAGCTATGACTCATCTTAGGGGTGACTCATCTTTGAGGAGACTCATCCTGGCAGTGACTCATCCTAGCAGTGACTCATTCTAGCAGTGAATCATCTAGGCAGCGATTCATCCTGGCGGTAACTCATCCTGGTAGTGACTCATCTCAGTGGTGATTCAACTTGGCGGTGACTCATCCTAGAGATGAATCAACCTTCCAGTGACATATCATAGTGGTTAATCATTTGGAAGTGACTCAAGATGGTAGTGACTCATGCTGGCGGTGGCTCGTTTCTAATAGTTTTCCATTTTTTCTTGAATTTTCCAGTTTTCTAAAAAAATTATAGAATTTACATTTTGAAATATTTTGTGATGAAAATGGGTTTAAATGACTTAATTAATGTCTTTTATTATATTTAAAAAGAGTTTAATAATATCCTAAATTTCCATAAAGTTTGTAGATCTTTTCAATTCTTAAACCATGTAGATTAATGATATCCACCTTTAAATGGTCAACTAAACCATTTAAAATCCTGTTCGCTTCAAACCTAATCATTCTAAAGTGGATACGTTCCCGTTATTTATTACTTCTTATTTCTATTGATATTGTAGGTTCCAAATCCTTAATTACTTGGAGTCATATAACATGCTTCTATAGTTATTTTGAGTTCTCACTATCAAAGAGGCGATTTCCTCCTACACACACACACCCCTATTTTGGTGTAGTAAGTTGGTGAAAAAGTTTTTCCATCCAAGTAGTATTTCTTTCATTTATTTTTATATAGATAATGTGGGATGGGTATTATAAGGCCCCGGCCTTAAACCTTACTTAATATTGAATTAAATGAATAATTCACATTGAGGATCTTTTCAGGTTTAGAGTTTTATATAATTAGGACATAACTATTACATCTCAAAAGATTACAAAGTAGAAACTTCTACTAAGTTTCCATAAAATAAAAACTCTTAAAAAGAAACATGTCTAGTTCCATGTTTTAGGTAGCATTAATTTCCCTTGATCCCATCCTTGACCCTATTCCACGTTAATTACTGTGAAAGACATTTCAAAAACTTGGGATGAGCATAAAAAGCTCAGTAAGGGATACACAAAGAATGAAAACTGCTAGTTTTTCAAAACAACAAGTAAACCATGTATACTTTATCAAAGTAATACTTTTCACTTTTTCGAAGTAGTAAAAACTCTTCACTGAAAAAAAAGGTCATTAATTACCCTTCTGTAACCAAAAGATTACCATAAAACCCATATAAAGATCACATAACATATAAAGGTAACTTGGGACATAAACATACTTAAGTGGAATAACCATACGGTCGACTTCCACACATACTTAATGGAATAGCCATACGACCAACTTCCACACATACTTAATGGAATAGCCATACGGTCGACTTCCATACATACTTAATGGAATAGCCATACGGCCGACTTCCATACCCAATGCATTGGAGGTTATAACGTAACCACCCGTCCTAGTATTCACCGCACCACCCGTCATATGGTTTATCACGTAACCACCCGTCAAATGTCCAAGTACCATTATAAAAATCATAAGACATAAAACAAATATAATGGAAAGAAACATTTCCACACTTTGATCACAATATATCACTTAAATATATTGACATAACAAATCCATTATAAAAACCATTTTCAATACCGAAATACATAAAAGAGTATATGATAAAACATTACGGCTTGTTCAGGAAGCCAAAGACCAAATAATACCCGCGGCGGCGGAAAAGGTCATTGTCACCGCGTACATTAAAAGAAAAATTCCTTTTTGTCGTTTAGTAAAACGTTTCACAGAAAAAGATTCCTTTTGTATAAAATTAAAAGTCAAATGGGTTTATACACCATATAAAAGATAGTTGTGTATAAAACGAAATATGCCTCAATAAAAGGAGATTGAGACGAAGTCCCTTAAAAAGTCGGTATCCTTAGATTAAGGATAAATCAATTATATGATTATGTGTGACAAATAATAATACACAAAATATAAGTGGATATTAAGTGTAAAACAATCAGAGGTCATTCACACATAATCATGGAAAAACAAAACCATTGACATAGATATTTAACTCAATGAAATGAGATTGAGGTATGATTTCCGATACAAGTCCGTCTAAATGACATAAGAATTTATCAATGAGATGATTATGTGTAGAAATAGTATATCCACACAAAGGTTTGTGGAAATTACAACATAGAGATTCCACACATAATCTTGGCATAATAAAATCAAGAATCAGTGGTTTAACCCAAAGAATTGAAAGTGGGTTAAGAAGTTCCCTTACAGAAATTCGACAGCCTAACGACGTCACTTCAAAACTTATAAAATGAGTTGATGAGAGATAAAAAGGGTATCTCATCACTTCAAAATAAAATTTACATTAATAAGGATATAGAAGAACATATCCCAAAATAATATTATGTGAATTAAAATACATAACAAAATAAGTCTTTTAAAAAGAGGAGGGTGAAAGGTTCCCTTACCGACTTGGGTAACTTTCGAAACGTACACCCCATTGAAGAAGGGTCATACAATGAATAATTAAGTACCAATAAATGAAATTATATTACAAAAAGAGTATAATAATGGGCAGTACATACACCACTCAAAGAAAATGGTGGCAAATGTAGCATAAATGTCACAGGAATAAAAGTGAGACGAAAAATCCCTTACGAAAACTCGGCAGCCTAACGACGCCACTTAAAACTTCCAAAAATGGATTTATGAGATAAAATAGGGTCTCACATAATATGAACATAAAATTTAAATTATTAGGAATATAAAATAACATCTCCAAACATAAGAGAGATGGGCTTAAAATAAATTACATAAATGAGAGTACTTAAAAAGAAATAGAGAGGTTGGATCTCTTTCGAAAATTCGGCAGCCTAACTGCGCCACTCAAAACTTCCAAAATGGATTGATGAGAGAGAATAGGGTATCTAATCATATGAACATAAAAATTACAGTAAGATTAATATAAAAGAACATCCCAATAACAAGAAATATGAGCTTTAGAAGGAATGACATAAAAGAGTGTACTTAAAAAGAAAGAGATGAGTAAGATCCCTTACCTCGGGTCCGACTTGACTCGATCATTCTTTAATCTCATGAATAATAAACTTGAGTTAATTTATACTTAATTAAGAACCTTTTTCAAGTTCATTATTCCTTTTATATCACTTATTACCATGTCATAGACATTATGTAATCATTTAAGTTAATAATGTTTGTTTTGTCGATACTTGGTTCTTAAGTCGAAAGTGGACTTCTTACAATTACATGTTGTTCGTGTGGTCAAAGGTTCATTATATCCAGAATTTTATTCATGATGTATATATCATATATATAATATATATCCAGTATATTCATGCATTTATAATATTACATAACATTTAGAGTTAAGAAATGAAATGCACCATTCATGGAGACGGTAAGCCGTACGTACGCATGAACGCTACTTCCATTTCTATTTCATTCTTAATGGAATTAAAACATAATTATGCATAATAGTATTTTAATTCCAGTATGGTATCATATATAATATCATTAAATATATCCTTTATATGTACCACATATGGTATTAACGAATCAAATCACATTGAGGGGGCGGTAGTCCGCACTTCCTTAAATGAAGATATCGCGTTTACCCATAATGGAAACCATAAAGGTATGCCATTAATGAAAAATACATAAGCTTAAGTAAAACATAAACATATTAGATATCATATATAAATATAGTGTCATCTTAATGGCCACCTTTGAAGGTGTTAGAATAATGTTGAACAATCATCGTTTCTGGAGGCAGAAATTCTCCATCCACGGAAACAGTATGTTCTTTAACCATTAGATGTAGGTGTGTGTAAGTGTAGCTCGAATAATTATTATAACAACATACTATTATATTGAAGATACTGGATTTGTTACAAAATAAATGAATAAAAAGAGTTTAGGGGGTTGGAGAAGCAAAATAAAACAAAATAACACAAGTGAAGACATTACCTTTAAATCGGGTAACTTCCTTTGATTTGAGCTCAAAGGCTTCCTTGGAAAGGATTCTGCCCAAAGTGAGGCTTCAAGGAGTTAGAGAGGGATGTGGAGAGATGAAATGGGCAGAGGTTGGCCAAGACAAAGGCTTGAGAGGTGTGTGTAAGGTGGTAGAGGTGGGGGCCTTTTATAAGAGGAGAGGAGGGGCACTCTTGGAAAGTAAGCAAATGTTACTTTATTTGAAAATGAGTTTCGGATTTAAAAGGTCCCACATTGATATAATTCGTGGGTAAGGTGATAAGGGTTCGAAATACACCCATCCAATAGGTTTTTTACATGGTTAGGTATTAGATATTACATTATCTTTCCATTTTATTTAAATCGTTAAATAATGAGGTCATCGCTACATCATCATGATGTCATAAATAATTTAATTTATTTAACGTCTAAAAATTACAAAAAAAATACTATGATGTAGTAACTCTTTTTAGATTTCCAATTACTATTTATAGTCAAATATCTGACTTGTATAACCCCATGTAAAAATTGTTTTAGTAAAACATCTCATGCTTGTGTCATTTTTACTTTATCATTAAATAAAAAGGTATTTATGTCATTTTCCAACCAAAGTGGCTCCATGGGGTCCCCAAGTTGACCCATGGATTGTCTTGGTCTGCCATGACACATCTAATGAGGGTAGTACATGTTTCTAGTTCATTTCATTTTATTAAAACATTATTCTTACCTTAAACTACACCAATTACCTCTAATCGCGATTAAAAACTTAATAAGTTACTATTCACCAAAAAATTAATTTAATCCCATTGAACCACATTTTACTTCTTAATGACAACCATGTATGTCGGATTTTTGAAATTAAAAACACAAAGGTTGAAAAATTTCATTTAAACGGAAAATCAGTTTTTATAAGTACCACTTAGTGGTTTCACTATTCATAAAAAAATTGAAGTTTTTCAGAAAATTATCAAAAATTCACCCTAAGCTATATTTGATATTCTGAATTCAAAAATGATTTCTATTTTACAAAATTCAAAACATATAAGTTGCATTAATTAATTTAATAATTAATTCTCGCTGTCAAAACAAATAGCATGGTTTTATGAAACAAAAAGTATCAAAAGATTGACACTAGTTTAAGTCCGATTTCAAAGTGAAATTAATTCCATCGACCACTGTTGGATTAAACGGTAAAAATATATTCTAATTTCACTTTAAAACTAATTCAAAAGTTAATCTAATCATATAAATAAATTATATTAAAAAGAGGTTTTGAATTAAAATACAACATTTTTCATTATTCATTAAAAATTGAACTTTTTCAGAAAAATACCAAAAATTTACACAAAGTAAATTTTGATGTCCCGATTCTAAAGAAGAATTTTATTTTGTCAAATATAACACATAAAATTGTCAAAAAGTGGATTTAAAAGAGGTTCGCCATCAAAAGGCGGTTAATCGACCTTTTAAAGAATATTAGAATGTTTACGCTTAAAATTGGATTCATTCGCATTTTTAATCCTATAACATTTATTGTAAAAAGTAAAAATATTTGACAAACATATATAATCATTTTTTAGTTAGTTCTGTTCATTCCCACCATTACAATGACTAGGCATTAACTACCATTTAAAATAATATTATTTTACTATTAGAGTGCAACGTAAGATTCCTAAGAAACTCGTTGTTGCATATTGGGTACGCCATCAAGCATAGAATCCCCTTTAAAGTAATATTAATATTTGATTCACAAATATGGATAAATATAAAGATGTAATATTCTTTATTTACCTGGGGTGTTACATCCTTCCCCCATTTTGGGAATTGCGTCCTCGCAATTTTAAAATTGGGCTTGGAAACATCCTTGAAAGTCCCACATCGGAACAAGAGTCGGTAAAAAAATAACTTTAAAATAAAGAAAGATAAGTACAAAGGTCACCCGAGTTAACCCATACTAGGATTCCAAATACAAAAATATGGACATGGAGGAAAAAACAAAGGGTCATGTTCTGATGGAGAGTGATAGAAAACATGTTTAGGAGAAAGTTAACCACAAGAAAATAACAAACTTGTGATGGGTTAAACGGTATTCGATTACCCAGTAGGAAAAGTTAATAGACAACATTTTTGTTTTAAGTTACTTTTTATTGAGGAATTTATTCATAAGGAAACATAATCACTTATCATGTTGACTTAAAAATTTTTCTCCAAAAGATGAGTATTTAGGAAGACTTGTTCACATTAAGAGTACTATAATCAACATTTAGAGAATCACATAATCCACAAAAGAGAACTATGTACTTCCCTTGTCTTTAGACCAAAACCAATACCAAAAAGGCTAGTACAAGATCAGATAATCCAGAAAATGATAACCCCTTATAAAAAGAAAATATATTCTTAATCTCCAAAATTTGTCCAACAAAACCCAAAGTTCAAAGAGGACCATTCGATAATCAATTTGTCCATAAAATTATTCAAAGTAAACCAAACTAAGATTGAAAACCAAATATTTGAGGGATTTAGTCACATATTCTTCCATGTTAAATCGTAACATTTATCTCTAAACAACATCAGTTGCTCTTAATGTCTCGTATTGAAAAGTAATTAACCTAATCACATACCCTCCATGATAGGTTAATAAATATCCATAGATAACCCAAAATCAACTTACTATTAATTCATAAAATCATCTAACTAAAAATAATCAGTCAAACTAACCAGGGACTTCAAGTAGTCTAGTGGTAGGCGATAAATACCAGTTTCACTTTGGTTGTGGGTTTGATTCCCGCAGCTTTGTCCGACGCGATGGGTTGTCACACGGTCTGCGTGTTGTCCTTTTTCCAAAATTATATAATTCTCAAATCATTCCCCAAAAAGAGATAAAATCATCAAAAATAACCATAACATAATTTAACTTCAATTTTATCTCATGCCTTTCACTTCCATCATAACATATAATAACCCATAATTACCTCAAAAGCAAGGATCATATAAACTCTAATGGTTACCTTTATAATTATTACCTGAACTTCCACATCGATTGGTCATCTCGTACATGATGCATTACAGAACATACCAAGATTCAAGTGGTTGATGATGACTCCTTGATAGTTGGTTTAGAACAACTATGAGTTTACTCATTGAATCCCCCATTTTATCTAGTATCTTAAACAGAGAACCACCACAGTTTCCTTCAAACCTGTTGTCTCTTTGGTGCCTGCTAGATCCATCCATTGACTAAAAACAGAAAGGTCAGTGTGAGTATATCAACATAACCATCATGTAAAAATGAGTGAGATAAACACCAAGATACACTTACTCATTCACTTTATCTAAAAACTATGACACTTTCTAAAATCCAAGCCAATATGATAATGTCACTTATGCTTAAAGAATACACTAAACTCTAAAGTTATCTAAACCGACCTCTAATACCAACTAAAAGGCACCGGCCTTAAACCTTACTTAATATTGAATTAAATGAATAATTCACATTGAGGATCTTTTCAGGTTTAGAGTTTTAGAGAATTAGGACATAACTATTACATCTCAAAAGATTACAAAGTAGAAACTTCTACTAAGTTTCCATAAAATAAAAACTCTTAAAAAGAAACATGTCTAGTTCCATGTTTTAGGTAGCATGACTTTCCCTTGGTCCCATCCTTGACCCTATTCCACGTTAAGTACTGTGAAAGACATTTCAAAAACTTGGGATGAGCATAAAAAGCTCAGTAAGGGATACACAAAGAATGAAAACTGCTAGTTTTTCAAAACAACAAGTAAACCATGTATACTTTATCAAAGTAATACTTTTCACTTTTTCAAAGTAGTAAAAACTCTTCACTGAAAAAAAAGGTCATTACTTACCCTTCTGTAACCAAAAGATTACCATAAAACCCATATAAAGATCACATAACATATAAAGGTAACTTGGGACATAAACATACTTAAGTGGAATAACCATACGGTCGACTTCCACACATACTAAATGGAATAGCCATACGACCGACTTCCACACATACTTAATGGAATAGCCATATGGCCGACTTCCATACATACTTAATGGAATAGCCATACGGCCGACTTCCATACCCAATTCATTGGAGGTTATAACGTAACCACCCATCCTGGTATTCACGGCACCACCCGTCATATGGTTTATCACGTAACCACCCGTCAAATGTCCAAGTACCATTATAAAAATCATAAGACATAAAACAAATATAATGGAAAGAAACATTTCCACACTTTGATCACAATATATCACTTAAATATATTGACATAACAAATCCATTATAAAAACCATTTTCAATACCGAAATACATAAAATAGTATATGGTAAAACATTACGGCTTGTTCAGGAAGCCAAAGACCAAATAATACTCGCGGCGGCGGAAAAGGTCATTGTCACCGCGTACGTTAAAAGAAACATTCCTTTTTTTTTTCGTTTAGTAAAACTCTTCATAGAAAAAGATTCCTTTTGTATAAAATTAAAAGTCAAATGGGTTTATACACCGTATAAAAGATAGTTGTGTATAAAACGAAATATGCCTCAATGAAAGGAGATTGAGACGAAGTCCCTTACAAAGTCGATATCCTTAGATTAAGGATAAATCAATTATATAATTATGTGTGGAAAATACGAATACACAAAATATAAGTGGATATTAAGTGTAAAACAATCAGAGGTCATTCACACATAATCATGGAAAACAAAACCATTGACATAGATATTTAACTCAATAAAATGAGATTGAGTTATGATTTTTGATACAAGTCCGTCTAAATGACATAAGAATTTATCAATGAGATGATTATGTGTAGAAATAGTATATACACACAAAGGTTTTTGGAAATTACAACATAGATATTCCACACATAATCTTGGCATAATAAAATCAAGAATTAGTTGTTTAACCCAAAGAATTGAAAGTGGGTTAAGAAGTTCCCTTACAGAAATTCGACAGCCTAACGACGTCACTTCAAAACTTATAAAATGAGTTGATGAGAGATAAAAAGGGTATATCATCACTTGAAAATAAAATTTAAATTAGTAAGGATATATAAGAACATATCCCAACATAATAGTATGTTAATTAAAAGACATAACAAAATAAGTCTTTTAAAAAGAGGAGGGTGAAAGGTTCCCTTACCGACTTGGGTAACTTTCGAAACGTACACCCCATTGAAGAAGGGTCATACAATGAATAAGTAAGTAACCATAAATGAAATTATATTACACAAAGAGTATAATAATGGGCAGTACATACACCAATCAAATGAAATAGTGGCAAACGTAGCATAAATGTCACGGGAATAAAAGTGAGACGGAAAATCCCTTACGAAAACTCGACAGCCTAACGACGCCACTTAAAACATCCAAAAATGGATTTATGAGATCAAATAGGGTCTCCCATAATATGAACATAAAAAGTAAAGTATGAGGAATATAAAATAACATCTCCAAACATAAGAAATATGGGCTTAAAATAAATGACATAAATGAGAGTACTTAAAAAGAAATAGAGAGGCTGGATCTCTTTCGAAAATTCGGTAGCCTAACGGCGCCACTCAAAACATCCAAAATGGATTGATGAGAGAGAATATGGTCTCTCATAATATGAAAATAAAAATTACAGTAAGAGTAACATAAAATAACATCCCAATAACAAGAAAGATGAGCTTTATAAGGAATGACATAAAAGAGTGTACTTAAAAAGAAAGAGAGGAGTAAGATCCCTTACCTCGGGTCTGATTTGACTCGATCGTTCTTTAATCTCCTGAATAATAAACTTGAGTTAATTTATACTTCATTAAGAACCTTTTTAAAGTTCATTATTCCTTTTATATCACTTATTACCATGTCATAGACATTATGTAATCATTTAAGTTAGTAATGTTTGTTTTGTCGATACTTGGTTCTTAAGTCGAAAGTGGACTTCTTACAATTACATGTTGTTCGTGTGGTCAAAGGTTCATTATATCCAGAATTTTATTCATAATGTATATATCATATATATCATATATATCCATTATATTCATGCATTTATAATATTACATAACATTTAGAGTTAAGAAATGAAATGCACCGTTCATGGAGATGGTAAGCCGTACGTACGCATGAACGCTACTTCCATTTCTATTTCATATTTAATGGAATTAAAACATAATGATACATAATAGTATTTTAATTACAGTATGGTATCATATATAATATCATTAAATATATCCTTTATAAATACCACATATGTTATTAACAAATCAAATCACTTTGAGGGGGCGATAGTCCGCACTTCCTTAAATGAAGATATCATGTTTACCCATAATGGAAACCATAAAGGTATGCCATAAATGAAAAATACAGAAGCTTAAGTAAAACATAAACATATTATATATCATATATAAATATAGTTTCATCTTAATGGCCACCTTTTAAGGTGTTATAAGAATGTTGAACAATCATCGTTTCGGGAGGCAGAAATTCGCCATCCACGGAAACAGTATGTTCTTTAATCATTAGATGTAGGTGTGTGTAATTGTAGCTCGAATAATTCTTATAAAAACATCCTAGTATATTGAAGATACTGTATTTGTTACAAAATAAATTAATAAAAAGAGTTTAGGGGGTTGGAGAAGCAAAATAAAACAAAAGAACACAAGTGAATACATTACCGTTAAATCGGGTAACTTCCTTTGATTTGAGCTCAAAGGCTTCCTTGGAAAGGATTCTTCCCAAAGTGAGGCTTCAAGGAGTTATACAGGGATGTGTAGAGACGAAATGGTCAGAGGTTGGCCGATACAAAGGCTTGAGAGGTGAGTGTAAAGTGGTAGAGGTGGGGGCCTTTTATAAGAGGAGAGGAGTGGCACTCTTGGAAAGTAAGCAAATGTTACTTTATTTGAACATGCGTTTCAGATTTAAAAGGTCCCACATTGATATAATTCGTGGATAAGGTGATAAGGGTTCTAAATACACCCATCCAATAGGTTTTGGACATGTTTATGTCTTAGATATTACATTATGTTTCCATTTTATTTAAATCGTTAAATAATGAGGTCATCACTACATCATCATGATGTCATAAATAATTTAATTTATTTAATGTCTAAAAATTATAAAAAAATACTATGATGTATTAAATCTTTTTATCTTTACAATGACTATTTATAGTCAACAATATGACTTGTATAACCCCATGTAAAAATTGTTTTAGTAAAACATCTCATGCTTGTGTCATTTTTACTTTATCATTAAATAAAAAGGTATTTATGTCATTTCCAACCAAAGTGGCTCCATGGGGTCCCCAAGTTGACCCATGGATTGTCTTGGTCTGACATGACACATCCAATGAGGGTAGGACATGTTTATAGGTCATTTCAGTTTATTAAAACATTATTTTTACCTTAAACTACACTAATTACCTCTAATCGCGATTAAAAACTTAATAAGTTACTATTCACCAAAAAATTAATTTAATCCCATTGAACCACATTTTACTTCTTAATGAAAACCATGTATGTCGGATTTTTGAAATTCAAAACACAAAGGTGGCAAAATTTCATTTAAACGGAAAATCAGTTTTTATAAGTACCACTTAGTGGTTTCACTATTCATCAAAAATTGAAGTTTTTCAGAAAATTACCAAAAATTCACCCTAAGCTATATTTGATATTCCGAATTAAAAAATGATGTATATTTTAAAAAATTCAAAACATATAAGTTTCATTAATTAATTTAATAATTAATTCCCACTGTCAAAACAAATAGCGTGTTTTTATGAAACAAAAAGTATCAAAAGATTGACACTAGTTTAAGTCTGATTTCAAAGTGAAATTAATTCCATCGACCACTATTGGATTAAATGGTAAAAATATATTCTAATTTCACTTTAAAACTAATTCAAAAGATAATATAATCATATAAATAAATTAGATTAAAAAGAGGTTTTGAATTAAAATACAACATTTTTCACTATTCATTAAAAATTGAACCTTTTTGTTAAAATACCAAAAATTTACACAAAGTAAATTTTGATGTCCCGATTCTAAAGGAGAATTTTATTTTGTAAAATATAACACATTAAATTGTCAAAAAGTGGATTTAAAAGAGGTTCGCCATCAAAAGGCGGTTAATCGACCTTTTAAAGTATATTAGAATGTTTACGCTTAAAATTGGATTCATTCGCATTTTTAATCCTCTAACATTTACTGTAAAAATTAAAAATATTTGACAAACATATATAATCATTTTGTAGTTAGTTCTATTCATTCCTTCCATTACAACGGCTAGACGTTAACTACCATTTAAAATAATATTATTTTACTATGAGAGTGCAACGTAAGATTCCTAAGAAACTCGTTGTTGCGTATTGGGTACGCCATCAAGCATAGCATCCCCTTTAAAGTAATATTAATATTTTATTCACAAATATGGATAAATATAAATATGTCATATTCTTTATTTACCTGGATTGTTACAGGTATATAATATTTATCCTTATGTATCTTGTTGAATCCAATTTAATAAGGATAAATAAATTGTTTTAAATTAAATATAAAGGGGTAGGGTAATGCGATGTATGATCTTACAACTTCATTTTTATTTATTGATGTTATGATTTGTATGGGATAAATTACCCATTTAAAATCATGGTTGTTGGCTGTCCTTGTATATGCTTATATCTTTTGAAATGTGGAATACATGATGTTTGGTTACTAACAAACACATAATATGTAATTGGATAATTATTTATAGTCAGTTAATAAATTAAATTCCATAGGTTCATATGGATTCTATGAAAACACCTTAAATAAAGAAGTGAAATTGAAAAAGACCCCCTTGGTAAATCTAAAGATATGTCATGTTGTGATATATGTCATGATGTGGGGAATGGTCGTGGTTTGTTTGTGTGGGATTGACGTGTTGTGTAGTGGTTGTGTTGTGATGTGTGTGGGGATAGTGGATGAGATGTGGTGGTGTAGTGGGGCTGCGATGTTGGTTGTGACATAGTTATTCTGTGGGACTGTGAAATTGGATATGGTTATAAAATGATGTGGATGTGGTTTTGGTTACTAGTATTAGGATTTTTTTGTATAGTTGGTTCTGTTATATTTAACCAAGTATTAATTGAATTAAATTAATGATAATGATGTCAAATAAGAATGTTTAATGAGTAAATTTATGATGGGATATGTGGATTAAAGGGTTAATGTTTATATAAAAACTAATGGGATGGAATTAATATACAATGTCTATTCCTAAATAAAATAGGATGCTAATAGATGCTGAGTAAATAAATTAAAGAGGACATTAAAGTGAAATTTATTAATATACAGAGACTCTGGAAAATGGATTAAAGATTAAAATATGAATTTTGTCTTCTGCTTTATTTGTGTGGTTTTATAAATTTATATGTGGTAGTAATTTTTGGGATTCTATGAGAAGGTTTGTTCTTATTGTAAAGCCATAGGATGGGATTGTGTATTGTAACTCTATATATACACAGAATATATTTTTTTGATTTATATAGGCACCCAACCACATTGATAACTATATGTCGATGCCCAAATAGTCACACGGGGGTGTCTTTCCCAACATCCTGTTGGGAGGATGGATGAATGGATACCCTCTCTTCCCTACTCCCTCTTCTAGGTGATAATGGTCATGATGTATTCAGAAGAGTTGTGATGTGTGGTCCCAGGTGTCTTTGGGGTGAGTTGTGGTGTAATTTCCTAGGTTTCTTTGTAATGAGTTGTGATGTATGGCTCAGGTGTGTGCGGGAGGGATGTATTATGATGGCTTGAGTGTTTTCTGGTGGGATGTGATGTGTTGTGGTGGACTAGGCTTTGTGTGGGTGAGATGTGATGTGTTTTTATGGACTAGGTGTGTGCGGGTGGGATTCAATGTGATGTGATGTTATTTGGAAGAGGTGGGAGATCTGGGAAGTTTGCTGTTGGGGTGTGAGAGTATCCAATCTTTGGGAAATTAGTGAGGGGTACCCTATCATCGATGTGATTCATATTATATATTATGATATTTGGATGTGTTTTTGGAAAGTGAGCCTTGATAAGATTGGGGTTATGGTTGGTATAACTGTTTAGGTGTTGTTTGGTTTTACTACTTTTACACAGGTGCATTAGTATTCTCTTTTCACATGTGCATGAAAGACTTTTGTTTTCCTACTGATTATACCTATATTCTCATCCTATGTATATAAAAACAATTTTTAGGATACTAGGAGAACTTTGTGGACCATGCTAGACATTTCTAGTTCCGACCCTTGGAGATATTTTTGTGCCACTACCTTAGATTTTTATTCTTTTAGGATTTTATTTGGAGACTTTTATATGAATCTGTTTTATTTATACATTCATTGTGAGATGGTTTGAATTTATTATATTATGTGATGGATTTTATTGTGAATGATTCATTCTATATCCCAATATTGTTTAATTTTAAAGGGAAATGCCTCCCATATAGTGGGATTTTTATACCCTTGGTGCTAGTTTCCATCCCAGGGCCAACTGGAGGCAGGATTTAGGGGTCATTATCTGTCTCCTTTGATTGCATTATCATTGGTGGGAGGGGTTTGTGATAGAATGGTATTAGAGATGATGGTTGAGAGATAGGGTGGAGTTCAGAGTTAGGAACAGTGATGAATGCGTGGGTTGGTATGGTAATAGTTCTAGTTGAACTTTGTGCATGACATAAGCCATGGAGACCAGCTAGTACATGGGATTTTAGGCCCCCCATGATCTAGTGCATGAAATATAATCTTATTGAATGACCATGTGAGATGAAGATGCTTGTATGGTAGAGACCTAGGAGAGGTACATGCATCATGATGACTTGTATTCTTGTTTGAATTGGGTTATTTGGGGAAGGTAAAAAATAATTAAATGAATCATAAAATTTTATGTGTGTTTATTTGACTTTTCCCATGCTATCATATCTAGTAAATTTTTATTTTTTTCTATATTATTCATATAACATAAAAGGAATGAGTAAAATTATGGTTAGATAACCCGATCTATTTGTTTGAAACCTTATTAATGTTTGAATACATTGTTTCCTTTCCTGTTATAGATTTATTTTTAATTAATTTTATTTTTATTTTATTACACACCACTAGTTTTCTTAATGTTTTGAATTTTTAGAGAAACATGCTTAATGATTTTTTTGTGGTGAAATGTTTAATTTTGAAAACCCTTATGAAGTATGTTACCTTGAAGTAGATTCCACAATACCATGATAAAATAAATTATTTTTAAATCATACTTAGATGTATTACGGTTTCCATGTGAGTTAATATTCCTTGCATTTCTTTAAAATTTTAATTTATTATAAGCATGTGTTTTTTACTTTTTCTAATTATAAAAAATGTACATATTAATTATTAATAATTCCTTTTAATTTTGAAACCTTGAAAAGAATAACATGATACTTATTTTATCTTTATTTTAGTTATACATTATTGGTATAACTATAGGTTGTAAGTGTGTGTTAGGGTATAAATTCTTGTGACATTTATTTTTAAATTTTGGAAAATCAGAATCATGCTTTGTGGTAACTTGTTGAGACTTAAAAACTATTTAAATGATTAAAATAATTATTTTATGATTGATAATAATTTTTAACTACTGAAATAACCTTACCTCACATATTAAGTTAGGAGTAGTTTGTTATGTGAAGAATTCCTAAAGTTGAAATCAATTTTTTGGAAACTAGGGAAGTTATAGTATGATATAATTGATCATATAGAATGTTTAATATGTTTCATTTAAATTTGTATGTAGAAACATGTCATCCTTATTGTTTTATATGAGTAATCTTTCATGAGCAATTAAAATTATTAAATAATTTTTAATCCAAGTATGATAAAGCATGAATCATAGTAATACAACTTGTTCAGTTTTACATTTTTCTCTAAAGAGAATGTTTTATTTTTATTATTTCAAAAGAATTATGTGTATGTAATACGATATTTTAATTGAAAATAAGTTCCTATAATGTAAAAAATTTCAAATGAATATTTTAATTTAATTTCATTTAATAATAAGATAAACATAGAATGTCCAGTTTAAGAATATTAAACATGGATGTGTGAAGATAAATGTGTGTAGTTTCATCTTTAACTTGAAATCATGTTAGAACTTTTTGAATGCAAGGCATGATGCTTCACATGAAAAAACCTAGAAATGTTTAGTGTTGTTTATAGTTGCATTTATTTATCATTTCATTGGTGTCTTGATATTTCGTGCTAAAAATAATGGTTTTTGGAAACCTAGATTGCTCTATGATTATCATGGATTATAAGGCCCTTGATGTAACTTTTTTATTAATATCACCAGGAATTAAAAGGAAAATCACTTATATATGAATGATAAACCAATTACCTAAAGAGAATTTATTATTTTCTAAATTACCGATGATAAATAACGAGGTGATGTAATGTAAGCCTATAAATAATTATGGAAGATGGAATGTGTTACAACTATATGTGATTTTTCTTGTTATGTTTCCTTATACAATGTGCGATTAAAAACTTGAATCATATAAAGAGGGGAAAATATGATCCTGAATTGAGACACGTTGTATAATGACATGACTGAAACTATATGAGTGAGTTAGTGCCACCCATAGTGGATAATATATTGATATGTGGAAGGGAAATACATGATTTTTGTGTTTGGTGATCGTTAGTTAGGGAAATGTAAAGGATGAAATAAAGAAGGTAGTTATGTGAAAAGGGTGGTTCTTTTTCGATTATAGGGTGGTTAGGTGATGTGGTTGTGACAAATTTCTAGTGGATATTTTCATTGGTCAGTATGTTTGGCTAGTGGTTTTTTTTCGTGATAGTGATATGTAGTGGTTGAGATATATGGTTTTTATAGAAAGATGGATTATGTTGTGTTTTGTTATTATTATTTTGATGGAACCCCTCACCTCTCATAATATGGTTAATAATATAAAGCTGAGAATAAAATAAACTGGTCATTTTAGTAATCATGAAATTAATAAAGTTGGGCTTTCCTCCCATACCTAAATATTTTTATAAAGGGAGTGATGAGAATTTTTAAATACCACCTTATTGGTTGGGTTTTTTGTGGTTGATATTATATTTATGGCATGTGTTATGAACTAAAACAAGTGAAGATATGGAAAATCTTTCCCCATAACAAGACATGTTATATTAAAACATGTTTTAAAACCAAGCAGGCGAGTGACTGACACCCAAAGCAGACAATATTTTTGTGTCATGAATGATTTCATTTAAATTGTATGCTTTTGAAAACTCAATCTATATTAATATGAGTTCATTTTTTAGTTCATAAATGTTATGAAATTTTTTTTGCATTAATATTATCTTAGTAAATAATGTCTTGTTAGAAAACATGGGTAATTTTATAACTTGAAAAAATGGACAATTTTAGAATTATCATTTTTAAAATGAAAGATGATTTTGAAATCCTAGTACTTGTTTAAAACTATTAATGGTAAATTGAGTTGAAAGTAATTATTTTTTTATAATTTATTGTTATTTATTTCTATATGTGTTTTTATAAACATTTATGTGTGAATATTCTTGTTCGAGAGGTATTACTCTTAGAAGATTGTTTTTAATTTAATGTGTAGATTTGAACATCTTTTTTTGTAGTGCTTTTTGTGTTCGAATTATATCAAGAAACTTGAGAGTTATCTCATGGATTGGTTGTTCGTACCACCATTATCTTACATTTTAGTTTTATTTTGATTTTATAGGATGAACCATTCCCCTAGTTTAGGTGTTGTACAGAAATGGTGTCTTGGAAAAAAGCACTTAGGAATTTGAGACACAGATGTGAACCCAGTACTCAGAGTTGTTTCTAGTTTTCCCTTCTCTATTTTCTTTATTATGTTCTATTTAGACATTGGAATTTTATGAAATTTTTGGTTTCCCCCTTGATGTGATTTTTTGAGTGTGATGTTTGATAATAATCCGACATGTGAAAAAGGGAAGACCTGATTCCAAATCAAGATTCATTTTAATATGATGTGATTAAACCTGTACGGGTGAGTCAATTCCTACCACAAAAGACAATATATTTACATTGAGGATGTAATTTCCTGATTTTTTATGTTTTCGGAAGTACTTTTTGTTCAGATGTTGTGGGAATTTGGTATAAAAGGTTTGGTTGATGGTGTTGTTTCAGGTGTAATGAGATATTTGAGAGGTATCATGAGGGAGGTTTGTTTGGAACCTTTATATCATTACATACAAGTTAGTTTTTAATTATTGAGGGTGAGAATAGTTTTATTAGTATCTGATATAACATTCCAAACCTTATAGATTGTTACTTTTCCAAAAATATGACAATTGAAATGTGTAGGGGATGTCTGGGGTCTTTTTTGGACACTTGAGTAATTTCAATGGTGATTCATTTCAACAGTTTTTTAAATTTCTAGTTTTCCAAAGGTGAGTCATTTTGGTGGTGAATCATTTAGTTTTTGACTCCTTATGGAAGTGACTCATGCTATAAGTGACTCCTTCTGGTGATGTTTTATCTTAGTAGTGACTCATCCTGGTGTTTACTTATCCTAGAGGGGACTCATCCTGGTGGTGACTCATCCGGGCGACAGCTAATTCTGGAGGCGACTCATTATGGTGGTGACGCATCTTGGCAGGGAATCATCCCGGTGGGGACTCATCCCAGTAGAGACTCATCCTGGTGGTGACTCATCTTGGTGGAGAATGATCCTAAAGGTGACTCATCCTTGCAGGACTCATCCTAATGGTGACTCATCTTGGCAGTGACTCATCCTTATGGTGACTCATCTTGGCGGTGACTCATCCTCGAGGTGAGTCATCCTAGAAGTGACTCATCCTTTTAGTGACTCATTTCGATGGTGAATCATGCTACCAGTGACTCATTTCCAAAAGTTTTCCGATTTTTCCATAATTTTCAAGTTTTCAAAAAAATACATAATTTCCATTTTGATGACTTTTATGAAGAAAAAGGGTTTAAATGCCATTATTAATTGTTTTATATATGTTTCTAATGAGTTTAATAATATATTTAATTTCTAAAAAGACTGTATACATTTTAAACTCTTAAAATGCATAGATTAATGAGATCCTCCTTTAAACAGTTAGCTAAACCATTTCAAATCATGTTATCTTCAAATATGATCATTTTGAAGCATAGATCTTAACTTCGATCATTCATTCTTATTTCTATTGATATGGGAGTTTAAAAATCATTATTCCTTGGAGTCATATAACGTGTTTCTATAGTTATTTTGAGTTCTCACTATCAAATAGGTAGTTTCCTACTATATGCGCACCCTCGGTTTTTGTGCAGTTAGTTGGTGAAAATATTCTTCCTTCTAGGTAGAATTTCCTTTGTTTATTTTTTTGTGTATCATGAAGTATGGGTTAATAATTCTTATCCTTATATATATGGTTAAATCAATATTCATAATGATAAATGAATTCATTTAAATTAAATATAAAGGTGTAGGGGAATGTGATGTAGGATTTTACAAATTTATGGTTATTTATTGATGTTATGAATTATATGGTATAAATTACCTGCTAAAAATTATGGTCGTCGGTGGTCGTTTCTTGCAATTATATTTTTTGAACTATTGAATGCATGTTTTGTGGGTTTTGACAAAGATGTTGTATGTAATTGGATAGTTACGTATAGTCGGTTAATGAATTAAATGCCCTGGGATCACATGGTTTCTATGACAACACCCTTAAAGAAATAAGTGAAATTTAATAGGATTCCCCTGATAAATCTGAAGATATGTTGTGTTATGATATATTTTGTGATGTGTAGAATGGTTTTTTGTGTGTGTGTTGTATTTATGTGATGTGCGGTGGTTGTGTTGTGATGTGTGTGGGGAAAATGGATGAGATGTGGTGGTGTAGCGGGGCTGTGATAGTGGGTGTCATATAGTTATTTAGCAGGGCTATGAAACTGGGTATGGCTGTAAAATGATGTGGATGTGGCAGTTGGGATATGGTGCTATTATTGTGCTGTGTGGTTGGTTCTTTTATATTTAATCATGTATTAATTAAATTAAATGCATAATAATGATTTCATATAGGAATGTTTAATGAGTAAATTGATGATGGACTGTTTGGATTAAATGGTTAATGTTTATATAAAAACTTACGGGTTGGAATTATGAAACAACGTGTATTCTTAAATAAAATAGGACACTAACAGATATTGAGTAAATAAATTAGAGAGTATATTAAATTGAAATTTATTGATATAAAAAGACTCTATAAAACGGATTAATGAATAAAATATGAATTTTGGATTCTGTTTTATCTGTGTGGTTTTATTCATTTAGAGGTGGTAGTGATGGTGTGGATTCTATGAGATAGTTAGTTAATTTTGTAAACCCATAGGATGGTATTGTGTGTTGTAACTCTATATATACACAATATTCTTGTGATTTCTATATGCACCCCACCCAGGTCGAGTACTATATGCTAATACCCGCAAAGTCACACTGGGGGTGTCTTTCCCAACATCCCAATGGGAGGATGGATAGTTGTCCACCCACTATACCCCACTCCCTCTTCCAAGAGATAATGGACCATGATTCTTTGGGTGATTTGTGATGTGTGGTCACAAGTGTCTTCAGGATGAGTTGTTGTGTTATGTACCTGGTGTCTCTAGGATGATATGCAATGTATGGTTCAGGTGTGTGTGGGAGGTATGTCATGTGACATGATTTCTTGTGATGGACCAGGTGTGTATGGGCATGATGTGATGTGTTGTGATGGCCCAGGTGTGTGCGAACATGATTCTATGTGATGTGATGTTATCCAAAAGAGGTGGGAGCACTATGAAATTTTTAGTTGGGGTGTGAGTGTGGATAATTAGTGGGAAAGTGGTGAAGGTTACCCTACCATCGATGTTCTTCATATTATATATTATTTTATTTGGATGTATTATTTTGTGAGTGAGCCTTGGTGAGGTTGGGGTTTTGGTTAGTATATATGTTTAGGTGTTGTTTGGTTCTACTAATTTCACATGGGTGCATTAGTATGCTATTTTCACATGTTCACGAGAGACTTTGGTTTTCCTACTAAGTATACCTCTATGCTCACCCTATGTATATAAAAACTATTTTTAGGATTCCAAGATGAATTTTCAGATAATTCTGGAGATTTATAGTTTAGTCCCTTATAGCCATTTCTATGTCAGTTCCTTAGTTTTATTCTTTTGGGATTTCATTTGGAGAATTTTAAATTTTTTATTTTCATTTATACATACATTGTGGGATGCTTGGGGTTTATTTTATTTTATTTCATGAAGTTTATTGGAGATTATTTAGTCTATATACTGATCTTGTTTTTTTATAAAGGATAATGCCTCCCATATTGTGATATTTTTCTACCCTCGGTACTAGTTTCCAACATGAGGCCTACTGAAGGTGGGACTCAAGGGTAATTATCTCTCTCCCTTCATTGCGGTATCTTTAATGGGAGGGGTTCTTGAAAATATATCTCATAGAATTTAATATAGTAATTAATATACTTAGGGGTGTATGATTATTATTAGTCCTTCTTACCTTATTATGGAGAGATACCTAGAATGAGAACCTTCATACTTTTATACCCTACTTATGAAAATTTTAAAATAAATTAGCTAATATGGGGGTGTTTGAGTATATTGCTGATTATTTCTTTAGTTGGGACAAAAACAAGAAGTTATTTTTCCACTTATCTATTAAGAAAAAAACCTTGATTGAATTATGCTATAGAAATGAATTTCCATGCATAATTGTGTCACATATGATGTGATAAACTACTTGTATGAGTGACATGTGATGTGCTCATCAGTTAAGTGAATAACTTGTGATGTGTTAATTTAATTAGTAAATATTTTTTAGAGAATCAATAAAATATTAGAAGCCTATGATAGATTGAATTTTCCATGTCTAGTGGTCACTTGATGCGAGGAAAAAATGATTATATATGTATGTATATGATTCATATACGATGCATATGATACATATTTTTGTGGAAATGTTTGTATAGAAATATGAGTATTTTTTATGGAGATCACATGAGACCCCATAAAGGCTTGAGTATAACTAATGCTTTTATAGAGGTTTCTCTTTGATTACACATTTGAAATAGGGATTCTATAAATTTTTTTCAATGCTATTAAGGATCACAAGGTCACACAATTAGTACCTTTGATAAGGATTAAATCTTAGATAAAGTGTTTTTTTCCAAAATAAAGATAATTTGATGAAACTATATCCAAAATATTTTGGATGGATTCACAAAGATATGTGAAGTTATTTATAAATTCCCTATGGGATTTTAGTTCAAGTAGGAAGTTATTGGATGTGAAATATAATTTCCACCATTATGACTTGGTGGTTCGTGTGATCCCATTGTTGAGAACCATGCTTGGTTTTGACAAGCATGTGATGCATATGTGGTTCCATTACCACCCCCTCTATGATTTCATCAATTACAAACCAAATATGTCGGTTCATTTATGTCTAGAACGCCCCATTCATTAAAATGTTTTATTAATGAACACCAATGTTATGAAATAGATGCATGTCATGTGATGAAACCTAATATGTTATGATATGTTTAACATTATTCATGAAATGAAGAGCATCAAGGATGCCTGTATGAGGATGTTATTTTTCTCTTATTGTGGTAATGAAGGGTGTTTAGTTCCCATGATGGTCACATGCAAGATGAATCTATATTCTCTCCCTAAATAGAATTCATTTCTCGATGAATTTGATTACTACCCTTTGAGTATTTTGGAGTCCACATGAGGAATTCATGGAACAATTGGCCGGTGCTCCCCCCAAGGAGGCAAGAGGCATTCATCTAATGCTCCTCTAAATGATCATCAAGATAACTCCATTGAATAATAAGGATGGAATGTACTGATTTTTGGGAATTTCAATCACACCATTTTATGATTTGTTTTTTGAATACATTTAAACATTTGATTCCATAGAGATAGGGATATCTATTTCCGGGTTCACTTTTTCTACTAATGGTCATAAGATGATAAAAAACCCATGACTCGATACCATTTTAATCAACAAGAGGTCATATAACTCCAACACATACCTATAAATACATTAATCACACAACCAAAAGCATAAAAATCACATGTAAATTCACATAAGAGTCAATATATAACAATAATAAATCCATAAACAAATATTACAACAAATAAACCATTTAATAATCCATTTTTAAAAATTAAATTAATCACTAGTTTAAATATTCCAAAAAATATATTAACTTTCTGAAGAAAAATTTTCTATTACATTTTAATCAAAACACTGCTATTTTTATCATTTACCACTTTTATTTTATCACATATCTCAAAATATACTCCCTACCCTTATCTTGTCTATCATTTAAATAATAAACTAAAGAATAGTAAATAATTCAATTTAGAATGTGAAACAAATTTATTAAATAAATCTATTGATATAATTAATTTTTTATTTAATATCAAGAATTGTACCTTCCCCTTTAAATCTCTCACACCCGTTTTCCTATGACCTACCAAACACACACACACACACACTAACATTTCACAAAAAGTTATAGATGGTAGATGTTTCCTATCTAAATATTAATCAATGTTCTTTTTTAAGAGATAATATATTAGAATGATCCAAATGGAATGATTCTACTAAAACCATTCAAATAATATGAATAATAGGTTTTATTCTAAACAAACTATATAGTAAGTAAATAATGAAAGATAAATTAAAAGAAGAAAAAAAATTATTTATTTAAGGCCTTGATTGTTATAATAAATGAAACAAAACACACAGCCCTAAACTAACATGGATATAACACATCCCCACCCCAAAGGATAAGATCACAACCAAGATAACCATTACAATTTAATGGCTTGAAGGAACAATGGCTTGAAATACATTACATGTCTTGAATTCCCCTTCTCCTAACCCATAGCCTTTATGTTCTTCACTGCATCTCTACTATCATCAAAGTGAACTCTGGTTTTCACTTCCTCTCTAATATTGAGATTTGGTGTGATACCAACTCATTAAGACTAAAGCATACCACTCTCCACCAAAATGATTTACCTAACTCTTTTATTGTCAATCACCAAGCATTATACAACCTCATGGAACTTGGTAAAACATACTAATCCCAATGGATTTATTCCAGTCTATTTTTTATACAACCCCATACGCTCTTAAAAGTTTCCATTATATTAGAATTTCTATAGTATAATATAGTGGTACTGAAAACTACATGATAATATCCTTATAGTTTTCCTACTCAGACATAATAATGAATCATCTAACACTTGAAACACAAATATTTATGACCTCAAACCTAACCCCCTTTGGCTTTAAAAAATTTAATGCAATAATTATATAATTATATATATATTAATTCAATTAAAATTATGTACCAAGTCTAATAAACAAATGAATTGATGAAATACCATAAAATTATAATTTATTAGTTTAATTTTTTCTTCTATCAATAAAAAAATCAATTTATTTCATAGATAATTTCAGAATAAAAAATCATATCTCAATATAATCTTACCTATCCAACATAATATCAACACGATCAATTAAAAATATATCATGAGTCTGTATTAGAGAACATCCAAGATAATATTTTTGGGTTGTGTTTATTGATGAAGGTAGAAAATGACCCTTAAAATGAGTCATATTAATATTATAAAACTTTTATATATAGTTTCATGATGTTTTAAAGAATTTAGAGAAGTTTTTTACTAGAAGAAAACAAATAGTTCATGTAAGATAAAAACATATCATTGTTATTTTTTATATTTTGGGAAAATGGTTGTATTGAAGAAGATGAAGCTAAGATGATATTAATAGTTAACACAGTTTGAGTAACATGTTATTTTTTGGATTCATGGTTTGATTGATATTTTAGTGGCCAATATGGATTCAATAATATTATATGTTTAGAGTTTATGATTTGGAAGTGATAGATTTACAAAGGAGATGTTTGGGGATAAATGACAGTGGGAAGGAAACATGTCATGATTGTATGTCTTGTTTTTTAAAAATTAAAATAAACAAGTCATGGTTATTTTCAATTTTTTTGAATTTATCTAATAGAATTCTTAAATTCCAATGAAGTGTGATTTTTGAGAAAAATTAAATAAATATTCCATGGTTTTTAGAAGTGTTGTTTTTCAAATAGTAACACATAATCTTAGACACCAACATGATGTGTTTTATTAAATATGTCAGGGTTTGGTATAATTTTATATCATTATAATGTCAAGATCTTAGAATAAAATAAAGTTCTATAGTTTGAATTAAGGAAATTTATTTGAAAAATAATTAAGGGGTAAAAATATATTAAATTATTAGAATAAGTTTAAAAAAATTAAGTGATCATAGATGTTGATATATTATCTTGGAGCTTAAAGGAAGTACAAAATGAGTTGGAAAACGAATAAGAAGGTATGAATTAATAGAGAAAATTAAGTGTGAAAGAAAAAGGAGAGTATTGACACTCATTAATAGAATTTTTCAATATGTGAAGGAGAGAAATATGTTTATAAACATGATAAAGTGGATTATTTTTACTTGTAATATTCACTAGTTTTGAAAATGGGTTTTCAACATTGGGTTTCTTTAGTTTATAAAATTAGTTAATTTGTGAAGTCTTTGTAAGTGACATTGTAAATATGTATTTATGTCTGTTATTATAAGAACTATCTTAAATAAAATTGAATAAAATGTAAAATGAGTCATCCTTTTACATTATTTATAAAAAATTTGAGGTAAAATCATGTTTATTATATTGTTTATTCAAGATAATGGACATAAAAAACTTCTTTTTTTTACTTTAGTTATATAATAATTGATGTAAAAATTTGGGAAAAAGTGGGTTTTATATAGGTTTTCTGATAACCAATGTAAAAACTTATTTTTTTTAAATATATATACAGAAATACATTTACCCAAACTATAACATATTAAAAGAGAAAAAAATTCAACAACATAAATACAATTCATTAAAAAATATTTACATCAAAACTTTTTTTAAGTTACAAAAACTTTACGATGTGAAATTTGAACTTCCAAATCTATATTATAAATAGAGATAAACTAAAAATAAATCATACTTGTAAAAAAAATCCACCCATGATTCTCATATATGATTTAAATATTTTCCATTATAATGGTGATAGTCATCAAAAAACTAAAAATTAAAACAAAATTATTCAATATTTATTCTCAATATAATGATAAGATAGGTAAAAAATAATGTTTATAATAAAATGAAACCTTATTGAAAATTTTAACTATCCCTATTGAAATTATTTTTAAAATAAATCTCATAATATAATATCCACATTATATTATTACTAATTGATATAAAAAATTCTATTTGAAAAATGTTTTCAATTTAAAATAACATTTCATGCATCTACTAAAAGTTAATAATTATAAATAATGTAACATTTACACCCACATATTTTATTTCCACCATTTTTTTATTAATAATATATAATTATCCCATTACCTATTTTGATGTTATATGTATGAAATAAAATTAAAAATTTATTTTAATATTTAATTATTGAAATAATAAAACTTATGACTTCAATAATTTTTTAAGGTTTTATCTGACATAACCATATCTAGAGAATAACCAGTAAGTTATTTTTATTTTTAAAAAAATCACCCAATATCCAATGACCACTAATATAAAAAATTACAATTTGAGTGATTATTAAATTAAGTGAAACAATGCTTTATGAAATATATGTTTCATACCTATTAAGATAAGGAAACATCCAACACTGAATTATAATGTTTTGAAATATTTCAGAAATATATACTATTATTTCTTCATCCTTCATTACCACCATTTCTAGAGAAATAAATTATATCTCCAAGAATCCTACATTGATGTCATATCATACCGAATAAAGTTTTCATAAAGATACCTAATAAAAATAAAATATAAGTACTAATTCAAATAAATCAAATTGATATAATTTCAATAAATATGATAATATACTTACATGGAAAAGTATTGTATCACTATAAGTCGTAAAAATTATGATTTTATATTCTCTATGATATTTTTATTAGAAATAATAAATGGAATATTATTCCCAAAAGTGTTCGAATCCATTATAATATCATAAACATCCAACAACATAGGTTCATGTGTTGATAATTATATCCATTCATAGAAATTATTATCTGATGTCGATGGGGCCTCAACATGTTTTGGATTTCCAAACATCATTTATTTATCTTTAATGTATTAATGTATATATATATATATATATAAAATTTAACACTAACATTAAAAATAATGATTATAATATATGCATAACTCAATGGTAAGTTATCATACAAGTCTAGAGAGAAAAAGTAAAAAATTTCTAACACTTTGGGAAACTATAGAAACCTTATCTGTAGGGACTGATACTCTAGATGATGCATCTATAATTTCTAGCATTGTTACCCTAAACTAATTGATATATATCTATTGAATATATTGTGTATCCCCAATATAATACTTGAAATCATATGTGATAATATGATACTAGGAAACATAAATATATAACTCACAATAGGTGGGAATCTATGGAGGAGAAGGTGTAGGGGTGAGACATGTAGCTGAAGGTGGAAGAGTGGGATATGAAGCTAGAGGTGGAGTGGGATATGGATCCTATAATCATCTCTGCATATTATAAAACATTAACTATACTGAAGCTATAATCCTCTCCTCCAGAATATCACCCATTTCATAAAATTTAACTTCTAAAGTGTCTATTTTTCCTTTATATAAATCATTCTTTTAGGAAGTTCTAGGATAACCAAACAAATTTTTAATTGATTCGATCACCTCATATCCTCATATGTGACTCAGTTGTTTAGGATTTCCTAATACAGTAGCTAAAATACCCTTCCTATTCATAAGTATGAAGGTCCCCTTTGTGTTCTACTTCTCATGGTATTCTATTGTAAAATAATTGAACAATTTATTAGTTATAGTGACCCGACCCTAAAAAGCTTGAGCCGATGTCTACTACCATTACATTGTCATTATTACAAGGAATAAAACCCCAATTGATTGAAGACTTTAGTAGTCTTGGTAAGAAATATACACACAAAAGTCTTGTATTACAAATTAATACACTAATTATAATATAATTTTTCTTCTTTTGAAGATAACATTATTACATCTAGTGTATCCTTGCATATATTTCTTAGTATACTTCTTGGATTCATAGAGAAATTGAAAAATAAGGGTGATCTCAAATAATCATTAAGGTTAATGTATAGAGGATGCATTAATGAATCATTGGGAATAAGAACTATGGAATGATAAATAACATTACACACATAACAAGTAATCAACAAACTAAGAAGGAAGTGACTAAACATATAATAGTGTAATAACTAGAAACAAAATCCACTAAAATAACTTTATAAGGTAAAATCAGCATGGAAAGGTAAGAAACTAAAAAACATGACATTTATCCAATGAACTAAAAATGAAATGTATCCATAGATATGTCAATGTAAAATATCAAGGATGAATAATAAATGAAAATAAATGAGGGAAATGTTTAATTATTGGATTACCTATTTCTTAGGTACATATAACCATTATCATCAAGACTATTCATAGGACAATTTAGCATATCAAGTAGAAACCCATCAAATTTAAACAACTTATTCATCTCATGAGACTATAGATGCATCATGGGGATTTCTTTAACCGGTCCCCAACCCATATGTATTACCTTAAATGGTCCCCAAATTATGTCTTTCATGTCCCAAATATTCCTCATATAAAATAAATAATATTCCTTATCATATATACATACTGAATAAAGGATACATATTTATCAATACTTCCTAAAATAATAAAATAAATTTCAAATAAAATACCATATGAAAAATGGTATATGGTTTAGGAAATAATAATATCCATGAAAAATGATATGGATATTTAGGGGAAATTCAATGTCAAATGATCATAAGAAATTGAATATTTCAAAGGGGACTAAAAGGAATCAAGGATGGGAATGTGAAAATTATCCTTGGGAAAATAAATCATAAACCATATATAGGAATAATAAAGATATTATCAATAAAACATATACTAAGTGGAGTAAAAATAAAGGGTTTTTTGTAATTGTTTAATATAAATACTATAAAAAGATCTTCTAAAAACATTATTGAGGTAAATATGCTTTAAAAAAATATTTAAAAACATTTTCCATGAAAAGAAAATTTGAAAATATTTTCTTTAATAATTAAACTTATAAATATACAAAGGAAGATCCAAATAAATAGTGGTGGGTAAATTTGTACATTCCATACGAGGTAAAAAGAATATTCATTTGCACAACAAAAAGGTTATAAAAATTCCATGTTTAGAAAGTGACAAGAAGATTCCTTTGAATTTTTTTAATGATAAAAATGGTAAAAATATCTTTAATAATTCATTTTGGAAAAGTTAAAACATTTTTGAAAACATATTTAGAAAACATAGTTTTAGAAGAAAATAGGTTCTCTGACTAAAGAGAGAAATGAAGTTGGATTTTCTTAAAAACATTTTCTAGAACATTTTGAGAACCAAAGAGTGAAAAAATGGTATTTTTACTTGAAAAATGTCATGAATTACTATAGGAGAAGAAAAGGAAAGGGTTATTAGGAAATTATCAAATATTTTAATCTGATTTAAATTCAATTGTAAACAATCCTAAACAAAATGGGATTGTAAAGTAAACCCATGAAAAGATTATAATGTTGGAGTAATAATCAATCAATGAGTGGATTATTTGTATCAAAAATAAATCCACATATAGAAGTGTAAATGCATAAATAGATAGTCAAATTCATCAGACACATAATTATATAATATTAATGATAACAAGTAATTAATATAACCCAATTAAAAGAAATTGGGTTATGAAATTCTTTTCCACTTGGTAACTTTTAACTCAAATCACCTTAGATGAAATAATTCAAATAGAAACTCAAAATACCACAAAGAATAGATAAATCATGATATTAAAAGTAAAATTGGAAGTATATACACCATATATAAGAAATTAGGTGAAAATAAATAAATTTATTATTTTAATAAAAAGTTAACAATCACAAAAGGAAGTGAGATTGAAAAGATAATCATTTAAAATGTTCTCAAGGAAAATAATCCTTAAACATTCAAAAGTGTCCTATAACACTTTGACACATTTGAATCATAATATATATGAAGGAATAAAATTAATTTAAACTTAGAATACAATGAAAATAAAGATATTTATGACATAACTTTTCAAAGGGAATTATATACACCATATATAAGAAACTAGGTTCATAACAACAAAAAAGTCTTAATGGAATATAAATTGAGACGAAATCCCTTACCTTTCATTTCCTTTTTTAGAGAATGTACTTTAACATCATGTATGATGGTTTTAGTCATGTAAATAAAAAATAAATTAACTACTCACTTATTTATAATATCATATATTAACTTCTCATAATATCATATTACTTGTTTGTTAACAATATTTCAAATTTTCACTATTTCAGGTGTTAATTTCCTAGTCCTTTGAGCATGTTTTCACTTGTTAATTTTTATTATTCTTATTTAGACCATGGTTTCATAATATCCATAATGTAAACCATGATTTAATTATCATATACATTAAGTATATATGTATTTATAATAATCTATAATATTATAGATGGTAGGTCGTACGTACGCGTGAACACTCCTTTCATTTCTTTATTATATTAAAATAATGAAAATAAAATGATATATATTTATATGTATATTATAAATCCATCATAATATATATATATATTTATATTACATAGTTTTATTAAAACCTTTCTTTATATATTCCATGTATATCAGGAATGAATCAAATCACTTTGAATATGCGGTAATCCACACTTCTAGAAACGATGTTATTGTATTTACTCAAAATGGAAAACATATAGTTATGTGTTATAAAGGAATTAAAAAAGTATAAATACATTATAAATATCATATATAACACATATAACATATATAAATATATTTTAAATCATAATTACCAACCATGAGACCTGGTAATGGAAAATCGAACAACTTCATTTCGTGAGGCAGAAGTCCGCAGTACACATAAAACGGTATGTTCCTTACCCATTAGATAGAATTGTGTTTATGTTTAGTTAGAAACATTAACATAAATACATATAAGAATATTTTTGATACTGTTGTTTTTATATAATCATGGAATAAACATAATTTAAATAGTGTAGAAATAAATAAAACTAAAGAGCTTAAGGAAGTTTGTTACCTCTTATTCGGGTAACTCCTTTTGGTTTTCAACAAAGGGATAACTTGGATGGATTTATGAAAACTTTTAGGCTACTAGTTTAAGGGTAGGGATTTTTATGAGCTATTTGGGTGGATCATAGTTGATCCAAAGACGCTTTGGAGGTGTGAGTAAGTGGGAGGCTTGAGTTCCTTTTTATAGTGGAGGAGTAGTGTCATTCTTTTAAATTTCAGAAAAGGGAATTTCACCCTTGTATTTACCTTTTAAAGTAGCTCAAAAAATGAACTAAATTATATCCAAGTCAGTATAGGGTATAAATATGACCATCCAATGTTTTTGGAACATGTTTATAGCTCATTTTGGACCTTAAGTTTAAGGATTAGTCCATTATTAAGCTTAATTTCACCTTAACTGTTGTAATTATTTTTAATCATTTTCATTAGTATTTTTTGTCAAAAACAAAGTTTACCTTATTATAAATTTTAAATTATTATAATTCAAATTATTAAACCCATTTTTTTTAAATTACATTCACAAAAGTGGAATAAATTAATTTATATTTAGTCCCACAAATGAGTCGATAGTGTGAGTTTTTAATGCAAAAAACGTCCAAATATATGCTATGTTTTTGTATTCAATTTCAAAGTGAAATAGATTACAATGACCTCAATAAGATTAATAGATAAAAAAATTATCGAATTAATTTTAAAACCAATTTAAAATATAACTTAACCTTATAAATAAATTAGATGAAAAAGTAGTTTTGAATTAAAATTCAGTATTTTCACTATTCATAAAAAAAATGAAACGTTATAGAAAATAAAAATAATTCAATCTTAACTAAATTTTTTTGTTTATATTTAAATTATCAAGTTCATTTTTTCATATAAGATTTATAAAATTTCCAAAAATTGTATTTAAAATAGGTTCTCCAGTAAAAGGCAGTAAAAGTTCCATTATAAAAATATATGTTTCATGCAAAATATTGGGTTTGTTCTTATCATATGATTATCAAATATATTGGAAGAATATGAAAAAAAATTGATTGAATATATAATATATATTACATTAATATCATTGAATAATTATAATTAATTTAATTTATTAGCCTAAAACCATTATGAGCATAAAAATAGTTTTCTATAAATTATTGCCTTTTTATTCAATTGGTTCTAATATTCATTCGTCATTAATTTGTAACCAATGAATTAGTTTTTTAAACCATTTATTTTCATAATTTATTTAATACTATTCATAATGTATATTTTATATCTTAATAAATTAAATAATAAAATTAAATAATATATTATTTTTTGGTAGAACTTGGTCTTGTGTATAACGCAAGCCATTGAAGAAACTCATTTTTTCATGTGATATACACTAACCTAGTGTCGCATGCATTTAAAGCTGTAAAATTTATTTAATTTATTTAAACTATTAAATATGTTATAAATACTCAGGATATTATATTCCCTTACGAGCATGGTGTTGTGCGTCATACACGCTATCAAATATAATGTTCTTACATTGGATTTTTGTGGAGTTATATTAGTGAATTACAAAATTTAAAGAGTTTAAAAATAAATTAAATAACTTCAAATAAATCCTAAAAAATATATCAATTATAACTAGTGAATCTCTTTTAGTATATATTCATTTTTTAGTCATTCAGTACCTCTTCTATTTTTCATGTCAAGAATGGGGGGGGGGGGGTCAATCTCTACTAAGCCTGACATTGTAGATCTCAATTTCTAAAAAACATCTGCCATAATTTTATCTTATAATAATGGATACCCTCCATGAGATAAATTATGATGGTATATGTATTTTGGATTATATATCCTAATGAGATATCCCTATTTCCTGTTAATAAAGGATAAAAAAATCGTTAAGATGATCATTTTTAGTGATTATACAAAAAACATAAAAAATTTGCTATTGTACTTAGAAAAAATTATTCTTCCCATCCAATTTCAATAAATATATTCAATATATCTCTATCTATAAAAGGATATATATCTCATGTAATTTCATTTTGTTTTGCACCAAGAATGAAATTTGAATTTAGGGTTGATTTAATATCTCTCCATATCCTAATTAAAAAACCTAAACATTTCCTCCTGACTTCATTAATCTCTAGTATATCATATGTAATTTGATTAAATGGGAAAAAATAAAATATATTATAAAAAAAATTTCATGATAAGTAAAATAATAATAAATGATCATAAAAAATTTGTCTTCTAGGTCAGAACTAGTGTTGTATATTTAACACTTCACCAATCAAAAATCAAAATGATAACAATTTTTCTATATAGCATTGCCACAAATATATTAATTTATTTTGAATTTATACCCCTAGTATTATAATTATTATTAATATCTATATATATCCTCTAATCTTGGATACAGGAAAGTGATAATTTAGTTAAACATGTGGTACCATGTTTACCAATCTTGGAATATTTCTCAACCCCTATGAAAGTAGAAGGTTCCTTTACTGAAGGATAAAGAGGCCCCTTATTAGAAGTGTGTTTAGGGTCCTCCATATAAGATCAAGGTGAATCAATTATTTTATCTAACATTATCCTATAAATAAAATTAATTAACAATTAGAAAAAGATTATACAAATCCAACTATAACATATAAAATTTAATAAAAATTAAAAAATGATCCAATAAAAACTAAAAAAAACTAAACTAAAAACATTTTTATTCACATTAATTAAATTAGTTTACTAAAATTTCAAACAGTTTTAACAACATTTATGAAATAGGAAATAATTAAAATAGATAAGAAAAAACTTTGGCAAAATATTATACAAATTTAATTATTATAGATAAATTTGAATAATAATTGGAATGTGGTACAAACAAAACAAAACAAAACTAAAAAACTCTAACATATCTGTTAGAGTAGTTAACAATAATGATAAAAAATAGTAGAAACATTTATGAAACATTAAATGATATATATATATATATATATATAAACAAATCTTAGTTAATTTTTTAATAAATTCAAGAGTTACGTATATGATTGAATAATTGTAACACGTTAGAAAATCCAAAAAAAATGATTTATAATATTACTTTGAAAATATGACTTAATTAAAAAAGTAAAGTTTTAAGTAGTTTATCTAATAATTTGAAGATTTTGAAATTTTAAGCATGAAATAAATATATTACATAAAATATTAGGTTATTACTAAAGGTTTTTTTTCACATATTCCTTTCTCATGATCATTCTTTTTGAAAAAAAACCTCGCGACACCATGGTCGTCAATATACTCTGATACAATTACCATGGAAGTATGGATATCACATAATTCATCATCACCATCAAGTTCACTATCATTCAAATACTTTTTTCCCTTTCCAAAAATAGTCAACTGCACATTTTGATTGATGAAGAATATATAAAATTTTTTCTTCATGTGTTTCTATGATATAAGGGTCATGTGTGTATTCTAATATTTTATATTTATTAGTGTCATACCAAATTAATCATGTTTAACATTATTTTTACCAATAAAACACATGAACTTGAAATTTAATGTAATCATTATCCCACATTTATTCAACAACTCATTAATATGCACTTGACATGGAGATTGTTTTTTTTATTTTTTGCACTCAAAAAATTTGTTTCTCTAGTGAACACTAATACACTACTATTATACATTTCAATTATTCTGTCATAATATTTGGTTTAAAATTTATATCCATTAATTATATACCCATACCATGTTATCACATTTACACTTGGACAATCATATAACCATATCAATGTTTTTAACACATTTTTTCTACCATGCATGACCACTTTAAACAATGAAAAAAAGTTTTTTATGCTCATTCAATACCTCTATATCTTCATTATCCAGATATAACTATTTTTACAACTAATCATGAGATGTTATACATGTATGAGAATCATCTGTATTATTCAATATGTATAAATGTACCTGCTTTATTTTTTCACATATCAACACTTTTATTTTCAATCTATAGATCCCCTTTACTCCAAAACTAATCTATTAATTGATATATACAAGAAAATAGATGTTATATACTATAGATAATTATTCTTTAAGAAACATTGTAAACTTTTTTGAAATATACTTCTCAATAATAGAGGATTTTGGTAAATATGTATTCTTAACATACCCCTTCAATATCTTCATATAAATTTCAAAAGGATATATCCAATACAAATATGTAGGACCATAAATAATTATTTATTTCACCAAATTAACAATTAAAAACACTATGAATCATAAAATTAATGTTTAATGTATATTCATAGTTAATAAAGTATATAAACTCCATCATTTTATAAATATTTCAATAATTCAGATCCAAAACATTATAAAAAATGGGATTGAAAAAAATAACACACCTTGATGATAGACATTCTGGCATGGATGGATAGTATTGCACACAATGAAACTGGTATGAGTTATTTATTTATAACATGATGATCATGATATTTCATGCCTATTAACTTTAAGTATGTTTGTTATTTTTTTTAAATTTGAAGAATAACCCTGCGGAACTTTTATACCATGGAGACATTGAAAAAAAAACAAATTTTGTCCATTATGGATAATGTATGATAAGGAAAATTCAAGTATGTTTATTTTCTATGAGGAGTGGGTGCTAACTCCAAATGTATTCCCATTGACTATAAATCCAATATTTCATTCAAACCACCCTTTTTCTTACCTTTAATATCTAATAATGTTCTAATCAAACTATCACAAATAGTTTTCTAAATATGAATCACATCAACGTTATGTTTAATATAAAGATATCTTTGATATGGAATATTAATAAACAATAATCATTTATTTAATATATTTATATCATTACTATATTTTTGTGTCATTTCAAATATGACATCAATGTTTTTAATTATCTTAAAATATAGATTATTTGACAAAGAATTTAGAGTGATATCTAATTTCTATCACCCATTTAACACCTTTTTTAACCTTTGATAAGAGTGATACTTAAAAAAACTATTTATGACCCATGTACATTGTTTTCCTCCAATTTTTTAGTTGAAAAATGAAGCACCTTCTTTCCAAATTGAATAATATTTATACACCTTAACACTATATCTAGAAAAATTTCCATATGCTGGGAAGTTATTTATAGAAAACCTAATCATTATATGTAATTGAAAACATTATTTTTTATAATAATAATAAACTTTGATACCTTTCTCCTATAACTATTTCAAATTATAAATTTATGGTTACAAGTAAACATCAATATCATTTAAGTTTGTTTTGGTCTTGAAATTATTAAAATCAATATGATATATTTATGATTTATAAAAAATTCAGGATATAAGTTTAAAAATACTAAAAAATAGGCCTTCAACTATAATTTCTAATAAGAATTATATATGGATTCATTCTATATGTTCACAACCCAATTAAAATATTTTTAACTTCCTTTTTAAATTTAGGAAATTGTTGATCAATTTTCTTCCATTATAGAAAATTAGTTAGATTTAATTTTATATCTGATATTTTGTCATATGTATCAAACATTAACCACTTTAAATCATTTTAATTTTGAAATAAACATTTAAAATGAGAAATTATAGGAATATACCAATTTTCTTTAGTATGGATTTTTTAAATTAGCATAATAGATGAATTAAATTTTTATTTTTATTTCAAATTATACCGCGAAATCCCACATTTAAGACACTGGAAATTAACTTTTTATTTCTTAAAATTTAACACATAGTTATTGAGGTAGAAATGTATCCTGTTTTACCCTAATACCATCAATCATAATATTTTTTTCACATTATAATTTAAATCTTGAAGATTATTGTGTTTAAGAGGTATTTCTTTCAACAGTTGTAGTAATTCAACAAAAATATTATCTCTCCATTCATTACGTGATTTCAAGTTCACTAATCTTAAAACTATGGATAATATTTTGAATTTCATATTACTTAGATATAATTGTTTTTCAGTATCATAATAAAGTATTCAATTAATGAAGTTTTCTTAATTTCCTCCACTTTAATACCATGAATCATTTCTTCAATTTGACAGAAATGATATTTTTATAAATCTAAATCATCCTTAATTATTGAATTATATCCAATTTAATTGTTCCAATTACAAGGCCTATAACTAATATTAAAACCATTTCAAATTAATTAATCTTTGATTTCTCTACTTTAGAGCTTTCTCATATTTAAAATTTTCAACTATGGATAAAAACAAGTTGTTGTTTGGAAAATTTATTTTCAAAAAATTATAAAAAAGAATAAACTCCTTCATCACATTCATCAATTATTATTTTTGAAATAATATAACTTCAATTCATTATTACCTGTAAAAAATTTCCCGTATTTATTATTAGTTTCTTTATTTTAATAAACAAATTTATATTTACTTTTATAAAGAACTATATAAAAAATAATAACAATTTTTTACTTATCATTCTTTATTATGCGATGAAATATTATTAAAGAATTTTTTTTGTTAAAATAAATTGAAATAAAATATTTTTTCAATAACAATGTTTTACTAAGTTAGAATACAAAAAATAAAAAAGAAACATTAATTATTATAATTATTCAAAATTAGAAAACTTTACACACATTTATAAAGTTTATAAAATATACGTTCCTTGTTAAATAATATTAAGTTTAAACAATATAGAATTTTTAATAATAAAATGTTTCATTTTTAAAAACTATACTTTTTAAAACAAAATAAAATATCATAAATTATTATATAAATAATTTTCAAATATTTAAAACAAAATGAAGGTATCATTTATAGTGAATAAATTTCATGTCATAATAATAACATGTAAAATTCATAATCGATATCTAGTGATGAAAGTAAGACAATTCTAAAAACATAATAATTAGTTGAATAAATAATGTAAAAACTAAAAATACCCCAAAATTTTAAACCACAATAAAATATTTCATCACAAATGAATACAATAAAATAAAAAAAGAATAAGATCAAATCAATATGGACTAAAGATAGAAACATCCAAAAAAATTCTACCCATTCGTTGAACCTGAGATCAAATTAATGAAAATCCATAGCTATAGGGGTTTTTTATTAAAAATAATACAATTAACTATAAAAAAAAGTACTAAACACACAATTCATCCACAAGAAATGGTAAAAATTCAACAATTGAAGAAATTGAAGAAAATGGAAAAAAACCTGAGATGCATCCCATATGATAAAAGTGATTCATAGGAAGTGAAAGAACAATAAAATAATGTCAAAAATAGTGGAAGGAGATAGTGGTGGTGGTAAGATATGGTGATGATAACATGGAAGATTATCAAATCATAAGTTATGTATTCATTTATGTTAAAAATTTGGTAGAAATTGAATGAGTGAGAATAAATAAGAGGCCCCACTCAAAACCTTAATTTTTTTTAAAAAATATTTTCAATGTTGGTTATATAATAATTGAATTCAAAGACTTTCATCTCATTTTATTTATGTAAGTTATTATATGATATATATAAAATCAAATTTGTAATGTTTTTTTAAAACCAAAATTATAAATAGTTTTATTTTAAATATAATTTTCACCAATGATTTCCTTATTTTGATTTGTGAATATCATTTTGTTCAATTGTTTTTAGAGAGTGTTTTAACTCTTGAAAGTGATTAGTGATATTTTTAAAGGAATGATGTTATAAACTAAGAAGGATAATGAATCAACTCTAAAATTTTAACAATCATTGCATTTTATTGGTTTTGGTATATCATAATATTATATTGTAAATTCCTTTGATGTAGTATAGTGTTAGTGAATAATGTAAAATTTCCTAAATATTTTATTTTATCTATTTTATTTATGGATTAAAATGGCGGTGTGTAACACCTTGATATTTTATGATATATTTCTCTTCAAATAAACTTAATTTCTTTTATAACTTGTGTTACATGCAATACCAAGTCAAAATAAACCGTACTATAGTTTACCATTATAACCTAGATGTTAAATTGGAAGAGTGAATTTGAATGAATAATTTTTGAAAAAAAATCACAAAAATGTTTTAGATTAATAAAATTTATTGATAAATAAGTACATAATTTTTTTAAAGTATTTTTATGCCTTAAAAATACATTTTTCCTCCAAAATGTTTTTTATTAATTTTTCTAAGTAAATAATATATTTAATTTCTAATTTTTTTTGAAAATTTAATTGAAAAAATAAATCTTATTTTTAAAATATTTGATTTAGAATAATATTAATTTTTTTCCGATAATTTTATGAAAAGATTTATTTTTGATGAATAGTGTAAAATTCATATTTTTATCGAAAACTATTATTCCTTTAAACAATTTATAAATTTATTTTTTTAAAAATGGTTTTAAAAGTAAAATTAGTTCATTTATATCATTAATGATCCAATTAATTTCATTTTAATTAATTTAATGTTGTATTTTGTTATAAAACGTTTTATACTTAAGAAAACATTATTCATAGAAAACTGCTTTTCATCACATTTTGTGGGTTTGATTTTAAATTAAATTATAAAAATTAAGTTATTTAAATTTGTTAAATTGGATTATATATTTGAAATTATAATTTCCAAATTTGGTAAAGATTCCCCTTTCATTTTGGGTCATAATTAATAATAAAAATGGTAAAATAAATTGTCAACTTGGTAAGGGTACAACGGATAAAACATGGTTAAAAATTTTGGATAAGACTTTAAAATTTCTAAAACACTTGAATTTATCATATTGGATGTGTTTTTCTGGACATTCCATAAAAGTTTCTATAATATTGAAAATTGGTGCTATTTTTCTTTGATTGTGACCTTTATATTATTTCAAGAAAAAATGTATACAAAAATGCAACTCTCTTGACATTATTATCTAAAATACTTTTTCATAAATATAAAAATATTTTTTTTGGTTATAAATGTTTGTTTTAAATATAAATTAATTTTTTAATCATATATTTTTATTTTTAGATTTTAGTTATTTAATAATTACCTTAATTTTTTACATAATGTTGACCTAGTATTTATTCAATTAATCAAAAACAAAATAAACGTTTTGAAAAATATTAAGAGTAATACAATTTGGGTGAATTATTTTGTTCCATGAAAAATTTATATCAATATAATATATTTTGGCTCTGTGAATGGTTTATATTCTAATTCCATAAATATCTTGATTTATTTAAAGTCAATCTAAATAAATAGTTCAAAAAATGACATTAATGATATTTTATAATAAACAATATTGTAGAATTCATCAAAATTATATATTCATACAATTTAATAGGATATGGTTGAAAATATACATTATGTTCCATTTATTGGTCACATTTATTTTTATTGTTACATTATTGAACCTTAGAGAGTAAAAAAAATTGATATTGCAGTAATTGTCAAAAGGGTTAATAGGCTATTAAAACTAATAGATAAGGGTTAAAAAACAACATAAACTTTTGTTAATATTATTTTATTAGAATATTTAGAATTATAAACTTTTTTATACTCTAAATATATCCATTTTACCAACTTAATTATAGAAATTAATTTATATTAATTTAATACTTTAAGTAATTCCAAGAGTACCCCTCTCATGACTTATAAAATAGAACCTATTCTCCTCTATTCCTCAAATATTTTAAGCCATATATCTTTACCAATACCTTCAAAATTCACTTATAAACATACCTATACACGAATTATACATTTTGGTATTCTTAAAATACCATTCCAAGGATCATTATGTAATGATCTAAAGGAGGCATATTGAAGAAGGGGTAATCATCCCACCCGACCTCTTTCAATTTATTTATTCTTCTTCCTCCTTAAATTATATGGTATTAATCATAGAATAAAAAATTAATTATAAAAAATATACTAAAATTTTATTATGATTGTGTAATCACCATTAGTCATTATCTTGTTTATCAAATGGAATGTAAAAATATAGCTCGTGCATATGCGTGGACTAATACCTCCACACAACGACACAATTCATTTTCATCACCATATTTCATGGATGGTTATTATGATTGATTTAATATTTATATAAGATAAATATGATATAATAATAATAATTTTGGAAGGGTGAATTTTTATTTATATTTATTTATTTCAATCCGTCAAAAAATGTAAATAGCGCTCATGTGTACGTACGACCTACTATCTCCATGAACGATGTAATTCATTTTTCTATCTCTACCATTTATGGATGAATCTAAATATATATATAATGAGTATATATAATGAATATATAATATTTATATTATTATTATGATTTTGGATATGATAGAACCATGATCAAAGTACAAGGATAAAACTATATAACAGAAATTCCCATGAAAAATGAAACAATTAACACCTAGAAACAACACTTTTCGTAAAGAATTATTAATAATTAAGTGTTGAAATTTTATAAGCGGAAAATATATGATATTATAATTATGTAAATGACTCTAATAAAGTGTTTTTATAAATATTTTTTTTGTAGGATAAATCAATTTTGTAGCAATTCAAACTTAAGGTAAGAGATTTATATTACAATTTCATTGTTTACCAGGATTATTTATGATTAAATTTTTATTGATGAAATTTTATGATATACCTATAAATAATCTCATGATTTTTTTATCCTATGGTTATTTTTGGACAATACATATTTTAATTTCATTTTCCTCTCTTTAAGTATATAAGATACTGGAATAATAATTTTTTAAGGAAAACTGACTTTATTTTTCTTTTCGGCTAAAAATACTTTTCTTCCATATCCATGTTTTCTAAAAATATTTTAAATAATTTTATTACTATAATTATAATATTTTTCATTTAATTTTACGATTATTTAATTTTTAGAAAATGGTTTAAAAGAAATATTCATATCGTTTTCTAAATGAAGTAGTTTTTACTTTTTATTGAATATGTGAATGAAATATTTGTTTTAATATTTATATCATGAACAAAATTTCACAAAATTATAAACACTTAATGTTTAAAATCTTCTTATATAAGTTTAAATGGTTATTTTAAAATAAAATATTTTTTTATAATATCTTGGAAAATATTTATATTTTAGCGAAGTGATTTCAAAATGAAAAGTGTATTTTCATTAAGTAATGCTAAAGAGATATTTTAAAGGAATTTTTATATAATATGAAATACATTAACGTTACATATTTTTTAATATGGATATGATCTAATGATACCATAATTAATCTTTTTATGGTTGTTTTATGATTATGATGATGAATTTTTCATGAAACACATCTATTTTTCTTGGGTTGTGTTATGATGAAATATTTAATTATTTATGAATCCCATTTCCTTTCCACAGGTTATTATATATGTTGATTGTTTTGTGATCTTTTGGAACACATATGTATGGTTTGAAGTATGTGGTGAGTGGTCCTAGAATTATATATATCTCCAATTCATTGGGTAAATAGGGATATATCAGGAGATAATAAGGACTGAAATGGGGAGTGAACCTAGTTCAATAAGAGACTCTATCCACTATTATTGTCAAGGTAATGAACCATGAATAAGGAAATTATGGAATGGTTAGTGAGCCCAATAGACAATGATAGTCTCATTTGTAAACCATTAATAAGGAAACAAGTTTCTATTGATATGTTCATGTCAAAAACTATGTCTTATGCCAATGTTATACTCTCATGGATCATGTTCATTTAATACTTTATGATTCATGGCTTATGAACTATCAAGATTTTTGCCATGTCTCAATATAATGATCTATGATATGATGGGTATGGTTTTAAAATATAATTCTTATGTTTTCATACCTATATAATCATTTCATTCTTAAATGATCCTTAATATCTCATTTATTTATGCGTTTTGAGCATCTAATGTCACTATTTCTTATGTTTCTTTATGCCATTATATGAAGAATGTTTTTTGTATAATATGACTAATAAATGTTATAGTTGTGAAGAACTAAGTGGGAAATGATATATATCTCATATGAACATGTTTTTTATATATCCAACATCCAAAGACACTAAACAGATATGATTCTTCTATAGATCATAATGTTATATATTAAATATTCATCTAATAGGATATAATATTAATGTATGAAAAGTATGGGTTGATATAGTTCATATCATATCAAGGTTTAGTCACCATTGGAAACTAAGATTAGAAAAATTTAGCAAGAACCTTGGGGATAAATTTAAATATAAGATAAAATTTTAATGATTTGGTAAGGTATAGATTATGTGGTTTTACACTATGATTATTGTTTCTCACACTATGTTTTTTGGTTTTAGCCAATGCCTAGAACCAAAAGGAACCATGTTAATGCTGAATTTGATTGATAATTAAATGATTTCCCTAATAAGTAACAAAATGTTATAGGATTTGGAATGAAAAATCCTATTACTATACTTATTAAACATTCTCAATCTACAGATCATGATGATCTCATAAAGGAGTAAATGAGGGAACAATATTCTATTGAATCCTTCATACAGAAAAATTCACATTCTTTTAGGTGGTATTATAATCCACTTATTAATAATAAATGGATTAGTACCACTAAAAAGAAAATTTCCAACCTATAGTGTTCATAATATTAAAATTTTATTTTGAATATTTATAATTTGGAAGAAGAATCCTATCAATGATGGAATCTTATAAAGAATTCAAGGAAATGGGAAGAAATTGACACCACAGAGTGAGATGAGTTTAAGAGGTTATTTTTTAATAAGTACTTTTGTTGTATTCTTTATAAAAAATGGAGAAAGAATTATTTATGCTAAAGTAAAAGGGTGATGAATCTATTAGTAACTATGAGGTTAATTTTAAAATACTTGAAAGGTATTCCTCTAGTATTATCATTCATCCTAAGATAAATGTTGATCGATTTCACAAATATAGAGTAAATTGGATTACCTTAAATTATTAAATAATGACCAGGAAACTCGGACACTTTTTCCCTATAAGCATCTCTAAATCTCTCCAGAATCTAATTATTTCTCTCTCTCTCAACTTTTTTTTCAATAATATATTCACATAAAACTCTTCTAGTAGATTTACTAAGTATCCAAACAATGATAGTTTCAGGTCCACTCGTTCTAATTTTATAAAGATCCTAGAATATTTTCTTATGCTTCCACTTCTTATTATTTTTCAAATACCTTCAAAAAACTTGTTCTTATTAGGAAGTGGTCAATTTTATCCCCCCTTATCATTCTTTTAATATTATTTGAAACCTAGAAGGTTTTATCACCTCGTTACAAGTTCTACAGTTATTATTATTATTATTATTATTATTATTCTTCCTCTATATATCCTATTTTCTCAAAACAAACTACAACAATTGGTCATAATAACAACTCATTCTTTTTATTCTTATTTTACCGATCTTCTAACTTACTCATACATATGCGTGGATGCATTAAATTCCTCCTTTAATTTTCAATATCCATAAATTAATTACTAGTGGATAATTTTTATTTACCATTCAAAATAGTAATTAGAAAATAACCATTTTTTTCTACAATTTTTGACATCCTACTCAATAAATTAACCCATGTGAAATTGTTTTTGTAACAGCCCAAGATTTTATAAAAAATATTCTTTTTAATTTTATTAATGTCTTGTGTTGTACGCTACACCAAAAGGAGGTTTCACAACACGCATCCTTGACTTGCCTTGCATTACACGCAATCGCGACCTTCCTCAATAGCGTGTGTAATACGCAATACCGAGTTTCACTAAACAACGATATGCTATTAAAATATTATTAAAACTAGCCGTTATGAATAGTAATAACCACTTTTTAAAATTCTGTAAATCTTATTTTTCAAAATGAACTTCATTTTTGGATTCGGTGTATCGAATTTAGCCTAAGGTGAAATTTTGGTACATTTCGGATAACTTTCATATTCTGATGAATAGTGAAAATTACTAAATTATAATTAAAAAACAACTTTTTTTAATCGAAATAATTAATAGTTATAAATTATTAATTGGAGTAGTTTTAAAGTATATTTAGAATATATTTTTACAATTTAATACAATGTTGGTCATTGGATGTAATTTCACATTTAAACCAGACATAAACAAGTGTCAATCTTTTGATAGATATTGTTTCTTAAAAACACGCTATTTGTTTTAACAGCGGGATTTAATTATAAAATTTATTAATGCAACTTCTATGTTATGAATTTGGTAAAATAGACTTCATTTTTGAATTCGGAATATGAAATATAGCTTAGGATGAAATTTTGGCATTTTTCTGAAAACCTTCATTTTTTGATGAATAGTGAAACTACTAAGTGGTAGTTAAAAAACTGAATTTTTTCATAAAACTTAATTTTACCGCTTCTGTGAATGGAATTTCGAAAATCCGACAGACACGGTTGATATCAGTAAGTAAAATGTGGTTCAATGAGATAAAAATAATTTTTTGGTGAATAGTAACTTTTTACTTTTTTTACCGCGGTTAATAGTAAATAGGGTAACTAAGGGTAAATATGATATTAATATTACCCTAACACATGTCCTAATTCTATTAGACAAGTTTAATTCGACCAAAAACAAACTTAGGAATAAAATATGACCATTTATGCCCACTTGGATTAGATTAGGACATTTATTATTAATTTATTTAAAGAAGGGTTAAAATAGTTAAAATCAATGTTTAATAAGTAAATCATTTCTAATATGGGGTTATACATAAGATAAATTCGATTGTAAATATTAATTAGAAAGATAAAAAGATTTCATACATGATGGTATTTTATTTGTAATTTTTAGACATCAAATAATTTAATTTATTTATGACACAAAGATGATGCAGTAATTATCTTATTAATGAAATATTGACATAACTGATAATATAAATACCAAAATAAATGTAATTTAAGACTTTTTATGAATTCCACTAATTTTCTAGGTTAATATGATATATTAATGTGGATTTAATCAACTTGGTTCGAACATATAATTCTGTTATGACTTTCACAAAAATCATATATCAAATAGTGTCAAAATTGACACAAAATAGTTTTTAAATAAAATATTATATTATTAATTGTTGTTTTATTCCTAAAAACCTAAGGTTCTGCCAAATGACTTTTATAAGGATATATATATTAATAATAAACAATTTGGGGTTCGTTTGGCATGTTATAGTAAGTTTATTAACCATATAGTGAAAGAAAACAAAAAGACACGGTAAAAGTTAAATTATTTAACTTAGAGTTAAATCTAATTGATAAGGTTAAAATAATACCCTAAACTTGTCTAAATCCTATTGGTTGATAGGATTTCGACCCTTCCCCACTTTAGCTTCGAAATAAGACCCTTTGGAACCATTATAAACCGATTTTGACTTTAATATAAAATAATATTTTGAGATATTCCTAAGGTGCCCCTCTCCTCCCTTATAAAAGGGCACCTCCTCCCCCTCCTCCTCACACCAAATTGAGCACTCAAGATCGGCCAACCCCTGCCATTTTCTCTTCTCCACTTCCCTAGAATAATCCTAGAGGTCCTGGTCTTCTTCAAAGACCAATCATAGTTCCCTAAGTGGAGGATTCAAAGAGGCATTTCAAAGAAGAGGAGGTTCGAACACTTACGAAGCAAATCAGACCTAAGGTAAGGGAAATATCACAATCTCACTTTTATCCGAGATTGTATTTACTTTGGTAATTACTAGGGTGTATTTTATCATCCACATCCATGTTCCCTCAATATGTAATATTATTTCCATCCTTCTACAATAGTTTATATCCAATTTTACCCTTCGGTAAGTTTTTTTGTAAAAGATATGAAAGGAATCTTTTGTCATTTTTCATACGAGGTACTTTTTGACTTTCCGACAAAAGTACGAAGAATGTTTTTTTTAACTTATACGGCATGAATGGATTTTTAAAACATTATTTCCAAGAAGCTTCCTTTACAAGTTTTCAAGTTTATTTTTAATCAACTTCTTTTATTTTAAAGTTGTATGACATGTTATGAAAGGAAAAATGTTTTTGAAGAAGAAAGGATATTTTCCTCAAGAATGGAGTTCAAGTGTTTTATCAAAATTATTTTCCATCTAAGATAATAAAGGGTTCTGTTTTTATCCCTATTATTACATGGATTTGATTATGTTGTGATGGAAACATTTTTATGAATTCCTTTATCTTATATGAATTGTTTTATGATGTCATGTTGTTTAAGAATCCCATTTTTTATTACATGGGTTATGCGATGATGTATGATTTATGATTATGTGGCACACATAAGAAAGGATTCATTATAATATGGGTGGGACCTATATCTCCCTCCAAAGCATTGGGTAAAGATTTTATATCTCATGAGATAGACAGGGCTGGAACGGTAGGTTATACCGGTTCAGTGAAACAGGACTGAAACGAGGGTTACTCGATTCAGAAAGGGACTTTGTCCACTAAGATAGTCTTGGCATTGAGTCTTGACTAACAAGAAATGATTTTCTCTGATTATGTGTGTATTCCACAAAGTTTCCTGTTTTAAGTTATGATTATTGGGATTTCATTTCACTACTATGATTTATCCCATGTTATGAAATTATGCTCTCTTTTGCAGGTTAAGACTTCCAAAAGTTATTTTCTTATGAATATGATGTGATTGATTTTCTTTTGTTTACCCTTACTGAGCATTTGAGCTCACCCTTTTATGTTTTCTTTTCCCCAGGATATAAATAATGGTTTTAGGTAAAAAAAAATGGTGAAGATCTTTATGGGAGATATTGAAGATCTTTCACCACGATTAGAAGATTACGTTCCGAGTTTCCAAAGACACTAAACTATTACGATCCTTGTGTGTGTGTTTTTTGTTATGTACTAAGTATTCCGCAAAAGTAATGTAATGTCCATGTACGTCAAGATACGGGTCTTTACTGTTGGCATCAGAGGAAAGGTTTAGTCAACCTTTGGAAACTAGGATGCGAAAACGCTAGTGAGATCCCTAGAGATATTTCTAAGGTATGTCTAGGGATGTCTCTAAGGTTAAGTATACGTATAGGTTATAGTCCTAGAATTGCTCTAACAATCTTAGAATTTAACCTAAGATGTTAGATATTGAGGGTACTACCCCTTTATTATGTTGTTTTCCCTAGCATGATTTTTGCCTCTCACACTATTCTTTTGGGGTTTTAGACGATGGCTGGAACCCGAAGGAACCGTGTTGATCAATGCAATGGACAATGTAATGATTGTCCCCCTGAGCAACCAAACGATATGGGAGCTGGAATGCAAAATCTTGTAGCCATGCTCACACAACTTTCTCAAGCTATGAATCATGCAGGACTTCCAAACGAGCAAAGGAAGGAGCAACATTCTGTTGAATCCTTCATGAGGCAGCGTCCGCCTTCTTTCAGTGGGTCTACTGATCCATTAGTTGCTGAACAATGGATTAGTACTACTGAAAAGATATTTTCAGTTCTTCAATGTTCTGAACATGATAAAGTCATCTTAGCAGTATATCGTTTGGAATGTGAAGCTGATCAATGGTGGAATCTTATCAAGAATACGAGGCCAAGAGATGAAATTGAGTCCATGGAATGGGACGAGTTCAAGAACTTGTTTTTCAGTAAGTACTTCCCTCGTATTCTTCGAACGAAGATGGAGAAGGAGTTTCTTGAACTAAAGCAAAAGGATGATGAATCTGTTGGTATATACGAAGCGAATTTTACAAGACTTGCAAGGTATGCATCTGGCATTATCATCCAACCTGAAAGTAAAGTTGATCGATTTTTCAGTGGCTTAAAACCAAGTCTTCGAAGGGCATTAGCTATAAGATACTTCAGTAGCTATGAAGAAATTGTGTGTTGTGCTATCAAGGTATAAATGGAAGTTGGTGTTACATATCCATCTCATGGAGTTCAAGGAGAAATCTCAGAATAATGGTGAAAAGAAGATGAATGTTTCCTTATGCACAAAGTGTGGAAAGAAGCATGGTGGAGATTGTCTTAAAGGGACTAGAAAATGTTTTAAGTGTGGAAAAGAAGGTCATCGAGCAGCTGAGTGTCGAAGTAATGGAAAAAGGGATTCTAATGAAGTGAATAAAGCAAACACTGCAGAGAACGCACAACCAACATTTCAATGCTTCAAGTGCAAGGAAATGGGGCATTATGCTAATAAATGCCCTAATCCAAGGGTTAGTGATGATCGACATGAGCAACCACTTAAGGCAAAGGACAAAGGGAAGTCACATGCGATCACTATTGGCAATGTTGAATATGACAACGATGTGGTGGAATGATTAAGTGTTTATGTAATGGGATTCTAAAATAATGTTGTAGCATGGAATATTGGAATATTTATGTATTGGTCTAATGTGGTATTCAAAGTGATTGAGATATTATGCGCATAATGAAGGGAAAATGAGAAAATGAAATGTTTAACAGTATTCATGAGCTCATGATTGATATAAGGACTAAGTGATATCATGGTTTGAGTATATAGAATTTTGAGGATTTTGGTATGTGGAAAGTGTTAACTTTTAACTGCATTCAAGTTTTCACTATGGTTCAATGGGTATTCAAGAGAATACATGATTAAGGACTTTGAATGTTTGTAATGTGACCAAAAAAACATATCTTATGATATATGGGGTTCAACGATGGTATTAAATCTCTGGTAATCGTTTTCACTATGTTATGAAAGTGGACTGCAGTATAATGGATAAGCCTAAAGACTATAATGGATTATGTTGGACATACAATAGTATTGTTTAAGGATAGAAGTTCTTTTTTCGATATTATTGATGGGATGTTATAGTAATGTAGTTTTAGAAAAAGGACAACCTGCAGGACGGGCGACAGCCCATCGCTTCGGACAAGGCTGTGGGAATCGAACCCACAACCGAAGTGCGACTGGCCTTTATCGCCTACCACTGGCCTACAGGAAGTCCCTGTTTAGTAGAAACTAGTTTTATTATATTAAGCAGTATGATATATGAAGTATAAGTCCATTTTAGGAACCATATGTGATTAATCTCACTATAGATCGACTTATGTATATAATTTTTTCTAACCTTTTGTTTGAGACAGATGGAATGACCCGTCATTCTATCACATGATCTGCTAACACTTCACGAATAACAAATTCAACTTCATTTATTTAAGAGATGAATTGGAAATTGTTCAAGGCACGAACAATAGTGAGATTGTACCAAAATAAAGTAAGTATTTATTCTAAATCAAATTTTCAACCTTAGGGAAATGATCTTGAAAACCAAAAATGTTGTCCTAGTGATCTTATACCTGATGAATCAGATGGTACCTTATATCATCACAAATCTATGGATTTGTGATTATTGGCTTTTCCATAGCCATGTTCTCTACCACTCTCCATCAGAACATGATGGTTAGATTTCTCTTCCATATCCATATTTTCACCTATGTGGAAACCCAATGATTAGTTTATTTGGGTAACCGTTACGTGTCAAACTTTTGTTTTTAAAGATTGGTTTTGATATTCCTTTTTACGATGTGGGTTTCTATTAAAGAAACTTTCGAATAGTAAACCATTTATAACCCCGACGAATTTCGAGGGCGAAATTCATTTTAAGGGGGGTAGAATGTAACAGCCCAAGATTTTATAAAAAATATTCTTTTTAATTTTATTAATGTCTTGTGTTATACGCTACACCAAAAGGAGCTTTCACAACACGCATCCTTGACTTGCCTTGCATTACACGCAATCACGACCTTCCTCGATAGCGTGTGTAATACACAATACCGAGTTTCACTAAACAACGATATGCTATTAAAATATTATTAAAACTAGCCGTTATGAATAGTAATAACCACTTTTTAAAATTCTGTAAATCTTATTTTTCAAAATGAACTTCATTTTTGGATTCGGAGTATCGAATTTAGCCTAAGGTGAAATTTTGGTACATTTTGGATAACTTTCATATTCTGATGAATAGTGAAAATTACTAAATTATAATTAAAAAACAACTTTTTTTAATCGAAATAATTAATAGTGATAAATTATTAATTGGAGTAGTTTTAAATTATATTTAGAATATATTTTTACAATTTAATACAATTTTGGTCATTGGATGTAATTTCACATTTAAACTAGACATAAACAAGTGTCAATCTTTTGATAGATATTGTTTCTTAAAAACACGCTATTTGTTTTAACAGCGGGATTTAATTATAAAATTAATTAATGCAACTTCTATGTTATGAATTTGGTAAAATAGACTTCATTTTTGAATTCGGAATATGAAATATAGCTTAGGATGAAATTTTGGCATTTTTCTGAAAACCTTCATTTTTTGATGAATAGTGAAACTACTAAGTGGTAGTTAAAAAACTGAATTTTTTCATAAAACTTAATTTTACAGCTTCTGTGAATGGAATTTCGAAAATCCGATAGACACGGTTGATATCAGTAAGTAAAATGTGGTTCAATGAGATAAAAATAATTTTTTTGGTGAATAGTAACTTTTTACTTTTTTTACCGCGGTTAATAGTAAATAGGGTAACTAAAGGTAAATATGATATTAATATTACCCTAACACATGTCCTAATTCTATTGGACAAGTGTAATTCGACCAAAAACAAACTTAGGAATAACATATGACCATTTAGGCCCACTTGGATTAGATTAGGACATTTATTATTAATTTATTTAAAGAAGGGTTAAAATAGTTAAAATCAATGTTTAATAAGTAAATCATTTCTAATATGGGGTTATACATAAGATAAATTCGATTGTAAATATTCATTAGAAAGATAAAAAGATTTCCTACATGATGGTATTTTATTTGTAATTTTTAGACAGCAAATAAGTTAATTTATTTATGACACAAAGATGATGCAGTAATTATCTTATTAATGAAATATTGACATAATTGATAATATAAATACCAAAACAAATGTAATTTAAGACTTTTTATGAATTACACTAATTTTATAGGTTACTATGATATATTAATGTGGATTTAATCAACTTGGTTCGAACATATAATTCTGTTATGACTTTCACAAAAATCATATATCAAATAGTGTCAAAATTGACACAAAATAGTTTTTAAATCAAATATTATATTATTAATTGTTGTTTTATTCCTAAAAATCTAAGGTTCGGCCAAATGACTTAGATAAGGATATATATATTAATAATAAACAATTTGGGGTTCGTTTGGCATGTTATAGTATGTTTATTAACCATATAGTGAAAGAAAACAAAAAGACACGGTAAAAGTTAAATCATTTAACTTAGAGTTAAATCTAATTGATAAGGTTAAAATAATACCCTAAACTTGTCTAAATCCTATTGGTTGATAGGATTTAGACCCTTCCCCACTTTATCTTCGAAATAAGACCCTTTGGAACCATTATAAACCGATTTTGACTTTAATATAAAATAATATTTTGAGATATTCCTAAGGTGCCCCTCTCCTCCCTTAAAAAAGGGCACCTCCTCCGCCTCCTCCTCACACCAAATTGAGCACTCAAGCTTGGCCAACCCCTGCCATTTTCTCTTCTCCACTTTCCTAGAATAATCCTAGAGGTCCTGGTCTTCTTCAAAGACCAATCATAGTTCCCTAAGTGGAGGATTTAAAGAGGCATTTCAAAGAAGAGGAGGTTCAGACACTTACGAAGCAAATCAGACCTAAGGTAAGGGAAATATCACAATCTCACTTTTATCCGAGATTGTATTTACTTTGGTAATTACTGGGGTGTATTTTATCATCCACATCCATGTTCCCTCAATATGTAATATTATTTCCATCCTTCTACAATAGTTTATATCCAATTTTACCCTTCGGTAAGTTTTTTTGTAAAAGATATGAAAGGAATCTTTTGTCGTTTTTCATACGAGGTACTTTTTGACTTTCCGACAAAAGTACGAAGAATGTTTTTTTAACTTATACGGCATGAATGGATTTTTAAAACATTATTTCCAAGAAGCATCCTTTACAAGTTTTCAAGTTTATTTTTAATCAACTTCTTTTATTTTAAAGTTGTATGACATGTTATGAAAGGAAAAATGTTTTTGAAGAAGAAAGGATATTTTCCTCAAGAATGGAGTTCAAGTGTTTTATCAAAATTATTTCCCATCTAAGATAATAAAGGGTTCTATTTTTATCCCTATTATTACATGGATTTGATTATGTTGTGATGGAAACATTTTTATGAATTCCTTTATCTTATATGAATTGTTTTATGATGTCATGTCGTTTAAGAATCCATTTTTTATTACATGGGTTATGCGATGATGTATGATTTATGATTATGTGGCACACATAAGAAAGGATTCATTACAAGATGGGTGGGACCTATATCTCCCTCCAATGCATTGGGTAAAGATTTTATATCTCATGAGATAGACAGGGCTGGAACGGTAGGTTATACCGGTTCAGTGAAATAGGACTGAAACGAGGGTTACTCGATTCAGAAAGGGACTTTGTCCACTAAGATAGTCTTGGAAATGAGTCTTGACTAACAAGAAATGATTTTCTATGATTATGTGTGTATGCCACAAAGTTTCACGTTTTAAGTTATGATTATTTGGATTTCATTTCACTACTATGATTTATCCCTTGTTATGAAATTATGCTCTCTTTTGCAGGTTAAGACTTCCAAAAGTTATTTTCTTATGAATATGATGTGATTGATTTTCTTTTGTTTACCCTTACTGAGCATTTGAGCTCACCCTTTTATGTTTTATTTTCCCCAGGATATAAAGAATGGTTTTAGGTAAAAAAAAGGGGGAAGATCTTTATGGGAGATATTGAAGATCTTTCACCACGATTAGAAGATTACGTTCCGAGTTTCCAAAGACACTAAACTATTACGATCCTTGTGTGTGTGTTTTTTGTTATGTACTAAGTATTCCGAAAAAGTAATGTAATGTCCATGTACGTCAAGATACGGGTCTTTACTGTTTTTCATGATTCAAAATACTATAGACAAAAATTCTGTTCTCTTTCCATCTGATTTTTATTTAACCGAATATGTCTCTAGATATTTCTAATAGTGGGACTAGGTTTATAGTTATTCTCAAAAAAAATTCTCATAACATTCTAATATCTCACTAAATTATTTACATTAAATAATTCAATGTGTTTGATTGCTTTCTCCACACAAGACATCGAATTTAAACAAAACCACGATATGTTTAGATAAATATATAAATGTTTAAGTATGACCAATAAAACCTAGCTGTTGAATTAGTGGTAAATAATATGAGTAACTGATTTATGAAATACATTTATAAATAAAAATAAATATTACTTTAATTATAAATTAAATTCAATTAGTTTAGCTAAAATGAAAAATAAAATCACTTAATTTTTAAAAAATTATTTTTCTAAAAAAATATTTTTTATGTGATATGTATTTACATTTTAAGAAATATATTATTAATGATAAATTATGCTTGATATTAATAATTTATTGAAATTAATTTTGTTGGTAAATTATATGAAATAGGAATAATAAATGTTAATATTTGAAAATGTCATTTAAAAAAAATGAGTTTTCCTTATATTTTATGATTTTATTTTGAAATTTAATTTATAAATTATATAATTTTAAATTAATATAAATGAACTTAAATTGTTAGTTACTCATATCAAAATTAACATAGTACGAATTTTTAAGCTTTTTTTGAAAAGGTTAGTTTTTAGTCGAAAAATATGGTTTCTAGGAAACTTGTAATTTTCACAACATTACCTTTATATAGGAATGAACTAGAAATTTATAAAACTTTTATGAAATAAAATATTAATTTTAAGTATAAAAATATTCATTTTAAAATATTATTTTAACTTATAAAACCTATGAAAAACATTTTAATAACTAACTAAAATGTTACTTTAATATAAAAATTATTTTTGTTCTTTTCATTGAATCAAGTATATTTCAAGGGATATTCGGTTTTTGATTTACTTGGAAGCCTCATATCCTTAATTTTTTATAATAATTAAATTTATGTAATTATAAAAAGTATCAAAGATAATTTTACCATATATATAAATTTAATTCTTAAAAACATTATTTATCAAAAAACTATTTTTATGAGATTGAGTGTATTTATTTATAAATTAACATTTCACACCATTATAAATTCTATTTTATAAAATTATTTTATAATTTTAAATTATAAGTACCAAATTAGTTAAAATTTCAATCTTGATCTTTTTATTGAAATTAATTACAAATTTTAGAAATAAATTATTAAGGTAAAAGTAAATTGCGGAAAAGTTAAAAAGTTACTGGAAAAAACATTAAAAGAGACAAAATTGTCTAAAATGGAGTGGATGAGGTGATGTTTGACCCATAATAATTTTACTATCCTATTTTTTCCATTTTTTTATTTTGGACATTTGAATAGTAATCTTACATTATTTAGAATCTAAGGGTTACTCCCAAATCTACCCTTCCCTTCTCTTATGAAAGGGTAAAATATTCAAAACTCCAAGACACACCTCTAATTTGAATTAATCTATAAAAATGTAATGTAATAACATAGAGCCATGAAAATGTTTCCTTGAGTAGGTCAGTCAGATGGCTTCAAGTATACCTCCCCGTTCACCAAAGCTGCCAACTAGTAGTAAGAGTATAATGTTTGTATGGTGGTGAGAATATACCATCATTATCAGAGTAGCATAATGGTGTGATCGATAATAAAAAAAATAAATAGAGGAAGTAGTATAAATAAATAATGGAGCAATATAAGATAAATATAATGATTGATAAACTATTAAGAAATGGATAACTCCAACTGTATAACAGTGCATATCCATGTGACTACAATATACAAGCAGAAGACATAAATCATGTAATGAAAAAAATTTATATAAATAAAGGAAAAAAATCCATGAGGCCTAGGCTCATTCCTATGCTCCTAAGATCCTACACACAAGGGCCACAACAAAAATAGAATCCATAATCTTGACCTGTAAACATTGGGTTGGTTCGGGTACCCAACAAAAACCCGAACAAGGTGTGAGATATACTCATTATCCCACCACCAATGGTGTCCAATGCTATACAATCAATGAATATAAAATAATTTAGTGTGATGGTATAATAAATTAATAGTGAATGAATACATGTATACTAGTTGGAATTGAGTTCTGTAAGGATAGCCGACAGACAATGCTTACTTCATCCTAAGCCAGAATACATATGAATATGAATCATAGTATAGTTATATATATATATATATATTCACTGTATATAAGGACATATATTTCTATATTCATAGATAAATAGTTCAAGCAAGGATCCATAACGCAAAACCGACATCCAAGCATAGTCACAAGAGTCTTCACCTAAAAAGGTCACCATTAATGAGTATCATAATCAATATAGGATTCCATACTGAGTATCATAAACAATATAGGACACCATAATGATTATAATAATCAATAATATGGAGGGTCATACCCAACCACCTAATCAAGGTGGGGGGGGGGTGTGGAATGTCATGACCAACAACCCAAGAGATGTGAACGTCATGCCAAATTCCTCGAAAATGGGGGTGTGATACATCATAGAAAATGACCCTACTCAGGGTAACTCCATCAACTATGTAAAAAAGGTAATCCTTATTTCCCAATGATCCCTTACCCTAATGTTCTTTAAAGAGGAAACCAACTTTGCTCAAGGTGTAGTGGATCTATTTTAATTTAATTTATTTAACATTTATTATCTATCCATGTGTTCATCCAAGACATTGATACAATTCACTTATAAACAATGATAAGTACACGCCCATAGGCATTCCATATCACAAATCAATTATAAAATAATTAATAATTCTATAACCATAAAAATTTCATTTAACATTTAAATTAACTTTCTTATATTTCAACATTATATTAGAGAATACGTCACACCTCATAGGTGGTTTTATTATAAAAAGAGGTAAATCTATCATATTAAGTTCATATAACACATTTAATTTATCCCCAAGATGGATCATTCATCGTATCCAAATGATAACTAGGAGTGAGTAATACAATCCATTATAAATTAATAATTTAAGAAATATCCATAAGGGTGATTTAATTTCCTAAGAAATATATAGGCCACATGCATATAAGGAGACACATGGAGAGTTTGGCACATGACAAAACAACTTAATTTATAAACTAGTGAGATTTTAATGGAAAATCATGAGAACACCTACCTTATTACAATGAAGATCCACTTATCCAATATAAATATTTGATTTGAGATGGTTCTAGAGAAATACAAGAAATGAAAAAATTTCATGAAAATAGGGTGTATTAGCTCATACAGATATAACATTATGTAAGGAGAAATAAACAAAGAAAGGAACTAGGAGGTGTCATAGAATTACTAAGGGATAACCAATGTGATGAATATTTGTTGAATCAGTCATTGTATGAGGGATACACCTCCATTCCATGGAGGAAGAGTAAAGTGCCCATGAAGGGGGCTACTGTGCTTGGATAAGAGGAAAAAAGGGGAAAAACCTTTAATTAAGCTAGGGGAAAATCATCATTTTCCCCTTTTCAAGAGTTGAATGGTTTGTCTAATCATGAAACAACCATTTAGGCTTCACTTCCAAAATCCTTACACATTTTAAAATGGGTGCATGATTGGAATTCATTGTTTAAAAAAGATTGCACCAAACCATGCATAACTACTGGTTAAGTGGCAATAAGGGTGCAGCCTAGGAACATAGTTTAGGAAAACCATACATAACCCATTTGGGTCATCCCATGAAAACCTCCAACATGTCACACGACCACTTGGTACCCTCACATAGTTTATGAAAACTATACTCCTTATGAAATTGAACTACATAGTTGAGCCACGTGATTAAACCAACCGTGTGACAACCTTTCCCCTCGTGACACCTTTCCAAGAAACCAAATCTTTCATATCTCAATGCTTCCAAAACTCAACAAAACTTCTAGGACACCTCCCAGAGAGTAAAAAATTACTAAAAAGAACACCTTATGTGTTATAGTGCTTATATTTATATTATTAATCTTGGAATAGATAATGGACCATCCACCAAACTCTTAAATTCAAATTCCTTTTGAAAAATATATCTGTCTTAAAAAACAGGACATTCCAACATCCCACATTAGAATTTTTTTCCTTGAGAACCCCTGGGAAAACAACTAAAATAAAACCTGACCTACTTGGGTTGAGAAGTTTCATTTAAATAGCCACATTTCATTTCCAAATTCCCAATGCACCTCTAACCACCACTTTATGTATACAGTATATAAGTCATAGAAACCTGAGTCAACACTAAAGTTCATAACTAAATCCTCAAGATGAAAATTAACTGATGACATATAACTATATACATGATCACATTGACTTATCTTTAAAAATATTACCTTTATCCATTCCCACCATAGGTTCTACCATTTAAATTCCAATTCCAAGTCATTGTATCTCCATCATCAGAAATTTCTATTTTAACATGCCCCTTGAATTCTAACGATGATCTTGGAATGATCCTTAGATTAAATAAATAGTAGACTCAAAATTGACCTCATTGGGCTAGTTTGAGCCATAATTTCATAAAAAAACTTGCTTGACTTCCATTGCACTCACCACATCTTGATGATGTTCCATGAAGCAGTTCCTCACCAGTTGCATCTAACAAAACATGATGAAATAATGTAAATCCACACATGGATGACTATTATAAAAAGGATTGGCCTAGACTAGAGGCATTTCATAACTCGATATACAAAAAAGTTTCCCAAGGAACCTCATGTTTACTTCATACATATCCATCAAATCCCATATCAAACATCAAGTGACATCTTTAAAAAAAATTTCATTTAGGTTGTCGTGTCACATCATAAACAAAGGTGAAAACATGATATAACACAATAGGATTTTTCACCTTTAAAAAATACAAGTAGAGACCAACTGATGTCCTGGGTAAAATCAGAATCACAAAATAGTGTCCAAGGATCTCATCCAAGGTAATACATACTCCGGTGTTTAAAATTGAGAATTAAGTACATAATTGAAACGTTCGCGCATCAGAACATTGGTTAATCCCAAAAATAGTCAAGTCAAAGTAAAAACATCTAGTTACCATGAGTCTATCCATGTAATTATTACATTGGAACCCAAGTATCAATTAGGACTAACCATACCTCAAACATACCATGTTAAAGAATCAAAACTCCAATGGATTTCACTTATCATGCCCAACGAAATTTAAATTTATCATGGTGTATAACCGATTATATCTTGGTGTATCATGAATGAAATCAAGATATTAGTAATTATTATCACTAATAAAAGAGTAAAAAAGAAGATATCAATAATTAATAAGAATATGTGAGACACTTACATCGATGAAGTGCTTAGTATTATTCCTAACCAACCATAATCCAACTATACAAATGATTAAGTCAAACCACCACTGGGTGATTTCCTTTAAAATAGCTTGCATAATCCTACTGACACATCTTCATAAACTAATCTTGATGTCCTTATCACATGACACATTCTGTGATCACTCAATCATAACCATTGAAGTATATCCCTGGCCAATAGTGTTTGCAAAGGTTTCATACATAGCCAACCATATCACCATTATGCTACCTCACAAGCACTAATATATTTTTAAAGTCATAAAATTCATGGGAATTAAAAAGAAGCGATGACCATTTAAAAATGTTCATGTAATGTTTCATTAAATATTTTTCAAGGACTCAGTTTTTCCCATGATCGATGTGACACTCCCCAACAGAGTGTCCTAGTTTTGGTTTATTGAAAAAAACTCATTCCATTGCACACACACCATTGAATATTGTCTACATGTCTTAAATGTGTCCAAAATGATTTTACCAAGTGATAACATGGAGAGGGAAGGAAATTGGCCACTTAAAATTGAACTAGATCATATTCTCCTTCATACGCACACATGAATCTCCTCCTGAGTTACGCCCACATACACCATAACATCCAGCCTAAAAGAAAAACTAACCTGACTAGTGGTGTTATGACATCCAATCCTCTTACAAAATCATACAGAGAATTTTGAAGAGTTAGATTTAATTCAATGCTCAGGTCACTCTACCTCAGATATGACCTATAATCAATGTGTAATAGCTCAATTATTTAACAATTCCCACCAAACTCATATGGTTTGTTGCACCATTCATCAACTCAACATGAATCACATGTATCAATGCATATTATTCCAAGGTTTGAACAACATAATGACATGTCCTTGATACTATCCATAGGCTTACTATCCCTATTAATCCCATTACTTGATGGACCATACAAAATAACATGGAAATATTAATGTTATCCCATATGACTGTGAATCTGGATGATTACCTCCCAAGTGATCTGTCAAAAAAGAAAGAAGGTTCACATGAATTACCAAGTAGTGACCATTCCCTAATCATGTATAACCCGCTTAGAATGAATATTACCTGATTATCCCCCCTTTATCAAGGGTGAAATTACCAAACGACTATGCTTCCATCACAGGTGTATTTTTATAAATTAATAGTTCTACTAGGGTAAAATGACCACCGAATGAAACCTTTCATCTCAAACTTTTCACAAGAATTTAGCCAGGTTTTAAATCTCCGAGGGTGTTACCTGCCTCCTTCTATCACATTACAAAAGTAGAAATCATCAGCCTTATATCTAGGTCACACCAAAGAGATCAGTAGGCTCCACCGCATATCATTTAGGTTCAACGCAACCTAAAATGTCAACTAGGATCCATAGGAAACATCCATATTCCTACACTAAACATTCAAAAAGGAATAAGGAAAGGCTAACCCTCACATGGGGTTCAAGCTAAAAACACCACATTAAGGTATCATTTAATCTACTTTTGTCGATTTACATTCATTTTAAACATTTTTAGGCCTTAATTTAAATTTCATGTCCCAGTTATAAGGAAACTATACTTAACACATTTATTTAGCCAATGCCACAAGGCACAATGGAATGTTTCATAAAACATACATTCATGTAATATTATTTATCTAAAATCCTGCCATAATTAAGAAATTTATCACATAACTTTCTTTTATCCATTTTATTTATCCCCAAAGTTCACAAAATTTGGATTAGTTAAATAAAATTTCAACTCTAATCTATAAAGGAATCCAACCTTTAGGTTGTAATTGGAATTTTTATTAACTATACCTCATATAAGTATAGATCAAAATCATATAACTGGTATTTTATAATTTTAAAAGGGGAATTCTCAAGTAAGATAACTCCATATATCTATATTTGAACCCATATATGTATCTACATACACTTTAAATAACTATCCCTATATAACATAAACATACCCCCATGGGGTTAAGTACTAAGTCATATAAAAGGCGATATACAAGGGTCCCATCAATTATTAAAAAAATAGATTACACCATTAGTGGGTTTATCTCATAATCATAAAACACCGTGACCATCCTACTTGGGTTGATTAAGGTCTATCTCATAAGCAACATGCCCCAACTAACAAACTTGGGATTAATTGTTCATTTAGGATTTTTTGTCATTTGGGTCGTCATGCCCATGTGATAGAGGTACAATCATTTATATAAGAAACTATTTATCAAAATAATTAAATTTTATCAAACACATATAAGAACCATGGTTTAGTTAGATGAATTTCCATTCCCATGTCATAAATGCACTCACCCTTATAAATTACAATTAGCATTCATATAACTACAACAATGTTTTCATCTTTGATTTCAAAATATAATGACTTTGTATTTAATAGTTTATTAATATGGGTTACCCTTCCCAATTTATAAGTGACCATAAAATTTATAAATTGCTTATTGGTTCCCCATTTACTCACATCCATAAATGTCTCATGCCATGTGACCAATGGTACTTGGTCAAACATGTCCAAATATGTTGGTTAAATGGAATTCCACCATTATTTTATTTAGGAAAATTCTATTTTGATTAACAAAGTCATTTTATTTAACCAACCATTTATTGATTTTTTTAACATGGAATGCTATCAACAGAAGAAAATATAGGTAAAATGAAAATTAACTACCTAATCACGATAAGATACTATCTAAGAAAGAAATCATAGAAGCATGGTATAGAATAAAATAATGATAAATAATCACCTAACATGATATGATGATAAGCATGATAAAAATATCACAATAATCATTGAAACATGATGTATAAGAAAAAATGCTAAGAAACTACACATCATGTTATACAAAGAAGCATATAGAATAAATCACACAAGGGACATCTATCAATGAAACTATATGGAATGGTAAATTTCAAGGAATGTTAATATATATGCACCTAAAATGATGCATGTAATGATAATTACTATCCATACTGAGCTAAGGGTAAAATACTATAAATCTCATAAATTTTTAATAGTAAAAAGTTCACAAATCACTTGAGGTAAAATAATAATCAACTATAATAACATAAAACATAAAATAAAATCCCATCCCTAACCACTTGGAATTTTCCCTATACGTGGGTTGATCACTCCCAAAAATGACTATTTAACAAGTGAGAAAACTTTTATAATCTCATGTCTACCAATTACCAAAATAATAAAATAAATAGAAAATAAATCTATGACACCACTTTGTAACATGATGACCTAGAGACACTAAAATGGTACCCGAGCTGGTCAGTCACATGGCCATAAACACGCCTCCTTGAATACTAGAGGCTGATAACTAGTAGCGAGGGTTTAATGGTGGTATGACAGGGAGAATATACCCTCACGATTAGAGTAGAATAATGGTGTAAGTGATAATAAAACAATCAAAAGAATAATAAGTATAAATAAAAAATAAAGATGTGGAAGATGAATATAATGACTGATAAAATAATATGAAATGGACAATTCCAACTATACAATAATGCATGTCCATGCGACTAGAATATACAAGAACATGACATACAACAAGTAATTAATAAACCATATATAAAGAAAGGAAAAAATATCCAAGGGATATCCCCATGATAATCATAATCTTTAGCTTAGTCCTATGATCCTAATATCCCATGCACCGGGTTCACAACACAAGAAGAATCCATAAACTTGACATGCAAACCTGAGATCTGTTTGGGTACCCAATGATGGCCCAAATAGGGTGTGAGATATACTCAGTATTCCACTACCAATGGTGTTTAATTATATCCATACCATGAATATAAAATACAGCCGTGTGTAGGTACAATAAATAAATAGTGAATGAATAAATGTAAACTAACCGGACTTGGTTTCCGGATGGATACCTGGCCAATAATACCTTCTTTTTCCTTATCCACAATACCTATGAATATGAATAATAGTATACATATATATGTATGTATATATATTCACAATATATGTAAGGACATATATAGCCATATGCATATATATATATATATATATGTAATTCTAGCAATGACCTGTGACATAACACCAATATCTAAGCATAGTCACTAGGGTCATCATGTGAAAAGGTCACCATGATCAAGTATAATAATCAATATAGGATTCCATGTCACGTATTATAATAAATATAAGATTGCATTCCAATATCATAACCAATAATGAGGAGGGTCATACCTAACCACCTAATTAAGGGGGCGTGGGACATCATTCCCAACAACCCAAGTGATGTGAACGTCATACCAACATTCCTGACCAATGGTGTGTGACACGTCATGACCATTGAACATACTCAAGGTCCCTTCATGAAATATATATAATAAGGTAATCCTACCTTACCTATGATCCCTTATCCCAAGTTCTGAAAGAGGCAACTAACATCACTCAAGGTGCAATGGAACCTTTTAAATTTAATTCATTTATCATTTTTTAGCTATCTATGTTTTTATCAAATCCAGTAATAAAATTCACACATAAAAAAAGATAATACCATTCCCATGATCATTCCATATCAAAACTCAATTATAAAATAATTTATAAGTCCATAACCATAAATGCATCATTTACCATTTTAATTACCTTAATTAGATTGCCCCATTTTATTAGAGAAGACAACACACCTCTGAGGTGGTTTTTTATAAACAGGGGAATTATAAAATAATTTATAACCCCATAACCATAAATGCATCATTTACCATTTCAATTACCTTAATTAGATTGCCCCATTTTATTAGAGAAAACAACACACCTTTAAGGTTGTTTATTATAAACAGGGGAAAATCTATCATATTAAGTTTATCTAACTCATTTAAATTATCCCTTAAAATATTTATCATTCATCATATCCAAAATATAACCATAAGTGAGAAATACAAGAAATTATAAATTATGAATTTATGAAACATCTATAAGGTTGATTTAATTTCCAAAGAAAAACATAGGCCATGAAAATATAGATGACACACCCATAGGGGTGGTTTTTATTGAAATAAATAACCTCCAATTCTTCAATTTATCACATGAAAAATATTTATTTTAAGGCTTTATGTTCTATATATTTAATTCCAGTTTTATACGGCAACACATAGAGCGTCTAACACATGGAATAACTGTGTAATTTATAAACAAGAGAGACATTAATGGAAAATCATGAGAACAACTACCTTATACTAAGGATTCTTCACTCATAGAATATCAAGATTTTATTTGAGATAGTTTGAGATAAACTGAATAAACATACAAACACCCTGAAAATAGGGTGAATTAGGTTGTATGAATATATCATTTTGTATAGAAAAATAAACAAAGAAAGGAAGGAGGAGGAGTCATATAATTACCGTCGGATAAAAAATGTGATGAAAGATGGTCATATCATTCACCATATAAGTGATATACCTCCATGATTAGTAGGAGGAGGAGATCCCAAATTAATGGGGATACTATGCGTGGATGGGAGGAAAAGAAGGGGAAAACCCTTTAAAGAAAGAAGGATAAAAATAATATTTGGGGCCTTTTTAAGAGCTATAGGGTTTGGCTGCACTGTTTTTCTAATCGCACACCAACCATGTAGGCTTCAATATCCAAATAAAACCCCTAATAAAAGGGGTGCATGTATGGGTTTCACAGTTTGACAAACCGTGTATTGAATTGTTCGTAGATACTAGTTTAATGGAACTAAGGGTGTGAGCTAGGCACAGAGACTGGGAAAACCATGTGCAACCAATTCATGTCACTCCATGAACACCTTAACCAGTACACAAAGACTCATATTCCCCTTTCAAGGTTTATAAAAACTGAGATATTCAATAAATGGGGCTACATGGTTCAACCACAGATTTAAACTAACCACATGCCAATCGCGCGCCTTATGCCACCTTTGAAAAAACCAAAGCTTTCAGAACCAGAAAAATTCAAAACTCAACCTAACTCTTGAGACACTTCCCAAAGTGTAAAACATAACTAAAAAGAACAAATTTAAGTGTTTTGATTCTTGAATTTAGATTCTAAATCTTGGTTTATAGAATGTCCTGTTCACTAAATGGTAAAATTCGAATTCCTTTGAAAAAATATATCCTATCCAAAAAATAGGACATTATAGAAAATATTCCATTTTCACCTTCTATAACCCTCTACCATGTTAAAAATCTTATGGTAACCATTATGTATCTTAATATCTTCATTTCATGGGATACTTCCAAGAAAAATTCAAGTCCCCGACTTGAGTACTATCTACTACTTAGTTTTTCCTCATCATTTTATAATTTAAAATTTATTATAACCACAATAATATAATGATACTTGTAACATTTTTATAATAAAATTTTACTATATTAAGGTTATTATAATTTTTATCATATTCCTCATCAATTAATAAAAACAAAATAGTTGTTCATGTGTTGTGTGGACCACCACCTCCACGATACAACATGTTTCATTTTCCATCACTACCTTACAATGATGGATCTAATGAAGGTAAAAAAAGATAAATATAATTTTTATGATGTCAATATTTTTATTTTATGAAAAATCAGAGAACCTATTAATTATATGATCAATAAATGATTTTTGTTAATTCAATCATTTAAAACGAGCAAACTAAGTGTAAAGTGATCTCTTTTTTCTAAGTAATGACTTTATATAAATTATATTGTCTTTATAATTATTATAAATTATTATTTATCACACTAATAAACAATAAATAATACCATTATGGTAATGATATAATGATATTAAAACTAAAACATCACATAATCATCCATTAATCATGGTAAGTTCATGTATGGGTCAGTTTATCAACATACTTGAACAATATTATAAATTTATGCCATTGAGTTCTAAGAGAACTTTTTAATGGAATAATATGATATTAACATATAAATAATATATTTTTCGGTTATGGTATAGTTATATCAATATGGAATTCATAAATTAAGAAAACACCCTCCAATTATGAAGAATCACTGAAACATGCATGTTATAAATTTTATCTTCAATTATAAAGACTAAAACACTCCTGAAATAAGTTTGAAACATTATAAATAATTATAAATAATATTTAATAGTAAATTTAATGATATATTTATGATGAAATTTTAAATATCAATGAATATGTACATCGTTATTATGAAACTAGTATAAACATTCAAAACTATAAACACCTGATGAGGAAAATTAGAATAATTCATATAGAAAATGACTATTTATAAATATTATAAATGAAAATTTATATGATAAATTTTATAATTTAAGTGATTATGATATCTATGTTAATGATACAAGAGGTTAGATCATGATCATGGAATTCAAGACAATAGGTAAGGGTTTTCATCTCAAATTCCTATATTTGAGACATTTTGGCGTTATGAACCTCATGTAATTTTTTTGGTGTATATAATAATTATAGGAGATATAATATAATGAATTACATTTTAATCATTGTATTTTAAGTTCCATTAAAATCCTTATATTTCAATGGTATTTTATTAAAATATTACTTAAGTCACAAGGGTTTTCTTGGTCTTAATTCCGATTCTTTGACACATAATGCATTTTTCTCAACTTGTATTATTTGAATGGGGGTATTCAATTACCATTGATATATTTTTATCATATTCATTTTATTTCATGGAATTTACTATCCAAATCATGTTCCAATATCCAAGTGTCTATTGATTCCATTTCCCCTACTTGTAAGAATTGTTGGTAGCTCAATTTTCATTCATCGAGTTATGATCATTCCCTTGAGATTATTTCTTATATGTTGGGTAAATTATACAATTCTATTGTATTATTTTATACTATATAATTTTTTTTCTGGTGATATACATTCCTACTAAATAAAACCTTAAATAAATTTTTCTCAATTCTTTAGATATGTTCTTTTGAAACCATCCACATTCTTTCTTCGGATAGATTATGATCATGTTATTATTGTATTTACTTTGTCATATACCCATTTTTCTATATGGTGTGAACATCACAATTTAAATAATTAATATTTGATGATTTTCACTTTGAAATAATGTATTGTTTTTCTATGGGGGAAAGTATTTTCATTCTAATTATTGTTATTCCAATACGGATGATTATTAGAAAGTTGACTATGTATTATTTACCATCCACATTTTTTCTATGTATTGGTTTTGATCCTACTATACCTTTTATTGACATGGGAAGAAGTATTGTAATTCCAAATATTATTATTCTGATATGGATTATTACTGTAAAGTTGACCATGTGTTGTTCATCCACCAACCTTCTTCCTCCGGATGAGTTATAATAATTTTTTTCCTTTTATTGACATGGGGAAAAGTATTGGATTTCTTGGGGATTATTTATTTTTAATAAAGGATTATGATGTATTTGATTTATATATTTTTCATTATATGGATAGTAAAGTTTTATTGAGTAAATTTCTCATCAGGGAATGATACTAATGGTCTTGATGACTCTTATGGTGAATCCATTGGACTTAATCAAGTGATGGTTGAGGCCCAAACTTAAATAACCCATATATGTATTAATAGTTCTAATGAGACAAAATAGGTTTGGGTTTTTGTTTTATGCCTTCCAAATTCAATAATATTTATTGAATGTCGTCTCTATGAAAAGTAAATCATCTTGTCACAAGGCCTTAGAAATATGTTTTTGATTTTTGATGTTATGCATTCCATTAGTATGAGATAATTATTACTAATATACATGTTTTCATTTATTTTCAGGGATATAACATGCTCTCAAGTTCAAATTTATTATAGATTTATGTTGTTGACCTATTCCTACCATAATATTTATACTATTTTTATTCCATTATTGCTTCAATTATATGTTTCTCTTACTGATCATTTGATCTCACCAATTTCTTATGAAAAAAATGTCCATAATTTGAGAAAGGTATGAGATTCATTAGTTTATTATGCTTCCTAATTCTATAAATATCTAAACCTAAAAAGATTCTTCTGATGTAATATATTTATTGATTTTTATAAATTTTTTAATTATGGATAGTTATGTCAGGGATTTTATAGTTGGTATCAAAGGAAGTATTCAAAGTATGTGTTAATGGAATCAAATCCAAGATTTTGGTTCCAGGGAATCATAATTGTTATCAAAGGAAAGGTGTAGATAAATTTATAGATTATGATGTTTTTAGGATAATTTAAGGGTTGATAAGTTAAGGTTTATCGTAATAAATAACCCTTTGGTAAATGTATATGATTTAATATTAAGTTAATAATTCACATTTTATTTAGGTATTTGGATAAGAAATGTCAGTGAAAACCCTTGGAATAAGTCTCAGTATTGGATAATATACTGATTTTTTTATTAATGTAGAGATTATGTGGATTATCCTAGAAATACATCCATTTATGGTTACTGGCAAGTGGATGAAGCAATGGAATAGATTTACCTAGAGTTAATCACTATGAAAATAGTTGGTTGTACATTGACTCAATCATTACTCCGACACATGATGAGTTAGCCTAAGACTGCACACCAGGAAAGACCCTCCCTGGTGATTTGTTTTGGTTAATCAAATTTTCTAGAAAAACCATTATATAGGATTTTATAGTGATGTTAAATAATTATTGTCATTGGTTTTATAAGAATTTATAGTATAAAAAAATAAATTAATGTTATGCTAAGAGAATTAAGTTTGGGGATATTGTGATTTGAATATGGAATGATTAATATTGAATTATTATTGATTCAATGAATCTTTTTCATCTTTGTTTTGAAATTAAAATTACAATAAAAAATTAACTTGATATAACATAAATGTAGTATTAGTTTGTTATATGTTTTTATGTTTAAAATTAATATGTTTATATATATATTTTTAAATGTTTTAATATATCACTGATTATATGATCTCAGGCATTCAATGGATCATAGTTGTTTTAATTTATGAAGATCCACTAGTAAATATAATAAAGGAGTTTACAATTTCTTATAATTAACCAAGCGAAATATTTAGAACATAGATTTGATTTTTTATCCTTGTGTGAAGTGTTCGAATATGAGAAATAAATTTTTTGGAGAAATCAAGGATCATCTCATTTTCTATGGTTTTAGCCTTAATTATACACGTTGGATCTAACATGGTGAAAGAACAGAAAATCAAACATCTAATGTTGATGAAAATACTCATAATGAGGTAAAGGATAATATTGATGAATTAATTCAGGTTTTAGGTGTTGAAATCATCAAAACAACAACAAATGTTGAATTATTTTATGAAGATTATAGGAAACCCTTATTCCTAGGTTGTAAATATACAATTTTATCAATAGTTTTGAGATTGATTAACTTGAAATCAAGAAATGGCTGGAGTGATAAAATCTTCTCTCATTCGAGCTTTTAAAAGAGATACATCCAAAAGGAAACAGACTTCCAAATTCCATTTATGAGAATAAAAACATATTATGCCCAATGGGATTGGGGTATAAAAAGATACATGATTTCCCAAATGATTGTGTTTTTATATAAATAAATATGAATATTTATCAAAATTTCCTACATTTGATAAATCATGGTATAAGATGGATAAAAAATCCAACCCAGATTCATTCTCAGGTACTAACATCTAACCTCATGATAAATTAGTTTGGTAAAATTTAATAATTCTACCCAATTATTCCTTTATATAATTCCAATAATTAAACTATGATTCTTCATAGGTAGAAGAATCAAAACTCTTGTTAAATAAATTTGGTACCATCTAATAATTACTCATTTGAAGTTTCTATTTGAAAATTCAATTGATGAAAAAACATAAGATGTAATTTATATGAGAACATCTCTGATGGTAACTTATGTCACCCTACTGATTCACTACAATGGAACAGATTTGATAAACAATTTTTTGTTTTTGGATGTTAAGTTATAAATATCAAAATGGGATTGTGTACTGATGGAATGAATCTATATCATAGCCTAATTTTCCAGCATAGTTCATGGCCTATTTTATTGTTAGTTTACATCATGTACCCATAAAATATGTATTAAGAAAGAATATGTTATAATGAGCATAATGATTTATGGGCCAAAATAGCTAGGAAATGATATTTATGTTTATCATTCATTATTTATTAAAGATTTTAAACTACTATGGGAGACAAGTGTCAAAGTTTTTGATGCATAAAATAAATAGTATTTTTTTTCATGTCGTGATAATGTTCAATATAAATGATTTTTATAATAACCCTGATCTTTATTACACACTTAAACATGATTTATTACATAAAATTTCACTTAATAAAACACTAAGGGTTGAGAGTTTTAGTTTCTTGGGAAATTAATAACATTACATATCAACCTAAAACATAAAAATACAACATATTTATTGAAAAAATATTTTAAATGACCACAAAATTACTTAGTACTTAGCATTTCATCGGATAACCTAAGGATATAAATAAGAAAAGGGTGAGCTATAAAGCCCAGTAAGGGAGTAAACAAGGCATAACAAGAAGAATACAGTACATGTTAGGTAATAGGTATATCAATGGATTAAAATAGGAACATGAACATAAAGTAATGATATATCATGATTTTCATGACATGGAAATGTGGAAAAAACATACCACATGATATTATCATGATCCAAGACTCATTTCACATGGATTAGCTTGAGTAAACCCTCATTGCACGTGAATTAGCATGAGAAAACCCTAATTGCACCTGAATTAGCATGATTAAACCCTAATTGGACAAGAATTATCATGATTAAACCCTCATTTCACATGGAGTATCATGATACTAAACGTTACCCCATGCATTGGAGCGCTATCAGGGTGCACCCTTTATAAACATTTCATTTCATGCATAAGTGTTCCACATGGATCATATAACATGGAATAATTCAACAACATAAGATTTTAAATGATTAAATAATGTGTAATATATAAATTTAAGTTCCATTAAATATGTATATGTCCATAAAGGTGAATACCCTTGATAGAGAACTGTGTATGGTATTCACTACACAATGATTTTGGCTTGGAAAATCAAGGTGCAATTTTGGCAGCATAAAGACATGACATTAAAATTCATAAAAATGGTTGAAGAGGGAGAAAGGGGTATCTAATCATATGTACATGAAATGGAAAGTAATGGGTTCATATATATACATTTACAAACAAATGGAATTGGGAAATAGAAGGCGTAACATAATAAAGAAACCTAAGGAAAGAGGAGAAATGAAATAACTCTTACAAAATTTTGGCATGGTAACAAGAGTACATGGGAGGGATTAATGAGAAAAAATGAGGTATATAATCATTGAAACATAAATAGGGAAGTATTGGGGAGGTGAAAAATAATCCCCCATAATTTTTAATTAAAAATAAAATGCTATAACAATATAAAGAAACATAGATAAAAAAGAGAAAGGAAGAAATCTCTTACGAAAACTCAGCATGGTAACATGTGCACATAAGGGTTCATAAGAGGAATAAATGAGAGTGAAAGGGGATATCATAAATTATACACCAAATGGGAAGTAGATAATATATTTAATAACATATCCCAACATAGTAATAAAAGATATCAAAATACATAAAATGAAAAAAAATTCTTGATAAAAAAGGATGGTGGAAGATCCCTTATGGAATTTCGGCATAGTAACAGTTGTGATTAAAGGGTCATAGGGGGGTATTAATGAGAGTGAAAGGAATATATCATAATATATACATAAAATGTACAATAAGGGGGTCTTTGACCATTAAAATACAACATATAAATATGGAACTTAAGAAGAATAATGTAAAAGAGTAGAATGAATAGAAATAAGAAGAGTGAAATCTCTTACAAAATTTCGGCATAGTAACAACTTAAGTATGGGTCAAAATGAGGGAGGATAAATGATACCTCATTGAAATAACATAAAATTTAATGTAGGTAATTTATTATAAAATGAGTAAAATATAACCAATTAAAATTACAATAACTACTTTCAAATAAGATTCTTGAATTTGAAAGGAGGAGAGGAAAGTGAAAACCCCTTACTTGGAAGTGTGATCCCAATGGCTTGGGAGAGGCTTATTGGGAGCTTTTAATTACTTGGGAGGATTTTAAACAGAGTAGGTAAGAAGTTGGTTGATATCTAAATGGTTTGAGTGAAGAGGAATGGGAGATTGGGTGAGTTTATGTAGGAAATGGGAAGGAATTCTTTATTATTTCGGTTTTGGACACTACACATTAAAATATTCAAAACCACAATCCATCCCATGGCTTTTGAAAATGGTTTCTTCCAATGTGGAGTTGTATACAATATTTTATTATTCCAATTTCCTAATAGATAAAAATATTTTGCCTGATTATTTTTAGGTGAGTCACCCTCCCAAGGAAATCATTTTAAAATGTTAAAATATTTCATCAGTATTGGAGGGTCCATTAAGGCATTATAAAATTTTTTGGGCAAAAAGCCCTCAAGGTAACATAGAATCATTTTTGGGATGATTGTGTTTATTGAAAAAGTAGGCTTCCATGGGGAATTATCGAGTTCCCGAGAAGTTGTTGACAATCCATGTTGACAAAGAATGATGACAAAGGAATGGACGATCTGGAGGCGGTACAATAGAGCAATATAAGGTGGCGCTATTTCCCAGTGTTTGCCAAATTTTTGGGGTCCAAAATTTGGAAGTTGGTGAGCATCGTGAAAAGTAGATTTCCATGAATATAATATTTTAATATGGAAAAGGCATGAATTTCACAAATAGAGGTTTCATGGTTTGGAATTCTCTAAGACCAGAAGAATGATGGTGGTGATTCTTCACGGTAATGTCAAAACTTCGCGAACGACATAGGTTGAAGTGCATCACGCTGGTGAAGGGATTTGCGAGGGAGATTCATGGAGAAGGCATGAAATAATGTTGATGGTGATTCTCTGTGATTATGACGAGCTCCGTGATCAGAAAATTGCTGTGGTGCTTCGCGATTTTGACAGAATTCCGGTGGAAACTTTGGAGCTTCGTGATTAGAAATAACGTGGTGCTGACTTCATGCGAAAGGGTCGAGGGTCGGTGTAATTTCCAATAAATAGAGGCCGACCGACTCGAGAGAATTAGAGATAAGTTTTAGAGACAATATATTGCTCTTGGTTCGCGAAGGGAGTTCGCGAAGGCAGTGTGCTTCCTGAAAGAAGAGCTTTACAGTGGCTACTCTAGCTCCGCGAAAGTCGTGTTCTCCGCGTTGGCTCAGTGAGCTTCATGAGAGAATTTACTTTGTGACAATTTGAGCTCCGCAATGGCCTAATCATCGAGAAGGATTGATCTTTGCAATGGTTTGAGCTCATAGAAATTGTGAGCTTCGTGAAAAGGAAGGAGTTTCGTGAAGGCTTGTTTTCGCTTCGCGAAATTGGGAGCCTCGTGAAGTTGGGTGCTTTGCGAAGTTGTTTCCAAAGTGAATTTCCCAGTGGTTAAGAGGGAAAGGGGTATTCATCAGTGGATGAAAGTTGGAATTTAACAGAGCATCTATCAACAGTTGAGGATACATCCCTTAATGAAACTGAAGAGACCTACATGTCTAGAAACTATGAGTGGATTCCTTCCAGAGCAATGAGATAAGGAAGTGAAAGAAGGTGATCCTCTCCACTGGCAGTGATCCAGAGAGAGAGAAAAAGGGAGTGACCCTTAGGAAAGTAGTGAGCTGACCCTAAACATTGTAAAGGTAGTCAACCTTGGCATAGAAGTGATCTATCCTGAACCTTGTAATCCACATCGAGTGAAGTTTAGTGTAATTTGGTATGACCGACAACCTGTCGGCATATGCTCCTTGGACGTAGCCCTTAGCGGTGAACCAAGTAAAATTTCTATGTATTGTGCATGCTTTAATTTCTGTTTATATTGTGAAACAGGAAAGAGAGAGAAGTGTGTTTTTCTTAACAGCGAAACAAGATCAGAACGAGCTTTAATTTTAAATCAGTCATACCCTGATTCACCCCCCCTCTTAGGGTATTCAGCCTTGTGGACCAAACAATTGGTATTAGAGGGAAATGTTGATATTTTTTCTTCTCTCAATGGAGGTCAATAATCATAAAGGGATTCCGATCTTCTATGGATGTAATTTTTAGATATAGAAGAATCAGATGCAACACTATTTCCGATCTTTGGGAATGGATGTGTTTCCAGCTGCTATGCATGGTATCACAGCAGATATTAATAGTGGTGCATTATCAGAAGCGGAGCATTATCAGATGCGGAGCATAGAGATTTGGATACTGATGCAAAAGTAATTGATGCCTTAGGGGGAGCCCTTTCTAATCACATCTACACAAAGGTAATGTCATGAAAAACATCACATGCCACGTGGGAAAAACTATTGAATATATATGAAAGAGATACAAAGGTCAGAGAGGAAAAGATGCAAGTGCTATGGAATAAGTATGAAGATCTGAAGATGAACCCGAATGAGTCTGTTGATGCATTCTTTGATAGGGTAAATATTGTTGTGGAAGATATGAGAGGACTTTTTGAAGTCATTGAAGACATAAAGATCGTAAAGCGCATGTTAAGGAAGCTTCCACCTTGGTTCAATCCGAAAGTTTCAGTACTGGAAGATAAAGATCTCAAAGAGCTGATATTGGACAATTTTCACAGTACCTTGGTTGCATATGAAATGAGGAATGATGATAACAAGGCTGTGGAAAAGGGGAAATCCAAAGAGATGACATTTAAGGCCATGGAGAAGCTCACCATTGAAGATTCTCAAGAAGAAGAAGAGACAGATGGGGTGATGTCATTCCTTTCTTAGAATCTGTAAAGAGGAAAAGGAATGTTTAAAGGGAAACTTCCACTAGCATGCTTTCAATGTGGAAAGGTTGGTAATCTTGTGGGAAGGTGCCCCAAAAAGTTTCAAGATAATGATAATGATGATGAAAAAGTCTAAATTCCCAAGAAGAATTCTTCAACATTTGTGAAAGGGAAGAAACAATTCAAGAGAAATTTCTTCAAGAAGAAGAATATTCTTTCACAAGAAACAGACAATTCAGATGAGTCTGAGGATGAAGAGGTTGAGGAGTTTGAAAATTGTAAAGATCATGGACAAAATGCAATGGTGGGTGTTGTCAGTAGTGCTCAAGAAAATGAAGAAACCGAAACTGGGGAAGAAGAAGAAGAAATTGAAGGTAGATTTGGCATGGAAGCTGAATTCGAAGCAGCTCTTGAAGAGATAGATATTTGGAGAGAAAAAACAATGAAATCCTACAAGGTGGTATATGATGACAAACTCTATATGAAACAATAGGAATATGAGAAGTCTGAGCTTGTAAAAGAAATAGAAACGCTTAAGTCTTAAAGGCCAGAGAGCACATGAAAGGTTGATAAGCATAAGCTCAAGATTGAATAACAGAAAATGGAGATCGATGTCTTGAATGGAAAATTGAGAGATCACATAAAGCGTATTGAAGAGCTTGAAGAGGAAGTTTTCGGTCTGCGGAGAAAAATCAAAGACCAAGAAAAACCTTTGATTCCTAACACATTCTTGGGAAATAAGGTTATTTTGAAGACTGAAAAGATGAAAGAGGAGCCTAGTAGTTCAGTAGGGAAGAAGAAGTAGATGATCTCAGACATTAAAGCTGTTTTAAGGCTTAATCAGAAACAAAAATCTGTGACAATTGAAGTTAGACCGCAAGCACCAGTCCTAAGATTGAAGGTTGATTTGGGCACAAAGGAGAATCAGATTATTCAGAGATCCCAAGGGGAAAATCGTAGTGCTGAAGTACTATGAAGGAATTCACCATATATCAGGTGTTATTGTTTCAGGAAGATTGGACATTCACAGTATGTGTGTTCTATAGCCAAGAGATACAACGAGAACAAGAATAGAGGTGGCAGCCAATTAGAGAATGATTATCCAGAACATATTTCGAAGGACATTGTTTTTGGTGTCGAGGATTTGGACACATTTCTAGGTACTGTACTTCGACCATACAGAGAAATGAGCCAAGGCAGAATCAAAACGTTTGCAAGCAGAAGATCAATAAACCCACAGGTGAGTTAAAAATGCAGAATAGATTTTCAGCTTTGCAAGATGAAGCTGGTCCATCATACTCTGAGAAAGAACAGAAGTCTCAATCTATGCCGAGTGTGAAGGAAAAAGTATTGACCAAGAAGAAGAAAGAAGAAAAGGAGGTAGTTGCGGAAATTACCCTTAAAGCTTCAGATCTTTCAGGAATATGGATCCTTGACAGTGGTTGCACATCTCATATGACAAGGAATAAGGATCTAAATACAGGCATAAAATATGACAAAGAAGGAGTTTTCAAGTTTGGGAACGATGAAGGGCTGAAGATTGTTGGTTTCGGAAAGGCCAAATTTGGGGGAAAAGAAATGAGACGTGCTGATGTCTTGGTAGTAGAGGGGCTTAGTCATAACTTACTCAGTGTCAGTCAATTATGTGACTCTAGGCACTCTATCTGATTTACCAAGAAGATGTGTGTTGTTAATGAAAAATATGGAGTAGTTTTTCTACAAGGGAAAAGGACAAATGAAAATCTTTACCTTGTAAGTGTGGAATAAGATACATGCCTTTTATCCAGATAGGAAGAAAACCAGCTATGGCATAAGCGACTTTTTCATCTATGCTAACCATCTATGGAGGATCTGGTAAAGTGTGATGCTGCTAGAGACCTTCCCAAACTATCATGTGATCACACTCATACGTGTGATGCTTGCCAACAAGGGAAGATCATCAGAAAGACATACAGGCTAAAGGAACAAAAATCAACTAGAGTGCTCAAATTGGTTCTTGTTGATGTTTATGGACCTATCTCACCACGAGCTATAAATGGGTAAAGGTACTATGTTCATTTAATCAATGATTATAATATAATGGCATGAGTATTTTTCATTACCCATAAGACAGAGGTGTTCAGTTGCATAAATAAGTACAGGAGGGAATCATAAAGGATGATTGGGTAGAAAATTTTGATATTTTGTACAGATAATGGTACAGAATTCACAAACAGTCAAGTGGGAGAATATCTCGAGATACACAAGATAAGGCATTAAGTTTCATCGGTCAGAACTCCCCAACAGAATGGAGTTCTTGAAAGGAGAAATCGGATCATCAACAACTTGTCCATAACAATTCTTATTGAAAAGGACCTACCAGATAAAATTTGGAAGGAAGCAGTTTTGACATCGGTCTACATTTCAAACAGGTCTCTGTTGTGTCTGAAGCAAGGAAAGACTCCGTATGAAATGTGGTTTGGAAATAATCCAACGTTGAAATACTTTCGAATCTTTGGAAGTAAGTGTTTCATTCTCAGCAAAGAAAATCATAGGAAGTTTGAGTCACGAGGAGATGAGGGGATATTCCATAGCTACTCCGGGAAAAGAAAAGCATATAAATGTTTCAAAAAAATACTGGAAAAAATTATTGAGAGCAATGATGTCACTATAGTTGAAAATGAACAGAATACTCAACGACCCCGTGAATAGTTCCTGGATGAAAGTTATGATGAGGTAAGCAACACAGGGGGAGTAGAAGTGGCAGAGGCTGACTCAGAAGAAGATAATGATGATGAACAATAAAGTGTCAAGTATATGTCTATAAGGAAGATAAAGAGTCGAGCTGAAATTGATAGGCAGAATATAATTGGTGATCAAACAGCTCCAGTTCAGACTCGATGAATGAAGTCATTACAACCAACACCGTTTTTATCTCAGGTGGAGCCAAAATGTTTTTCGGATGTAGCTGAAGATGAAAACTGGGTTCAGGATATGAATGAAGAGCTTGATCAGATTGAGAAGAACCAGGCATGGGAGATTTTTTCCAGGCCAACAGACAAGAATGTCATCAGGACTAAATGGGTCTATCAAAACAAGATGAATGGAGATGGCATAGTGATTCTGAACAAAGCACAACTAGTGTGCAAGAGATACTCCCAGATAGAGGGAATAGATGTTGATGAGACATTTGCTCCAGTTGCAAGGCTGGAGACAATAAGATTATTTTTGGCCATCACAGTGAAAAGAAAGTTTAAAGTGTTCCAGATGGATGTCAAATACACATTCTTGAATGGATTTCTAGAATAGGAGGTCTATATTAAGGAGCCAGATGGTTTTCTCATTAATGAGGATGAGAACAAAGTTTGCAGGCTGAAGAAGGTGTTGTATGGGATGAAACAAGCACCAAGGGCATAGTACTCAAGACTTGATCAATACTTGAAAAATATTGGTTTCCAGCATGGAGGAGTTGATTACAATCTCTATTTCAGCAATAATAGTAATAAAAGAATGATGGTGTTGGTGTATGTCGATGACATAATATTTGGCGGATCAGATGAAGCTCAGTGCAGACAGTTTTCTGAATTAATGAAAAATGAGTTTGAAATGTAAATGACCGGAGAGCTACCATTTTTCCTTGGTCTACAGGTGACACAAGGAAGGAATTGAACATTCATTTCACAATACAAATATTACAAGGAGGTTTTGAAAAGACTTGGAACGGAAAATTCCAAGGAGATAAAGAATCTGGTAGCTACCCGGATGAAATTGTCCAAAGATGAGGATGACAAGGCAGTTAATATCACATAGTATAGGGAAATAATTGGAAGTTTTCTATACTTGACTGCAACAAGGCCTTACATTGTATTTTCCACATGCCATGCAACTAGATATCAGAGTAATCCCAATGAAATCCACATACTTGCAGTGAAAAGAATACTTCGGTATATCAAAGGCACCGTGGATTTCAGTCTGATGTATAATGACATATCTCAATCAGTGTTATTGGATTATACAGATGCAGATTGGGCCGGATCAGTAGATGATAGAAAATCAACGTCAGGAGGTGCATTCTATCTTGGTGGATTGTGTATTTTTTGGCTAAGAAAGAAGCAAGATTTCATTTCAATGAGAACTGTAGAAGCTGAGTATATTGTGGCCACTCAAGTGTGCACACAGTTATTATGGATGAAGCAACAGCTTGAAGATATGGGAGTTTAAGTGAAGTCTCCGATCAGAATCTAGTGTGATAACTGAAGTGCTATAAATATCAGAAAAAATCCCATCCATCATTTAAGGAAAAAAAACATTGAGATAAAGCATCATTTTATCAAGGAGAAGGTTGAGAAGGGAATCGTGAAGTTGGATTATGTGCCTACAGAGCTACAGGTTGCAGACATTCTGATAAAGTCCTTACCTAAGGAAGCTTTTGAGAGGCATCGACTGGCTCTAGGAGTTCAGTCGACTCCCCACACTTAAAAGAGTGTGGCAGTGGACACCCCCCCTCCCCGAGGTATGATGTGTTTTTCCCTAATGTGCTGATTTTTTCTCTACTCTGTTACAGACTACAAAGGAGTGACCTTTGGGTTTGTTGACAAAGGGGGATAAAATAATGATTGTTCAAGGGGGAGACAATGTGGAAATTGGAGAAATCATGAATGATATGGGGAGAAGCTGAAAAGTGGAGCAGCCAGATAGGGGGAGAGCAATGAGAAAGGGGGAGCATATTAAATATGATGATGCTAGAAGTGATCGATCAAAGACTAGATATCATGACAGCTGATGATCATGATAAAAGCAGAATAGTGAGTTTGTAATGGTGAGAGACGGTTTCCAGCTATCACCAATTGGTATCGGTATGGTTCAACAATTGGTATCAATTTGGCAACTGGTATTAGCTTGGAATCGATAATTTGTGTTTGAGATGAAGTGATTCATTGATAAACTTCTCATACTACTCTTGTTTCTCACACCGAGCACTGCTCATATGGGATTAGAGTACATGTTAAGTGAATCCTTGAATGCTATCTGAATCGCAAGAGGCGAATGGTGATAGATGTTGGAAGGAGACTCAGTGAGGTATCAACGTGCAGAAAATCATTCTGAGAAGAGTTTGTGAAGAGTTGTCAACAAACCTAAAGGGGGAGATTGTTGGGAAAAAATCCCTCAAGGTAACATTGAAGCATTTTTGGATTGATTGTGTTTATTGACAATGTAGGTTTCCATGGAGAATTGTCGAGTTCCTGAGAAGTTTTTAACAATCATTGTTTACAAAGAATGATGACAAAGGAATGGACGATCTGGAGTTGGTACAAAAGAGCAGTACAAGGTGGTGTCGTTTCCCAGTGTTTGACAAATTTTTGGGGTCCACAATTTGGAAGTTGGTGAGCATCGCGAAAAGTGGATTTCCATGAAGATCTTGTTTTAATATGGCAGAGGCATGAATTTCGCGAAGAGAGGCTTCATAGTTTGGAATTCGTGAAGACCAGAAGAATGATGGCGGTGATTCTTCACGGTAATGTCAAAGTTTTGCGAACGGTAGAGGTTGAAGTGCATCAGGGCGGTGAAGGGCTTTGCGAGGGAGCTTCGTGGAAAATGCACGAAATAATGTTGACACTGATGCTCCGCGATTACGACGAGCTCGACGATCAGAAAATTGCCGTGGTGCTTCACGATTTTGACAGAATTCTAGCAGAAACTTTGGAGATTCGCGATTGGTGATGACGTGGTGCTGACTTCACGCAGAAGGGCCGAGGGTCGGTGGAATTTCCTATAAATAGAGGCCGACCCCCTGGAGTGAAGTAGAGAGAATTTTTAGAGAAAATACATTGCTCTCGGTTCACAAAGGGAGTTCGCGAAGGCAGTATGCTTCACAAAAGAAGAGCTTCGCAGCGGCTACTCTAGCTCCGCCATAGTCGTGTGCTCCAAGTTGGATTAGTGAGATTTGCAAGAGAAGTTGATTTGCGATGACATGAGCTCCGTGACGGCCTAAGAATTGGGAAGGCTTGAGCTTTGCGACGGTCTGAGCTCTATGAAATTGTGAGCTTCACGAAAAGGAAGGAGCTTCGTGAAGGCTTATTTGAGCTTCGCGAAATTTGGAGCCTCACGAAGTTGAGTGCTTTGTGAAGGTGTTTCCTAAGTGAATTATCCAGTGATTAAGAGGAAAATGGGTATTCATCAGTGGATGAAAGTTGGACTTTTACAGAGCATCTATCAACAGTTGAGGATGCATTCTTTCATGAAAATGAAGAGACCTACAGGTCTACAAACTGTGATTGGATTCTTTCTAGAGCAGTGAGCTAAGGAAGTGAAAGAAGGTGATCCTCTCCACTGGGAGTGAGCGAGAGAGAGAGAAAAAGGGAGTGACCCTTGGGAAAGCAGTGAGATGACCCTAAACATTGTAAAGGCAGTGAGCCTGGGCATAGAAGTGATCTACCCCAAACCTTGTAATCCATAGCTAGTGAAGTTTAGTGGAATTTGGTATGACCGACAACCTATGGGCATATGCTCCTTGGACATAGCCCTTAGCGGTGAACCAAGTAAAATTGTTGTGTCCTGTGCATGCTTTAATTTTTGTTTATATTGTGCAATAGGAAAGAGAGAGAAGAGTGTTTTTCTTAACAGTGAAACAAGATCAGAACGAGCTTTAATTTTAAATCAGTCACACCCTGATTCACCCCCTTCCTCAGGTTATTCAGTGTTGTGGACCTAACAATTGGTATCATAGGGAAAGGTTGATATTTTTTCTTCTCTCAATGGAGGTAAATAATCATAAAGGGATTCCGATATTCGACGGATATAATTTTCAGATATTGAATAATTAGATGCAACACTATTTCTGATCTTTGGGAATGGATGTGTTTTTAGCTGCTATGCATGGTATCACAACTGATATTAATAGTGGTCCATTATCATAATCGGAGCATAGAGAGTTGGATACTGATGCAAAAGCAATCAATTCCTTAGAGGGATCCCTTTCTAATCCAATATAAAGAAAGGTGATGTCATGAAAAACGTCACATTCCATGTGAGAAAAACTTTTGAATATATATGAAGGAGATACAAAGGTCAGAGAGGCAAAGCTGCAAGTGCTATGGAATAAGTATGAAGATATGAAGATGAACCCGAATGAGTCTATTGATGCATTCTTCGATAGGGTAAATATTGTTGTGGAAGATATGCGAGGTCTTGGTGAAGTCATTGAAGACATAAAGATCAAAAATCACATCTTGAGGAAGCTTCCACCTCGGTTCAATCTAAAAGGTTCAGTACTTGAAGATAAAGATCCCAAGGAGCTGACATTGGACAATTTTCACAGTACCTTGGTTGCATATGAAATAAGGAATGATGATTATGAGGTTGTGGAAAAGGTTAAATCCAAAGAGACGGCATTTAAGGCCATGAAGAAGCTCACCATTGAAGATTCTCAGGAAGAAGAAGAGACGAATGAGGTGATGTCATTCCTTTCTTCAAATCTGCAAAGAGGAAAAGGAAAGTTTAAAGGGAAACTTCCACTAGCATGATTTCAATGTGGAAAGGTTGGTCATCTTGCATCAAGGTTCCCCAAAAAGTATTAAGATAACGATAATGATGATGACGAAGTCTAAATTCCCAAGAAGAAGTCTTCAACATTTGTGAAAGGGAAGAAACAATTCAAGAGAAATTTTTTCAAGAAGAAGAATCCTCCTTCAAAAGTAATAGAAACTTCAGATGAGTATGAGGATGAAGAGGTTGAGGAGTTTGAAAATTGTAAATATCATGGACAAAATGCAATGGTGGCTATTGTCAGCAGTGCTCAAGAAAAGGAAGAAAATGATGCTGGGGAAGAAGAAGAAGAAAATGAAGGTAGAGTTGCCATGGAATCTGAATTAGAAGAAGTTCTTGAAGAGATAGATATTTGGAGAGAAAAAACAAATAAATCCAACAAGGTGGTACATGATTCCAAACTCTACATGAAACAACAGGAAGATGAGAAGTCTGAGCTTGTAAAAGGAATAGAAAACCTTAAGCCTTCTAGTCCAGAGAGCACAGGAATGGTTGATGAGCATATTCTCAAGATTGAAGAACTGAAAACGAAGATCGATGGATTGAACGGAAAATTAAGAGATCACATCAAGCGTATTGAAGAGATTGAAGAGGAAGTTGTCAGTTTGCGGAGAAAAATCAAAGACAAGGAAACAACTTTGATTCCAAACACATTCTTGGGAAAGAAGGTTATTTTGAAGAGGGAAAAGATGAAAGAGGAGCCTAGTAGTTCAGCAGGGAAGATGTAGAAATTGAGCTCAGACGTTAAAGCTGTTTCAGGGCTTAATTAGAAACAAAAATCTGTGACAATTGAAGTCAGACTACAAGAAATAGTCCCAAGATTGAAGGTTTATTTGGGAACAAAGAAGAATCATATTATTTAGAGATCCCAAGGGGAAAATCGTAGTGCTGAAGTACCACAAAGGAATGAACCATATATCAGGTGTTATTGTTATAGGAATATGGGACATTCACAATTTGTGTGTTCCATAGCCAATAGATATCGAAGGGAACAAGAACAGAGGTGGTAGCCAAACAGAGAACGATTGTCCAAAACATAGTTAGAAGGACACTATTTTTAGCGTGGAGGATTTGGACACATGGCTAGGTACTATACTTCGACCATACAGAGAAATGATCCAAGGAAGAATCAAAATGTTCGCAAACAACAAATCAATAAACCCACACGTGAGTTAAAAATGGAGAATAGATTTGCAGCTTTTCAAGATGAATCTGGTCCATCATACTCTAAGAAAGAATAGAAGTCTCAATCTATTCCCAGTGTGAAGGAAAAAGTATGGACCAAGAAGAAGAAAGAAGAAAAGGCGGTAGTTGCAAAAATTCCCTTAAAGCTTCAGATCATTCAGGAATATGTATCCTTGGTAGTGGTTGCACATGCCATATGACAGGGAACAAGGATTTAATTACAGACATAAAATATGACAAAGAAGGAGTTGTCACGTTTGGGAATGATGAAGGGATAAATATTGTTGGTTCCGGAAAGGCCAAATTTGGGGGAAAAGAAATGAGATGTGATGATGTCTTGGTAGTAGAGGGGCTTAGTCATAACTTACTCAGTGTTAGTAAATTATGTGACTCTGGGAACTCTATCCGTTTTACCAAGAATATTTGTGTTGTTAAAGAAAAATATGGAGTATTTGTTCGACAAGGAAAAAGGAAAAAGGAAAATCATTACCTTGTAAGTGGGGAAGAAGATACATGCCTTTTATCCAGAGAGGAAGAAAACCAGCTATGGCATAAGCGACTTGGTCATCTATGCCAACTATCTATGGAGGATCTGGTAAAGTGTGATGCTACTAGAGGCCTTCCCAAACTATCATGTGATCTCACTCATACGTGTGATGCTTGCCAACAAGGGAAGATCACCAGAAAGACATACATGCCAAAGGAACAGAAATCAACTAGAGTGCTCGAATTGGTTCATGCTAATGTTTGTGGACCTATCTCACCACGAGCTATAAATGGGAAAAGGTACTACGTTCTTTTCATTGATGATTGTAGCAGAATGGAATGGGTATTTTTCATTAACCATAAGATAGAGGTGTTCAGTTTCAAAATTTAGTATTGGAGGGAATCATAGAGGATGCTTGGGCTGAAAATTTTGAAATTTTGTACAGATAACGGTACAGAATTCACAAACAGTCAAGTGGAAGAATATATCCAGAAACACGAGATAAGGCATCAAGTTTCATCAGTGACAACTCCCCAAAAGAATGTAGTTGTTGAAAGGAGAAATTGGATCATCAATAACATGTCCCGAACAATGCTTATTGAAAAGGACCTACCAGAGAAATTTTGGAAGGAAGTAGTTTTGACATCGGTCTATATTTCTAACAGGTATCTATTGTGTCCAAAGCAAGGAAAGACTCCGTATGAAATGTGGTACGGAAAGAATCCAACGTTGAAATATTTTTGAATATTTGGAAGTAAATGTTTCATTCTCAACAAATAAAATCATAGGATGTTTGAGTCATGAGGAGATGAGGGGATATTCTTTGGCTACTCCTGGAAAAGCAAAGAATATAAATGTTTCAATAAAAGTCTAGGAAAAGTTTTTGGGAGCAATGATGTCACTATAGTTTAAAATGTACAGAATACTCAAAGACCCAGTGAATAGTTCCTGGATGAAAGTGATGATGAGGTAAGCAACACAGGGGGAGCAGAAGTGGAGAGGCAGACTTAGAAGAAGATACTGATGATGAACAAGAAAGTATCAAGTCTATGTCTATAAGGAAGCCAAGGAGTCGAGCTGAAATTGATAGGAAAAATATCATTGGTGATCAGACAGCTCCAGTTCAGACTCAAAGAATTAAGTCATTACCACAAACATTATTTTTATCTCAGGTGGATCCAAAATGTTTTTCCGATGCAGCTGAAGATTAAAACTGGGTTCAGGATATGAATGAAGAGCTTGATCAGATTGAGAAGAACAAGACATGGGAGATTATTTCGAGGCCAGCAGACAAGAATGCCATCGGTACTAAATGGGTCTCTCACAACAAGATGAATGAATATGGAACAATGATTTAGAGAAAGGAATAGATAATGTGCAAGGGATACTCCTAGATAGAAGGAATGGATTTTGATAAGACATTTGCACCGGTTGCAAGGCTCGAGACAATCAGATTATTTTTGGCCATAGTAGTGAAAAGAAAGTTTAAAGTGTTCCAGATGGATGCCAAATCTGCATTCCTCAATGGAGTTTTGGAATAGGAGGTGTATATTGAGCAACCAGATGGTTTTATCTTTCATGAGGATGACAACAAAGTTTGCAGGCTGAAGAAGGAATTGTATGGGCTGAAATAAGCACCAAGGGCATGGTACTCAAGGCTTGATCAGTACATGAAAAATCTTGGTTTCTAGCGTGGAGGAGTTGATTACAATCTCTATTTCAGCAACGATAGTAATCAAAGAATGATGGTGTTGGTGTATGTCGATGATATAATATTTAGCGGATCAGATTAAGCTCAGTGCAGACAGTTTTCTGAATTCATGAAAAATGAGTTTGAAATGTCAGTGATTGAAGAGCTATCATTTTTCCTTGGTCTACAGGTGATACAATGAAGGAATGAAACATTCATTTCACAATCCAAATATTCCAAGGAGGTTTTGAAAAGATTTGGAATGGAAAATTCCAAGGAGATGAAGACTCCAGTAGCTACCCGGATGAAATTTTCCAAAGATGACGATGTCAAGGCAGTTAATATCATAGAGTACAGTTAAATCATTAGAATTTTGCTATAATTGACTGCAACATGGCCTGACATTGTGTTTTCCACATGCCAAGCAGCGAGATATCAGAGTAATCCCAAGGAAAACCACATGCTTGAAGTGAAAAGAATAATTCGATATATAAAAGGCATTGTGGATTTCAGTCTGATGTATAATGACAAATCTCAATCAGTGTTATTGGGTTACACAGATGCAGATTGGGTCAGATTAGCAGATGACAGAAAATCAACGTCAGGAGGTGCATTCTATCTTGGTGTATTGTGTATTTCTTGGCTAATCAAGAAGCAAGATTGCATTTCATTGAGCAACACAGAAGCTGAGTATATTGCGGCCACTAAAGTATGCACATGGTTATTATGGATGAAGCAGTATTTTGAAGATATGGGAGTTGAAGTGAAGTCTCCGATCAGAATCCAGTGCAATAACTCTAGTGCTATAAATCTCAGCAAAAATCCCATCCATCATTCGAGGACAAAGAACATTGAGATAAAGAATAATTTTATCAAGGAGAAGGTTGAGCAAAGAATCGTGAAGTTGGAGTACGTGCCTACAGAGCTACAGGTTGTTGAAATTCTGAGAAAGGCCTTACCCAAGGAAGATTTTGAGAGGCATCAACTGGATCTGGGAGTTCATTCAACTCCCCACACTTAAAAGAGTGTGGCAGTGGACACCCCCTCCCCCCTCTCCCAGAGGTATGATGTGTTTTTCCCTAATGTGCTGATTTGTTCTCTACTCTGTTACAGACTGCAAAGGAGTGACCTTTGGGTTTGTTGACAAAGGGGGAGAAAATAGCGATTGTTCAAGGGGGAGACAATGTGGAAATTTGAGAAATCATGAATGATATGGGGAGAAGCTGACAAGTGGAGCAGCCAGATAGGGGGAGAGCAATGAGAAAGGGGGAGCGTATTAAATCTAATGATGCTATAAGTGATCAATCAAAGACTAGATATCATGACAGCTGGGGATCGTGATAAAAGAAAAATATTGAGTTTGGAATGGTGAGAGAAGGTTTCCAGCTATCAGTAGTTGGTATCAGTATGGTTCAACAATTGGTATCAATTTGGCAACTGGTATCATCTTGGAATCGACAATTGGTGTTTGATATGAAGTGATTCATTGATAAACGTCTCTTACTACACTTGTTTCTCACACCGAGCACTGCTCATGTGGGCTTAGAGTACGTATTAAGTGAATCCCTGAACGCTATATGAATCGTAAGAGGTGAATGGTGATAGGTGTTGGAAGGAGACTCAGTGAGGTATCAACGTGTAGAAAATCATTCTGAGAAGAGTTGTGAAGAGTTGTCAACAAACCCAAAGGGGGAGATTTTTGGGAAAAAATCCCTCAAGGTAACAGTGAAGCATTTTTGGGTTGATTGTGTTTTTTGACAAAGAAGGTTTCCATGGTGAATTGTCGAGTTCCTGAGAATTTGTTGACAATCCATGTTGACAAAGAACGATGTTAAAGGAATGGATGATCACGAAAAGTGGATTTACATGAAGATCATATTTTAATATGGAAAAGGCATGAATTTCGCGAAGAGGGGCTCCAAAATTTGGAAGTTTGTTAGTTTACATCATGCACCCACAAAATATGTATTAAGAAAGAAAATGTTACAATGAGATTAATGATTTCTGGGCCAAAACAGCTAGGAAATGATATTGATGTTTATCATTCAGTATTTATTAAAGATTTTAAATAACTATAGGAGAAAAGTGTAGAAGTTTTTGATGCATAAAATAAATAGTATTTTTTTGTGTGCCGTGATAATGTTCAATATAAATTATTTTTATAACAACCCTGATCTTTATTAAACAGTTAAACATGATTTATTACATAAACATTCACATAATACAACACTGAGGATTGAGAGGTTTAATGTCTTGGGAAATTAATAACATTTCATATCAACCTAAAACATAAAAATACAGCATATTTATTGAAAAATTATTTTAAATGACCACAAAATTCCTTAGTACTTAGCATTTAATCGGATAACCTGAGGATATAAATAAGAAAAGGGAGAGCTATAAAGCCCAGTAAGGGAGTAAACAAGGAATAACATGAAGAATAAAGTACATGTTAGGTAATAGGCATAAAAATGGAGTAGAAGAGGAACATGAACATAAATGAATGATATATCATGATTATCATGACATGTAAATGTGGAAAAAACATACCACATGATATTAACATGATCCAAGACTCATTTCACATGGATTAGGTTGAGTAAACCCTCATTGCACGTGAATTATCATGAGAAAACTCTAATTCCACCTGAATTAGTATGAGTAAACCCTAATTGCACAAGAATTAGAATGATTAAACCCTCATTGCACATGGCGTATCATGATACAAAACATTACCCCATGCATTAGAGCGCTATGGGGGCGCACCCTTTATAAACATTTAATTTCATGCATTAGTGTGCCACATGGATCATATAACATGGAATAATTCAACAACATAAGATTTTAAATGATTAAATAATGTGTAATATATACATATTTAACTACCATTAAATATGTATATGTGCATAAAGTTTAATACCCTTGATAGAGAAATGTGTATGGTATTCACTACACAATGATTTTGGCTTGGAAAATCAAGGTGCAATTTTTGCAACAAAAAGTCATGACATTAAAATTCATAAAAATGGTTGATGAAGGAGAAAGGGGTATCTCATCATATTTAAATGAAATGGAAAGTAAGGGGTTCATATATATACATGTACCAACACATCAAATTGGAAAAAATAAGGTGTAACATAATAAAGAAACCTAAAGAAAGAGGAGAAATGAAATAACTCTTACGAAATTTTGGCATGGTAACAGGAGTACATAGGAGGGATTTATGAGAGAAAACGAGGTATATAATCATTGAAACATAAGTAGGGAAGCATGGGGGAGGTGAAAACCAATACCCCACAATTTTTAATTAAAAATAAAATGGTATAACAATATAAAGAACATAGACAAAAAAGAGAATGGAAGAAATATCTTAAGAAAATTCAGCATGGTAACTGATGCACATAAGGGTTCATAGGAGGAATAAATGAGAGTGAAAGGGGATATAACAATTTATACACCAAATAGAAAGTAAATAAGATATTTAATAACATATCCCAACATAGTAATAAAAGATATCAAAATACATAATGTGAAAAAAATTCTCGATAAAAGAGGATGGTGGAAGATCCCCTATGGGATTTGGGCATAGTAACAGTTGTGATTAAAAGGTCATAGGGGGGTATTAATGAGAGTGAAAGAAAGATATCATAATATATACATAAAATGTACAGTATGGGGGTGTTTGAACATCAAAACCCAACATATAAATATTGAACTTAATAAGAATAATGTAAAAGAGTAGAATGAATAGAAATGAGAAGAGTGAAATCCCTTACGGAATTTCAGCATAGTAACGACTTAGGTATGGGTAAAAATGAGGGTGGATAAATGATAACTCAATGAAATAACATAAAATTTAATGTAGGGAATTGATTATAAAATGAGTAAAATATAACCAATTGAAATTACAATAACTACTTTCAAGTATGATTCTTGAATTTGAAAGGAGGAGAGGAAAGTGAGAACCCCTTACTTGGAAGTGTGATCCCAAAGGCTTGGGAGAGGCTTATTGGGAGATTTTAATTACATGGTAGGATTTTAAACAGAGTAGGTAAGAATTTGGTTGAGCTCTAAATGGTTTTAGTGAAGAGGAATGGGAGATTGGGTGGGTTTATATAGGAAAGGAGAAGGAATTCTTTATTATTTCAGTTTTGGACACTACACATTAAAATATTCAAAACCACAAACCATACCATGGTTTTTGCACATGGTTTCTTCCAATGTGGAGTTGTATAAAATATTTTATAATTCCAAGGTCCTAATAGATAAAAATATTTGGCCTGCTTATTTTGAGGTGAGTCACCCTCCCAAGGAAATCATTTTAAAATGTTAAAATATTTCATATGTATTGGAGGGTCCATTAAGGCATTATAAAATTAATAAAACAAATATAAAATAAAATTATTTTAATGTAAAAAAATATATTGTCCCGATATACCATTTATTGTATTTTATTACATCACTATTGGGTAATTATGATGTCATAAAACAAATTATATATTTATACGATATTTAATTTTCACCCAAGAATTCGACTATCTCAGAAAACTATGAAAAATTCACCATTTGATAATTTCAATATCCTGATCCCAAAAATAATATTTATTTTATCAATATAATTTTCTATATATGTGAATTTTAACTTTAATAATAAAAACTAACATTTACTGAAAATTTATGGGTTTTGAAAAAAAAGTTTTTAACATCAATAAAAATTACATTTGAATTCATAAAAATTGTATACTCATTTATTATTCATAAAACTTATTTGATAATAATATTTTATTAAAATATTAAATATTTAAAAAATTCATTAATTCATCAAAATAAATATATTAATTAAAAATACAATTTTTTTATCGTATAAAATATAATTCTTATCAAACTGGACACTTAATATTTTATAAAGTAAAAAAAATGAATGTAATCATCATTTATAATTAAAATGAGTGTTATTATAACACTATTATAAAAAAATTATTAATAAAAACTTTGTTTAATATAATAATTTATATATTTCTGATAAATACAATTTTACCCAAAAATTCAATTTATCTAATTCATTATATTTTTAAGAAAAAATATTCTCATAAAGGAATTTATGGAACAAGATTTTTTTTTATAAAATGGATTACACAAAATTAACTAAAACCTTGATACATAACCTATAACAACCCAAACATTTATTAATGAAAATTCATCGTAAATGTTATATTATTTAAAATGGTTACATAACATATGTACTTCTACGATTTTATGATTTTTTATTTCAAAATACCATTAAGAATTTTTACTATTGCTAATATAGCCGTTGAGAAGTGATCACATGATTAGTATATATATATGGCTTTAAAAAATCCAATTTACTCAAACAAAGTATGGGACGACCTCATCCAGTAGAATTGCTCCATTTGAAGCCCATTTGTCTGAGCTTAGAAAGGAGGTGGTATCACTGAGATTTTCTCTTGACTAATCCCAATCCAAGCTTCAACACATAAAGATTGAATGGAACCACCTATGGGAGAAGTGGACGTTGATAGAGATTACCACCTGAGCGATGTTATTTGATCCACCCCAAGAGTATGTCACCATCACACACCTTACCCTTAGGTATTATGCGGGTGTTATAAGTGGTTATGTAACAAGAACTTAGAACTCTGATTTTGTGCATTATTTTTTGTACAGAATAAAGAATATACATTCATTTTATTATTGTTACCTTGTAAATAGTTCTTAAAGAAAAAATAGTATTTTTAGTTAATATTCAATTATGAAATCTATTTTCATGAATTAATGGATTTTTTGTTAAATAAAATTATAATAAAATATTATCAATAAATTACTTTTTAATTATAAATGATCAAATAATTTTTAGGAATACAATTGAAATTTTTATTAAGGTTTAAAGTTGTTTTTGTCAAAACCCTCGAATTTTCGATAAATGTCAGTTTTTATTTAAAAATTAAAAAAGAACATATTTAAAAAATTATTTAGATAAAATTAATATTATTTCTGAATCAGGGCGTCGAAATTATCCAATGATGAATTTTTCATAATTTTCTGTGGCAATTTATTTTTTTGGGTAAAAATTAAATACTGTTTAATTTTATAATGTGTTTTATGACATCATATTGACCTAATAGTGATGTAATAAAATGATATAAATGGTATTTTGGACCAATATATATTTTAACATTAAAATAATGTGATTTTAGGTTTGTTTTATTTATTTTACAATGCATTCATGGACCCTCCAAGGATTATAAAATATTTTAACATTTTAAAATGTTTTCCTTGAGTGTGTGACACACCTCCACATAAGAAAGAATAATATTTTAATAATTCAGGCCATTTTACTTATAAAATAATGTTTTCTACTCCCCTTTGGCAATAAACATGGGCCAAAACCATGGGTTGGTTTGTGGTTTTGAATAGTTTAATGTGTGGTGGCCAAAACCTAAATAATAAAGAATCCTATCTCTTTTATTATATAATCCCACCCAAGATCCAACTTCCTATTCACTCAAAACGTTTGGATCTTGACCAACCTCTTCCATACTCTCTCTATAATCCTTACAAGGCACCCCAAGATCCCAAGAATCCTCTCTCAGGCCTCTCTCAAGCCTTTGGTATCACAATTCCAAGTAATGGATTTCTTCCTTTCTCTTTTTCGTCCAAGTTTCTTAATGTTGTTATACCATTTTAATTTAAATTAAAAATGTTGGGAAATTATTTCTCACCTCCCATATAGTTACCTAATTATTTTTTAATGATGATATACCCCCCTCTCTCTCTTTAATTTATCCCATGTACACCCATTACCATGCTGAAATTCCCTAAGGAATTTCTCTCCTCTCATTTACATTCAAGAAATTATTATTTATTATAAATATAAATTCCATTACATATGTTGGGAAATATATCTTTATGACCCCCTACTATCCATTTCATTTACATAGGATGAGGCACCCATTTCTCTCTCATCAACCATTTTTATGATTTCTTATGTCACGTCGTTATGCTTCCGAAATTGCACCACGATTTTCCAAGCCAAAGTCATTGTGTAGTGAATTCCATGCCCATTTCCCTATCAAGGGTATTCACCTTTATGAACATTTACTTATTGATTTTATAGTTTCATTTATGAATTCAATATCACTTTATTGTTTAATAAATGATCATACTTAATGAATCCATGTTATATGATCCATGTGGCACACTTATGCATGAAAAGAAATGATTAAGAAGGGTGTGCCCTGATAGCGCTCCAATGCATTGGGTAAAGATTAGTATCATGATAAATCATGTGAAATGAGGGTTTAATCATGATAATAAAAGTTCAATGATGGTTTAATCACGATCCATGTTCAGTGGGCATTGGCTCATGCTAATATCATGTAAAATATTGTTGCCACATTTCCATGTTATGATAATCTGGCTATATCATGCCGTTATGTTCATGTTTTTCTTGTTATCCATTGATATTTATACTACCTAACATGTAATATATTCTTTATGTTTTTACTTTTTAACTCCCTTACGGGTCTTTATAGCTCACCCTTTTCTTATGCATGTCCTCAGGTTAACCCATGCAATGATAAGTACGAAAGAATGTGTGTGGTCATGTAAAAGAAGTTTTCAACAAAGATGTGTATTTGAAGTTTTAAGTTGTTATGTAGTGTTACTAAGCCCTATAGAAACTATACCTCTTGATCATCTATGTTTTATTGAGTGAATATTTTATGCAATAAAATATGTTTAGGTGAGAAATAAAAATAAGTGTTGTTATAGTTGGTATCGAAGGACATGTTTAGCTATTTTTGGGATTAGGATTAGAAAGACCTAGTGAAATCCTTAGGGATAAGACTAAGTATAATAAATGAATCCCTAAATTTTGGTGAGTATTGAGTAAGTGGTTTATCAAGAAAATACATCCCTGTCTAGATACGAGCAGGTAGAGGCGGCTCTGGCACAAATGTATCTAGGGGTAAAACCCAAAAACACCGTTTTGAGATAGACTCGAATGGAAATTTGTGCACAAAAATGAGCCTCACTAAACTTTTGGTTACGACACACCTAGGGGGATATACTTTGGTAAATTCATTAACTTAGTATGAAGAATTATTAGGGGAATAAAAAAAATGCCCCTAAGAATATATGTTTGGATTTAGATCATGGATAACATAGATTGTATCATATAAATTCATAATTTAAGGAAATAAAAGTAATTTATAAGTCATCAGTTTTTGTCTTTGGATTAACCTTTATGTGTTACCCCTAACTTTCCTTTTATTCCAGCCGATGGTCAGTAATAGGAGGACTCGGGCTAACAAACGATGTGAAGATCAATGTGATGACTGTTCTAATGAGATGCCCAATCTGATGGGAGTGAGAATCACAAACTTTGTCAAAACACTCTCTTAGTTAACTCAAGTTTTGAATAGAAACATGGGTCAAGTGGAACATTCAACCCCACTAAAAAATAATAAGTCATAATTGAGAGCTTCATGAGTCAAAGGCCTCTTACTTTTAATGGATCATCCAATCCCTCAATCGCCAAACAATGTATCAACTCCAATGAGAAGATATTATCTATATTTCGAAGTTCTGAACAAGAGAAGGTACTTATGGATACTTATCGTTTGGAGGGTGAAGCTAATAAATGGTGTACATTGATCAAAAATATGAATCCCGAGGTGGAGATCGAGGCATTGGATTGGAAGGATTTCCGGAAAATGTTTTTTGAAAAATATTTACCCTGCACCCTTCGACTAAATATGGAAAGGGACCTCCTTTCCCTCAAGAAAAAAGATGACAAATCCATCAGAGTGTACCGGGAAAACTTTACAAGGCTTTCACGATACGCCTCTAGCTTTTTTGTTACCCCCGAATGCAAGGTTGACCACTTATTTGGTGGGATAAAACCTAGCCTACAGAAAGACCTAGTTATCCATGACTTCAAGATCTATAAGGAAATAGTACGATGTGCCCTCAATGTTGAAATAGAGATCGAAAAATCATAGGTGTATCATGGTGATAAGAAGCATAATGTGGATTTCAATTTTGGCAGTCCGATGATTAAATCCAATGGTTCCAAAAAAATCTAGCACCCCACTTTCCAAAGGTGCAGAAATAAGCACCCTAAAAATGGCCCTAAGGGGATGAGGAAATGATTTAGGTGTGAATAGAAGGGCACCATACCATTAACCGTTGACAAGAAAAACCTGCGGCTACGAATTGGGAGAGGAACACTCTGTTAAACCCTCAACGTGTTGTTCATTACTTCAACTACAAAGAACCATGGCACTTTGAAAACTAGTTCCCTAAGCCAATGGTTTTCAGAGGAAACCAACAACATCTAAGGAAAAAAGGGCGGGCTTTTGCCATCACTACCACTGAAGTGAAACCTGACAACAAAGTGGTGATAGGAACACTAGTTATTCATTCAAGAATAGAGAACCTACTTTTTGATTTTTGTTCTATACATTCTCTTATATCCTGAATGTTTAGTAGAACAATCCCAACACCACCACAATTTAGGGAAGTAAAAATGTCGGTGAGAATGGAAAATGGGGAAATCATTGCAGCCCATGAATATAACTCATCCTCTATCATAATTTGTGGTTTGAACTTCCTGTAGAACCTCGTAACACACTCTTTGGTGGAATTTTATGCAAGAAATTTCATTGATTGGATTTCCTTATATAGAGACAACATAAATTTCCATGAGAGGGAAATCACTCTTCATATGGAGAATCGACCCCCAATTCTATACAAGTTCAAGGGGGATGATGAATCTTATTTAGAACTATCATCTCAAGCATGGATATTACTGCCCTATGAGCACGTATATCTATCTTAGATGATTGAGTTTATGGAAGCAACTATCCTTGAATACATGCCTATTGTGGGGGAATTTTTTGAAGTGTTTCCTGAGGAATTTCTTGGTCTTACTCCTTGAAGAGATGTTGAATTCTTAATTTATATTATACATGGGGAATTTCCAATATCCAAGACTCTATATAAAATGGTTTTTGTGGAGCTTGAGAATCTGAATAAACATCTACATGAGAATCTAGATAAAGGGTTTATATGCCCAAGTGCTTCACCAAGGGGTGCACCAGTCCACTTCATCTAGAAGAAGGATGGGTCAATGAGCCTTTGTGTTGATTATTGTGAGCTCAAAGAAATCACAATAAAGAACAAGTATCCTCTACCAGGAATTGATTACTTGTTAGATCAGCTGCATGGAGCACAATACTTCCCCATGGTGGATTTGTGGTTGGGATATTACCAAGTAAGGGTGAAGAGGGAGGATATCCTTAAGACTTATTTTCGTATATGGTACGAGCACTATGAATTCATAGTAATGTCTTTTTGACTCCCTAATGCACCAACAATCTTCATGGACTTGATGAATAGAGTCTTTATAGATTACGTCGACAAATTTGTGGTAGTATTTATAGATGATATTCTAATATACTCCATAACCAAGGAGGTATAGGTGGAACATATATGCACTGTACTAGATACCTTGCAATAGGATAAGATCTATGAAAAGTATAGAATGTGTGAGTTCTGGTTGAAGTAGGTATCATTCTTGGGTCATATCAGCAGAAAAAATGGGATATCTATGGATCCTTATAAGATAGCTACAATAGAGGGATGGTCAAGGAAAACATTGGTAACATATATTCATAGCTTCTTGGGGTTAGCTGGACATTATCATCAATTTTTGAGAAATTTATCACCATTTTCAAACACTCTTACCAAGATAACTCAGAAGGGAGTGACATTTTCTTGGAGTAATGAATGTGAAGAGTGCTTCACAAAGTTGAAAATGAGGCTTATCACTAAGACTATGCTCACACTACCCACAAGTGGATAACTTTTTGTGGTATTTAGCGATTCTTTAAAAAAAGGCCTGGCTTGTGTTTTGAGGAAAAATGGCAAATTCATTGCATTTGCTTCAAGAAAATTGAATTTTCATGAGAATAACTATCCAATACATGATCTATAGTTGGCTGTAGTAATATTCACTTTGAAAATTTAGCGACATTACCTATTTGGGGAGAAGTGTAAAATATACATGGATCACAAAAGCCTCAAGTATATATTCACACATATAGTGTTGAATATGCGCCAAAGAAGATGGTTAGAGCTAATCAAAGACTATGACTGCTCAATCCATTATCACCATGAGAAAGAGAACAAGGTGGAAGAAGATCTAAGTAGAAAGGACCCAAAAATTATATCATTAATGGAAATTTAAAAGGATCCAATCATCATAGATTTGATGAATATGGACATGGGAAACATAAAAAAGGGAAAATAATAAATCCTTTCAAAAATTATTTCTTAACCATCTCTTTTGGAATGGTTAAAGGGTGATCAAAAGGATGATGTGGGAATTAGGAAGAAAGTGGAAACTATTAAAAAACATAAATCCTCGGAGTTCAATGTTAATGAAGAAGGAATTGTGATATTTGGGTCATGACTATGTGTTCCATTAAATCCAAAGTTAAAGAAATAAATTTTGGATGATCCACATAGTTCAAATTTCTCCATTCACCCAGGAAACACAAAGATGTATTGAGATATCTGTGGGAATTATTGTTGGAATAACATGAAGATGGATATCATAAGTATACATCAATGTTCCTGGTATGTCATCAAGTGAAGGTTGAGAGGAAAAAGTCTCAGGTGATGATGCAACCATTACCCATATCGGCATGTAAATGGGAGAACATAACCATAGACTTTATCACTATAATTCAGAAGACATACAAAGGAAACAATACTATCTGGGTTGTTATGGATTGTCTTACAAAGACTATACAATTCATTGCAATTCGAGATGATTTCTCATTGGATCAACTAGCAGTGATATATATCAGATATGTGGTAAGTCTTCATGGAGTACCACTGTCTATTATATCCGATCAAGATCCAAGATTCACCTCTATATTCTGGAAGTGTCTTCATCATCTTCTGAATATTGAGCTAAACTTTAGTATGGATTATCCTCCTCAAACTAATGTCCAATCTGAGTGGACTATCCAAACACTTGAGGACATGTTGAGAGCATACTAAATGGACTTCAAAGGAGGATGGGATCAACATCTTACTTTAGTAGAGTTCTCTTAGAAAAATGGTTTCCATTCAAGAATCCTAATGGCTCCTTATGAATCCATTTATGGGAAGAGGGTTAGAACACCAACATGTTGGGATAAAGTTATGGAGTAAAAACTCCTAGGTCTAGAAATGTTTGAAGAAATGGTGGATAAGGTTAAGACCATCCAGTAGCACATTAATGATTCTCAGAGTCGATAAAAGAGCTATGCTAATAATCATCAATGATACCTAGAGTTTGATGTCAGAGACATGGTATTCCTTCGTATATCACCATGGAAGAGAGTTATGAGATTTGGGAAGAAGGAAAAGCTTATTCCAAGGTACATTGTCCCTTTTTAGATCCTTGATTGCATTGGAGAAGTGTCCTTTCGTCTAGAACTCCAAAAGAACCTATCTCATGTACATGATGTATTCCATGTATCACTCTTCAGGAAGTACATACCTGACCCATTTCATGTACTCAATCCAGGGGTGGTACCATTGGATAATGACCACTCCTATGATGAAAAGCCGATGAAGAACTTAGATCGTAGGAAAAACGTTCTATGAAATAAGAAAATGCCCCTCATCATGGTGTTATGGAGAAACCACAAGTTTGAAGAAGAAATGTGGGAATCGAAGGAGGTAATGAGGTAGAGTTACCCATATCTATTTTAGTTTGGGGAAAGGAAATTTTGAGGGTGAATTTTCTTAAGGGGGGAGATTGTAATGACCTGAACTTTTATTAATGAAAATTCCTCTTAAATGTATTATTATGTAAAATGGGTATATAACATATGAAATTATTTAGTTTTATGATTTTGGATTTCCAAAAAATGCTAATAATTGTTACCATTGCTAATATAGTCGTTAAGTAGTGATCACATGATTAGTATAAAAATAGGGTTTTAACAAATCTAATTAACTCAGACAAAGGAAGCGATGGCCTCATCCAGTAGAATTGATCCATACAAATCCCATTTTTTGAAACTCAGAAAGGAGGTGGAATCACAAGGATTTGATCTTGACCACGCCCAAGCTGAGCTTCAACACATTAAGCTTGAATGGGACCACCTACGGGAGAAGTGGAAGTTGATAGAGATTACCAACCGAGAGATGTTATCTGAGCCACCCCGAGTGTCTATCACCATCCAACACCTTACCCTTAGGTCTTATGCGGGTGTTTTATGTAACAAGACCTTAGAACTATTATTATGGGAATTATTTTCTATATATAATAAATAATATACATTCATTTTATTATTGTTACCTTGTAAACATTTTTTAATGAAAAAAATACTATTTTTAGTTAATCTTCAATTATGAAATATATTTTGATGAATTAATGGATTTTTGAATTAAATAATATTTTAATAAAATATTATTAATAAATTAATTTTTAAATATAAATGATCAAGTAATTTTTAGGAATAAAATTGTAATTTTTATTAAGGTTTGAAAGTCGTTATTGTCAAAACCCATGAATTTTCGATAATGTCAGTTTTTATTTTAAAAGTAAAAATTCAAATATTTAGAAAATTATTTAGATAAAATGAATATAATTTTTGGAATCAGGACATCAAAATTATCAAAGGGTGAATTTTTCATAATTTTCTAAGACACTCAAAATTTTGGGTAAAAATTAAATACTATTTAATTATATAATGTGTTTCATAACATCATAATGACCTAACAGTGATGTAATAAAATAATATAAATGGATTTTTTGGACAATATATGTTTTAACATTAAAATAATGCGATTTTAGGTTTTTTTGATTTATTTTACAAATCTTTAGTGGACCCTCCAAGGCTTATAAAATATTTTAACCTTTTAAAATGTTTTCCTTGAGAGTGCGACTCACCTCCACATAAACAAGACTAATATTTTAAGATTTTCGGCCATTTTAATTATAAAAAAAAATTCCCACTCCCATTTGGAAAAAACCATGGTCAGAAACCATGGGTTGGTTTGTGGTTTTGATTAGTTTAATGCGTGGAGGCTAAAACCTAAATAATAAATAATTCCCTCTCTTTTCCTATATAAACCCACCCATGCTCCCACTTCCTCTTCACTAAAAACCTTTGAATCTAGAACAAACAATTCCCTCCCATCTATATAATCCTCCCAAGGAACTCCAATATCCAAATAATCTTCTCTCAAACCTATCCCAAGCCTTTGGGATCACACTTCCAAGTAAGGGATTTCTTCCTTTCTCATTTTCGTCCATGTTTCTTAATGTTGTTATAACCTTTAATTTCAATTAAAAATTTTGGTGTATGATTTCTAACCTCCCATATACTTCCCTAATTATGTTTTAATGATGATATATCCCTTTATCTCTCATTAATTACTCCTACATACACCCGTTACTATGCTTAAATTCTGTTAGGAATTTCTATCCTCTCATTTACATTCAAGAAATTGTTTTTATTATGATTCTAAATTCCATTCAATATGTTGGGACATGTATCTATATGAATACCTTACTTTTCATTTCATTTAAATATTATGAGAAACCCCTTTCTCTCTCATGAACAATTTTTATGAATTCTTATATCACGCCATTATGCTGCCGAAACTGCACTGCAATTTTCCAAGCCAATGTCATTGTGTAGTGAATTCCATGCCCATTTCTATATCAAGGGTATTAACCTTTATGCACATTTACTGATTTATTATAGAGTTTTATTTATGAATTACACATTACATTATCATGGAATAAATGATGATGTTTAATGAATCCAAGTTATATGATCCATGTGGTACACTTATGCATTAAATGAAATGATTAAGAAGGGTGCACCCTAATAGTGCTCCAATGCATTGGGTAAAGATTAGTATCATAAAATGTCAAGTTAAATGAGGTTTTAATAATTATAATTCAAGTTCTATTAGTTTTTACTCATTCTCCTTGTTTAATGTGCCTTGGCTCATGCTAATATCATGTTAAATGATATTTCCCCATTTCCATGTTATGATAATCATGTTATATCATGATTTTATGTTCATGTTTATCTTGTGCTTCATTGATATGACTATTGACTAACTTGTACTATATTATTTATGTTATTCCTTGTTTAATAACTTACTGGGCTTTATAGCTCACCATTTTCTTATGCATGTCCTCAGGTTATCCCATGAAATGCTAAGTACGAAGTAATGTGTGTGGTCATGTAAAAGAAGTTTTCAATAAAGATGTGTATTTCATGTTTTAAGTTGTTATGTAATGTTACTAATCCCCAAAGACACTAGAAATTTCGATTGTATATGTTATATTTAGTGAATATTTTATGTAATAAAATATGTTTAAGTGAGAAATAAAAAGTAGGGTTGTTATATAAACCCTTGTAAGACCAGCATAAAACCAAACAATAAGGTGTGCGATTGTGACAGACTCTTGGGGAAACTCGGATAACATCGCTCAGGTGGTAATCTCTATTAACTTACACTTCCTCCATAGGATATTCTGTTCAAGTTTAATGTGTTGAAGCACCTCTTGGTCTTGGATAATAGTGAAGCCTAGTGATGATACCTCCTTTATGATCTCCGACAAATAAGCTTCATACAACTCGAGTTTACTGGATGAGTCCATCCTCTCCTTTGTCTGTGTCAAAAAATTCTTTTTAAAAACCTTAAATTTATAGCATTCATGTTATCACTTTTTAACAACTACTTTATAAATGGTAATGATATATAAAATTCATTTAAATCCAATTGGATAAAATTAAAAAAATTAATTTGTTTTCTATATCCATAAGACATGTAATTAAATAAAAGAAAGGTAATTTTTATTCATGAATGTTCGGGTCATTACAACCTTTCCCCTTTATAAATTTCTCCCTAAAAATTTTCTCTTCCCACTCTAAAACAGATGAGGGAAACTTTTCCTCATCACTTCTTCTGGTTTCCATGTTGTTTCTTCAAACTTATGGTTTCTCCACAACACTTTGACAATGGGCATTATCTTATTTCATATAAGTTTTTCCCTATGATTTAATATCTTTAAAAGATTCTCTTCATATGAGTGTTCATTATCCAATGGTACCACCTCTGGATTGAGTACATGTGATGTGTTGGGTATGTACATCCTGAAAAGTGATACACGGAATACATCATGTACTTGATATAGGTTTGGTGGGAATTCTAGTTGGTATGCCACTGCTCCAATGCGATCAAGGATTTGAAAAGTGCCGATGTACCTTGGACTAAGATTTCCCTTCTTCCCAAATCTCATAACTCTATTAAATGGTGATATGAATAGGAAGTAACATGTCTCCAACATCAAACTCTTGGTATAGTCGATGATTATCAACATAACTCTTTTTCCAACTCTGAGTAGATTTAATGTGTTGCTGAATGGTCTTATCCTTCTTTACCATTTCTTCAACCATTTCTGGACCTATAATTTTTAGCTCCCTAACTTCATCCCAACATGCTAGTGTTCTTCACCTCTTCCTATAAAGGTATTCATAATGAGCCATTTGGATGATTGATTTGAAAATATTGTTGTAAGAGAACACAAACAGAGGAAGATATTGATCCCATCCTCCTTTGAAGTCCATTGAGCATGCTCTCAACATGTCCTCAAGTGTTTGGATAATCCTCTCAGATTGACCATCAGTTTGAAGATGATAAGCCGTTCTGAAGTTCAAATCAGTATTCAGAGTATGTTGGAGACTCTTATAGAACATATAGGCGAATCTTGGATCTCAATAGGATACAATCAAAAGTGGTACTCCATTCAGCCTTACCACATCTCTGATGTATATCCATTCTTGTTGATCCAATGATAAATCCTCCTAAATTTCAATAAAGTGTGCAATCTTTATAAGATGATCCCCAATAACCCATATTGCAATGTTTCCATTGGATATCTTTGAAAGTCCAGTGACAAATTCCATAGTGATGTTTTCCCATTTCCATGTTGGTATGAGTAATGGTTTCATCATCCCCTTAGACTTATGCCTCTCAGCCTTCACTTTCTAACATACTAGGAACTTTTATGTTTACTCAGAGATCTCCTTCTTCATTTTATCCCACCAATAATTCCCTCTAAGATCTCAACACATATTTTTGTTTCCTAGGTTAATGGAGAAATTCAAACTATGTGCATCATCCAAAAGTTCTTTCTTTAACTCCTGATTTGGTGGAACACATAGTCTTGGACCAAATATCACAATTACTTTTTCATTAACATTGAACTCCGGAGATTTCTCTTTTTTGATAGATTCTAATTTCTTCTGAATTCCCATATCATCCTTTTGATCATCCTTTAAACTTTCTAAAAGATAGGGTTGAGAAATCATTTATGAAAGTATTGATGATATTCCATTATTTATGATTTTCATGTCCATATTCATAAAATCAAAGGAAATTGGATCCTTTTTAATTCTCATAATTGATAGAATTGATGGATCCTTGGTACTTAGATCATCCTCCACCTTTTTCACTTTTACAAGGTGGTGATGGATTAAGTAGTCAATTTATTTGATCATCTATAATAGTATTAATTGGTGAATATTCAAATCTTTATATTTGAATATATATTTGAGACTTTTGTGATCCATATATATTTCACACTTCTTACCAAAGAGATAAGGTTTACAAATTTTCAATGCAAATATCACTACCTCCTTCTCTAGATCATGTGTGTGGATGTTTTACTCATGAATTTTCATCTTTCTTGAGGAATAGGCAATGAATTTGTCTTTTTTCCTCAAATTCCAAGAAAGGGAGACTTATAAAATTTTCAAGAAGAATATTCCCACAAACTTCAACATGTGATACAAAACTTATAAAAGTTTTTCCCTAATGATTTAATATCATTTCTACTGGCCACTAAATTTTTTTAGAAAACATAAAAGATATATTAATATGACATTAATTGAAATACATTACGACATACACTACTTTTTAGTAGCGGTTAAATGTAATTCATTCATAATTATCCATATTAGCATAGGACCTCCCATGATACCTTGATCATGGAGACTTTTGATGCTCATCAAGATTCTCATCCCTTACAATAGAGCATTATACTGGGCAATTCCAGAATTCTCCACATTTATAGCATAGAACTATGTAAGATTCCTTAGATGGAACTTTGATTCCATTCATCACATTATCCATTATTTAATGGAAATTTGATACTTTTTACCTTCCTTTCTTCACTTCAAACATCTTCTAGTCCCTTCGTGACATTTCCCTTGGTGTGTCTTTCCACACATGTTGCATGAAGGAAATTGGGTATTCTTCCCATTATCAACATTATCAGACAGTCTTTCATGAGATATTATGATCCTCTTCCTTTATTTCCTTAGTAATTAAACAAAGTGCCAATTGTTAATCTTGATTTTTGATATCTGGTTTTTCATAATCATGATATGTCCTAATTGATCTCCCATTTATTGGGAATCTCATTGGGGGCATTCATCACATTTCCCTTCACATCAGTTTTTATCCATATTCCTCATATTACCCACCATTGGCTAGAATAAAAAGAAATTTAGGGATGAGTATCTTAAACATTTTAACATATGAAGGGGAATCCAATGACATTAAAGGGATAAATTATAAATTACATTTATCTCCTCAACTTATAAATTTCTAATCTTTAATCTATGTTATACATGATATATATATTCTCATGGGTCCCCCCTCTTAATAATGGTTCGTACTAAGTTTATGAATTTACCGAAGCATATCTCCCAAGATTGTTGAACCAGGAGTGTAGCAAGACCCGTTTCATGCCCCAATTCCCATTTAAGTCTAGATCAAATTGGTGTTTTTGGGTTTTAACCTAAGATACAACTGTGACAGAGACACCTCTACTTGTTCGAATCCAGACAGGGATGCATTTTCTTGATAAACCACTTACTCTATATTCACCAAAATTTATGGATTTATTTGTTATACTTTGTATTATCCTTAAGGATTTCACTAGGGTTTTATAATACTAATACTAATAATAACGAAACCTATACTTTTATACCAACTATAACAACCGTAATATTTATTAGACACTTAAACATGATTTATTACATAAACTTTCACTTAAGACAACTCCGTGGATCAAGTAGTATAGTGTCTTGGGAAATTAGGAACATTACATAACAAATTAAAGCATAAAAATAAAACATATTTATTAAAAAATTATTTTACATGGCCACAAAATTTCTTTAACTTATCATAGAATGGGATAACCTGAAGATATACATAAGAAAAGGGTGAGATACAAATCCCAGTAAGGGAGTAAACAAGTCATAACATAAAGAATATAGTACATGTTAGAAAATATGCATATCAATGGAGCACAAGAGAAAATGAACATAAATGAATGATATAGCATGGTTATCATAACATGGAAATGTGAACAAACATATAACATTATATTATCATGAGCCAAGTCTCATTTCACATGGATTAGTATGAGTAAACTCTCATTGACCATGAATTAGAATGAGTAAACCCTTATTGCACATGAATTACCATGAATAAACCCTCATTGCACATGAATTAGCTTTATTAAACCCTCATTGAACAAGAATTAGCTTGTGTAAACCCTCATTGCATATGGCGTATCATAATACTAAACATTACCCAATTCATTGGAGTGTTATCAGGGAACACCCTTTATAAACAATTCATTTCATGCATAAGTGTTCCACATGGATCATATAACATGGAATCATTCAACAATATAAGATATTCCACGATTAAATAATGTAGAATAAATATATTTAAGTACAAAATAATACAATATTTCCATAAAAGAGAAAACCGTTGATAGAGAAATGGGTATGGTATTCACTACACAATGATTTTGCCTTGGAAAATCACAGTGCAATTTCGACAGCATAACGACGTGACATAACCATTCAGAAAAATGGTTGATGATGAAGAAAGGGGTATATCATCATATGTAAATGAAATGGAATGTTAGGTTTATGTATAGATACATATTCCAACACATGGAATTTGGAAGTATAAGGCATCACATAATAAAGAAAACTGAAGAAATGGGATAAATGGAATAACTCTTACAAAATTTCAGCATGGTAACGAGAGTAAATGTGAGGGATTAATGAGATGTAAAGAGGTATATAATCATTAAAAAATAAGGAGTGAAGTATGGGGGATGTTTGAAATCATAAAACTCCATTTTTAATTGAAAATAAAAGAGTATAACAATATAAAGAAACTTCGACAAAAAAGAAAAAAGAAGAAATCCCATACGAAAATTGGGCATGGTAACAGGTACACATAAGGGTCCATAAGAGGAATAAATGAGAGTGAAATGGGATCTCATCATTAATACATAAAATTTTCAGAACATAGGATATTTAATAATATATCGCCACATAAGTATAAAAGAGATCAAAAGACATAACATTAAAAGAATGATTGATAAAAGATGGGGGGGGTGGAAGATCCCTTATGGAATTTTGGCATAATAACAATTGTGATTAAATGATATTAGGGGGGATTGATGAGAGTGAAAGGAATATATCGTCATATATAAATACAATTGATATTATTGGGGTCTTGTAACATAAAAACCCAACATATAAATATGGAACATAAGAAGTATAATGTAAAAGAGTAGCATGAATGGAAATGAGAAGAGTGAAATCCTTTACGGAATTTCAGCATAGTAACGGCTTAGGTATGGGTCCAAATGGGGGAGGTTAAATGATCCCTCATTTAAATAACATCAAACAGATAGTAGTTAATTGATTATAAAGAGATGAAAATATAACCAATTGAAATTAAAAGAACTACTTTCAAATAAGATGCTTGAATTTGAAAGGAGGAGAGGAAAGTGAGAATCCCTTACTTGGAAGTGTGATCCCAAAGGCTTGGGAGAAGATTCTTGGAAGTGTGGACTGCCTTGGGAGGATTATAGAGATATTAGGGAATAGGTTGGTATAGATCCAAATGGTTTGAGTGAAGAGGAATGTGATATTGGGTGAGTTTATATAGGAAATGAGAGGGAATTCTATATTATTTAGGTTTTGGACACTACACATTAAAATCATCAAAACCAAAAACCAACCCATGTTTTTTCCCATGGTTTCTAACAAAGGGGATTGGTATACAATATTTTATAATTCCAAGGTCCAAAAATATTAAAATATTAGTCTTGCTTATGTGGAGGTGAGTCACCCTCCCAAGGAAACCATTTATAAAATGTTAAAATATTTTATAAGTATTGGATGGTCCACTAAGGCACTATAAAATGAATAAAAAAAATATAAAATCACATTAATTTAAAGTTAAAACATATATTGGCCTAATATAAATTTTATTTTATTTTATTACTTCAATATTGAGTCATTATGATGTCATAAAACACATTATATATTTATACTACATTAAATTTTTACCCAAACATTTGTCTGTCTCAGAAAATTATGAAAAATTCACCGTTGGATAATTTCGAAATCCTGATTACAAAAATAATATTTATTTAATCTAAATAAATTTCAAAATATGATAATTTTCACTTTTAAAATAAAAATAGACATTTACTGAAATTTGATGGTTTTCAAAAATAAAACTGTTTTTAACCTTAATAAAAATTACTTTTGACTTCATAAAAATTATATACTAATTAATTATTCATAAAAGTAATTTGATAATAATATTTTATTAAAATATTAATTATTTCAAAAAATAATTAATTCATCAAAATAAATTATTTAATTAAAAATAAAATTTTTATTGTATTGTATAAAAATATAATTCTTATCAAACTGAATACTTAATCATTTACAGACTAGAAAAATTAATATAATAATAATTTATAATTAAAATTAGTGTTATTATAAAGCTATTATAATAAAATTATTAATAAAAACTTAGTTTAATTTAATAATTTATATATTTCTAAAAAGTACCATTTTACCTAGAAATTCAATTGATCTAATTCATTATATTTTTATGAAATACAATTCTCATAAAGGAATTTATAGAATAAGAATTTTATTTAAAAAAGGAATTACACAAAAAGTAACTAAAAACATGTTACATGACCCCTTATAACACTTGAATAAGACCTAACATTAAGGTGTGTGATTGTGAAAGACAATTGGGGCGGCTCAGATAACATCGATTGGGTGGTAATCTCTATTAACTTCCAATTCTCCTATAGAAGATTCTGTTAAAGTTTAATGTGTTGAATATCTACTTGGTCTTGGTCAAGAGCGAATCCCAGTGATGCTACCTCCTTTCTGAGCTCTCACAAATGAGCTTTGTATGACTCAAGTCTACTAGATGAGGCCATCCTCACCTTTGTCTGTGTTGAAAAAATTCTTTTTAAAAACCTTAAATTTATTGTGGTCATGTGATCACTATTAAATGGCTATATTATCAATGGAAATGATACATAATGGTCATTTAAATATAATTTGATAAAATAAAAAAACCCACGTGTTTTCTATATCCATAAGACATTTAATTAAATAAAATAAAAGGGAATTTTTATTCTTAAATATTTGAGTCATTACAATTTTCCTACATGTGTAAACTTATCTAAATATAGTGTTAAAGGTCATAAAGCATGTAAAATTTGAAAATAAGAGACTTCATATTATCAATTAAAGAATGGAATAAATATACATTACCTGGGACATCATAGATTTTTGTGAATTGATCATCCTTATCGTAAATTGAAAAAATATTTTAACAGTTTATAGGAATACAATATTCCCCAAAAAACATTATCAGTTGAAGAATATTATGGAGCATTTGGATAGAAAAGAAGTTTTTTTCTTCAAAAAAATATCAGGAAGAAATATTCTATCTTTTTTGAACTACCTTATTTGTAATTTTTAGAGATAAAATATAACATTGATGTGATGCATGTTGAGAAACAAATATGTGATAGTTTGATTGTATTTTTTTAGACATAAAAGGAAACATAAAGATGGGTTGCATGATAGATTGGATTTGATATAAATGAGAATACGTTTGGAGTTAGCTCCCACTGTGAAAGGAAAAATACATATTTACCTCCATCTTGTCACACATTAAGCTAGATTGAGATAATAAATTTTTGTAATTACCTTTATGGTATTAAAGTAGAAAGTGGATATCATTCAAATGTGAATAATTTTTTTTGTTAATGAAGGATTGTAAATTAATAGGAATTAAATCTCATGAATATCATGCATTGATGCAATAGTTGTTACCGATCACACTGTAAGGAATATTGCCAAAAACTTTCATAAAGAATATCATCAGGTTATGTAATTTTTTCAAATCCATTTTTACCAAAACCGTTGATCCATATTTGTTAGATGTGTTGGATAAATAATTTACACTTATACGTTTTCAACTTGAAATGTATTTCTCACTTGTGTTTTTTAATATAATGGTTTATCTTGTGATTCATTTGGTGCGTTAGATATGAATATGTGGACCTGTTTATTTAAGATGGATGTATCCTTTCGAATGATATATGAAAATTTTAAAGTGATATGTTAAATTCTATTATAGATCAGAGGCCTCTATAGTTCAAAAATATTTATTGAAATAGGTGATTGAGTTATATACTAATTATTTGAATGAAGTGGAGTATATTGGTCTCCCTATATCTCAACATTTGATAGTTGATAGTGAAGGTAGAGGGATTCAAGGATTAGAGGTAAAAATCATTCCACGTGATGAAGTGATGCAGACATATTTATACATTTTGAAAAACACAGATGAGGATGAATCATATATACCATCACATATTACTGAATTAAATAAATAATATCCAAAAAGAAATGAAAAAGGGGTTAATTGTTGAGAATAAAAAGGCATTTGTTACATAGTGTAAAAAGAAAGTGATCCTAGATATATCTGCATAAAAAATGTTGATATGGTCAGTAGAGGGACCCTCTATTAATGTGATAACATGGTCTTATTTTGATATTTTATACATATATTTCATGTTTATATTTTAATGTGTTTATTTTTAATTTAATTGAAGAATCTATCCAATTTTGGAATCATTTGAGTTGTTTTATTATTTGTGGAAGGAAATGATGAATTTATGGAAAAAGGACAAAAAGGGATGGAAATATGAGCTGGAAAACCCTTCACTCCATGAGCAAAGAGAAGCGGCACGACACTATATTTTTTAGGGAGAAGTAGAGTTGGAAACTATAGAAAAATGACTACACGTCTTATACCACAAGTACACATCGTGACCATTTAAAGTGAAACAATTATGCACTGGATAAGTCATAACGAGCATACACAACATGAAATACAAGTACACGTCGTGTAATTTCAGTACATGTTGTGACAAAAGTCAAACTGTCCATGAAATGTCCTCATATTTGATGCGGTATAGGAAAAAATAAATCTAAGGTATATGTCATGTACCCCAAATACACATCTTGTAGACGTCAATGCATCGAGAAAAAACAGGTGACATGGGACACTAGTTTGGATGGAAAAAACATATAAAAGGAGGCCTCCGAATGTTATTACAAAAAACTCAGGGGAAGAGGCAGCCAAGGAACATCAAAGGATGTCTTCCAGACCACAGTTGATGATCCAGATGCATTCTTCACCACCATTATTCCTCAGGTAACCATGCTTCTCGCTACTATCATAAGAGAGTAGTCCATCTAGTGTCGGGTGATGTGATATGTAGGGGGATGTGTGCATATGGATTATTTATTCATCTTATTCATGTTTTAGATTTTTTTACCCATTATTTCAATTAAAAATATCTTTCTTTTTGTATATCATGACCATTGAAACATTATGAGATTATTCATTTAATTTCATATATTAATTGATCTGTTTTGTGTATGACCATTATTCAACATAAGCCGGTTATGCTTAAAAATGGTTTTGGGTCACCTATCCATATGATTGAATCTAGTATATGACCATTCTAAAGGTCTAATCATAGGAATAAGATTATATACCAAGACCAAGGGTCCCTTCTCACCCAACTCCCAAACCAAAACTAAATTAATCAATTATCATCAAATCCCTAACACAAAAACCTAAAAATCACTGAACCTGACATGACTCCCATTTTGATTTCAAACCCCAACTAAGCCTGCTTTTATTTCCTTTTTCACTAAACAAATTAAACAATTTCTGTAATGGAATAGACCTCTCCGGTTCATTACTTTATGAAAATATGGCGTTTGTGGTATTCTGGGAGGTCAAGGTGACTTATCCCCAATAATTTTTCCAAATTTCCAATTCTGTGAACAGTTCCATCAGTGAACAGTTCTATCAGTAACCACTAACAGTAACCTTTCTTTCCATTTCCAAATTTACAATTCTATGAATAGTTCCATCAGTGGACTGTTCTATCGGTAACCTCTAACAGTAACCTCTCTTTCCTTTTCCCAATTTCCAATTCTATGAATAGTTCCATCAGTGAACAATGTTCTATCAGTGAGGTTTAGTGAATAGTGTTCTATAAGTGAGGTTCAGTGAAGAGTGTTATATCAGTGAGGTTCAGTGAATAGTGTTCTATCAGTGAGGTTCAGTGAAAAATGTTCTATTAGTGAGGTTCAGTGAATAGTGCTCTATTAGTGAGGTTTAGTGAACAATGTTCTGTTAGTGAGGTTCAGTGAACAATGTTTTATCAGTGAGGTTCAGTGAACACTGTTCTATCAGTGAGGTTCAGTGAACAATGTACTATCAGTGAGGTTTAGTGAACAATGTTCTATCAGTGAGGTTTAGTGAACAATGTTCTACCAGTGAGGTTCAGTGAACAGTGTTCTATTAGTGAGGTTTTGTGCACAGTGTTCTATCGGTGAGGTTCAGTGAATAGTGTTCTATCAGTGAGGTTCATTGAATAGTGTTCTATCAGTGAGGTTTAGTGAATAGTGTTCTATCAATGTGGTTCAGTGAACACTGTTCTATTAGTGAGGTTTTGTGAATAGTTCTATCAGTGAGGTTCAGTGAACACTGTTTCCAGAATGTTGAGGTCTATCGGTAACCTCTATCGGTAACCTCTAATGGTAGGTGTACAGTAACAGAAGGTGTACAATGTTTCTAGAATGGTGAGGTATATCGGTAACTTTTATTGGTAACCTCTAATTGTAGGTGTACAGTAATAGTAGGTGTACAGTAACGGTAGGTGTACAATGTTTCCAGCTTTAAATAGTTTCACCCCTTTGACATTTCCTTTGACGTAAAATACATTTAAAGCCTTATTTTAAGTACTCTTAAGGCCGATTCAAAGGCCATAAATCCTATATTAATTATTCCTATAGCTTGGGATGTTTTTAATTGGTCAAACCACATGGGTTAATGTGATCCTCTTTTAATGGTGAATTTAGCGTATCTTAAACCGTCACCCCATTAAATCTTCAAAAGGAACAAGATATCTTCCTCCCTTGTTCTTCCTCCTTGTTCTCAGCTATGAGAGACTATAACTTTTCAATCCATCCCGTAGGAGTTTCACAATCAAACTTTACTCCTCGGATTAGTTCCGCTCTGTTTTGATGCAACCTAGCTGTATCAATCAATCATAGATATAAGGTATGTTTTATCATCGTTATTTTTGGGGTTCATCTTCTCATGTTTATCCTTTCCATATTATAACATGTAATCTCATTGCTTCTAATAGTGGTTTTCTTGGGTTTTGGTTGGTGCGGTCGTACCGTGGAATCCTCGAGTGGATGTAGTTGTCGTGAGAGGAGGATTGTGACCCATTGTGTGGTTAAAGAACATCAAGAGTTGTTTGAGATAGGGGATTAATTGCTTCTCTTTTATTTTACATGAAACTGAATTGTTAGCAGGTTTAATCCCACAAGATGACAATGGAATTGACATAATAAATATTTAAAATGGATAAATAAATTGATATCGACCAAATATTATTGCCTCTTGTTTTTTCTATATTGTGTGAAATTTATGATTATTCTTGATGGAAATCGGTAAAGAACATAAAACGAGATTAATGTGTAATTGTTTGGATAAAGATAAAGAGGAATGTAAAAGAATCTGGTTCTTATTGTAATTTTATGTTAATCAAATTGGTGTAGTAAGAATGTTTAATTATTTGTAATATCTTACTGATTATGTTTCCCAAAATTAGAACCTACGAACAAAAAATCTGTTAATTTAACATGGACTAAAGAACTGATTGTTTGATAATTCCTTAGGGGTTTCTGAGCTACTCTCTTGATTGTTAAAGGGACAAGAGCCCAATTAATGTGGTGTTTGTTTTTCTGCTTCTTGTACCGTGATGTGATCCTAGACGACTGTTGTGATATGTGGGGGCATGGAGGCTTTTGGTTGTGGCAGCAGATGAAGCCTAGAGTGGTGAGATGCATCAGTTTATGCATGTGGGTGTCAAGGAGGACACCAGGGATGATGAAATGGGATGGATGTGATTGTTGGATGTTTGTTGTTTCTTTTGGTTTTTTATCTGATTTACTTTTCCCCACTACTCAAGGAAGCTGGTCTTACTTACACTTCTTCCTAAAGAGGCGAAGACATATGGGGTATGCCACGTGCTTTCTGTGATTAGCTTCTCAAGGAAGGATGGGTTTATGCTCTTGCTATAAGAGGAAAAGAATCAACGGTTAGTACATCTACTCACCGTGTGGATCCCCCTTGTGTTTAGTAGTATAGAATGTTTTTCTAGAATGCCTAGAAATGTGGGAAAGTATTTCTATAATGAATAATTGAATTAATGGTGTTAACCCATGGGGATGGAGTTGCTGGAACATAATGATGGGGTTCTAATTTTGAAGGAACAATGAACTTGGGTGTGATGCTAATGAATTTTAATGTGGGATTGTTTAAGGTTAATTAATGTTTAGAGAATTAATTAACCTATAGTGGAATTGATAAAAAGGGAATGAAGTAATCTAATAAAGATCTTTAAATGGTTGTCTGCTTATGGGATAACTAGTCTTAGAAGTAGCATCCCAGAGCCTGAGAGACATTATCTGTAGTTGTGTCCAAGACTAGGTTATTCCCATAGTGTGGTTGTGAGTTATAGTATATTCTGTACTTTTTGTGTTTCTATACTATACTCCACCCTGTCAGTAAGGACAACTGACACCCTGGGGATTCTGTGCCCTAGGGGGGGGGGGTGTTTTCCCAACATTTCCGGTGGGAGGATGGATGGATTACTACCCCCTTTGGCCCTGCTCTCTTCTCTTGGTATTTATTTGTGCTAGATAGAACATTGGTTAGTTTTACCCATATATGTGTGTAGAGGGATGTAATGGCTTGTGGTTATTCAAACACATATATTCTGGATATAGTTTTCTATAGACTACTATAGGTGTAACGTGTATAGGATGTGATGGCTTGAAGATCCTTACCCGGTGTATGGGCTGTAATGTCTTGAGGTATAATACCCCATGTATGATACACGTTATGCGAGATGTGGTGGCTCCTGGAAACTACCTGGTTACTTTGGTATGTGGATGTGGTGGTTTTGTTTCATGAGGTGCATATTGTGGGGCTTCACCCAAGTGTTTATGGGAAAGGATTTTGGGAGAGATACGCTCAGGACGTTCAATGTTGGGCAAAAGTGGCCAACCAATGGTGAAGTAGTAGCAGGGTAACCTTGATATTCTTTATTATATGATATATTCTTGTATGTGTTACTTGGTGAGAGTTTTCATGGTGAGGCTGGGAACTTAGTATACCTATTTAGGTGAGAGTTAGTTTCACTTGTTGTTTATTGGGCATTAGCATGATTTCTTTACTTTTGTACAAGAGCCTTCAGGGAGGATCCTATTGAGTATACTATTATACTCACCCTATGTATATATAAACTATTTTTCAGGTCACTTGGAGTAGGTTGGAGATTAAGCTGGTTTCTACTAGCTTGGGGTTACAGAATCTATTCATGCTGGTGGTTGCTTTTATTTTACTTTCATTTGGGTACTTGCGGTTTTCCCTTCCAGTTGTAGTACTTTTTCATGACATTTCATATGTGTACTTGGGTTTTTGTTTGTATTGCAGTTTGAGTTGGAGTTGATTGGTGTCTATCATATCTCTCTCTTCCGCATGTGTTCTCTTAGAGGGAAATTCATCCCATTTGTGTGTTTATTATACCCTTAGTGCTAGTTTCCATCCTGGGGCCTACTGAAGGCGGGACTCGGGGGTCATTATCTCCCTTCTCACATTTCCAACCCAGGAGGGGTACATTTTGTGGGGAGGGGGTCGTGACCGAGTGGTATTAGAGGTCTGGTCGAGGGATATAATGGAGTTTGGAGTTAGGCACAGGTGAGGTTGCATGGGTTGGTAGGGAAACAATGTCATTCTTGTTTAGAAAATGAGGTAAAACGCTGGAGACTGATTGAGACATAGGCGTTTAGGCCCCCCTATGATCTGATGTATGGACCTTTAAGTTTACAATGGCTACCAAACAAGGTGATACTAGTTGTAGGGTAGAGACCTAGGAAAGGATCATGCATCATTTTTCTTTATGCCTGTGTTTTAATTGGTAGACCTTGGGATAGGATAACCTAAAATTAATAAAAGAAAAAAATTAATTAATTAATGTTGATTATTCCATATTCCAGGTTTAGGAACTCTAACGGTTGTTATTTTATTGTTAGGGATCCAGGTCGATGTCCTCGTCAGGTTAGCGCAGAAAATGTCCAGTAGTATGTTCTAGTAGATCGCTGTAGGGTAGAGGTTGACGATGATGACACTTGGAGGAAGACACTTCGGGAGTTTCTATTCCAGAGTCTATATAAGTATGAGGGCTATATTTTAGATGCAGTCATAGAATATTGGTTAGAGGAGGTCAAGATCGGCTTCAGTTCGATTCGTGCTCGGAAGGAGCACTAGGTGTCCTTGTTTGTGACGATGCTACGTGGAGCAGCAAGGCAATGGTGGTTCTTGTTCCTCGGGGATCATGAGGAGTCAGTGATCTCGTCGGAGGAGTTCCGAGATAGGTTTAGAGATGAGTTTCTTTCTTTAACTATGAAGGCGTCCAGTCACCAGGAGCTTCTTACCCTTTGACATGGGACCTCCAGTGTTTGAGAGTTTGGAATCCATTTCAAGAACCTTTTACAATATGCTTTGAACCTTATACTAGATTAGGAGGCCAGGGTGAGTCATTTCAAGGAGGATTTTGCATCCAGAGATCCAGTTACAAGTCACCCCATTTATGCTAAAAACATATGTTGAGGTACTGGCGAGGGCAGAGGTTGTTGAGAGGACTTTGTCCAGGACCGGATAATCACGAGAGGGGAATCGACATGATTCCTCATGAAGAAGAGCTGTGGTCCGGGGTTCTCGGTTTTCAGTGAAGAAGAGTTTTCTTATAGTCGGGGGTAGGTCTCAGCCCTTCAGATATCATTTCTCTAGAGGCAGAAACTCTCAGGCCTATGCCAAGGGATCAGGCTCTTGTTTTTCTTGTGGTGGTTGTGTCCATTATTAGTGGGAGTGACCGACCTTTCAAAGCGGTCATCATGCACCAGGCGCTACGCTCCAGGTTCCTCCGTTGCGGCAGTTCCAGCCGAGGTAGTAGCAGCCAGTTGCACTAGATTTAGATTAGCAGAGAGTAAATGGGGCAAGCAGAGGATAGCCCCATGATGCTCCTTGTCCTCAGAGAGTAGAGTGCGGCCATGGTGGTGGTCGTCATTAGGGTCAGAGAGGCCATGGAGGGGGTCGTGGTCAGATTCATTCTCTAGAATTTCCATCTCCCGGTGAGCCAGACGTCGTTCGAGGCACCCTTTTCTTGTTTTCTACCTTGGTGTATGCCTTGTTTGATTCAGGGGCGACACACTCCTTCATATCACCTACCCTTGTCCATGCTTTGGGACTTGAGGTAGATAGACTTCCAGTGCCCTTGATGATGACTACGCCAGTTAGAGGTTGAGATGTCTTTTTTGAAGTATGTAGAGACTGTGATCTAGTGTTGGGGCAACAACGCTCTTGGGGAGATTTCCTATGTTTATGAATACAACCATATAATGTCATCCTCGGCATGTATTGGTTGTATTTGGTGTAGGTTATCGTGGATTACTTCATGAAGAAGGTCATCTTCATTGGTGTGGATGGAGAGAAAGTAGTGTTTATTGGTGAGAGAGATCCTCGGATGGGTCATAGGCGGGTTCCATACTTATCATCCATGATGGATGAGATGATTCTGAGTTCTTTAGAGGTTTAGCAGTTGGCATTTACTAGGGTTTTAGAGGAGTACCCTGATGTCTTTCCAGAAGAGGTTGTAGCATTACCCCCTCGACGATAGATTGAGTTTGGGATCGAGCTACAACTAGGAGAATATAATATCTCTATGTCTCCATATTGGATGTCCCCTTTTGAGTTACAAGAGCTATGTATACAGCTTGATGTTCTGTTACGTTTCGGTTTTGTTCGACCAAGTCTGTCACCAGGGGGTGCACCAGTTTTGTTCGTGAAGAAGGCCGATGATAGTTTGCGGCTGTGTGTCGATTATCATTGCTTGAACAAAGTGACAATAAATAATATATATCCTCTTACCTATATTGATGAATTATTCGATCAAGTAAAGGGTGAAATTTTGTTCTCAAAGGCTGACTTGCGGTCAGGATATCATCAGATGCGTGTGAAGGATGAGGATATCCCGAAGAATGCTTTCCGTTTTCGTCATGGGAATTATGAGTTCGTTGTAATGCCATTTGGCGTGATGAATTATCCAGTTGTCTTAATGGGATTGATGAATGTTTTGTTCCGTGAGTTCATGGACAAGTTCGTGGTAGTGTTCTTCGATGACATCCTTGTGTACTCCACATCTGAAAAGGAGCATGCAGAGCATCTACAAGCCATTTTGGGAGTTATTCGCCAACATCAGCTATTCGGGAAGTTGTCAAAGTGTGAGTTTTGGGCTTGAGAAGTATGTTTCTTGGGGCATTTTGTGTCCCAATAGGGAGTAGCTGTGGATCCATCGATGATAGAAGAAGTTGTGTCTTGGGAAGCCCCCAAGACACTGTCAGAGGTGCGAAGTTTCCTTTGTATCACTGGAAACTACAGGAGGTTCGTAGCCGATTTCTCATGAGTTGCGACTCCACTAACATCTTTGACTACGAAGGATCAGGCATTCATATGGAATGATCAGTGTCAGGAAGCTTTATAGTATCTAAAGGAGAAGTTAGTAAGTGCTCCAGTTCTTTGTCTTCCAATTGAGGGAGTCCAGTTTGATGTTTTATGTGGTGCTTTACATCTGGGGTTAGGATGTGTTCTCATGCAGCAGAGGTTAGTTGTTTCTTATGGGTCTCGATAGTTGCACCCCCATGAATGCAACTATGTGACCCAGGATCATGAGTTGGATGCCGTGGTGTTTTATCTGATGTTGTGGAGACATTACCTCATTGGTGAGTGCTTTGGGGTTTTCACTGATCATAAGAGTTTGCGGTATGTTTTCTCCCAGCGTGACTTGAACTTACAACAGCGTCGGTGGATGGAGCTCTTACAGGAATACGACATCGAAATAACATATACACCTGGAAAAGGGAATGTTGTAGCTGATGCGTTGAGCTGAAAGTCACATAGTGATGTTGTGTGTGAATTCGGTGATTCTTGGAGTGTAATGGAATAACTATCAGCATTACATCTTGATATGGGAGAATTTGGGGGTAGAGGTTGTCTTTTTCAGGTGACGGTATTTCCATCCCTGGTGCAGAAGGTGGAAGAGTCACATTTGGGTGATCTATAGGTGGAGGTGCAGAGAGACCGAGTTGTTTGTGGTGAATCCTCTGATGGTTGGAATCAGGATGAACAACACCGAGTGTTCTATCATGGAATACTTTTTGTTCCCTTGTTGATGTGAGAGGCGGTTCTCAGAGAGTTCCATAGTTTTCCTTTACCATTACATCTAGGCGTGACAAAGATGTACTAATCCTTGAGGAGCCAATTTTGGTAGCCTGGGATGAAGCGTGCGGTTGCAGAGTTTGTGTTCGATGTTTAGTCTTCCAGAAGGTGAAGGCTGAACACCGTGTTCCTGGTGGTCTTATCCATACATTAGATATTCCTCAGTGGAAGTGGGAGGACATATCAATGGACTTTTTTACCGGTTTACCTCGATCCCAGGGAGGACATGATGCAATTTGGGTGGTAGTGGATCGTTTAACAAAATCGGCCCACTTCATTGTGATCAAGGAGTCGAGCTCAGTGGATGTTTTGTTGAGGCAGTATCTAGAGGAGGTGGTGATACTTCATGGAGTCCCTGGGAAGATCATTTTTTATTGAGATCCTCATTTTACCTCCTGGGAGTAGAGAGGTCTCCAACGTGCTTTCGGTTCTCAACTATGCCTTAGCACTGGTTTTCATCCTCAAATGGATGGTCAGACAGAATGAACCATACAGACTCTTGAAGACTTGTTATGCTCTTGTGTTCTTGATTTTTGAGGCTCATGGATAAGGTAGTTACGCTTGGTTGATTTTTCTTAAAAAAATAGTTTTCACTCCAGGATCTGTATGGAACCTTTTGAAACCTTGTATGGTCTACCATGCCGTTCTCCGTTATGCTGGACTGGGGTTGGAGAGTCAGCAATTATCAGACCAGATCTAGTGCAGAATACAACAGATATTGTTTAGGTGATTCATGATAGGATGAAGATAGCTCAAGATCATCAGAAATCATATGATGATGAAATTAGAAGACGCTTAGAGTTTAATGTTGAGGATCTTGTGTTTCTGAAGGGGACTCCCCATCATGGGAAGCGACGGTTTGGTCATGGAAGTAAGATTTCTCCCAGGTTTGTTGGGCCTTTTGAGGTGTTAGCTCGTGTTGAAGTTGTGGCGTATCGAGTAGCACTTCCCCCACAGATGAGTCAGATACATGATGTTTTCCATGTATCACAGCTCTGTTGTTATCTTCATGATAAATCTCACATAATCAATTAGGGAGAGATTGATGTTGATGATGATGCGACCTTTGAGGAGCGACCTGTGGAGATCTAAGACCACAAGGAGAGGGTGTTGCGTGGGTGTTCTATCCCCTTATTTCGTTCCTTGTGGCGACACGGTGGTATGAAGGAGAGTACCTGGGAATGTGAGTCACAGATACGTGCTTAGTTTCCAGAGTTGTTTGATGTTTAACTCTTTTCATGTAACAATGTTCCCTTTGTGGTTAGACCTTTTATGTTTTATTTATAAATGTTTTTGTTGCTTTTGTGGCTTTCTCTGTTTTGAGAAGTATCTTGATGGGTGGTTGATCGGACCCCATTTCTTTTTGTGGGTTTTAAATTCCCGAGGACAAGAATGTTTTCAGAAGTATTTGATGTAATGGACCGGACCTCTCCGGTAAATTACTATGTGAAAATATGGTGTTTGAGGTGTTCCGGGAGGTCAAGGTGGCTTATCCCCAATAATGTTTCCAAATTTCCATTTCTGGGAATAGTTCCATCAGTGAACAGTTCTATTGGTAACCTCAAATGATAACCTCTCTTTCCTTTGCCAAATTTCCAATTCTGTGAGTAGTTCCATCAGTGAACAGTTCTATCGGCAACCTCTAACAGTAACCTCTCTTTCCTTTTCCAAATTTCCAATTCTGTGAACAGTTCCATCTTTGAATAGTGTTCTATCAGTGAGGTTCAGTGAAATGTGTTCTATTAGTGAGGTTCAATGAACAATGTTCTATCAGTGAGGTTCAGTGAACAATGTTCTATCAGTGAGGTTTAGTTAATAGTGTTCTATCAGTGAGGTTCGGTGAACACTGTTCTATCAGTGAGGTTCAGTGAACAATGTTCTATCAGTGAGGTTTAGTGAACAGTGTTATATTAGTGAGGTTCAGTGAACAGTTTTCAATCAGTGAGGTTCAGTGAATAGTGTTTTATTAGTGAGGTTCAGTGAGCAGTGTTCTATCAGTGAGGTTCAGTGAATAGTGTTCTATCAGTGAGGTTCAATGAATAGTTTTCTATTGGTGAGGTTCGATGAATAGTGTTCTATCAGTGAGGTTTGGTGAACAGTGTTCTATCAGTGAGGTTTTGTGAACAGTTTTATCAGTGAGGTTCAGAGAATAGTGTTTCCAGAATGGTGAGGTCTATCGATAACCTCTATCGATAACCTCTAACGGTAGGTATACAGTAACGGTAGGTGTACAGTGTTTCAAGAATGGTGAGGTCTATCAGTAACCTCTAATGGTAACCTCTAACGGTAGGTGTATAGTAACAGTAGTTGTACAGTAACGGTAGGTGTACAACATTTCCAGATTCCTACAATTTCACCCCTTTGGCATTTCCTTTGACATAAAATACATTTAAAGCCTTACTTTAAGGACTCTTAAAGCCGATTCAAAGGCCATAAATCCAATATTAATTATTCCTATGGCTTGGGATGTTTTTATATTGTCAAACCATGTTGGTTAATGTGATCCACTATTAATGGGTAATTAAGCGTATGTTCAACCGTCGCCCCATTAAATCTTATAAAGGAACAAGATATCTTACTCCCTTGTTATTCCTCTTTGTTCTCGGTGATGAGGCAATGAAACCTTTTAATCCTTCCCATAGGAGTTGCACAATCAAATTTACTCCTCGGATTGGTTCCACTCTGTTTTGATGCAACGAAGCTCTATCGATCAATCTTCGATATAAGGTATGCATTATCGTCGTTATTTTGGGGTTTATCTTCTCCTGTTTCTCCTTTCCATATTATAGCATGCAATCTCCATGCTTCTAATACGGGTTTCTTGGGTTTTGGTTGGTGCGGTCATATCATGGAATCCTCGGGTGGATTCAGTTGTCGCGAGAGGAGGATCATGACCCGTTGTGTGGTTAAAGAACTTCAAGAATTGTTTGAGGTAGGGGATTCATTGCTTCTCTTTTCATTTACATGCAACTATATTGTTAGCATATTTAATCCCACTAGATGAAAATGGAATTTACATAATAAATATTTGAACTGGATAAATAAATTGATATCAATCATATGTTATTGCCTCCTGTTTTTTCTATATTGTGTGATATTTATGCTTGTTCTTGATGGAAATCGGTAAAGAATGTAAACTGGTATTAATTGGTAATTTTTTTCCTAAAGATAAAGAGGCATGTAAACAAATCTGGTTCTTGTTGTAATTTTATGTTAATAAAATTGGCGAAGTAAGCATGTTTAAATATTTGTGATATCTTACTGATTAGGTTTCCCGAAATTGGAACCTTCGAACAAAAAATCTGTTAATTCAATATGGATTAAAGAAATGATTGTTTGATATTTCTTTAAGGGGTTTTGAGTTACCCTCTTGATTGTTAAAGGGCCAAGAGCCCAATTAATGTGGTGTTTGTTTTCCTACTAATTGTGCTGTGATGTGATCCTGGATGGTTGTTGTGATATGTGGGGGCATAGAGGCTTTTGGTTGTGGCAGCAGATTAAGCCTAGAGTGGCGAGATGCATCGGTTTATGCATGTGGGGGTCAGGAGGGAACCAGGGATGATGGAAGGGGATGGATGTGATTGTTCGATGCTTGCTTTTTCTTTTGGTTGTTTATCTGGTTTACTTTTCCCCACTGCTCAGGGTAGCTGGTCTTACATACCCTTATTCTGAAAGAGGTGAAGACATGCAGGATATGCCATGTGCTTTCTGTGTTTATCTTCTCAAGGAAGGATGGGCTTATGCTCTTTCTATAAGAGGAAAAGACTCGACGAGTAGTACATCTACTCACCGTGTTGATCCCCCTTCTGTTTAGTAGTATAGAATGTTTTTCTAGAATTCCTAGAAATGTGGGATAGTATTTCTATAATGAATAATTGAATAAATGGTGTTAACCCATGGAGATGGAGTTGTTGGAACATAATTATGAGGTTGTAATTTTGGAGGAACATCGAACTTGGGTGTGATGCTAATGAATTTTAATGTGGGGTTGTTCAGGATTAATTAATGTTTAAAGAATTAATTAACATAAAGTGGAACTGATAAAAAGCGAAATGCTGTAATCTAATAAATATATTTAAATGGTTGTGTGATTATGGGATACCTAGTCTTAGAAGTAGCAGATCAGAGTCTGAGAGACGCTAGCTATAGTTGTGTCTAAGACTAGGTTATGCCCATAGTGTGGTTGTGAGTTATAATATATTCTGTACCTTTTGTTTTTCTATACGCTACTCCACCCTGTTAGTAAGGGAAACTGACACCCCAGGGATTCTGAGCCCTGGGGGAGGGGGGTGTTTTCCCCAACATTCCGGTGGGAGGATGGTTGGTTGAATACCCCTTTTAGCTCCGCTCTTTTCTCTTGGTATTTATTTGTGCTGACATGCACATTGGTTAGTTTTCCCCATATATGTGTGTAGAGGGGTATAATGGCTTGTGTTTATTCACACACATATATTCTAGATGTAGTTTTCTGTGGAATACAATAGGTGTAACATGTATAGGTTGTGATGGCTTGAGGATCCTTACCTGGTGTATGGTCTGTAATGGCTTGAGGTATAATACCCAACGTTTGATACACATTATGCAAGCTATGGTGGCTCCCGGAAACTACTTGGTTACTTTGGTGTGTGGAAATGGTGGTTTTGTTGCATGAGGTGTATATTGTGGTGCTTCGGCCAGGTGTTTGCGGGAAAGCCTTTTTGGAGAGAGATGCTTAGGACGTGCGACGTTGGGGCAATGCGGCAAACCAGTGGGGAAGTAGTAGCAGGGTGTCCGTGATATTATTTATTATATGATATATTATTATATGTGTTACTTGGTGAGAGTTTCCATAGTGAGGCTGGGAGCTTAGTATACCTATTTAGGTGACGAATTAGTTTCACTTGTTGTTCACTATACTTTAACATGCTTTCTTTACTTTTGCATGAGAGGCTTCGGGGAGGATCCTATTGAGTATACTTTTATACTCACCCTATGTATATATAAAATGTTTTTAGGTCACTTAGAGCATGTCAGAGATCAAGCTAGTTTCTACTATCTTGGGGTTGCAGAAGCTGTTGGGGATAGTGGTTGCTGTTGTTTTACTTTCTTTTGGGTAATTACAGTTTTTCCCTTCCAGTTGTAGTACTTTTTCATGACATTTCATATGTGTAATTAGGTTTTTGTTTATATTGTTGTCTGAGTTGGAGTTGATTGGTGTCTATTTTATCTCTCTCTTCTATAAAAGTTCTTTTAGAGGGTAAAGCCTCCCATTTGTGTGTTTATTATACCCTCGGTGCTAGTCGCCAACCCAGGGCCTACTGGAGGCAGGACTTGGGGGTCATTATCTCCCTTCTCACCTTGCCGACCCAGGAGGGTACAATTTGTGGGGAGGGGGTCATGACAATTTCAATTTCCATTTCCTTATTAATTTAAAACTTACGCTCTGTCTCTGTGGGTTTGACCATCGAACATTCCTTATACTAAATTTTAATTGAGTAGCATAGTTTGGGTTTTATAAATTTGTTTTTTCATCGAACCCTAGGGAACTAAATATGGCATAGGGGATATCAATATTACTATATACCCATTTTACAAAAAATATCAGGATGATAAGAGTACCATTAAAAAGAGTGGTGAAATGGTCATCGCTAAAGCATTGCATTTTTCGAGTGAAAAAGATAAATAGCCAATTTATGCATCATTTGAATATTTTTTGAGTTATTGAGGATATATGGGAAATAAATTATACTAAAATTTGAGTCACATTGTTTAAGTTTAATTGGGATTGTAGTAATAGTGTTGTGAAATATGAGGACTGTGGGTTTACACTGGTTTATTTGAAAATATTTAGTTCAAATGAGGAAACATTTTGGATGGTGACACATGAATTTTTTTTATATCATTGATCCATAGAATGATTAGTGGTCCATCATTTTTCAATGTAAAATATTCCATTAGTGTGATGATGATAATGATGATGATGCTATTGATTTACATGAGCCTTATTCATCTATTATGTGATTTTTGGATGATAATAATGACAATAACACATACATAGTGCATGCAGTACAAAATGATCATTTAGAAGGGATATAAGAAAATAGTAAATCATTCTACTAATTATTCGATTACGTATTTATATTTTATTTATTTTTCGAAAATTAAATGTGTAAAAATTCTATTTTTTTAAAAACTATCAGATATTTAATTATATATATTTTATTATTTATATAATTTTTTCTATTAAATTTTATATTCCATGTTTATGGTTGGACATTTTTATCTTGAAATACCTGATGTAAATTATTATGTTTACTTACATTTACTCACATGAAAAAACTTTTTGTAATAAATGTTTATATATAATAGTTTACCTTGCATATTTTTGGGTTATAAGGATCATGACATCATTATTTTTTAAAAAAACATTCAAATGCATCACTTTTTTTACTTACAGATTTTTTAATCATTGTTTTTGAATATTCTCTTGTGTAATAATATAATGGTACACAAAATTTCATTATATTTAATTTCAATGTCAGATACAGAGAAATAAGAAACTTTTCTAAGGTATATATCTTTTTTCCTATTATTAAATATTAAATAATATATTTATTTAATGAAAAAAACTTTTAATTTATAAAAAATATTTTCAGGACTAGTTAAGCATCATCAGTAGAAGAGAATTCCCCTGTAAGTTCTCAAGTTGGTAAATGTGTTATTACAAGTTTACCAAAACTGTCACTTGCTCATGGATATGGAAGAATATATATTAATTTTGATGATGATAATAATAATAAAATTAACCCAAATGGAACTCAATTTACTAGTTATATCACCATACAGAGCCACATTAAGATTAGAATTTTATATCCTGAGTGGAAGTCCATCGATGATATGGGAAAACAACAGATTCGGGAGGCCTTAATAAAAAAATATCTCAATTGATTTATTTTATCACATTTTTTGAATATTAGATATTTTAAATGATATTATATTATTTATTCAATTATAGATGTCCTTCAGTTTTTAAGAAACAAAAGGAATTAAGAAAATATGTCTTACTATAATGGTTGTTTGATGGAGATATTTCAAAACAAAATTGGGATTTTTTTGGAAAGAAACAGAATGAAAAGCCTTGCCTCAAGTATCAGTTTTTAGATTCATATACATGGAAGAAATTTATTGACATTTGACATGATGAACCATTTCTGGTATGATAATTATTTTATATTATAAATGTTATTATATATATCTAAAATTACTTATTATTTTATTTTTATATAATAGAAATCCAGGAGATTTCTTCTAGAGATCCAGTTGCAGAATATATACCCTCATACTTTATCATGAGGATGATATTATTTATTAAAGAAAAAAATGATTTATGAAATGTTTCAAGCATCAAGAGATCATTCTAGTAGTGATTTATAAGCGCTCTAGTTAGGTCCTCCATCTCCACCCAGTTAGCCTGAAAAATGGAAAAGATCGAGAAGAAAGAAAAATGAAATGTATCTTACAGAGAAAGATAAAAAAGTAGCTGTACGAATTGTAAGTAAATATTTTTTATATTTATTTTATGTTTTAATTTTAAAAATTGACACTGATATACCATTTCACATTTTTATTTTTGGATAAACTTCAGGAGAAATAAACCCAAGGAAATTTTATGCCTTGGGGTTATATACACATCCTAGGTACTGCTTAAGGAAATCTAGAACACTCAGGCCGTGTTAGAGGATATCAGCTAGGTTTTACTGTTAGGAAAGATTTTAGTAATCGAGCTAAGAAGTCAAGAGACCTAGAAATTGATTCCTTAAAAAATGAGCTAAAAGAAATTAAAAAGTCCATGAGATATCAAATTCAATCAACTATGCAGGCTATGTTTGAACAATTGATGAGATAGTCTATGCAGCCTACTCAGCCTACCCAACCGGCCAAGCCTACCCAGTCTTCCCAGCCTTCCCAGTTAGATGTGAAACTTGTTCATCCTCCCCAACCTACTCAGCTAGCCTATCCTACCTACTCATATCCTCCACCTCCTCATTTGGACATGGCATTATATTATGAGTTGTATTCTAGAGATACTCATGTATGTATTGTAGCATACAAAGTCATACATATTTTTGGAGATTCTGAACATCACCTGCCTTTCCAGTTGGTTTCTCTCTGAGTGTCAATGACTGATTTTTTTGACCAAAATGTTCTATTACAATTTCCTATCGAGGAGGTTACTAGAGTTGGGTATTGGGTAGGTCTGTTTTTATTTTTGTTAGCTAACATTCTATGTTATTTATTATACTAGGTATGAATTGTTTTTAAATATAAATTACCTTTAATTGAAAATAACATATAATGTTTTCCGACATTTAATTTTTATAGGATTATGTAATATCAAAAGAAATTATATAAAGGAAATAGAAAGAAAAGGTTTAGAAACTAACTACTGTAGATACTTATATTTACGATGGGATAAATAGATTATACCAGATTGTTTCTTCATTGGATAATTTATATGAATTTCATATGATAGATTAAATATGTGCAGTAAACTATCCATTTAGAATATTCAAAAATGACTTCAATGTTATAATTCAGTTTAAGAGCTCAGTGTGACTGTGTTGTAATTGATTTCCATGTAAGTAAATTTACATTTATGTTTTTAATTATATAATTAAAGATGAATTTTAGTGACCTGCTATATTATGTATTTAATTAGGTATATACACATGATTTTGAGAAAAAAATGAGACCACTTGTGTTTATGGTATTATTGATTCGGAATTCATTTCAACAAATTGGTAATATGTGTAACATCCTGATAGAATTAAATATATATCTAAGAGATTATCAAAGATAGAGATTGGATGTTGGTTTCTTCCATTATTTGATGGGTAAGAAAATTAATATAACTATGAACTAATATTTTATATAATGTCGTTAATAGTTGAAATTTAATATTGTAGAGGACATTGGATGTTAGACATATTATGCCCAAGGTAATGCATGATATACTGGTTTTTCTCTTTATTAGGTCATGTTCATGAAGATTTTAGCCCCTTGTTAAATGAGTAAGTTTTATTCCTTTTTATAAGTTCATTACTTGTAATTTTCATTATTTTACATGTTTTATTAGTTGATATAAATGAAAATGTAGGTCATGGATTTTTTTAACAAAAATAAGTTGAAGATGAAGAATCAAAATCTAATCAAATATGTGGAAGTAAAGGTAAATATTTTAATTTTTAATAATATTTTGTTTATATATATATGTTGGTTTTTATTATCATTTTAATGTTTTATAACCTCAGTTTTATTGTCAAAAAGAAAGTGTGAAATGTGGTTATTATGTTTTATGATTCATGTATGAGATAATCAAAATTGGGGGTTTGAATAAATTTGATAAGGTTAGTTATATTAATTATTTTATATTTTATGTCATAGTATTTTTTTTAATTTCAATGCTATTGTAGATGTTCAGTGATGCTGATCCATATATGAATGATTAGATGACCCATATTTGATCTTTGTTTGCAAACTATTTGATAAATCTGGTTGCTAAATAAATTATAAGGTATGTATCTTATAACATTTTAGATTAATCTTACATTTTCCAAATAAATTGTACGAACACTAATTTTTTTATAAAAGGTTATTGATCTTAATGATATCAATAGAATGCTTCAATGTTCATGACTGATTATTTTATAAATTAGTAGATATGTGATATTTGATTCTAGTTTAAAATATAATTATATAGATAATGTTATTCTGATTAAGTTGGAAAATTATTGTTGTTTTTATATATTTTGAGAAAAAATGATGGGTTGATTTGTAATTTGATTTCATGTTATTATTTGATGTCGATTATTTAGAAAATTGGATTTAAATAGAAAATGATTTTAATATTCAGGAAGTTGATGGAAACCAATTGATTTGGCTTGAAAATGAAAAAGATATTTTTAACATGACATTTGTGATAATTTTCTTTTTAAGTAATGTTTTATATACCAACTATATTTATTTATCTACTAAAGTTTTGTTTTCTTTTGAAAAAACCATTCCATTGAATTATTGTTGATTCATGTGATGATTACTAATTCAGGAGGCTATATCAAGGCTATCATGATTATCAGTCTACCGGGATAATAGTTATGGTTTGCGACCTTTGAATTATTTTATTTAGATAGGATAATATGATTTTTGGTCATTTTTTATGCTGTATATCTAACTATTACAGGTTCTAGATTTTGGGATTTTATAGTATTAATTTATTTTTGTTTAAAAAAATTTCATTTTCAATGTTAGTTATTTTAATAACCTACCTTGAAATTGTTTTCAGCGTCACCTTGATATATAAACTGACACCGAACAAAATAAATGTCGATTTAGGCATAAGTTATCTTATAAAATCAACACCAAAGACCCCATGGAGAAACAATCTGGTGTTAATTTAAGTGTTAAATGATGTTGAAATCCTTCTAAAACAAGGTCTTCAATGTTAGTTTTTACTAAAATTTACACCCAAGACCAAACCTTTTAGCATTCAACATCAGTTACCTTGATAAGAGATGACGAAGAACACAAAGTAAATGGATTTGATGTCAGTTATCTTATAAAAAACGTCTATAATATTATGTGGATCATTATCGGTGTCAGTTTCATAGAACTGATGATGAAAATTTATTTTTAACATCGCCTTTAAAAATGTCAGTTGAAATATGATGCCAAAAACCAAAAAAGCCAACATTGGATATCCTTTTTCTACTTATGAGGGGAAATGTATTGGAATTATTAGTGATTATTGAATACTAACACATTTTGATTATGTATTTAATTCCCATATTTATCATTATATGGTTAACCAAGTTTTATTGAGTAAGAGTTTTCTCAAATAATGGTGTAAAAGGTTATGATGATTCTTTCAGTGAATATATTTGACATAATCAATTGATGAATGAGGCCTAGAATTATATAGAATATCGATGAATCAATGTGTCTCATGAGACAAAATAGTTTTGAGAATTTGTTCTATGGATTCCAAATTTAGTAAGATTCCTTGACTGTAGTTTCGAGGACAAGTATAGTGTCTTGGAATAAGGCTTTGACATTAGTTTTATTATTTTTGACATTATGCATTCCATTAGTATGAAATCATTATTATTAATATACATATTTTCATTCATTTTTCTATTTATATCATTTACTTAGTTTTTGGTTGATTATGGATTCATGTTGTTTACTTATTCCTACCATAATATTTCTGTAATTATTACTTCAGTTATATGTTTTCCTTACTGAGCATTTCATCTCATCACTTTCTTATATTTTAATTCACCAGGTTTTGAAGAAAATTATTACACATGACATGTTTAGAATGATAAAACATGTGGAAGAATTTATGGGAGATATTGAAGACTTATTATAGATTAATTTATTTCATATAATGTGAAAAAATTTACATTAGTTGAGAAATATATAGGCTTCATTAGTTTATGATGTGTCCCAATTATTGAAATCTTTAATCATAAAAAGTTCCTCCAATTTTTATAGATTCAATAATTGTTATTGATTTTATAATTATGGATGGTTATATCCAATATTTTATAGTTGGTATCAAATTAAGTTTGTGTTTATGTAACCAGATCTGGGAGTGTGGTTCTGGAGTGTCACAATTCCACTAAAATCCATATATCAAATCAAACATCTTGACAACTATATAAATTATAAAGTACATAAGTTGTGGCATAAATCCTTCTATTAATGGAATGAAATCTTCATATGGAACCTATGTATATTCATATTGAATATATACACTATAGAAATGTTTCATCTCAACCTCTATCATATTTTAATACAATAATTATCATAAAGTCTTTTGTAATATTTGAATCTAATAATGAACAACATAATAATTTTAACATTTTTACCCATTTCTAGATTTAATAAAATCTATAAGTCTTATCATTTTTGGATAAATAATATTCTTTGAAAAATATCCTAAATTAATCTCCTTCTTAGTATCTTAGATATATTTTTCTCACTTATTCAAGCTTGACTCCTATAGATTTAGACTCTAAATAATATCTTGAGTATTAACTCAACTTCGTCTGATTATTTATTAAAACCCATAAACATTCTTTTTATTTATCAAATAGCTCATCCACTTGATATTGTCATATTATTATAATTTTATCTTACTCAAAACAAGTTCAGATCATGAATTAACTATGTATCATGATGTTTTGAATATGATATAATGACTCTAGCATCATCCCAACTTAATTTTATCTTTAAAATATTAATTAGAGAAAATTAAAATTTTCAATATGTAGGTTTATAAAATTAATCTAAGTATAATGTCACATATAGCTCAGAATTCATAGACTACTATATAGGAAGTATTACATGTAGATAAATATTATACATGCATCAAAAATATTATTACCAACTAAATATCAAATGTGAAATATAAAATTCATACATAATATAGAAAATATCTTATGGGCACATTAATCAAATGCCTTTACCAAAATTTGGCTAAATCAAAAGTCATACATATAGATAGAAGTCATATATGATCAAATATAACTCATATTCCATTCCTCAAAAGTCTTAAAACCTTGAAAATTGAGTAAAAAAAGAATTATTATGGGTTGAGTATAAGTTATACACACTACTCAAAATCCATATTCCCTATAGAAAGTCTTTATCCCTCAAAATTTTCCAAATTAGAAGTCTTAAGTAGTACCATAAATTTATAAAAAATGATGCATATAATTTTTTTATGATATTTTCATTTTCTATTTTTTCAGATTTGAACATGAAATTTTATACTTATTCAAATTGATTCATAATGACTTCAAACACATCTCCGGCTATCTCAAAAAATTTAAATCACCATAGAAGAGTTCCAAATAATTGAAGGAATTACTCAAAAAAATTAACCAATTTTTATTTCTTACAAGGTATTTTTTCACATTTAAATACTTAAATATATTATTATAATATGTCCCACTACCTCTAAAATAAATCTATCACTTCATCCTTTTAAATTCTCTATCCCCATTTAATTTTCATTTTTAAACAACCTTCATGTTTAGTACTATAAGGATGGTTTTCCAAACAATAGGATAAATTATTTACTACTTTAAAACATAATTATAATAAAATATTAATATAATATATATTCTAGCATGATCTTATCAATTCTCACCCATCAACACCTGTCTTTTACATGAGGACTAACTCAAAAAAATCGTTAGATTTCAGGGATACCCTTTGAATCTATCCAATTAGGTATCGAAGGCCAGTAATTTCATTACCCATGAATGTATAAGAAATTTATTCACTTATTTTTGGTGTTTTATTCCTTTATCACTATGACTCTATGAAATATATATTGACACTTATTGGAAAAAATACAACTAACACCTACATACACTTTCATGTATGAGAATAATATCCCAGTATGGTTTCAAGAAAGCACCTAAAATTTTCTATTTTCAAAACATTATAGAATTATAGTTTGAAATACAATATTTTAAAATATTATTTTTATCATTTATAAGAAATTAAACCCACAAACATTCACAGATCATCTTTCAAAAACTAAATCAAGCTTTAAGAAACATTAAAACTTCCCTTCAATGCCGCATTTAAAAAATTTCATTTAAAACTATTTTTATAAAAAGAAGAATTCATAAGAAAAAATAATTCACTTTTCATTAAAAATAACTTTTTAGAAAAATTCCATGCAATAAAATCAACCTTGAATGAAAAATAAATCAAATTAGTGAAACTCAGAACGAAGAATATGTGGAAATTAGGTAACTTGATAAATCAAGTTTAGAAGTATTCATAAACCATAGAAAGTATCAATGGATGATTTTTAAACAATATTCACATTTAAATAGACCATAAATACTATATAAATAAAAGAAACATGACATACTAGAATAATAATATAACTAATAATGTAGAAGTGTACTCTAAAATAATAACAAATAAGTCAAGGAAAAGATTATATAATTGGAGAAAATACAATACATCCAGTGATATAATCCCACATTTACTCAAGGGGACCATTTTACAACCAATCTATGTAGTCCTAGTTTATAACCAATCATCTTAATCTCAACTAATACCATTTGTGGAACTACTCTATTTAGTATTGGTCTAATGCTAGAGGATACAAGTTCATATCATCAGGAAAAGTATAGAAATTGTCTCTTAATATCTCACTAAAACTCCAATAATTTCCACGATACTTATAATAGTGGATTTAGAATAATGTGTGACACATCATACACACATAAATTAATAAAAACAGGAAAATCATCATAATTGCATACCTCAACCCACTCTCAAACACCCTTTTCTCTAAATAATATAAATTAAATTCATAAAACCATCAATAATAATCACATCTACTTAAAAAAATCATAGAAAATTAAGATCTAAGGGGGATTAAGTAAATGGTGTAGCTCAATTTATAAAGAATCATTTATGTAAGAATCCAACAGTGCCTTAGGATTTAAACCAGAAAAAGAATTTCCAGAAACTCCCTTTGAAAACCATTTTCCATGTTAATAATACCAGTAAATCTATTTTTATAGTACCAAACAGAGCATTATAACAAAAATTATAAATCAAACTAGAAATCCCATTATAGAAACCTTATTGAAATCAAGTATCATTGGAAAACTTATTTGGAAACCAAAGTGAAGCTCCACTTTAAAACTAGAAAGCTCAATAAAACATAAAACAATAAGTCATAATATTATCCAACAGAATATAATATATGATACCAACAAAAAACATAGTAATAACACCATAACACATATAAATGTACATTTTAGATAAAATACCAAACTCAAACTCTTCAATATACTTGAATTTTCTTATTAAAATCCATTAGAATGATCAAAAATATTCTTTTTTATACCATTTCTTTTAAGCAAACCTCTTATGAGGATAAATTAATACATAATATACATAATTTCAATGAGAATGGATTTTAAGAAACATAATCATAATATGTATTACTAGGAAAAGTATTAAAATATGGAAAAACCTACCTAGTTAAAGTGAGAATGAAAAGAAACCTTCAAATACAAAGATACAATGGTCCAAGGATGGATTACTCAAGCCCTAAAAACTAAATCCAAAATTATTTAGATCCAAACCCCCATTTAAGGTTTGAATAAAATCAACCACAATAAGTGAAAGAGTAAGGAACATGAATGAAATAATAATGAAGATATAAAATAAGAAAAACCTTTAATAACTTGATAAAAAATGAATAAGGAAGGCCACAAATCCGAGGGGGAAGGAGAGGGGGTCAGAGTTAGGGATCACTATGCTAGTGTTACATGAGAGTGGGAGATTGGAGGGTTGGGGGAATTAAAATCCAACATGTAAAACTTATAATTTTAAATTTTCAATGTTTTCAAAAAGTTACATGGTTTTTCCTCACAATTTACCAAAGTATATACGAAATATGTGCCAGTCATTGGATATTAAATGGATACTTTCTTAATTTTTACACACAGTTAGAAAAACTATGCACAAAACATGTGAAGAGATCTAATAAAAACTATAATCCCTCACACAAGACCTTCAAATGATTTATCCTAATAGGGTGATAATTAAATGACATGATTTTTTTTTTAAATTTTTGAAAACATTCAAGAGGAAAAGACCAATGTCTCCAGGGTGAGAATAATAATAAATAAATAAATAAAAATATTATAATAAAAATTTTAGGGCGTGACACACATCTTATGAGGGCTTCCCTTTACACTATTCCAACACCCAGATGAAAACCCTTATATATATAGTGAATTATTCAACAATTAATCAATATTATATGAAATCTAATGAATATATTATATATCATGTAAGATATATTCCTTTTTTTTATTTTCAATATTTTCTTCAATATATTTCTTATGTATGAAATATATTATATGTCTTTATTTCTTTATAAGATTTATCAGAAACTCTTAAGAAAATATCTTACACACCCACTCAAATATATTATGTTTTGAGGTAACTTAGAGAGTTTTTCACTCCTAAATCCTGCTAAATATCTTACATAATCAAGGAACTTTACTCAGAATTTTCCATTTTCTTTAGAAATCACCCTAGAAAATTCCTTATATATATAAGGAAGTTTTGAAAATTCCACAAGATGTCATCATTTCCCTATGGTTATAATAAATATAAAAAAATATAAAAATCAAAAAATAGAGAAAGATAATTAGATTAAAAATTATAAAAAGTCAAAGGTTAAACCATTGTGAAATTTGAAATTTTAGGTTTTTAAAAGGATTTTTTATTTAATTAATTTTAATAAAGGGAAATAATTAGAAATAGCTTTTGGAAATAGTTTTTTAAAAAATGATAGAAGAAGGTAAAGGTGATTGGTTTTTGAAAAATAATGTTGTCAAAGTATATTGAGGTTTTTTAGTTTTAGGTTTTATGTAAAATTAAATTTGGAAGTTAAATTAATTATTCAATGTGTAGTATAAGAGTTGAGATGAGGTAGAATAAATACTCATGAAATCCCCTCCCCAACACAGAAATCCCCCCAATTTCCATGGCCATGTTTTTTAGGTCATTTCCAAATATAGTTTTTCTCTAAGCCATTTTTAAACCGTATTACACTTAATATGGTAATGGTCATTCGTAATTTTGGGAAAATAGTTGTAAAATTAAACGGTACTGTAAGGTTCTATAATAAATGACCATGATTAAAAAAAGTGATTGGAATTTTATTAATGAATTTCAAAAAACCAATACAAGGAAAAAGAAATAAATTCAACAACACCTTCCCATTTGGAAACTTTTTCCTAGAATAAGGTTGGGAATTACCCAGTCATCCTAGTGATGAGGGAGTAAATAGGAAAGAGAGAAGAAAAATAAAACATTAAGAAAGTAGAGGCATCTAATAGTAAGGACCCAACACATCGTAAGGTAAAAATGTAAACAGACTTTAGCACATACCTAAATAACACGTCATTTACTATAAACTTACAAGAAATAAAAAATATCTACCACATAAAGACATATTCACAATTAATCATGAGGGATTAATTGTTAGGTTCAAATTTATCAAAGGATTTTGGGTAGGTGGGTAATGGTTTGAAGAAAATAAATAAATATCAAAAAGATGTTTAAATATAAGTATAATGAATGATATCAAAATATAATCTCAATAAAAGTATCCCTTTATAGATTTCATCCATCTCTTCCCCCTAAAAAGATCAAAGTGGGATCATAATACAACTAAACATACTGAATTGATCACCCTATATTACTATTTTTTAATGATAATTTTGTTTATTACAAATCCCACATTCACCACATAACCACATATAGCCAAAATATCATCATGCTGGTAATGGTGATTTTTTATTCTCCTAAGACAAAAACCTATTTTTTTTCAATAAAGGTGAATAATGATAAAGTATAAGGAAAAAATATCATGTCCACTCCCCAAATCGCAATGAAAAACCCAAGAAAAATATCCTTGATGTAGTAAATCCCTAACCACCATGGAAAAACACTACCCCCACACCTATTCTTTTAAATATATTGAATTATATTTAGTTGAATGTCGGAATGGATAAAATAGACTTATAACTCGTCTCATTTCCTAACAAGGATGTTCATGGAATCTTCAGGATTAAAAATTATTATTTTATAGTGGGACAAAGCATAAAGGGTTAAAAAATATACCTAAATCATATTAAAGGTGATTATATTCAATAATAACTTTGATAAGATTCCAAGAAATTTCTAAAAGAGAATATGTCTAAGTTCCTCAAGAAATATACTCTAAAATAAATGTGAAATACTAGGCATAGAGGATGTACCGGGAATGTGAATAAAGGGTTGGGACAATTAATCATGGAAATAAATAAAAATAATTAAATAAATTATTGATAATATCAGGAATTCAAGGTAGGAAATATCTATGAAAAATTTAATCTACAATAATTAAAATTATCCCCTAAATTATGATTTGGAAAATCCCAAAACACATTGTTATCTATATTAATTATTTCTCCCATTTTCTTCTTCAAATTTATTCACAAATAAATTTAAAATCCTGGAATCAAAAGTATCTTAACTAGTTTTTTATCCTAGTTCAGTTGATTAAAACAAGAATCAAATGTGGGCATGGAATTAGAAGTTCAAGGCTTCAAATAAATTAAATCTGGGGAACAAAATAGAAAAATTATTAATTGAAATTCATACTCCCCTTTGTATAATGCTTTATTATTGGCTATGAAAGTTCTTCCACTTCTAGATTCATGACATGAATGGGTTTCATATCATGTATTCTATGGATTTAATAATGTAAATGTTGTTTATGACATTTATTGGTCTTGAAACATCCTATCATAATTATTTCTAGTGTATTTATGGTCCTTAAAAAAAATAGGTGAAAGGATATACCATATTCAATGAAATTTTAAATACTTGAGGGAGAGTGAATGTACCTAAAAATAAATATATAAAAATCCTAAAAACTCAGGTTTCCACTTGAAATCAATTTTATTTAATCTCATTTCCTCCACATTACCTCCTTCAACTATAGATTAAGTGATGTATGATTGGAAATATTTTACCTAATCAGGGTCCATGAATGGTCTTAGATAAGATATTTCCATGTGGGTCGACCCCTTTTATTCCAATTTAAACAACTTAATTCTTATCCTAACAAAAATTTATTAATTTTCATAAGGATGTTAAACCATTTCTTCCTTAAACCTAAATAAAAAATTGAAATTCATGTACTGTCTATACCTGTTATCCCTTCTTAAACTTGGTGGAGTCCGTCTCTCTTCTAATATTGGTGGTCTGGACTATCAACTTTTATTTCATTCTTCTTAGTAATTTTATTTTGAGTATCCTCTTTCACAATAGTAGTTACCTCATTAACCTATACAATCTCATAAATATCCTCAACATTGGGTATTTTTTATTATAAAAACTAATCATATTATATGACATCACAGTTATTCATATCCTAGTGGATATGGAAACTTACTTGTTCATAGAAAAATCATATATAGAGTTATACACTTTTTACTTTAATCAACACATTCTTGATGGATAAAAATGGTCACACTAGAATGATTGGAGTAATCTCATCTTCCAAATCCTATACTAAGAACTCAATGGGGAAGTATAATTTATCAACTTTGTTCAGAATATCTTCAATGAACCCTTAGGGCTATTTCAACATTGAATCTGAAAATTGAAGTGAAACCCTTATAGGCTTCAGTATTTCAGGTCCTAGACTCTTGAAAGTGATGTATGAAATTATACTGATACTCAAAACTAGACCATGTAATTTTTTTTAAATTTATTATCTTCAATAAAGATAGGAATCAAGAAACTACCTGGGTCTTGTTGGTTCTTAGGTTGGTCCTTTGATACCTATGTCAAACACTCTCATGTGAGTGAAATTGTGCCAATTTCGTTTAGATTCTTGTTGTTTCTTACCATATCATTCAAAAAAAATTTGTAGGTCAATATGTTTGAAATAGAATCTACAAAAGTGATATTAATATTAGATTTTTGGAAGTGTTACAAAAATTTTCAATTGTTCCCATCAGTCTTCACTTGTGCTAATCATTCTAGAAAAATAGCCTTATCTTTCACTATGGTGGTTATTCTTTTAATTCTTCTTCAGATACTTTTTCTTCACTATTTTTCATCTATTATTTCTTTTCTCATTCTATTTTTCTTGGTTTGGGATGATATTGAGTGAATTTTACACTCTCCATAGAAATAAAATTCAGATCATTACATGGGTTCACATTGGGGTAGCCTGGTAGTGCTTCTAACAGCCTCTCTCTAAGTAATTTGGTGATTTTCCCTACTTTATGCTATATATTTCACACTGTTTCCTTTTATTTCGATGATTCTTCCTTTATATCGTTAATTAACTCTTCAATTGTGGTCATTAATGTGGCCAGTGTCTCTTCCAAAGTATGGACTTGACTTGTCAGTCATGACCATTGGTGTTGAGGTTAAAAACCTTTATATATTGGATTATATCCTTGGACTTGGTTTTTGTGTGTTTCTATTGTAGACACCAAACCTGAAATTGATTATTATTATTGTAAGTATCATAATTTTCCTTTTCTCTACACATACCAAGGGATTGTTATTACTATCCCATCATGATATCCACTTTTTCAGTGACACTATTTTCACTACCATCTAGATGTTTTTTTCAACCAATTGGATGCCTATTCATTTCATACCTTCAAATTTCTACTAGAATATATTACTTTCCATTTAATCAAGTAGTTTGTAACTCTACTCTAGAGAGTTTCTCATCAATAACCAACCAGATGCATTATCCAGAATCAACTCGTTTCTCTGCAAACAACCCTTAAAAAAATGCTTGTATTAATAACCATGGATCTATGCCGCGATGATAAATGTTTTTAGTCATATCCTTAAAACATTCCCATGAAGAATAGAGTAATTTGTACTCAAATTGAAAAAAGTTAAGGATATTTAAATATATTTACATTGACTTAGAAGTTGGGAATAACCAAGTGATAAATTCGATTGCTAACTCATCCCATTTAGTAATGGAATGCGAATGAAAATTTTGTATCCAGTTAAAATATTGACCCCATAATAAAAACATGAATAGTAAAAGTCTTACGGCATAACTTGAGACATTATATAATTTTAAGGTGTTACCATGATTAAGAAATATTCCAAGATGTGAAATCAAGTCTTTATGAGGTAGTCTGGTGAATTGCATGTTGTTCGAGATGATCAAGATTATTTTAGGATTGATATCAAAATGGTTTACTATAATATGACGTTATAGGATACTCATTTGTAGTCATGTGTTCTATGGATACTTGTATTCAGTGAGCATATGCAACCCTAGATCTATTTATTGAACTCCTACCACAACTTGATCAATTTGTATGACCACTATAGTCATAGTAAATTTGTTCTTTGGGCTTCGTTCAAAATCAGTATTGAACTCAATGATGCATTTTCCTTTTTCTTAAGTGTTATAATTTTCATTAATGATATTAATATAAAAAGTTCTACACAAAATAACCAAAATAAAATAAAGAAGGCAAAAAAATAATAAAAAATTAAAACCCCCAAAAACTAGAATGTAATCATCCTCGAAAATTCCACCAGTTTTGAGAATCCCATTGGTTTTGTTATTTAACTATGGGGATAATCAGAATAAAAATGTGTAAAACTCAACGAATAAAACAAAATAATTATATTAAACATAGAAACATGTTAATGTTAAATCAAAGAGATGGTGAAATTAACCATATAATGTTAATTTTTTTTTAATTTATTTTAATAAAGAGGAAAAATAATCAGAAATAGGTTTTGGAAATAGTTTTGGTAAAGGGATAGAATAAAGAAAAGTAGATTGGATGTTGAAAATTATTGTTTTGAAAGAAAGCTTGGGTTTTTTTGTTTTATGGTTCATGTGAAATTAGATTTATAAATTAAATTAATTAATTCATGTGTAGACATCATAATTGAGATGTGGTAGACTCAATGGTGATGAAATCCATTTCCCAACACGAAAATCCCCCCTTTCCCATTTTCAGAGTGTTTAGGGATTTTTAAAACTAAGTTTGTCTCAAGACTATTTTAATACTTATTACCCTAAATGTGATAATGTCCATTCCTAAGTTAGGGTAAGTAGCTACATAATTAATAGATAATTTCAAGCACACCAATTAGAGGTCATGATTAAGCAAAAATAAAAAGATTTTAATTTTATAAATGAATTGTGGAAAAACACCACATGAATAAAAAAATTAGAAATAAATCTAATGACACCTTCCTACTTTGGCGACATTAACCTAGAATAAGTTAGAAATTGACCCATAATCCTAGTAATGTGGGGGTAAGTTGGAAAGAGAAAAGATAAATAAAACATAAAGAAATCAGATACATCAATTGGTGAGGACCCTGTAGAGTGCATCTTATCACCCTAATATTTGGTCTCCAAAATCTAACTCTTGGAAGAAGTTTAATATCCCATTATGTGTAAATGTCTATGGGGATCATGTTGAAATTATTTTTCCATTAACATGGTTCATTATTAGTCTCACTTCAATCTTGTTTGTTAAGTAGTGGTCCAGGTAATTAAATATACTTCTTCTATAAAAAATTAATATTAAACTACCAAATCTGGGAAAATATGACAACATTCATGCCCTAAATTGGATTTACGCCATAAACTGGATTTAGAACCTGAATTGGATTCAAGTCCTGAATTACTTTCACACCATGAATTGGTTTCAGGACCTGAAATTCAAGTTTCAAGAACTTAAAGCTCCATTTCACTATGGATCGTTAGTTTTGACCATTGAAATCATTCCATTGACATCTTACATCATGGGAATCCTTCTTTAAATGGAAATATTGATCATTTTTTGTTCATATTTCTTGTAATCCTTGATTTATAGTATCCTTCCAAAGGTGAGTAAATTTATTAAATATTAGGGTTTTAATTAACAATTAAATTATCAAAATAAAGGTATTTATATATATAAAACGTGTGAATTAAATTCACATATCAAGGTTCTTAACTTTTACATTTTCTAAAATCCCATTAAAGAAAAATTATTTGAAAAATTCATCTGTCTTACAAAAATTCTAGATTACTAAATGAATTCCAATTGAAGTGAATATTTATTGTCAAAAAATACAACAACAAAATTTATAGTGACAACATTATTCCCCTTTGGATTTATTTATAAATTGGCAACATTTTATTCCAATATTATCTATTCCACACCATCCATACCCCCTATAGAGTTCCAAAACACTACAGATACACTTCTATTGAGTATCAAACTCCCCATACTAACCATTTACCAATTTGATAATAAAATGAAAAGGGTTTATCCTCCTTATCTGATTAACTTTAAGAATTATGAAAATGTTTTCATTCGAACAAAAATATGCATAGATTCATTAACATAACATCCAATTATATGTGAGTAAAATCATGGTGTAGGAAATAAGAAAAACATTATGTTCTGTACTATTGTCCATATATTTAAGATCAAGACCCCACACTTCTTCAAGCATTCCCCAGGGATAATATATCCCAATTTTATCTCAAACTCAACATAATATGAGAACCTACAATAAATACTGAACAACCATGTAAAACATTTTATATAATGGGGTGATAGGAATTTTCATACAACCTAAAGTTAAAAGAAGTGTTTTAATACTAATGATCAATTACTGATTCTTGAATGATAGAGTACCCAAGGCCTTAGTTTTGATATCTATCACGTATTGATAATTTCAAACATACTCCATTATGATTACTCATTTTTCCACTTTTCATTAATGTAATGCTATCTGATTTCATGGTGTTTGATTTGGGAGTGATGAACTGGATTTTTTGTGATTTCAATTTGACTCTTATGGTCACAAAATATCACTATAGGTCATTTTACATCTTTATCAATATCTTCTAATTTTTATTTCATCCACTAAAGTTATATTCATCATTTGGTTAATGAAATATATTTATTCTTGGTTATACTAGTATATGTACTCTCTTGTTTCTTACTTAACCATCCTAAAAACCTATTGCTAATATAAAAGGTACCACTACTTGTGGACTTTCAGTCCACCACATCACAAGCCCAATCAACATTAGAAAAGGATGATAATTCACACTCATTTTCTATATTAAGAAGAAAAAGATAAATGATATAACCATAGAAATACCTTATAATTATCTTTAATATTGTATGATAAACATCAACATTTCTTAAAAAACTGGCTATCATAAAAGTATCATAGAAAATTTATGGTAGAGTTACTATTAAGTATAACAAACTTCCAATGATCCGCCTATAAAAAATTGGATCGAAATGTTTTCCATCATTATACTTACTATGTTTGGTTACAACCATAATTAGAGTTGACATGGGTTTTGAATAATGCATGTTAAACTTCTTCAACTAATAATTTTCATTTTTAGGTTGTGAGATAATAATGTATCTCCCTTTATGAACCACTTATATCCCTAAAAAATAAGCATGTTCACCAATGATGTACATTTCAAATTCTAAGCCCATTATATTATAAAAATCCTCCAGAGACTTATATTTTATTCCACAAAATATTATATCATCCATATAAACTATCATTATAAATTGTTATTCCTTATATATATATACATAAAGGTTGTGATTAACACCACCAGTTTTTTTTAAATTGATTGAGGTGAAAGCCCTATTTTATTAAAAAAGGAAAACCCATTTTTAAATTGGGTTGAGGGGGAACCCAAAACATGACATGTGGGTCCATTGGCATGTAGGACTTAGAGACACAAGACTCAAAGTTTCAAACAAGGTCTAAAATAACTAGAGACCGACAGGCCTAGATGGTACCCCTCATAAAGTTAATGACCTAAAGGACCAAGGGGAAGCACGATCCAAGCCAAGAACCATCCAAGCATCTCACTAATCCCTTAACTAAAGTGACCGCAAAAATATTGTTAGTCTTGAATTTTATGTCCCTCCACCCAAATCTGCACCATGTTGGTCCAACACAATATGGAGGGGATCCCCCACACCACACATTATAATGAGTGGGAGGACCGAATGATGGATTCCATCACATCCATCACTATTTCTAACTACCCACTAAATAATGCTCTCGTTCATGCTACAACGTGATCATTATGTTCCAAATCATATGACTTAAATACCACGTATAAATTCACATGGAAGGGTTCCCATTTTCCCCTCAAGATAGATAGATGATGATGTGTGCTAGCACACCCATCCCTCATTCAAGGTTTCCCACCCAATGTTTTTTTCACAAAGTGTTATGCTACCTAACAAATTCACTAAGAAAAAGGTTGGGCCCATCATGTCACCTATATTAAAGAGTGATCTCGAGGCCACGTTCCTAGAGGACCAGAGATAATATAATGGCCCAGTGGTCAAAGAACAAAAGAGACCCAAAGTCCTAGGGGATTTATGAACCCAAAACTAGCCTCCTGATGTGATCCCTAACCATAGCTGTCCTCCCTCCCAGCCTCATATGATAGTAGAAACAATCATATCTTACAAAAGAAAATTATCTCCTCAACCCTAAGCATTGGGAACCACTTCCATACCACAATACCATTTCCACCAAGAACTACAGGCTCCACAACCACTACCACCATCCAAGGTTTGATTTGTGTCTGTATGATCTAGATCTTTATTCCTAAATTTAACCCATTAATTACCATTTTTATCTTACTAAAATGATTTTTCATACATTTTTTATAATAGATATACTTTCTCTACTTCGATCATTCTTCATGTATAAGTTAGTATAAATTTACATCTAATTTTAATAGATGGATCAACTTCCTTACCCTTTCATATTCCCTAAGGTATAGGTTGGATCTCATAAGTATATTTTTATACCATTGATTCATATTCAAAATATTCATAATTTTAAGAAACTTATAGAGATTTTAAATTTACATCAAATTTGTAATTTTCTTCAGTTAGTAAAAAATTTATAGTCCTATAATTCAATTCAGATTCTCTCCCCAATAACAACTTTAACTTCATTATGTTTAATAATTTTATCCATATTTTTGTTATATTATTTATAAGCCTTACATTTTTTTGTGAATCCAAAGAACAATCCATCATATACTATATCATGGTACTTTCCTTGATTTCATTATTTATTTATGATATATCACCTACATCCAAAAACTAATTTTTTTCAGTGAAGGATTCTTTCCCTACCACATTTCATAGGGTGTTATTTTCTATTCACATATTAGAAAAGTATATTTTTGATTGTAAACTTCGATTTAATCTTCTTCCATCTAATAGTGGTGGGGGACACAAAATTTGATAATAACTGTTTTATCCATATTATTCACCATTTTGTTTTATCATTAAACAACCCCATTATATTGTGTGGTCCTTACCAAAGATACTTCATGTTTGAATCCATGTTTCTAAAGATTGTTTTATACTCTAATAGATACATAATCGATTCCATTATCATATTGAAATTTTTTGATAGTGTAGCTAGTATCATTTTCCACTCTCCTCTGAAACCTCTTCATGGACTAAATTACCTCTCTCTTGATTTTATTGATCATATTAACAGATATTTATGTACATTCATCTATGAAAATAATAACGTGTCATTCTATATGTGTTAAGGTTGATTTATTGGACCATACACATCAATGTAGCCCATATGAAATAATTTGGACACCCTTTTCATTATTTATTGATAAGGGTTACATACCATATTACCTCACATGCATGCATCACACAACCATTTTAACCACACTTCATATTTGGGATATCCAATATATATCTTATATTTTATAGGTTTTCTATGATTGTTTCATAAATGTGGCCAACCCTCTGGTTCCAAAACATGTTTTATTCTTCTACTATAAGATGGAATGTGTTCTCCTTACTATCCATATAGTAAGGATTACTATTTGTCTACTATCCTTTAATAAGAAAATTACAAAACTTTCCTTAGATAAAGAACCTTTTTAGTTGATAATAACCTCATCAAAAGAGTCCAAAAATTGACTAAATCCCAAGAAATTATTTTGTAATCCATCTATATTGAGTAATTATATGTTATTTATCTCATATCATACTAACTTAGTCTTCCCACTTAATTTTATCTTTAGCGATCTGTCATTGAAAAAATTTATAGTTCAATTAAATCTCTACATAATGTTTTTCTAAAAGTTTATATTTCAAATCATATGATATAAACACCCACTATTTATAATCCAATTACTATATTATTTATATATTTTAGTATATTTGCATCAATGTTTTCCTTCTCAACATTATTATTCTCCTTCTAAGAGAAACCCAATGAAGTCCTATTATAATACAACTTTACATCTTTATCTTAAGTGTAAATAGTGTAATAACACTCTATTTCTTCTTCAAGGGATGGTTTTATATTTTCAAATAGAATCATGTTAGGTTTCTTTGAATGCATCCACCTTTGGATTCTATAGTAACAATTTACATTTCTTCATTTTCTATAATCAATAAATTTATGGAAAAAATTTGACCAATTTAATAAATATCCAAATAAAAAATTTCATCTTTGAGATGAAAGATACGGTCTCATTATTCTTTATCAAATTACATGTAATCCTACTTCCAAATAGCTCTTGAAATTTCCATATTAATAGATTATTTGTCTGAGAAAGCCAAAAAATTGGTACTTAATTAAGTAAAATATCTTCTTAGTTAGACTCCTCAAAATATCTATGTCTTTATGGAATCCCCCTTAGGTTTTTATTTAACCTTGAAGACTGATGATTTTATACAAACTAATGCATCCCTTTTTTATAGACCACCACTGGACCAATTTATTATGTCCCAGAATCGTAAAAATTCTAATATTACCCATGAACTTGAGCCTTTGTTCATCCAAAATTTTCTTAACTTTTTTAGATCCTCATATAAATCTTTTGAATAATTTTACAATTTATAAATTTCTTAACTATAGCTTATTTTTTGGATCATTTTTCTTTATTTTAGATTTAATTTTTCTTTTAAAATTAATCAACCCTTCTTCAAGATCTCAAACTTTGTTTTTTTATCTTTTAAATAAGCATTAAAGTCATCAATAACCTTAGTTTTTTCTTCAATTTTTAGCTAGAAATATAATAATTATCTCATGTATTCTTGAATAATCAGTTAATATTTAAATTATTTATCTTCCCAATCAATATTATCTTTAATATTATCCATATATAAAGAAACTTATTTTAATAATAAAAAAATAAATTAATTTTTTTCCATTCAATATCAATCATTTCAAGAGCATCCTTATGTTTACTCTTAAGATCGACAAAACATTTTGGTTGATTGTCCTGATCTTTTTCAGGTGTTCACTTTTCAACTACGTACATTATTGTGTCATCTATAATTGAATAATATTATAGTTCACCTTCCTTTAATTCATATTCATCATTATTTTCTTCATTTTTCTCCAGACCCTTACTTGAAAAATTATTTTTGGATGAACTTCTAGATTTAAAGTCACTTTTACGCGGGAAATTAAATTACGGATTCAATACAATTTCTACTTTATCACCCTTGTCATTAAATTTCTTAGGAAACCAAACTACAATTTTTGTAACTTTACCAGATCTAAAACCTTCCAATGGTGGATTTTCTTCCAACCCACCCCTCCCTCTCTTTAATTTTATGGTTATAAGATATAGGAATTCGTCACTTACATCTTCTTCAACATCTTTTCCATTAGAAATAAAAATATTCTCCATATATTTATATTGAATATTTTTTATTTGAGTTATTTTATATCCCTTTTAGCTTCACCTATATATTATATGAAGCTCTAATGTTTTATAAGTCATCCAAAGACAATTCTTCAAAGTTACTCTCTTTCTGATCTGACACTTTTGGGTTATAAAGAGGTGTAATACTTATCAATTTTTTCTTCACAATATCTATATCTTTTATTTATTCACTAATAACCTAAATAGTGCCAAGAATCACTATAATTCAGTTGAATAATCTTTAAATATTTTCATTGGGGTACATTTTCAAATCCACAAATTTATTTTGTAGGACTTTAATCTTAGCCTCATTTTATTTATTATGTTCTTCATATATATTGGATAGTTTTTTTCAAATGGCCTTCAAATTAGCGTATACTATTAATTTTATGTAAAATTCGTAAGGAAAATCTTTAGATATGGAATTTTGAGCTTTGAAATAAACATCGAGAATATTTTTCTCAACCTCAGTCATATATAATTAAGAAGCATTAATTAAATTTATCACATGCATAATAGTAGATATGACTTCAATCCCAAGAGACCATTTGTGTTCTATCAATATATTCATCTATATATAGTAATTGAAACAATTGAAAATGGGTACTCATTTTTCATTCAGTGAGTTATCTACAAAGTTAAACCTGAGAGGATAGATTCAACACCCTAAAACTATTGATATGATACCATATTTTAAAACCATAATTCAATACACCCAGGGGGTTTAATTAGGGTGCATAATTGTTATTTTCTTTCTAGATCATCTTATTGTTTAGTCATAATTTCCCAAAAATATCAATTTTTTTCATGTATTACCTTAATAACCTAATGAAGAAAACAAATGAAAGGACATGAGGGTTTTACATGGTTCACTATAATAGGATAATCCAAGGAACATAAAAGGATATCTTATTAACATATCAGAGAGTAACACTATTCACTATATGTGTTATTAATATTCAGGAAGGACACACTATCTATCCAAGAATAACTTACTGAACTTATCCCTTTGCTTAATACTTTGAGATAATGAAAATAAATGATAATAGAGATATAAAGGTCACTTACAATATTTATTCATAAAATAAAAACACTAGAAAGGACAAGGGTGTTGTCATTTAGACTTGGTTCTACCATTAGTTCCTGATCTTTAATGTATTTTTCTCTTAATGAATACTCTACTATATTATCTTCTAGATATTCAATGACTTCTATAATTACTTATCTTATTTGAAAAATACACCACAATACACCATTTCTTAATGGATTCCACTTAGAGAGTTTTTTCTATTCTTTTCATTATATCTTTTTTTCAAAAAATTATTAGATGATATAATTTCCCATATTTCAGATATGAAAATTTCACAAAAATCAAAGAAGTATTTGCTATTAAAATATAACTTAAATATACGCATTTAAATAAAAGAAATATATAGAATAATTACCCAAAATATATTATATATTTTTAATATGGAAAACCTATGAAATTACAATTAAGAAACCCTCTAATAAAATTATCCATAATCTTTGTGAACGCCCTAAAATATCACAATATTCAATCCGCCACAAAATCTACATGCTTAATTATTCTTTCAATATATTATTATCAATCATAGAATATAATTAATAATATACCAAGGAATTCAAACATCACAATATGAATCTCTAATTCATGATATAGAAGTTCATTTATTTTTCCCATAGATAAGAAAAAAAAACCTTTTATTCTATAGAAAAACATTACACACACTCCAAATTAAAGAGGGATCATACTTCCATATCAATAGTAAATTCATATTGAATTTCTTACAGATCTCAATAAAAACATTCTACATAAAATTGAATATATTAGATATGGGGAGAAAAACCTTATGTACTTCATAACTTTTCCATTTTATTGAGAACTCCTAAATGAAAGATCTTACGTATATAGTGATTCATCCTTCTATTTTCACATTTCATTACTCTAAAGAATATTTCATAACAACCAAATATTTTATGCATCTTGTGAGTGCTTCACTTTATTGCATTCCAACACAAAGATAAAATACTTACTTATATAGGGAATTCTTTAATACTTAGATGATATTATTTGAGGTCCAAAGAATATATTATGTATCACATAAGATATATTATTTTTTGGATTTTAAATGTGCTCTTCAAAAAATTCCATACTTATGAAAAATATCATACATATTCCATTCTGTTGTAAGATTTATAGGGAAATCCAAAGAAAATATCTTATGAAACTACTCAAATATATTCATATTGAGGGAACTTTCATACTTTGTCACTCTTACCTCTTTATGAATATCTTAAATACCCAGATAAATTCACTAGGAATTAAATATTTCTAAACTAAATTCTTGGGAAAATTCGTTAAATATACTTTGAAGGTTATTACCTTTTCCATTTTCCAAAAACCTACTCAAAATAGAATACTAAAAACAATTCCCCCACTCTTCCAAAACTTATTGATTTCTAAATGAACACAAAATTAACTGACTCTTGATTATAAACAAATCAAAAAAAATACTAGATGTAGTTAACAAATCCTCCAATGAAAAAAAATATTCAAGGTACATGAAGGGAAAGAGTAACTCAATGATTAATTTCTTCCAGAATAAGAATCTTCTCTCACAAGAGGATGATAACTTGGAGGAATAAAAATAAAATTAAATATATGAATACAAGGATCGTAATGAATAATTCTTACTTTATATATTAGTAAATCAAAAATTTATGAGTATAATGAAGAATAAGAAGCTAATGTTGTGGGTCTTATGGAAGAGTTAGAGGCTTCACTTAAGAATATTGTCTTTTTGGGAATTGATATGAAGAAATAAATTTTACATTATATAAATCCAAATTGATTGTGAAAAATAATCTGAGGGAAAGGAAAAATTTACATATAAAATATAAATTCTATAGAACTCATAGAATTAGGTTGAGCTCAAGATTTAACTGGAGCATCAATCCTAAATAATTGAATCTATAACCAATACCGTGAAGGATAAGTACAAAAAATTGAGGAAATTGATGATGAGGTTGTTTAAATAAGGTAAAATATTGATGATAAGAAAATAAATTTGACTTATAAGATGAAATAAGAGTAATTGGATTACTTTTATAATTGAGAAGGTGTATGAGAGTCCTATTGTAAGACCTTGACATAGAGAACTGAATCTGTAGACCCAAATCAGAGTAATACATGTCCTTAAGTACATTTTCCAGATCATAAAAGGTTGGAAGCAAATACTAAGGGATAAAATAAACCATTGAAGAATTATTACCTCAATATATATAAAAAAAGAGTAATATTTCATGTATATTTAGTTTTTCTCCAGTCAAACTATGAAAATTAAAAGTATAGAATAAAATATGGTTTACAAAATTTATAGACATAGTATATGACACATGAAGATTTAAAAATATATAAAGTGACTACAATCCATTCCAATAACTTCCTCCTCCTCCTTGTCTCTATAGCGGATCTAAAACACTCGACAAACAAAGTACATAGCCTTTACATTTCCTTCTTTAGGAACAATCATATATACTCTTCCACTAAAATTCACACAAAAAGGGTGAGTATAAACTCAATAGTATTTCCTCAAAGTCTCTAATAAATAACTGTTGATTAGAAAATATGACAAATAAAATGCTTACCAATTATAATAATTCAATACAGTTTTATCAAAAGAATTACTTTGAAAAAATTCATATCCAAGATATCGAAATTAAAGACACAATTTGTTTTGATAAAAATCACATTTCATTAAAATAACATCCTAAAATTAATCACTAATTTTAATTACATTGTGAAAACATGTTTTATCCTTGAAAACACCATTTTGATAAACTTATTAGTTTCTCATTTCAAAAGAAAAAATACATTTTTCCCAAAACATTTGAGAAATCACATTTTCTGAAAACCCTAAGAAAATCCCAATTTTATTAAATTAATTGGAAAATATCTATTTTCTTAAAATTTACTAGAAAATTCATGTTTTCTTAATAGTAAAAAATTCATGTTTTCCTAACAATCTCTAAAAAACCATGTTTCTCTAAAGTATATATGCATTTAGAAAAGATAAATCATCAATGACAATACATGAATGAATATTTTTTACTGGAAGATTTTCTTAAGGGAACAATTTATATAGATATCAATATATCTCATTCAAGATAAGGGTGTTATTGATATTTTAAACTATAATGTGCAACAAAATTTTATAATAATATATTATTCTGCTTTAGCATGGATAACTATATCCTTATGCTATTTTTCTACTGATACATACCACTACCCTCTTGACACCCAAAATTTATTTTTCGAATGGTTTCTATGGTTATAAATTATTTCTATATTTTCTATGTAATTTACTTTTAGTTTATTATTTTTTATTCTAGTGCCTCGGTTATACTACTCATTACAAAAGGTATATCTGGTTGTGCCTTAGTATAATAAAATTAAGGGGTTTCAGTTGTTCCATGGTCTAAACAAAGGAAAGATTAGTTCTTCCTATGATTCAAAAGGAATGTTCTGGTTTGTGCCTCTAGGTGTTAAAAAGAATGATTTGGTTTGTGACTCCTTTTAAAAGTTCGGTCACTATTTAGTTACATTTCAACATGTTAAACCACACATGATATGTGGAGAATCGTAAAGAATAATCATTATGGTTACGATAAACTGATTAAAACTATTATTCTTATACTAAGGTAAGGATATCAATATTTTAAAATTGGTTAAAATTACATTACTAATTGAATTTTTCTTCGATTTTCTAGCACTGTGAATGGAATGAGTGATTTTGGAGAATCTCTATAAAATACTATTTTAGTTAAAATATTTCTAAAAACTCTACCTAAGAAATGTCATTCTACTACTTTATTAATAAATGAAATAATTCCTTTTAATTAATATACTCTTGATGAGGTCATTTGTTCCTTAATAATGTATTAGTTAGAATTAAATAACATTGATGAAAAAGAATCTTATAAAATAAAATAAGATTCTTAAAATTAAAAATGGGGGTTATTTGTTACTCATCATATTCAAAATTATAAGGGGTTGGTAGTAATAGGGTTTCTCAATTTTATAAGAGATTTTACAAAAATAAGAATGGTTACTCAAAAGGAAATAGAAGGGATTATCCTATGTATGATCATAAGAGTAGAAGAAAAAGTAAAACTCTCTCTAATGAACTCCTAGATGTATATTTTGATGAATACAAGTTTAAGGGGAAAATTGAACCATAATTATTGTCGTTAAATAAAAAAGGAATAATAATAAGAGGATAAATAAATAAATAATATAACTTGAAACAAGATAGATCAATATCGAAGACTCAGATCCTATTAAGTAATTTGGTTCTCAAAGGTAAATGGGAAATCCATGCTTGATGGTTTCCTCAAATAAAGTAAGTGAATCTAATTATGAATCCTTTCAATGCAATTCTATTGAATATTCAATGGATGAATTATATGATAAAATTGAATGGTCACATACAGATATTTCTAAAATTGAAAAAATATACAAAAAAATCCGAAATATGTTTAGGAAACTTGTTTAATAAAACAATATAACTATTAAAGAAAATGATAAGTTAAATAATAATACTTCCTAATACAATGATAAAATCTATATAAATTTGGAATTTTTCGAATGTAAAAAACATAATCCCAAGTATTATCTTTCTAGAAATAATGAGGATTAAGAAATAATTTTTTTTATTCTGGATAAAAATGAAAATATGAGAAAAGGAATTTAAATACTATTAATAAATCTATCTATATTTGTTAAAGGAAGTAAATATTGTTGTAATATGGTATGATTGAAAAAAAATTAATAAAATAAAAACTGATCTTGATTATGATAAAAATTTCCTAAAATGTACATTATATTTGTTATTAAAAGTTAAAAAGGAAGTTGTGGCATAATAGATTCAGTTCACTCTTAATTAATCAAAACCAATTGGCCACATGGAATCAAGAATGCCTCTATATACACCAAATTTTTCTGACTATAAGTGCGTGTTTATGATGGTAAGGTGGGGAGACTATACCCTCATAATCAGAGTGACACACAATGGTAACATAATAGATGAATTAGTGTAAGAAATATATTAAAACAGGAGAAGAATAAAATCTAAAATAATCAATAGTAGTTGAAAAGAATCATTAAAATAATATATCAATATCCAGTATCATATAATAAATTATGTCATGTTATTACCTTATAAAAAATGGAAATACAATGAAATAGAGCAATATTCATATACAACATTCTATACAAAAATAAACAAAAGATTGAAAGCTATCTCTAATATCATCATGAGCATATGCTCGATCCTATGCTTCTATAAACCATCCTAATATTGAAATTAGGCATCCATAGCTGGATAATTCCCTTTATCCTTACTTATATCCATGAATTCTTCCTGTGTACTAATCAATGGGCTAAACATGGTGTGATATATACTTAGAAGGCCACCACCAATGGTATCTAGAACTATCCAGTCAATGAATATACTATGAATAGTATTTATATAATAATCAATGTAAATAAATAAGTAAAATAAACTACATCGGCCAGGGTTGCTTATAGAAACCTAACCAACACTCCTTACTTCGACCTAAAATGGAATGTCTCTAAGCGCTTTACATTTTAAGTTTATATCTATAAGGCCTAGAACCAAGGTGTAAAACCTATTAATACATGTAAAATGATATTTATATGATATTATATAATTACAATTTCATTTAATCTTTTGAAGTAAATATAACAAGGTCTTCATGTATGTAGAGAATAGAAAAAATCCAAGTGTGTTCTTTGACTTGGAATATGAAATGTTAAATGAATTTAAATTGAATCCTTGGCCTGTCCAAGGAATTCCTCTTTGGGAACCTTAGTATCACTCTAGTTTTATCATAATACCATCACCCTACAAGCCCATCCATGGAATTCCTCATAGGAACCTAGGTTTCACTGTTTCATGTTATAAAGTCATAGCCTCCTGAACCCATCCTTGGAAGTCTATATAGGGAACCCAAGTGTCTGTAAAGAAATAATTTAATTCACTTACCTTTGATCCCATCCTTGACATTCCATACAGGGAACCCATGCATTTCTTATAGTGTAATATAAGTCCCATTTCTAGGTGAGACCATCCAAAGTATCCTAGATAGGAATCCATGTATCTCTCCCATCATGATATAATTCATTTATAATTAAATTAATTTAAAAAATCTTGATGTGCCCATCTAAGGAACTTCAAGTAAGAACCCCGTTTTTCGACAAGTCAAGCTAGATAATCATTTCTAGTGGAACCCATACCATTTAATAATTAAATTAATTTATAAAGTCAAATGAAGCCATAAGTAGGAATAAGAAAGGGACTATGATTATGGTATTACTATTCTCCATTTATTTAATTCGAATTAAATTTCATTCAAAAGGGACAACCAAACACACCACAATTGGTGGTTTAATCTCATTTTCAAGAATAAGGTTCGTTGGAATATAAGAGTGACACACCCAATAGGGTGGATCATTTTTAGGTAAAAATCCCCCAATGAATCAATTAGGGATAAAAGAATACATTGAACAATGTGATATCCATTTATTTAATTGAATTTACATTTAAAAGATTTCACATGTAAGGTTGGGTTCATGTCACAACAACACATAATATAAACATCAATACTTTAAGGGAAAGATAACTAAAAAACCTACTTTATCTTGGTATAAAACTCTTTATCCAGTATCAACTTCAAATTTGATAATAAATGAGAAAAATAAGTGAAATAAACAAATACATTGAAAATATGGCATATTAAATCACACAGATTTAACATTCCATAGGGTGGGATAAACAAATAAGTGAAGTAAGAGGATTGAATAACTTTCCAAGACAGATCCAACATGACTGATGACACTTAAATCAGATGTCGTATGAGGGAGGAAGCTCAAATCCTAGAAGATGGAGAAGAGGGAGCTCCAATGAGTGGTGTATTCTAAAAATGAATAAGGGATAAAGATAAATTAGGATTTAATATAAAGGATAAAAATAAGTTAAATTAAACCTATTTTAAGGGGTTAATGGTTTTTTCCCATAGTGGGAAAAACCATGAAATAACCATACACCATAACTACCAAATTTTGAACCTCCTTACATGGTAAGTTCATAGTTTGAGAAACATTGCACAACCCTTGCATTGTCACTATCCCAAGGCCATCCCTCTTTTCATGGTTTGGTGAATAAGTTAGAAATACCATTAACTAACCATGAGTTTTATGTATATAACATGCCCTCTCCATTTCACATTTTATGTGGGCTCCCTCCCATGGGTTTTAAAACTATGCTCCTCTATACAAGGTTCACTTGATTAGGTAGCATGATTACTACGAACCATGCACCAACTGTGTGCCTCATGTTAGTTCACCAAAAAATAAACCTCCAGGATATGAAAAAGTCCCAAACACTGCCAAAACATTCCTTAAACCCTTATGAACATTTATAATAATAAAAAGAGAGATCCAAATCAGAAATTAAATGATCCTTACCTCATAAGAAAAACTGAGATCATACAATCTCATCTTCTTAAAACAACTCATCCCCGAGTCTCCATTCTGAGTGTGGTTTATTATCTTTTTAGAATAACTTAGGCCACTGAGCATGTATGTCTACCTCTCGATCCTAGGTCTCGTACAATACATAGTCTTTATACCATAACACCCATACTATAGGAACCGAAGTACCTTGTAAAAAATTTGTTCTCAGATCCAAAATTTGGATAGAATACTCTTGAAAGTAAGAATGAGCTTTTAATTTAACATCCCTAGGACAAAAAGTATGAGATAGGTCTAAATGGTAATGGTGAAGCTGAGATACATGGAATAAATTAGTCTTGGCCTAATACCTATGAGGAAAATATATCAATAGGATACTGGCCTGACTCTCTCCAAGTCATTGAAAGGAATGACATAATAAGGTGCTAAATATCCATATCTTTGAATTTTTTTATGACCCAAACTAGGTGAAACACGCAAGAAGACCAGATATTCAACCTTAAACTATAGAGTCTAGTAATAACTCTCAGCATAAGTCTTCTTCCTATACTGATCTATGTCCATACATTTCCTAATAATTTGTACGTACATTGAATTTTTCTAAATGAGATGAGCTCCTAGTTGTTTGGATATCCCACCTCTAACTAGAACATGGGTGAATAGAATGACCTACCATATAAGGCCCCATAAATATCCATTGGTATTGTTGCATGGAATTTATTGTTATTGGAAAATTTGGAAAGAAGTATGTTTTTCTCCCAGGAAATTCCAAAATCAAGGGTGCATACTAGAAACATTCCCTTTAAAATTTATATCGAATGCTTGGAATGACCATTAGTTTAGGGGTGATAAACTATACTCAATAGTACCTGTAAACCCAGAGACTTATGTAACCCCTTCTAGAAGTGTGATATGAATTGAGAATCTATATATTATATGATTTTGCATGGAACTCCATGAAGGTTTATGATCTCCCTAATAAATATCCTTCCTAGATTGATCCCTTAAAAGGTCTCTATGATAGGTAATTAGTGAGTGAACTTTGTCAACTTGTGTATGATCAACCATACTATATAACATACTTGAGGTGATCTATGTAAACCTATCACAAAATCCATAGTTACATCATCCCATTTACACTAAGGAATTAGAAACTACTTAATAATACTTACTCGTTGTTGGTGTTTAACCTTCACATACGGATAGGTGGAACACTAAGTGATGAAACCTTATATCTTTCTCTTTATCTACAGTCACCAATATTTGTGGTGTAAGCCATGATATATATTGGTTACCCTAGTATATAATTCCTAATGGGAGTATTGAGACTTTCTTATCAAATTATATTGCATGTCTGTATAAACCCTGATGCATACATGAATGTGTAAGATTTCATCCACATTAACGACCCATCCAGGTAGTGGGACATCACATGATATTCTCTCTAATAGGATCAAGCCTTTTGGATCTTGAAGGAACCACATCTTGTATCTATCTAGAAGTGAAGAGGTCCCTGATAAATATGTGAGTATAGTTTTCCAATAATGGTCTAACACTTCCAAGTGTATTTTAGAAAACAACGCCATCAACTATCACTTGTTACCTACCTCCTAAACAAAAATTTTCACTAGGTCTAGTAATACTCCTTCCTCCGAGGTAATGTGGCCTAGTAAGTGTACTTTATTGATCCAGAAATTAAATTTAGTTATATTTCTATAAAATCTATGTTGTCTCAGTGTGATTAATATGATATCAAGGTTTTTTACAAGATAGTGCCGACTCTGTGAGTACACCAAGATGTCATCCATGAAAAAAACGAAAAAGGAAACCAATTAAGCATGAAAGACACGATTCATCATATCACAGAAAAATTACTGTGTATTCTTGAGACTAAACAGCATAAAAAATGCTTATAAAATATGTATAAACTATGTAATATTTTAAGAGGTATGTCTAAGGGACTAAATCATACATTATGGTTGATTGAACTCTTATAAATATTAAAGAAAACCCGATCTCCTTGCATCTGTTCCAAGAGGTTGTCAATACGATTTAGTGGAAACTGTTTCATAACTATTATATGATTAAACTAGCATTAATCTATGAAAATCTTGAGGGACCCATCCTTCTTCTTAGCAAAAATCTTGGGTGAACCCCACAGGGAAGTACTAGATTGTATAAAAACCATAACTTCCAAATCCTGTAACTGCCACCTGTTCCCCTAAAACTTATTAGTAGTCATAAAATAATGAATAATTGATACTAGTGCTACTCCTAGAACTATTTCAATAATAAAATACACCTCTCTCATAGGAAGTATACTAGAAAGGTCATTAGGGAATATTTACTTGAAATGATGCTCTTGTCTAACACAATCTTCTTGGACATTCCATTTACCTTTTGGAATACAACTACTTACCTCTAGTGATGAAACTTACCCCCTAAAACAACAAAAATCAATATGATAATGGTGAGGAACTCACATTTCCTTCATAAAAATGTTATCCAAAACCATAAATATTGAGGAAAAATAGGTTCTATATGAAGCGATAGTCACCTATCTCATGGGGGAACTCTCTGCATTCATATACACTTTATAATCACACTCTCAAAGGAGTATCTAGGTCCATGACAAAATAGTAGTACTCTATATATTTCCCAAGGATTTCCATAATAGTCACACATATGAAAGAATGTGAATAACTTGTATCAAATAAGGAAGATACATGAATATAGGATACTGAAATCATACCTTTAGTAGTAGAAGGCTCGATGCTATGCTCTTATGGAACAAGATGTACTACATGTTGATTTCCATATCCATGACCCTAAGCTATAGCTTGAATAACTTGAGAAAACATGATATGCTGTAACTACGCCATATAATACTGGATTACATGAGTACATCTACCTAATCACCCTGTAGTAGTCCAACATCCTACCTAAAAAAGAGCTACAAATCCCACTCCCGAATGTGGGGTCAGTGTAGATCATATCTCACCAGTAAATGGAGGAAAATATCTATAAAAAATGGAATATCCCTAACTTTTTTCATGCTTGAAATTGAACTGGGTCCTTAGTGCACTAAGGCTTCTTATGTTCTCATCTACCACACTGAATACACACCACATAACTATCAATGCGTGTAAACTAACTATCTATGACTCCATGAGAAGTTTCAAGATGATGTTTCAAACCACTAGATAAACTGCTTCCCTATAATAGTATAGAACATCCTTGGCCCACACCGTTAAGTTACCTCAAGTTTCTCTTAGTAATATGGTCCTGATTCACTATTTTAGAAAGATTACTCAACTAGAAAATGTTCACCAGGGATCAGATGGAATACACTAGACCATCCTCAAATCCTATCATTTTCTCCAACTCATCACCATCAAGGGTCGAAGTGAAGTAGTGGATCTTGTTTAAGTGGGATGAATAATGAATAAAAAACCTAGAACCTTATTGGAGGTACATAAACTCTCTATAATAGTCTAATCCAAGAAGATATAGAACGAAGTAATCATAGACTTACATCTAGAAGTCCGTCCATACCACATCTCTATGGTGATATTCTTGAGTAATAATGTCCCACCATTTCTTGGAAGAATCAAAAAGAATATAGGTCACAATCTTGAGAATCCTATCTAGAGGAATCTCCAAATGAATGAAGATAGATAACTTGGGATTTAGCCATAATTCAGTAGCTCAAGGACTATTTACTCCTAAAAAGTTAAGAGGTTGTTGTTTCTGGAACTCCCTAGTCAACTCTTCCATATATGGGGAAGGTCATGGTGATCCCTATATATACTACACTATCTGTATGAAACCCCTTTGAAATGTGCATCATTCCCCAAATTAGTAAAAACAAGAGGTTCCATAGGATGTACTAAATGAGATAATATTTGTGGATTAGGGACCACCAAATCTAGAGCACGATCATCAACACCTTGTTAAAACATGATATGAGGCCTTTATGGTAAAATATTTCTACAATTTCTAAACACACACCATTGAATAAAATTTGATAATAAAAAGATCAGATTTATAGAAATAGAATAGGTGCATATCCATTCTATATAAGAGATCCGACACCATTAGAATGATCTTAAAGACAGGTCTAGGTGATTTGGAAGATCATAAAAGATTACAAGAGACACTCCCTACTACCCACTATTAAGGTTGGGTTAGGTTCAAGGCCACACATCTTAAATCAGAGGTCTTAGTATATGGAGTGTCAATTGCAAGGTATAGAAGAAAAAACCCTTTATGTTTTAATTGGAAGTTCCATTTAATGAAAACCATTTCATTTTAGAATATAAATTTATTAATGTTTTTAATCATATAAATGAATATATACCATGGTTCAATTAGTTGAGTTACCATTCCCATGTTATCAAGGCATAAGCTTTATAATTTTTATTTTGAACATTTTGTAACTACAACCAAACCCTTACATCTAGTATCAAGATGTAACAATCCATATAAAATGATTTTATTAGATAAACTTCCATTCCAAATTTATCATGTTCATGCTTTATATATTACTATTAGCACTCATTTTATCGAAATCATCTAACACTTCAATCCATATAACAAAATTTTCATGGTTCAAAAATGTGTTAATTGGTTAGTTAAGTTACCACCATCAATATATATGGTGGAAATTCATTTAGGTTGATGTATACAAATTAACTAACCAATTATTTACCTCATTTACCCTACATAAAAAGTATTCAGATAAAAAGTATATCAATCAATACACTACAACATAATACAGGAAATGGACACAATAAAATAAATATGGCATGAAATATGCACAAAATGTGAATATCTAAATGCCTATAGAGATGTATGATCAATACCTACTATCCATATAGGTCCAAGAATAAAAATAAATTATATAGTAATTATAAATTCCACAATCTTACGCATCACCCTATGGTGAAATAAGTATAACCATAACATGAATAATCTAGGAAATCAATTCCTATCTGGGTAAATTGGATTTTACCTATATGTTGGTTAGTTAATCCTAGACACATGATCAATATAAAATTCAAACACATAACTAGTATCATGTATACCAACTAAAATAATATTGAAAAAGGTAAAATAGTGCTATAATACCACTTTGTGACTTCACAGACCCTATTCACTCATAAGTAACTAAAATTGAATATCCATATGGCCTCAAGAATACCCCCCCAGTATGCCATATGATTCTAACTTGTAGGGAGGGTCTATGATGGTATGATGGGGTGACTATACCCTCAAAAGTAAAGGGACATGTAGTGGTAATATAATAGATGAATTATCATAAGAAAGATATCACAACAGTGGAAGCATAACATCCAAAATAAACATCAGTAGAAGAAAAATATCATAACAATAACAGATCCATATCCAGTATCATATAAAAATGATGTCATGTTTGTGCACTATAAAAAATGTATATACAAGGAAACATAATGGAAAGTATATACAATATTCTATACAAAAATGAATAAAATACTAAAATCAATTTCTAATAGAAACATGAGAATATAATCGGTCCTATACTCCTATAATCCATCCTAGTATAGAAATTAGGCATTTGTTGATAGATGATTCTCTTTGTCCTTACTATAACCCATGAATTATATCTGATTACCAATTGATAGCGTAAGTAGGATGTGAGATATAATCATTAGGTCTCCACAAATGGTGTCTATCACTATCCAATTAGTGAATATACAATGGAATGTTTTCAAAAAATAACCAATGTAAAGTAGTTAGTAAAATAAACCACATCTATCAAGGTTCATCATGGATACCTGACCAACACTACCTACTTCAGACTAATCTGAAATTTCATTGAGCACATAACATTTTATGTTTATATCTATAAGGTAGAGACCCAATGTGTACAATCAAACCATTTCTGTAAAATGGTTTTCATATGATGTAACGAACCAACTCGGGTCATCCTGAAAAGTCATACAAGAAGGTATTCCACATGGTGAAGTACAAAAAAGTGGAAAAAACATGTCTAATGATAAACCGGAATAAGTAAAAACAAGAGGGTGCATAGCGAAAGAAAGAGAAAAAAACCATGATACATACAATGTTAAGTCAAATATGCCTAACTAGAAATATAAAACATGAAAAGTCAAAACAAGTCCCTATGTGACCAACCATCACCACCAAACCATCCCACTACGATGATGATGACAATAATGGAATCCAACATGAAACATAATTCACTTACCTTTACCCAAGTCCTACAAAAAAATATACAACTATCCAAAGAAAAAATTAGGGTGTGAGAAAAAATCCCTTTCCGATAACACTAAAGAATCTATACAATATATAATATCAAGAGTGCATTAGCTATAACTTTAATAAGAATAGAGTTTACCAAAAACATTCATAAGGTAATACCATATTGTAAAAAATTCCTTCGGTTTTCGTAAAACATACCATATTCACGAAATCTATAAATCTGAAAAGTCTTAAAGAAAACAAATAAGCAACCACCATAAGATAAGCATATCAGAAAATAACCATGAAATATACATTCATTTGATAAACCAATCATACATGAAAAATAACACCATTTGGGCTCTAACCTATGGGTGTACATGTTATAAATAAAAATAATCCCCAATTATGCCCTCAGGTGGATCCAACCAAATAAACTCTAGTGGAATTACATACACTAAAGTGACATCAAACCACCCATGGAACTACACACAAATGGTGACATGTCTATTAAAGAAGCACCCATGGATACCCAATGTGTTAATTTTTTCAACATCCATTTTAAAACCATAATCACATTTAATACAACATTTTTCATCAAATCCTTTCCACTTGTGGAATTAAAGATTAATTTTAGGACCAAAACCACCATTTAATGAATTTAATCAAACACCCAGTATGTTTAAATACATTTTTAAAGAAATCCATTTAAAAAAACTGAATCACATTGAACATAAACCATTACAATATCAAATCATTAATTTTCATGGAATAAACCAATGTAATTGATTAGAATATATAAAAATTAAAGAATTAACCCCTCGTATAGAAGCACCTACATCAACAATAGAGGAATCCTAGTCTTATTTGATAATGGGGATTAGAAAAAGAAGATTAACCTTCAAAATTCAAGGAAAAAGGGAAACATACAATGCATTGATTGAAAACAAAAACTGATCATAATAAATTTTAAAAACATTGACAATAACGAAACTGGAACTGATGGAAATGAAGAAATAGAAAGACCGACTACTAGGGAGAGGCATGAAAAATTCTATGGGGATCAAATGTAAAATGAAGTGATACAGTTGGATAGAGATCACTAAAAATCACCCCAAATATCCCTAATGTTTTAGAGGAAGTATTTAACATCATATAGCAAAATATCTCAGTCTAAAACATGATAAAAACTTATGGACTCGAATAATTCATGTATTGAATCCATTTAATTACATGAATTCCACTAGGTTTCATATATGTTGAAAAAAGAATAACCTCAAATTAAAAATAATGATCTTGAAAATTTCATTTCATGAAAAAGTGTCATATATTGTAACTTTTCAGGATTTGAAATGAACTCAAGGTATCTTCCCTTAAATGGATTCACATCGTGTAACCAATTAATGACGCGATTGTGTCCCATCGGCAAAATACTATCCAAATTATTTAGAAAATCCCTAAAAAAATTTAACCCTTCTAAACCCAAAGATAACTCTCTAAAAACTTTGAAAAATTTATACTTAGACTTTATTAATCCAAAAAAAATACATCCTTGGAAATTAGATAAAAATACGGATTAATATTTACCTGAAAGAAGGTAATGGGATGTTACATATGAGATTCAAAACATCATATGGAATTTAATCTTAAGAAGTAAATAAAACAGAGCTATGATGTATGTAAAGTATAAACTGAATCCATGTGTGCTATTTGACTTGGAAGATTCATTATTAAATGAATATAAATTGAATCCTAGTATCTTCTAATTAATTCCTCATAGGGAAACTTGATATCACTCCAAATTTATTATAATCCCATAATCCTATAATTCTGTACTTGGTAGTCCATATAGGGAAACAAAGTGTGACTAAAGACATAAAGTAATGCATGAGCCTTAGAGCATGTCCTTAGAATTCCATATATGGAACCCAAGAGTTAGTTGTGGAATAATACAAGTCCACTTATAGGGTGAGGCTATACAAGGAATCCATTATAGGAATCCATGTATCTCTACCAATGTGATACAATCTATTAATAATTCATTTAATTTAAATAATCTCGATGAGACCTTCCAAGGCATTCTAAGTCAAAACCCTTGTACCACTCTTGGCTTGTCAGGATGGATGTTTATGGCTAGTATAACCCATACTATTTAACAATTAACATAACTCAACATAGAAATTTAATTTTTATAGGTAAGTTAACACATACATTAAAACAATCTAAGGACTAGGATCATGGTCTAACCAATATCCATTTATTTAATTAAATTTTCATTTAATTCATAAGGTCTAACTAAACACACTGAAATTGGTGGTTCAATATAATTTTCTATAATAAGGTTCACAATCCTATAAGAGGGAAACTCCCAAAGTGGTGGAACATATCAAGGTTAACATCCTCCAATGATGGAATTAGGGTGCGATGACTACCCTAAATAAGACGATATTAATTAATTTAATTTAATTGATATTTAAGATGTGTCCATAAGAATGTCTACAATATGAAATAATTATTAATAATATAAATGTCAATACTTTAAGGGAAAGAGAACTAGACTACCTTCCATAGATTATTAGATGACTCTGTAGTGTTCCGTGTTTTGAACCAAATAAAAAAGAGAAATAAATTATTTTTCTCTCTTTTTTCCCCTTTTTTCTTTATTTTCTATTTCCATTTTTTTCCTCTCAACTTCTCCTCCCTTTCCCTGTGCATCGAACATGTAGCGCCCCCTAGGTGGTGTAACTCCCCTCCTCTCCTCTCCTCCTTCAGAAGAAAGATGTCACTTCATTTCTCATTTGTTTTCTTTGATTTCAGTTGCGTAGTAAATCTCTTATTAAGGATAGACTCATGCACCAATAATTGTATGATCTCTTTCTAAATATGTCACATAATCTTTCCCGAAATTATTTTACTCGAAATTGTAGTTTTCTAAAATTGTGTCATATCTTCCATTTTAGGTCAAATAAAATATTTCCACGGAACATAGGATCCTCTACGAGTATAAGGTGTTGTACCTCTCGTTCCCCTCGTTGTTTGATTTTCATGATCAAAATCACCTTATTATTTGTCTAATTTTGTTTGAAGTGTTTTTGAATGATAGGCACAAGGTTGCCAAGAAGTTGGCCCAAGAATGGACAAGAAGTGGACTGAAATTCAGTCCACCGGCCAACCGGTGTGATAGCACCGGCCAGCCGGTGGACCTGGCAGAGGCATTGCCTACTGCCAGGTTCCACCGGTCAGCCGGTGGCTCTGTCACCGGCCAGCCGGTGGCAACCTGATACAACAGTGATGGCTACTGCCTCACCACTGGCCAGCCGGTGGCTCTGTCACTGGTCAGCCGGTGCTGCCTGGGCAGAAGGCCTTCTCAACGTCCAAGGCACCGGCCAGCCGGTGGCCCTGTACCGGCCAACCGGTAGCCCAGTCAAACTAGCCGTTGGCTTTGACCAGTCAACCCTCTTTTGGCCTCCAACGGCTCCGAGGACTTCTCCAATGGCTCCGAAGGCCCCCAATGGGTTCCATGCCTATAAATAAAGGCTGAGGAAGCCCTGGACACCCACCGGATCATATACCAAGCGCTCGGACATATTGTTGAACATTTGGCGAACCTCCGGCGCTCCACCTTCAAGGATCCTCAAGTGCTCCAACCAATTTCCAATCCAAGGAGCACCTGAAGAAGCTTGGGAGAGCACACTACATCAACTCCATCATACTTTGGCGCCCAAGTCTTCCTCAATTACAGTTTTTCTTTCTTTATATATTTTGAGCTTAAAATTGGGTTTGTGCCTACAAACCCCAAACTCTTTCTTCATTCCTCTTTCTTTTGGGTTTCACATCACCATTAAGGTGTGAAAAGGTTGTCAAGCTTTCCTTTAAATAGCTTGAGACATAGGTGAGCTATCCTTCACCTGTAAGAAGGATAGTGGGTTCTTGCTAAACCATTAAAAGCAAGTGGGTTCTTGCTCAACCGTCAAAAGCAAGCTGTAATAGGTCCTAGTGCTACCTCAAAGCCTAGTGGGTTTCTTGCTAAAACCATTGAAAAGCAAGCGGTAGGAATCTCTCAACGGTTTAGTTGGGAGCGGAGACGTAGGCTGGGTTTTGGCCGAACTCCGTTATCAATTCTTGTGTCTTGCCTCTTTATTTTCCGCTGCACTTTCAACTTTGATTTTAATTTGTTAATTATTTTTTAAAAGGCAATTCACCCCCCTCTTGCCATCATTCCCTTCTTTCTCCGCCTAAAAATTGGTATCAGAGGAAAGTTTGAGTAATACCCTAACCGATTTCAAACTCAAGATCTTTTTTTGATGGCTTCAACCTCTTTCGCCCCCGAAGGCTATTCTTTGGGTCGTGCTCCATTTTTTGATGGGACCGACTATAATTATTGGAAAAACCGCATGACCACTTTTTTAAGAAGCATAGGATATCCTATTTTCAAAATTTTCATGCAAGGTTATTCTTTGTCTTCCCCCGAAGAATCCAAATGGACCCCCGCCGATATTAAAAATTTTGAGCTTGATGGAAAAGCCATGAATGCTCTTCATTGCGGGTTAGATAGAAATGAATTTAATCGTGTTTCTACTTGCTCTTCTTCACATCAAATTTGGAAGCTTTTAGAAGTGACCCATGAAGGCACTAATAAAGTCAAAGATACTAGATTAGATATGTATAGACAAGACTTTGAATCTTTTTCAATGCATCCAAATGAGTCTATTTCTGAAATGTTTACACGCTTCACTGACGTTTGCAATGGTAGAAAATCTCTTGGTGATGATGTTTCAGCTGAAGCAATGGTCAAGAAGATTCTATGGGTCCTTCCGAGCTCATGGGCACCTAAAGTGACGGCAATCCAAGAAGCTAAGGATGTCAAAAACATGCCGGTCGAGGAGCTCATTGGACCCCTAATGACCTACGAGATCACGTTGAGGAGTCAAGATCAAAAGGAGGGCACACCAATCAAGACACCAAAGAACATTGCCCTCAAGTTACTAAAAGAAGTAAGATCCTCCTCATCTTCCTCATCTTCTTCATCTTCAAGCGGTGACTCGGAAATGGAGAATCTCGCCCGCCAAATGCACAAGTTTATGAAGAAGCACAAGAAGAAGAAATCCCGCAAGAATCGAAAGAAAGAACCCGACAAAAGATCGGAGCCCAAGGTAAAATGCTACGGGTGCAGCGAAAAGGGCCATTACAAGCCCGATTGCCCACTCAACAAGAAACAGGCTAAGGAAAAAGGAAAGAAAAATGTCCTCAAGGCGACATGGAGTGACACCTCCTCATCATCCTCCTCCTCCTCCTCCTCGAGCGACCAAGGTACAAAATTCCTAATGGAATTTCACGAGGTAACTTCTTCCGATTCCTCATCCTCTTCCTCATCTTCAAATTCTTTTAATCATTTATCATATGAATAACTTCAACATGTGCGAGACCAATTAGAAAATGGTTTTCATGAGTTTTCTTCAAAATTAGTTGCTTTGAAAAACAATTTCAAAAAACTCTCTTCCGAAAAGGAACAACTTCTCAAAGAGAAGGAGGAGTTGTCCCTCAAATTACAAAACATTCCCAAGGTTGATTCCTTGGAATCAAAAATCAAAGATCTAAGGGAATCTCTTGCTAAATTCACCAACGGAGAACAAAACCTTTCAAAACTCCTTGGTTCTCAACGTGTTTCTAGAACCACACATGGACTTGGCTACTCCAACCAAGCTTCCTCCTCCCATGCTCCAACTGTTTTTGTAAGGGGGAGCTCTAGTTTTAAATTTTGTAATTATTGTAAGAAAACACGGGCACCTCATTTATGAGTGTGATTGCAAAAATGCCCGGTACGGTCAACCCAAATCTATTTTTTATTCGGACGAGTTTTATAGGAGAAGACCCGCCATGAAACAAATTTGGATTGAAAAATCCCTTTTGGCGAGTCTCTCCGGGCCAAAAATAGTTTCGTTTCCCCGATGATGTTTTGTTTTATTTAGGGGGAGAAATTTTCTTAAATTCAAAAATCTCTTTCGATTCATTTTTCAATTTAAATTCATTTTTGATTCAAAACTCTCTATTTCAAAAATTTCATTTGGTTTCAAATTTCAAATTTTCATTTCAATTTCAAAAATCTCAATTGATTTTTCAATTCTCATATCTTGTTTTTCAAACCCTTTCCCTCAATCAAGTTTTATGCCCCGTGCTATTTTGATAATCACAAAGGGGGAGAAATTTCTTGATTGATTGGGGGAGAAACCTTTTGATCATGCTTAGAATTTATTTTCAATTTTTTCATTAAAAGCATGCTTTCAATTCATGTTTTTACTTTAATTGTTTTGGTGATTGTGATCATCAAAATAGGGGGAGATTGTTGTACCTCTCGTTCCCCTCGTTGTTTGATTTTCATGATCACAATCACCTTATTTTCTGTCTAATTTTGTTTGAAGTGTTTTTGAATGATAGGCACAAGGTTTCCAAGAAGTTGGCCCAAGAATGGACAAGAAGTGGACTGAAATTCAGTCCACCGGCCAACCGGTGTGATAGCACCGGCCAGCCGGTGGACCTGGCAGAGGCATTGCCCACTGCCAGGTTCCTCCGGTCAGCCGGTGGCTCTGTCACCGGCCAGCCGGTGGAAACCTCATACAACAGTGATGGCTACTGCCTCACCACCGGCCAGCCGGTGGCTCTGTCACCGGTCAGCCGGTGCTGCCTGGGCAGAAGGCCTTCTCAACGTCCAAGGCACCGGCCAGCCGGTGGCCCTTTACTGACCAGCCGGTAGCCCAGTCAAACTAGCCGTTGGCTTTGACCAGTCAACCCTCTTTTGGCCTCCAACGGCTCCGAGGACTTCTCCAACGGCTCCGAAGCCCCCCAATGGGTTCCATGCCTATAAATAAAGGCTGAGGAAGCCCCGGACACCCACCGGATCATATACCAAGCGCTCGGACATATTGATGAACATTTGGCGAACCTCCGGCGCTCCACCTTCAAGGATCCTCAAGTGCTCCAACCAATTTACAATCCAAGGAGCACCTCAAGAAGCTTGGGAGAGCACGCTACATCAACTCCATCATACTTTGGCGCCCAAGTCTTCCTCAATTACGATTTTTCTTGCTTTATATATTTTGAGCTTAAAATTGGGTTTGTGCCTACAAACCCCAAACTCTTTCTTCATCCCTCTTTCTTTTGGGTTTCACATCACCATTAAGGTGTGAAAAGGTTGTCAAGCTTTCCTTTAAATAGCTTGAGACATAGGTGAGCTATCCTTCACCTGTAAGAAGGATAGTGGGTTCTTGCTAAACCATTAAAAGCAAGTGGGTTCTTGCTCAACCGTCAAAAGCAAGATGTAATAGGTCCTAGTGCTACCTAAAAGCCTAGTGGGTTTCTTGCTAAAACCATTGAAAAGCAAGCGGTAGGAATCTCTCAACGGTTTAGTTGGGAGCGGAGACGTAGGCCGGGTTTTGGCCGAACTCCGTTATCAATTCTTGTGTCTTGCCTCTTTATTTTCCGCTGCACTTTCAACTTTGATTTTAATTTGTTAATTATTTTTTAAAAGGCAATTAACCCCCCTCTTGCCATCATTCCCTTATTTCTCCGCCTAACATAAGGTTGGGCGTATACTCTATTTCCCTTCATTTTTTGTGTCTTTTAAATCACATGTTGTGATGATAATTGGTGATTACTGGTGACGTCTGATTTTTACCCTTTCTAAATTAAATATACTTCTTTGTTGAACCTTCACACCTTTGTGTGATACATTTTAACCCATTTAAATTATTATAACAACACTAGATACCCCTTTGGGTGTGCTGAAAGTTTTGACCTATTTCCCATTAGCACCAAATTAATTAAATTAATTAATTTCACATATTGTGTAATATATTTTGTTGAGTTTTAAATAAATAAATTATTTTGGGTAATTGTGAACAATGATATTTGGTTATGTAGGTTAATTATTTCCTAATAAATTTCTTCTCTGTTCAATTATTATCTTGTTGTTCCCTTATAAATTAATATGTGCGTTTTCATTGATTTTGTTGATAAATTTCTTTGGCTATAACTGCTCAATTTAAATGATCATTTATTGAGAAAGATTTACCTATAATTTTAGTTTTAATTATAAATCCAACGTTGTTATACCTATTATATGACATCTAATTAAATTTAGGGCGGTGAGAGAATGGGGTTCTGTATTAAGGAATCATGCTTGAACTCTCTGTTCTTGACTAGTTACCACTGCGCGTTGGGGGTGGTGTCTTAGGCCTTCCCAGACTGAGATTTCCCCAGAATTTCTAAATAATTATGAGTGATATTGTTTCCCAAAGGTCCCATTGAGGATATATCTATTGGAAATGTGGCTAGGCTAAGCCTCAGATGATACTCGACCCATTTTGTGCGATATCAGGATGAACTCATGGAAAAACCATGCCTCGAGTGATACTTGGTATTTATATAGATTCCCTGGATGGGCTCAGTGGTACTGGGTATTTGAAGGATGTGTTGTAGAGATAACCTTGGGACGGGCTCAGACTCCAACTCTAAACATGAACCTCATCATAATAAAATTTCGAGGGGGGGGGGGAATTATTTGTTGCAGCTTTAGTTTTCCTTGTGAATTGTGATACTTTTCTGGTACTTTGACGCACCTTGTTGACACATGAATTAAACCCATGCCAAATCACAATCTTGGGGTATGTTTCTATTTTTCTTCCTTCTATTTCCTAAAATTTGCATATACTTATATATTCATTCTTGTTTATTACAGGTAACTTATTCTGATTTTTGGATTAGGCCGAAGCAGGTGGTATGGGATGAGTATCATTGGGAACCTGGACCAAGTTACATTTATTTTATTTTGGTTATTTAATTACTTTCCTTATATATATATATATATGGCACACTGATATTGGTTACTAAATTAAATGGAAAGGTTTAGACACTGTCGGTGCCGACCTACTAGGATTTTATCTCACTCCCTGCATGGGTGCCGTTTGGTACCCGAGTAGACTTTATGCTCATAGGTATAGATGACATGAAGTGTGTTTCTTCCAGTTCTTGAGTGTTACTAGCTACATAGGATGAACATTGGGGCAGAGTATAACAACCCTTCTATTTATTACACGCTTAAAAAATGATTTATTATATAAAATCTTCACTTGATACAATATAGAAGATCGAGAGGTCTAGTGTATTTAGGGATTAAGAGCATTAAATAATGACTTCAAACATAAAACACAACATCTTTATTGAAAACATCCTTTACATGGCCACTACATTCCCTCATACTTAGCATTTCATGGGGTAACCTGAGGATATGTATAAGAAAAAGGTGAGCTATAATGCCCAGTAAGGGAGTAAAAAAGGCATAACATGAAGAATAAAATACTTTTTAGGCAGTAGAAATATCAATGGAGCATAATATAAACATGAACATAAAGGCGTGGTATAACATGATTATCGTAACATGGAAACGTGGAAACAACACTTAACATGGTATTAGCATGACACAAGGCTCATTGGACATAGATCGTGAGTAAACTTTCATTGCAACTGAATTAGAATGAGTAAAATCTCATTGAACTTGACATATTAGGATACTAATCTTTACCTAATCTATTGGAGTGATATCAGGGCACAGCCTTCTTAATCATTTCATTCCATTTATAAGTGTGCCACATGGATCATATAACAAGGATTAATTAAAAATAATAACTTATTCAAAGATAAAGGGATGTGGAATTCATAAATTAAAATATATAATCAATATGTAAATGTGAATAAAGGTGAATACTCTTGATAGATAAATGAGTATGGTATTCACTATACTATGGCTTTGTCTTGGAAAATCACGGTGCAATTTCAGCAGCATATCGACATGAAATAAAAAATTCATAAAAATGGTTGATGAGAGAGAAAGGGGTGTCTCATAATATGAACATGAAATGTAAAGTAATTGGGGTCATATAGATACATTTTTCAACATATGTAATGGGATTTTGATTCATAATACAAAATAATTACTTGAATGTTAATGAGGAGAGAGAAATACCTTACGGAATTTCGGTATGGTAACAGGTGTACATGGAAGACATTAATGAGAGATAATGTGGCCTCTCATCATTAAAACATAGTGAGGGCAGTATGAGGAAGTTGAAAAATCATACAAAAACCTTTTTAATTGAAAACAAAATGGTATAATAGTATAAGGAAACTTGGACATAAATGAGAAAGGGAGAGATCCCCCAGATGGACGTGCAATCCAAAAGGCTTGGGAGAGGATTGAGAGAGGATTATTGAGATCTTGGGGCACCTTGGGATGATTCTAGAGAGAGGAGGGAAGATGTTGGTCATGATTTATGGCCTTTGAGTGAAGAGGATGTCAGAGCTTGGGTGGGTTTATATAGGAAAAGGGAAGGAATTATTTATTATTTAGGTTTTGGACCCAACACATTAAACTAACCAAATACACGAATCATCCCTTGGTTTATGACCACTGTGTTTTCCAAAGGGAAGGGGAAAAAATATTTTGTAAGGCCAATGGAATAACTTCTCAAAATACTAGGCTGTCTTATGTGGAGGTGAGTCACACTCTCAAGGAAACCATTTTAAAAAGATAAAATGTTTTAAAAGTCTTGGAGGGTCCACTAAAGCTTGGTAAAAAAATAAAAAAAATAAAATCACATTATTTTAATGAAAAACATATATTGTCTGAACATAATGTTTATAGTATTTTATTACATCACTATTTGGTCATTATGATGTCATAAAACACATTATATATTTAAACAGTATTAATTTTTTTCCAAAAAATTTAACTATCTCAGAATATTATGAAAAATTCACTATTGGATAATTTCAAAATCCTAATTCCAAAAATAATATTCATTTTATCTAAATAAATTTCCAAATATGTGAATTTTTACTTTTAAAACAAAAACTGACATTAATAAAAAATTCATGGGTTTTGACAAAAATAGCTTTCAAACCATAATAAAAATCACAACTGTATTCATAAAAATTATAAGATCATTTATATTCAATAAAAAGTAATTTAGTAGTACTATTTTATCAAAATATTATTTAATTCAAAAATCCATCAATTCATCAAAACAAATTTCTTAATTGACTAATAATGATATTTTTTCTGTTAAAAACTATTTACAAAGTAACAATAATTAATTAAATAAATATTCTCTATAAAAAAATTATGTTCACAATCATAGTACTAGGGTCTCATTACATAACCCCTTATAACACCCGTTTACGACTGAAGGGAAATGTGTGTGATTTTGAGAGACTCTTCGGTGGCTCAGATAACATCACTCAAGTGGTAATCTCTATCAACTTCCACTTCTATCATAAGAGGTTCTGTTCAAGCTTCACATGTTGAAGCTTGACTTGGGATTAGTCAAGAGTGAATCTCAATTATGACACCTCCTTTTCGAGCTTCAAAAAATGGGCTTTTTATGGAGAAATCCTACTAGATGAGGCCACTATTTCCTTTGTTTGAGTAAATCGGATTTGTAAAAGCCCTATATTTATACTAATCATGTGAAAACTGTTTAAAAGCTATATTAGCCACTATCACAATTCATAATGGTATTTTAAAATCCCAAAACATAAAACCAAGGAAGTGAATATGTTATATATAACCATTTTACATCATAAGACATTTAATTAGATCAAGCGGAATTTTCATTAACAAAAGTTTGGGTTGTTACAGTCTTCCCCCCTTAAGAAATTTCACCCTCAAAATTTACTTTTCCTAAACTAAAACAGATACGGGTAACTCTGCTTCATCACTTCCTCCGATTCCAACATTGCCTCTTCAAACTTGTTGTTTCTCCCCAACACCTTGATGAGGGGCATTGTCTTATTTTGTAGAACTTTTGTATCAATGATCTAAGATCTTCACCGGCTTCTATTCATAGGAGAGTTCATTATCCAATGGTACCACCTCTAGATTGAGTTCATGCAATGGCATAGGTATGTACTTACTCAGGATTGATACATGGAATGCCTCATGTACTTGAGATAGGTCTGGTGGGAGTTCTAGTTGATAGGGTACTGATCCAATGTGATCAAAAATATCAAAAGGGCCCATGAACCTTGGACTAAGATTTACCTTCTTCCCAAATCTCATAACTCTATTCCATGGTGATATGCAGAGGAATACCATGTATCTGACATCAAACTCTAAGCCCCATCGAGGATTGTCAACATAGATCTTTTGTCGAATCTGAGTAGCTTTAATGTGCTGCTGGATAGTCTTCGACTTCTCCACCATTTCTTTGACCATTTCCAGACCTAGGAGTTTTCTCTCCCCAACTTCATCCCAACATGTCGGTGTTCTGCACCTCTTCCCATGCATTGATTCATAAGGAGACATTTAGATGCTTGAGTGGAAGCTATTATTGTACGAGAACTCAACAAGAAGAAGATGTGGATCCCATCCTCCTTTGAAGTACATTGAGAACGCTCTTAACATGTCCTTAAGTTTTTTGGATAGTTTTCTCAGATTGGCCATCTATTTGAGGATGATAAGCCGAAATAAAGTTCATCTTAGTATCCAAAGAATATTGAATAATCTTCCCAAACATAGAGATGAATTGTGGATCTCAATCTGATACAATAGATAGTGGTACTCCATGCATCCTTATCATGCCTCTAATGTATATATACGCTAGTTGATCCAGGGAGAAATCTTCCTGAATTGCAATGAAGTGTGAAGTCTTTGTAAGATGATCCACAACAACCCAGATAGCATTATTTCTTTGGGGTGTCTTCAGAAGTCTGATGAAAAATTCCATGGTTGTATTCTCTCATTTTAATGCTATTATGGGTAATGGTTGCATCATCACCTTAGACTTTTGCCTCTTAGCCTTCACTTGCTGACATATGATGCACTTTGATTTATACTCATCTATCTAATTCTTCATGTTATCCCACTAGTAATGATCTCAGATATCTTGATACATCATTGTGTTTCCTGGGTGAATAAATAAATTTGAACTATGTACATCATCCAAAAAGTTCCTTCTTCATCTCCGAACATGATGGAACACAGTTTTTTCCCAAATCTCTTAATTCCTTCTTCATTAACATTGAACTCCAAGGATTTCCGTTTTCCAATAGTTTCACTTTCTTCCAAATTCACTCATAATCTTTTTGGGCATCGTTCAACCTTTCCAAAAGAGATGGTTGAGATAAAATTTGTGAAAGTATTTATAATGTTCCTTTCCTTTTGATTCCCATTTCTATGTTCATCAAATCTAAGATGACTGAATCATTTTCAATTCTCTTCAATGATAGAATTTCTAGGTACTTTCTACTTTGAGAATCTGCCACCTTGTTCTCTTTCCCAAGGAGTTAATGGAATGAGAAGTCATAGTCTTTGATCATCTCTAACCATCTTCATTGGTGCATGTTCAACTCCTTCTGTGTGAATATATAATTGAGGATTTTTTGGTCCGTATATATTTCACATTTCTCCCCAAAGAGGTAATGCCTCTAGATTTTTAAATCTAAGAGAACTGTAGTCAACTCCAGATCATGTGTTGCATATTTATTCTCATGAAATTTCAATTGAATTGAAGCATATGTAATTATTTTGTCATTTTTCACCAACACACATCCTAGCCCCTTCTTTGAAGCATCACCAAATACCAAAACAATTTCTCCACTTTTGGGTAAAGCGAGCATGGGCATAGAGAAAAGACTAATTTTAAAATTCTTGATGCTCTCTTCAAATTCATCCCTCTAATAAAACATTAAATCCTTCTGAGTTATCTTGGTTAGAGGGTTGGGAAATTGTGAGACTTTTCTCACAAATCAATGATAATATCCAGCTAACCCTAGGAAGCTACGGACATCCGTAACCGATTTTGGCCTCGACCATTCCTCAATTGAAACTATCATGGAGGGATCCATAGATATCCCATTACTTGTGATGATATTACCAAAGAATGATAATTCCTTCAAGCAAAACTCACACTTTTGTTCTATAAATATATCTTCTCCTTTTTCAGGGTCTCGAGTACAATTCTTTGATACTCCTCATGCTCCTCTTTGGTTTTGGATTATATTATATCATCATCTATAAATTCTACCAAAAATTTGTCGAGGTAATCTCTAAAGACTCTATTCATCATGTCTATGTAGATTTCTAAAGAATTAGTGAGTCCGAAATACATTACTATGAATTCATAGTGCCAGTTCCTTGTACAAAAATCAGTCTTGGGGATATCCTCCTACTTCACACTTACTTGGTAATATCCCGACCGAAAGTCCACCATAGAGAATTATTGTTCTCTGCATTTCTAATCAAATAATTCATCAATTCAAGGAAGATGATACTTTTTATTTATCATGATTTTATTAACCACATGATAATCAATGCAAAGGTGCAATGACCCATCATTCTTATTGACGAAGACAACTAGTGCACCCCATGGTAAAGAACTTGGGCATATAAGCCCTTTATCTAGATTCTCATGTAGTTGTTTCTTAATCTACTCAAGTTCCAAAACAACCATTATATATAGAGTCTTGGATATTTTAAAGGCCCCAGGTATAAGGTCAATTGAGAATTCAATATCTCTTCTAGGAGGAAGACCGGACAATTCATCTGGAAATCATTTGAAAAATTCCCTCTCAACATGCATGCATTTTAGGATAGTTTCTTCCTTAGAATCAATTATCTGATCCAGATACACATGATCATAGGGTAGTAATATCCATGCTTGATATTTTTGTTCTAAAGTAAATTCATCTTCCTCCTTACACTTTTATAGAATCGGGGGTCGATTATCCACATGTAGAGTTATTTCCCTCTCATAGCAATTTATCTTAACTCTATATAAGGGAAGACAATCCATGCTATGAATTACAAAAAATTTCACTAGAGGGAGTATTATGAGGTTCTATGGGATGTTCAATCCAAAAATTATGATAGGGGAGGAGTTATATTCATTGGATGCAATGATTTCCCCATTTTCTAAACTCACCAACATCATTACTTCCATGATTTGTGGTGGTTTTTGGATTTTTCATCTAAACTTTTGGGATACAAAATAATGCATTGAATCAGAATCAAAAAGTATTTTTTCTAGTCTTTAATGAATAACTAGCATACCTATCAACACTTCATTGTTAGGGTTCAATTAGATGGTAGTGATGGGAAAAACCCCCCCTTCCTTCCTTAGAGGTTTTTAGTATCCTTAAAAAACTCTTGGCTTAAGGAACTGATTTTCATGGTGCCCTGGTTCTTTGTAGTTGAAGTAATGAACAATGTAATATCAGTCGAATAGAACATTCCTATTCTAAGTCACAACTGTGAGTTTTTCTTGTCAATAGTTAACAACTAGGTTCCATTCTCTTACACATCTAAAGCATTTCCTCATCCCCTTCAGGAAATTTCTGGGGTGCTTCTTTCCACACCTTTGGATAGTGGGGTGTTAGATTTTCTTAGCACTGTTAGACTTATCCATTAGAAATATAGAATCAATGTCCAACTTATGCTTTTTATCCCCATGATACCCTTGAGATTTGGCGATCTCCATTTAGACTTTGTTTTTAGTTTTCCCTTCTCTATTTTCTTTAAAATGTGCTATTTAGACCTTGGAATTTTATGAAATGTTTTGTTTTCCCCATGATGTGATGTTTTTTGTCTGATGTTTTATAATATTCTGACATGTGGAAAATGGAAGACCTCATTCAAAATCAAGATTCATTTTACTATGACGTGATTAAACCTGTGTGGGTGAGTCAATGCCTACCAAAACAGATAATATCTTTAGATGAAGGATGGAATTTTCTGATATTTTTATATTTGGGGAAGCAATTTTTTTTTCAGATGTTTTGGGAATTTGGGATAAAAGTTTTGGTTGGGGTATTGGTTTATGTGTAATGAGATCTTTGAGAGGTATCATGAGGGAGGGTTGTTTAGAACCTTTATCTCATTACATTCAGGTTGGTTTTTAATTATTGAGGGTGAGAATAGTTTTATAGGTATCTGATATAATGTTCCCAACCTTATGTATTGTTAATTTTCTAAAAATATGATAATTGATTTGTCTAGGGAAATTCTGGGGTCTTTTTTGGACACTTGAGTCATTCCAATGGAGAGTCATTTCATCATTTTCCCAAATTTCCAGTTTTTCAATGGTGACTCATTTTGGTCGTGAATCATTTAAGTTTTTACTCATTCTAGTGGTGACACATTCTAGAAGTGACTCATTCTGGTGGTGTCTTTTCCTAGCAGTGACTTATCCTGGTGTTTACTCATCCTGGAGGGGACTCATCCTAGTGGTGACTCATCCGAGCGATAACTCATTTTGGAGGCGACTCATTATGGTGGTGACTCATCTTGGTAATGACTCATCCTAGTGGTGACTCATCCCAGTGGTGACTCATCCTGGTGGTAACTCATCTAGGTGGTGAATGATCCTGGAGGTGACTCATCCTAGAAGGAATCATCCTGATGGTGACTCATCATGGTAATGACTCATCCTTGCAGTGACTCATCTTAGCGGTGAATCATCCTGGAGGTGACTCATCTTGGCAGTGACTCATCCTTGTAGTGACTCATGCCGATGGTGAATCATGCTGCTAGTTACTCATTTCCAATAGTTTTCCATTTTCTACAATTTTCTAGTTTTCCAAAAATATATTACAGAATTTCCATTTTGATGACTTTTATGATGAAAAAAGTGTTTAAATTCCATTATTAATGGTTTTATATATGATTCAAAATAGTTTAATCATATCCTTAATTTTGAAAAAGTATGTACACATTTTAAATTCTTAAAATGGATAGATTAATGAGATCCTCCATTAAATTGTCTACTAAACCATTTCAAATACTGTTATCTTCGAATATGATCATTCTAAAGTGGAGATCTTACCTTCGATCATTCCTTCTTATTTTTATTGATATAGGAGTTTCCAAATCATTATTCCTTAGAGTCATATAACGTGTTTCTAGAGTTGTTTTTATTTCCAACTTTCAAAGAGACAGTTTCCTCCTATACGCGCACCCTCTGTTTTGGTGCAGCAAGTTGGTGAAAACCTTCTCCCTTCTAGGTAGGATTTCCTTTATTTATTTTTATGTGTATCATGAAGGATGGGTTAATAATTTTTATCCTTATAGGGATAGTTGAATCAATATTTATAAAGTTAAATGAATTCATTTAAATTAAATGTAATAGTGTAGGGGAACGTGATGTAGGATCTTAAAACTTCATTGTTATTTATTGATGTTATGAATTGTATGGTTTAAATTACTTGCTAAAAATTACGGTCCTTGGTGGTCCTTAATTGTGATTATATTTTTGAACTATGGATTGTATGTTTTTTGGTTTTTGAAAAACATGTAATATGTAATTGGATAGTTACGTATAGTCAGTTAATGGATTAAATGCCCCAAGATCATATGGATTCTTTGACAACACCCTTAAATAAACAAGTGAAATTTAATAGGATCCCCCTGCTAAATATGAAGAAATGTTGTGTTGTGATATATGTTGTGATGTGTAGAATGGTTGGGTTTTGTGTGTGTGGTATTGATGTGATGTGCGGTGGTAGTGTTGTGATATGTGTGGGGAAAATGGATGAGATGTGGTGGTGTAGTGGGGCTGTGATAGTGGGTGTCATATGGTTATTCAGCAGGGTCATGAAATTGGATATGTCTGTAAAATGATATGGATGTGGCAGTTTGGATAAGGTTTTATTCTTGTGTTGTGTGGTTGGATCTTTTATATTTAACCAAGTATTAATTGAATTAAATTCATAATAATGATTTCATATGGGAATTTTTAACGAGTAAATTGATGATGGGCTGTCTAGATTAAATGGTTAATGTTTATATAAAAACTAACTGGTTGGGATTATGAAACAACGTGTATTCCTAAATAAAACAGGACACTAATAGATATTGAGTAAATAAATTAAAGAGGATATTAAATTGAAATTTATTAATATAAAAAGACTCTGGAAATTGAATTAATGAATAAAATATGAATTTTGGATTCTATTTTATCTTTGTGGTTTTATGCATTTAAAGGTGGTATCAATTGTTTAGATTACATGAGATAGTTAGTTCATGTTGTAAACCCATAGGATGGTATTGTGTGTTGTAACTCTATATATACACTATATTCTTGTGATTTTTATATGCACCCCACCCATGTCGAGCACTATGTGCCGACACCCGCATAGTCACACTGGGGGTGTCTTTCCCAAAATCCCAATGGTAGGATGGATAGTTAGCCACCCACTCCTCCATGCTCCCTCTTCCAAGAGATAATGACCCATGTTTCTTTGGGTGAGTTGTGACGTGTGGTCTCAGGTGTCTTCAGGATGAGTTATTTTGTGATGTCCCTAGTGTCTCCAAGATGATATGTTATGTATGGTCTAGGTGTGTGTGGGAGGTATGCCATGTGACATGTTTTTTTTATGATGGACCAGGTGTGTACGGGCATGATGTGATGTGTTATTAAAAAGAGGTGGGAGCACTATGATATTTCTCATTAGGGTGTGAGAGTGGATAATTAGTGGGAAAGTGGTCGAGGTTACCCTACCGTTGATGTTATTCATATTATATATTATATTATTTGGATACATTATTTGGTGGGTGAGCCTTGGCGAGGTTGGGGTTTTGGTTAGTATATATGTTTAGGTGTTGTTTGGTTCTAATAATTTCACAAGGGTGCATTAGTATGCTCTTTTCACATGTTCACGAGAGACTTTGGTTTTCCTACTAAGTATAACTCTATGCTCACCCTATGTATATAAAAACTATTTTTAGGATTCCAAGAGGGCTTTTCAGATAATTATGTAAATTTATAGTTTAGGCCCTTGGTGCCATTGCTGTGTCACTACCTTAGTTTTTATTCTTTTAGGATTTCATTTGGAGACTTTTATATCTATCAGTTTCATTTATACATGCATTGTGGGATGGTTTGGGGTTATTTTATATTATTTCATGATGTTTATTTGAGATGATTCAGTCTATCTCCTAATATTTTTTATAAAGGATAATTCCTCGCATATTGTGAGATTTTTATACCCTTGGTGCTAGTATCCAACCTGAGGCCTACTGAAGGTGGGACACATGGATCATTATCTCTCTCCCTTCATTTCAGTATATTTGGTGGGAGGGTATCATGATAATATATCTCATAGAATTTTTATGGTAATAAATATACTTAGGGGTGTATGATTATTATTAATCCTTATTAGCTTAGTATAAATAGATAACTAGAATGAGAACCTTTATACTTTTATACCCTACTTATGCAATTTTAATTTCTTTGCTAATATGAGGGTGTTTGGGTATATTGCTGATTATGTGTTCAGTTATAACACAACCAAGAAGTTATTTTTACACTTATATATTAAGAAAAAACACCTTTGTTGAATTATGCTATGGAAATGCATTTCCTTTCATAATTGTGTCACATATGATGTGATCAACTACTTGTATGAGTGACATGTGATGTTCTCATGAGTTAAGTTAATGAATTTTGATGTGTTAATTTAATTAGTCAATATTTTTTAGAGAATCAATAAAATATGAGAATCTTATGATTGATTGAATTTTCCATGTCTAGTGGTCACTTGATGCAAGGAAAAAATGATTATATATGTATACATATGATGCATATATGATTCATATGATATATATTTTGGTGGAATTTTTTATAGAGATATGAGTATTTTTTATGGAGATCACATGAGACCCCATAATGGCTTGAGTAGAAAAAATTATTTTATAAAGGTTTCTCTTTGATTACATATTTGAAATAGGTATTTCATATTTTTTTCAATGATATTAAGGATAAAAAGGTCACACAATTAGTACATTTGATAAGGATTAAATCCAAGATAAAGTGTTTGTTCCAAAAAAAGATAATTTGATGAAAATATATCCAAAATATTTTGTATGGATTCACAAAGAGATGTGAAGTTATGTATAAATTCCTAATGGTATTTTAGTTTAAGTAAGAAATTATTGGATGTGAAATATAATTTCCACCAATATGCCTTGGTGGTGTATGTGATTCCATGGTTGAGAACCATGATTGGTTTTGACATGCATATGATGCATGTGTGGTGCTATGCCCACCCCCTTATGATTTCATAAATTACAGACCAAATATGTTGGTTCATTTATGTCTAGTACACCTCTTTCATTAAAATGTTTTATGAGTGAACACCAATGATATGAAATAGATGCTTGTTATGTGATGAAACCTAATATGTTATGATATGGATTACAATATTCATGAAATTAATAGCATCAAGGATTCATGTATAAGGATGTGATTCTTCTCTTGTTGTGGTAATGAAGTGTGTTTTGTCCCCATGATGATCACTTGCAAGATGAATCTATATTCTCTCCCTAAATATAATTAATTTCTTGTTGAAGTTGATAACTCCCCTTTGAGTATTTAGGAGGCCACATGATGAATTCATGGATCAATTGGTTGGTGCTCCCCTAAGGAGGCAAGAGGCATTCATTTAATTACCCTCGAAATGATCATCAAACTAACTCCATTGAAAAATAAGGATGGAATATACTAATTTTTTGGAATTTCAAGAACACCATTTTATTATTTTTTGAATACATTTAAACATTTGATTCCTTAGAGATAGGGATATCTATTTTTGGGTTCACTTTCTCTAATAAGGGTCATAAGATGATAAAAAACCCCATGAATCAGTATCATTTTAATCAATAAGAGGTCATATAAATCCAACACATACTTATAAAGACTTGAATCACACAACAAAAAGCATAAAAATCACATTTAAATTCACATAAGAGTCTATATATAACAATAAGAAATCCATAAACAAATATTAAAAAAAACCATTTAATAATCAAATTTTAAAAATTAAATTAATCACTAGTCTAAATATTCCAAACAATATATTGATTTTCTGAAGAACATTTTTCTATTACATTTTTATCAAAAAACTACTATATTTATCATTTACACATTTTATTTTATCACATATCTCAAAATATACTCCCTTCCCTTATTTTATTTATCATTTAAATAATAAACTAAATTATAGTGAATAATTCAATTTAGTATGTGAAACAAATTTATTAAATAAATCTATTGATATAATTAATTTTTTATTTAATATTAGGAATTGTACCTTCCCCTTTAAATCTCTAACACCCATTTTCCCATGACCCATCAAACACACACACAAACACACACACTAACATTTCAAAAAAAGTTATAGATAGTATAGGTTTCCTACCTACATATTAATCAATGTTAATTTTGAATAGATAATATATTAGAATGATCCAAATGTAATTATTCTACCAAATCCCTTCAAATAATATCATCAATTGGTTTTATTCTAAACAAAATCTGAAGTATGTAAATAATCAAAGATAAATTAAAAGATGAAAAAAGAATCATTATTTATTTAAGGTCTTGGTAGTTATAATAAATGAATCAAAACACACAACCCTGAGCTAACATGGACCAGAATACATCCCCACCCCCAAAGTATAAGACCAAAACCGAGATAACCCTTAAAATTTAATTTCTTGAAGGAACAATGACTTAAAATACATTATATGGGTTGAATTACCCTTCTGTTAACCCAAATCCTCTATCTTCTTCACTACATCTCTATTATCATAAAAATGAACTTCAATTTTCACTTCCCATATTATATTGATATTTTGTATGATACCAACTCATTTAAAATAGAGCATACCACTCCCTACCAAAATGATTTACCTAACTCTTTTATTTTCGATCACCGAGCATCATCCAACCTCATGGAACTTGGAAAACATACTAATCCTAATGGATTTATTCCATCATGTTTTTCATCCAAAACCAAACCCTCTTAAAATTGTCCATTATATTAGAATTTTTATAGTATAATATAATGATACTAATGATTACATGATAATATCCTCATAGTTTTCACACTCAGACATAATAATGAGTCATCTAACACTTGAAACATTAAGATTTATGGCCTCAAACCTAACCCCCCTTATTTTCAAAAACTTTAATGAAATCATTACAGAATTATATATATTAATTAAATTAAAATTATGTACAAAGTCAAATAAACATATTAATTGATGAAATTCCATAAAATTATAATTTATTAGTTTAATTTTTCCATCTATTAATAAAAAATCGATTTATTTCACAGATAATTTCATAATAACATGTCATATCTCAATCTAATCTTAACTATCCAACATAATATCAACATGATCAATTAAAAATATATCATGAGTCTATGTTAGAAAAAATCCAAGATAATATTTTTGGGTTGTGTTTATTTATGAAGGTAGAAAGAGACCCTTAAAATGAGTCTTATTAATATTATAAAACTATTATATCTAGTTTCATGATGTTTTATAGAATTTAGAGAAGTTTTTTACTGGAAGAAAAAAAATAGTTCATGTTAGATAAAAACACATCATAGTTATATTTTAAATTTTGGGAAAATGGTTGGATTGAAGAAGATGAAGCTAAGATGATATTAATAGTTAACACAATTTGAGTAGCATGTTATTTTTTTGGATTCATGGTTTGATTGAGATTTTAGTGGCCAATAGGGATTCAACAATATTATATGTTTAGAGGTTATGATTTGGAAGAGATAGATTTCCAAAGGAGATGTTTGGGGATATACGAAAGTGGGAAGGAAACATGTTATGATTTTATGTATTGGTTTTAAAAACTTCAAATAAACAAGTCAAAGACATTTTCAATATTTTTTGAATTTATCTAATAGAATTATTAAATTCAAAAGAAGTGTTATTTTTGAGAAAAAAGTAAATCAATATGCCATGGTTTTCAAAAGAGTTGGTTTTTAAAGAGTAAAACGTTATCTTAGACACCAACATGATTTGTTTGATTAAATATGTCAAGGTTTGGTATAATTTTATATCATTCTAATTTCAAGATATCAGAATAAAATAAAGTGATATAGTTTGAATCAAGGGAATTTATTTGACTAATAATTAATGGGTAAGGATATATGAAATTATTAGAATATGTTTAAAAAAATAAAGTGATCATAGATGTTGAAAAATTATCTTGGAGCTTTTAGGGAGTCGATAGTGAGTTGGAAAAAGAATAATAATGTTTGAATTAATAGAGATAATTAACTATGAAAGAAAAGAGGAGAGCATTGGCACTCATTGATAGAATTTTTCAATATTTGAAGGAGAGAAAGAAGTTTATAAAAATGGTCTAGATGAATATTATTACTACATCAATAGTTTTGTAATATTCACTAGTTTAGAAAATTATTTTTCAATATTGGGTTTCTTTAGGTTATAAAATAAGTTAATTTGTGAATTCTTTGTTAGTGACTTTGTAAATATGTTTTTTATGTCAGATATTATAAGAACTACCCTGAAAAATATTGAATAAAATGTAAAATCCGTGATCCTTTTACATTAGTTATAAAACATTTGAGGTAAAATCAAGTTTATTACACTGGTTATTCATGATAATGGACATAAAAAATATTTTTTTCTTCAATTATATAATAATTGATGTAAAAAGTTAGGAAAAAGTGGGTTTTATATAGGTTTTTTTATAACCAATGTAAAAAATTATTATTTTTTAAAATATATATATGGAAATAAATTTACCGAAAACTATAATATATTAGAAGAGAAAAAAAAATCATCAACTTAAATAAAATTAAATAAAAAATATTTACATCAAATTTTGTTTTATGTTACAAAAACTTTACAATTTGAAATTTGAACTTCAAAATCTATATTATAAATAGAGATACACTAAAAATTAATCATACTTGAAAAAAAAATCCTCCCATGATTCTCATATATGATTTAAATATTTTCTAGTATAATGGTGAGAGTCATCAAAAAACTAAAAATTATAATTTAATTATTCAATATTTATACTCAATATAATGATAAGATAGATAAAAAATAAAATTTATAATAAAATAAAACCTTGTTGAAATTTTTAACTGTCCCTATTGAAATTATTTTTAAAATAAATCTCACAACATAATATCCACATTCTATTATTACTTATTGATATTAAAAATTATATTTGAAAAAGGTTTTCAATTTAAAATAACATTTCATGCATCTACTAAATCTTATTAATTATAAATGACATTACATTTACACAAATATTTTATTTTACACATTTTTTTGATAATCTATAATTATCCCACTAACTATTTTAAAGTTATATGTATGAAATAAAATTAAAAATTTATTATAATATATAATTATTAAAATAATCAAAATTATGACTTCAATACCTTTTAATGTTTTATCTAACATCACCATGTATAGAGAATAACCAGTAAGTTGTTTTTATTTTAAAAAAAATAACCCAACATTCAATGATAACTAATGTAAAAAATTATAATTTGGGTGGTCATTAAATTAATATAATCAATGATTTATAAAATATATGTTTTATACCTATTAAGATAAGGAAACATCCAACAATGAATTACAGTGTTTTGAAATATTTCATAAATATATATTATTATTTTTTCAACCTTCATTACCATCATTAATGGAGAAATAAATTATATCTCCAAGAATCCTACATTGATGTCAAATCATACTAAATAAAGTTTTCATAAAGATACCAAATAAAAAACAAATATAAATATTAATTCAAATAAATAAAACTGATATAATTGAAATAAATATGATAATATAATTACATGGAAAAGTATTATATCACTTTAAGGCTTAAAAATTATGATTTTATATGCTCCATGATAATTTTTTACAAATAATTAATATAATATTATTCACAAAAGTGTTAGAATCCATTATAATATCATAAAAATCCTACAACATAGGTTCATGTGTTGATAATTATAGCCATTCATAAAAATTATTATCCGATGTCGACAGCGCCTCAACATGTTTTGGATTTCCATAAAACATTTCCTTAACATTAATGTTTTCATATATATATATATATATTAAAAATTTAACACCAAAATTCAAAATAATGATTATAATATATGCATAACTCAATGGTAATTTATCATACAAGTCTAGAGAGAAAAAGTAAAAAATGTCTGAAACATTGGGACACTATAAAAACCTCATATATAGGGACTGATACTATAGATAATGCATTTATAATTTCTAGAATTTTTACAATAAAGTAATTGATATATATCTATTGAAGAAGTAGGGTATCCCCGATATATTACTTGAAATAATATGTAATAATATAATACTAGGAAACTTAAACATATAACTCACAATAGGTGGGAAACTGTGGAAGAGAAGGTGTAGGAGTGAGACATGTAGGCGAAGGTGGAAGAGTGGGATATAAAGCTAGAGGTGGAGTGGGATATGGATCCTAAAATATTCTTTTCATATTATAAAACATTAACTATACTTAAGCTCTAATCCTCTCCTCCACAATCTCACCCATTTCCTAAACATTAACTTCTAAAGTATCTATTTTTCCTTTATATTAATCATTCTTTTAGTAAGTTCTAGGATAACCAAACAACTTATTAATTGATATGATCACCTCATATCCTCATCTATGACTCAGGTGTTTAGGATTTCCTAATACAGTAGAAAAAATAACCTTCATTCTCATAAGTATAAAGGTCCTCTTTGTATTCTACTCCTCAAGGTATTCTAGTGTAAACTATTTGAAAAATTTATTTGTTATAGAGACACAACCCTAAAATTATAGAGACAATGTCTACTACCATTACATTGGCATGATTATAAGGAATCAAACCCCAAGGTATTAAAGACTTTAATAGTCTTGGTAAAAAAGATACACACATGAGTATTGTATTACAAACTAATACACTATTTATAATATAATTTTTTTCTTTCAAGGATAACATTATTACATCTAGTGTATCATTTCATATATTTCTTAGTATAATTCTAGGATTCATGGGGAAATTAAAAAAAATAAGGGTGATCTCAAATGATCATTAAGGTTAATGTATTGAGGTTAAAATAATGAATCAATGAGAATAAAAACTACGGAATGATAAATAACTGAACACACATACCATGTAATAAAAAATCTGAGAAGGAAGTGATTAAACATATAGCATGGTAATAACTAAAAACACAATCCATTCAAATAACTAGATAAGGTAAAATAAGTTTGGCAAGTTAAGAAACAGAAAAACAAGCCATTTATCCAATGAACTAACAATGAAATGTATCCATAGATTTGTCAATGTAAAATATCATGGATGAATAATAAATGAAAATAAATGATGGAAATGTTAAATTATTGTATTCCCTATTTCCTAGGTACATAGAACTATTATTATAAACACTATTCATAAGATAGTTTAACATATCAGGTAGAAACCCATCTAATTTAAACAACTAATTCATCTCATGAGACTACAGATACATCATGGGGTTTTCATTAACCAATCCCCAAAGAATATTTATTACCTTAAATGTTCCCCAACTTATGTCTTTCATGTCCAAAACATTCCTCATATCGAATAAATAATATTCCTTATCAAATATACATACTGAATAAAGGATACATATTTTTCAATATTTCACCAAATAATCAAATAATTTCTAAAAAAATACTATATGAAAAATGTTATATGGTTCATGAAATATTCATATACATGAAAAATGATATGAATATTTAGGGGAAAATCAATTTCAAATGATCATAAGAAATTAAATATTTCAAAGGGGACAAAATTGAATCAAGTATATGAATTTCAATATTATCCTTGGGAAAATAAATCATAAACCATTTATAGGAAGAATAAGGATAGTATCAATACAACATATACCAAGTGTATTAAAAATAACGGTTTTTTGTAATTAATGAATATAAATACTATAATAATATCTTCTATAAAAATTATTATGGAAAATATATTTTTTTAAAACATTTGAAAAAAATTTCTCTCAAAATATATTTTGAAAATATTTTCATTAATAATTAAACATCTAAACATACAAAGGAAGATCCAGTTAAATAATGGTGGGTAAATCCATACATGCCATAAGAGGTAAAAGGAATATTCATTTTCAAAAAAAAGGGTATAAAAATACCTTGTTTAGAATGTGAAGTGAAGATTCCTTTGATTTTTTAATAATAAAAAAACGGTAAAAATAACTTTAAAAAATCATTTTGGAAAGGATATTTTTTTGAAAACCTTTTTAGAAAACATAATTTTAGAAGAAAATTGGTTCTCTGACTAAAGAAAAAAATAAAATTGGGTTTTCTTAAAAACATTTTCTAAAACATTTTGAGAACCAAAGAGTGAAAAAATGGTACCATTACTTGAAAAAGGTCACAAATTACTAGAGGAGAAGAAATGGAAATGGTTTTTTAGAAAATTATCAAATAGTTTAATCTGATTTAAATTCAAGTGTATACAATCCTAAACAAAATGAGATTGTAATGTAAACCCTTGAAAAGATTATAATGTTGGAGTGAGAATCAATTGATGAGTGGATTATGTGTATCAAAAATAAATCCACATATAGAAGTATAAATACATAAATAGATAGTAAAATTAATTATACACATAATTATAGAATATTAATGATAACAAGGAAGTAATAAAACCCAATAAAAATAAATTGGGTTATGAAATTATTTTCCACTTGGTAACTTTTAACTCAAATCACCTTAGATGAAATAATTCAAATTCAAACTCAAAATACCCCAAAGAATGGACAAATCATGATATTAAAAGTAAAATTGGAAGTATTTACACCATATATAATAAATTTTGTGGAAATAAATAAAGTTCTTATTTCAATAAAAAGATAACAATCACAAAAGGAAGTGAGATTGCAAATATAATCATTAAAAATGTTCTTAAGGATAACAATCTTTAAACATTCAAAAGTATCCCATAACACTTTGAAGAATTTGAATCATAATATCTATGAAGGAATAAAATTAAATAAAAATTAGAATATAATGAAAATTATTAGATTAAATATATAACATGTTAAAGGGAAGTATATACACCATATAAAATAAACTAGGTGTATAATAACAAAAAAGTCACAATGCGATGTAAATTGAGACGAAATCCCTTACCTTTCATTTCATTTTTAGAGAATGACTTTAAAATACTATATAATAGTTTTAATTATGTAACTAACTAAAAAAATAACTATTCAATTATTTATAATATCATATATTAACTTCTTATAATATCACATTACCTATTTTTTAACAATATTTCAAATTTTCACAATTTCAGGTGTCAATTTCCTAGTCCTTTGAGAATGTTTTCACTTGTTACTTTTTATTATTAATATGTAGAACATGGTTTCATCATCTCAATAATGTAAAACATGATTTAATTATCATATAAATTAATTACATATGTATTTATAATAATATATAATATTATAGATGGTAGGTCGTACGCACGTGTGAACGCTCCTTTAATTTCTTTATTGTATTAAAATAATGAAAAGAAAATGATATATATGAATATGTATTTTATAAATCCAATATCATTTCTATATAATATATTTTAAATAGATTTATTTAAAACATCCTTTATAAATTCCATTTATATCATGAACAAATCACATCACTTTGAAGATATGGTAGTCCACACTTCCACAAATGATGTTATCGTATTTACACAAAATGGAAAACATAAAGTTATTTGTTATAAAATAATTAAATAAGTATAAACAAATTATAAATATCATATATAAAACATATAACATATATAAATATATTTTAAATCATAATTCCCAACCATGAGAGCTATTAAAGGAAAAACGAACAACTTCGTTTCGTGAGGCAGAAGTCCCCCTACACATAAAAGGGTAAGTTCCTTACCCATTAGAAGGAATTATGTGTATGTTTAGGTAAAAACCTTAAAATAAAAACATATAAGAATATTTTGGATACTGTTTTTTTATATAATCATGGAATGATAATAATTTAAATAGTGTAGAAATAAATAAAACTAAAGAGCTTGAGGAAGTTTGTTACCTCTTATTCGGGTAACTCATTTTGGTTTTCACCAAAGGGATAACTTGGATGGATTTATGAAAATATTAGGTGTATATTTTAAGGGTAGGGATTTTTTGATCTATTTTGGTAGATATTGGTTTGTCCAAAGAGGTTTTGTACGTGTGAGGAAATGGGAGGCTTGAGTGCATTTTTATAGTGGAGGAGTAGTGTCACTCATGTAAATTTTGGAAAAGATAATTTCACCCATGTATTTAACTTTTTATGTAGCTCCACTAATGAACCAAATTATATCCAAGATAGTATATAGTATAAATATGACCATCTAATGTCTTTTTGATAAGTTTATAGGTCATTTTGGACCTTAATTGTAAGGATTAGTTCCTAGTAAAGCTTAATTTCACCTTAACTAACGTAATTATTTTTAATCACTTTCATTAATATTTTTTGTAAAAAACTATGTTAACCTTATTAAAATTTTTAAATTATTATAATTCAAATTTTTAAACACATTTTTCTAAATTATAATCACAGAATTGGAATAAATTAATTTATATTTAATCCCACAAATGAGTCGATAATGTGAGTTTTTAAAGTAAAAAACCTCTAAATATTTCCTATGTTTCTATATTCAATTTCAATGTGAACTTGATTAAAATGACCTCAATTGGAATAATTTATAAAAAATTTATTTTATTAATTATAAAACCAATTTAAAATATAATTTATCCTTATAAATAAATTATATGTAAAAGTAGTTTTGAATTAAAATTCATTATTTTTCACTATTCATTAAAAAATGAAACTTCATAGAAAAATTAAAAAAATTCCCTCTAAACTATTTTTTTTGTTTCTATTTAAAATATTAAGATAATTTTTACATATAATATTTATAAAAGTTCCAAAAATTTTATTTAAAATAGGTTCTCCATTGAAAGAGAGTAAAAGTGCCATTATAAAAATATAAGGTTTTATGCAAAATTTTTGGTTTGTTCTTATCACATGCTTATCAAATATATTGTAAGAATATGAAATTTTTTTTAATGAATTTAACATATATATATATATTACATTAATATAATTTACTAATTATAATTAATTTAATTTATTAACCTAAAACCTTTGTGTGGATTAAAATAGTTTTCTATAAATTATTCCCTTTATATTCAATTGGTTATGATATTCATTTATCATTAATTTGAAAAAAATGAATTAGTTGTGTTAACCATTTATTTTCATAAGTTATTATTACTATTAGTAATGGATATTTTATATCTTATTAAATTAAATAATAATATTAAATAATATATTTTTTTCGGTAAAACCCGGTCTTATGTATAACGTAAGCCATTGAAGAAACTCATTGTTGCATGTGATATACACTAACCCCGTGTCGCATGCATTGAAAGCTATCAAATATATTGAATTTATTTAAAATAGTAAATATATTATAAATACTCAGGATATTATATTCCCTTATGAGCTTGGTGTTGTCTGTCATACACACTATCAAATATAATGTTCTTACTTTAGATTTTTGGGGCGTTATATTAGCGAATTAAAAAATTTAAAGAATTTAAAAATTAATTATATAAATTTAAATAAATCCTAAAAAATATATCAATTATAACTAGTGATTCTTCTATAGTATATATATTTTTTTAGTCATTCATGACCTCTTCCATTTTTCATGTCAAGGTGGGGGGGAGGGGGGAGGGGTCAATCTCTACTATGTCCAACGATTCAGATCTCAATTTCTAAAAAAAATATTCCATAGTTTTATCTTATAATAATGGATAACCTCCATGAGATAAAGTATGATGGTATATGGTTTTTGATTAGATATCCTGATGATATATCCCTTATTCCTGTTAATTAAGTATAAAAAATCGTTAAGATGGTCATTTTTAGTGATTATACAAAAAACCTCAAAAATTTGATATTTCACTTAAAAAAAATTTGTCTTTCCATCCAATTAAAACAAATATATTCAATATATCATCATCTATTAAAGGATATATATTGCATGTAATTTCATTTTGTTTTTTCACAAAGAATGAAATTTGAATTTATGGTTGATTTAAAATCTCTCCATATCCTAATGGAAAAACCTAAACATTTCCTCCCGACTTCATTAATCTCAAGTATATCCAATGTAATTTGATTAATTGGTAAAAAATAAAAAAATATTATAAAAAATATTTCATGATAATTAAAATATTAATAAATGATCATACAAAAATTTATCTGCCATGTCCAAACTAGTGTTGTCTTTTCGACACTTGACCAATCAAAAATCAAAATGATAACGTTTTTTCTATATTGCATTGCCAGAAATATATTAATTTATTTTGAATTTATTCCCCTAGTATTATAATTATTATTAATCTCCATACATATACTCTAGTCTTGAATATATTAAAGTGATAATTTAGTTAAACATTTGCTACCATGTTTTCCAATCCTAGAATATTTCCCAACCCCTATGAATGTAAAAGGTGCCTTTACTGAAGGATAAAGAGGCTCCCTTTAGAACTGTGTGTAGGGTCCTCCACATAATATCATGGTGAATCATCTATTTGATCTGAAGTTATCCTATAAATAATATTAATAAAAATTTAACAAAATATTATACAAATCCAACTCCAACAAATGAAATTTAATAAAAATTAAAATATATCCCAATAAAAACAAAACTAAACTAAACTAAACACATTTTTATTCATATTAATAAAATTAGTTGACAAAAATGTGGAAAAATTATAACAACATTTATGAAATATGAAACAAATAAAATAGATAAGAAAAAACATTGGACAAAGATTATACGAATTTAACTATTATATATAAATTTGAATAAAAATTCGAATATGGTAGAGAGAAAACAAAATAAAACTAAAAAACTCTAAAATATTTGTAGATTAGTTAACAATAATGATAAAAAATAGTAGAAACATTTATGAAAACTTAAATGATATATATAGATAAAAATAAATCATAGTTAATTTTTTAATAATTTCAAGAGTTACATATATAATTAAATAGTTGTAACACGTTACAAATAAAAAAAATGATTTATAATATTATTTTAAAAATGTGACTTAAGTAAAAAAATAAAAATAAAAATAGTGTATCTAATAATTTGAAAATTTTGAAATGTTAGACATGAAGCAAATATATTACCTATAATATTTGGTCATTACTAACGGATTTTTTTCACATATTGCTTTCTCATGCACATTCTGTTTGGAAAAAAACCTCTCTACACCATGGTCCTCAATATAATTTGATACAATTACCATGGAAGTTGGATCTCACATAATTCATTATCACCATCACGTTCACTATCACTAAAATACTTTTTTCCCTTACAGAAAATAGTCCACTACACATTTGATTGATGAAGAATATATAAAATTTGTTTTTCATGTGTTTCTATGATATAAGGGTCATGTGAGGATTCTAATATTTTATATTTACTAGTGTCATACCAAATTAATCTCGTTTAACATTATTTTTACCAATAAAACACATGAACTTGAAATTTATTGTAATCATTATCCCACATTTATTTAATAACTCATTAATATCCACTTGACATGGATATTGTTTTTTTTCACTCCAAAATTTTGTTTCTCCAGTGAACACAAATACACAAATATTATATATTTCAGTTATTCTATCATAATATTTGGTTTAAAATGTACATCCATTAATTACATACCCATACCATGTTATCACATGTTATATTTCAGTTATTCTATCCTTAATATTTGGTTTAAAATTTGTTTCTCCATGTTTTTGACGCATTTTTCTACCATTAATGATCACTTTAAACCAATAAAAAATGTTTTTTATACTCATTAAATACCTCTATATCTTTATTCTCCAGATATCACTATTTTGAAACCTTATAATGATATGTTATACATGTCTGAGCATCATCTATGTTATTCAATATGTATAAATGTACATTCTTTATTTGTTCACATATCAACACATTTATTTTCAATTTAGAGATCCCATTTACCCCAAATCTATCCTATTCATGGATATATATAGAAAAATAGATGTTATATACTATATATAATTATTAATTATGAAACATTATAATCTTCTTAGAGATACACTTCTCAATAATAGAGGCTTTTGGTCGATATGTATTCTTAACATACCCCTCCAATATCTTCATATAACTTTTAAAAGGATACATACAATGCAGATATGTAGGACCATAAATCATTATTTATTTCACCAAATTAACCATTTAAAATACCATTATATTAAAAAATTAATGATTAATGGATATTTATATTTAATAAAGTATATAAACTGCATCATTCTATAAATTTTTCAACAATTCAGATCCCAAACATTCTTCGAAATGGGATTGAAAAAAAGAATACAACTTCATGATAGACATTCTGGCATGGATGGATAGTGTTTCACACAAGAAAATTGGTATGAGTTATTTATTTATAACATGATGATCATGATATTTCTTTCCCATTAACATCAAGTATGTTTGCGCTTTTTTTACGTTTAAAGAATAACCCTGAGGAACTTTAATACCCTAGAGGCACTGGAAATTTTTTTCTCCATTATGGATAGTGTATGACAAGGAAAATTCATGTATGTTTATTATCCTTGAGGAGTTGGTGCTAACTCCAAATGTATTTCCATTTACTATAAATCCAATCTTTTATTCAGACCACCCATTTTCTTGGCTTGAATATCTAATAATGTTCTAATCAAACTATCTCAAATATTTTTATCAATATGAATCACATCAATGTCATGTCTAATATAAAGATATCTTTGATATAGAACATCAATAAAAAATGATAATTTATTTAATATATTTATATCATTACAATATATTTGCGTCTTTCCAAATATGACATCAATGTTTTTCATTATCTTAAAATATAGATTATTTGACAAAGGATTTGGAGTGATATCAAATTTCTATCAACCATTTAATGCCTTTTTTAATCTTTGATAAGAGTGATACTTAAATTTTTTTTTGATAACCCATGTACATTGATTTACTCCGATTTTCTAGATGAAAAATGAAGCCCCTTCTTCACAAATTGGATTATATTTATACCCCTTAACAAAATTTCTAGAAAAATTTCAATATGGTGGGAAGTTATTTATAGAAAACCTAATCATTATATTTAATTGAAAAAATTCCTTTTTATAATAATCATAAAATCTGATACCTTTCTCCAATAACTATTTCAAATTATCAATTTCTGGTTACAAGTAAACATCCATATCATTGAAGTTTAGTTTTGGTTATGAAATCATTAAATTCAATATGATATAATTATGCTTCATAAAAAATTCAGGATATAAGTTGAAAATTACTAAAAACGTAGACCTTCTACTAGGATTTCTAATAAGAACTCGATATGGATTCAATCCATATGTGAACAACCCAATTCAGATATTTCTAACTGCCTTTTCAAATTTTGGAAATTGTAGATCAATTTTCTTCCATTAAGGAAAATTAGTTTGATTTAATTTTCTATTAGATATTTTGTCATATATATAAAAAATTAACCAATTTAAATCATTTTAATTTTCAAACAAACATTTAAAATGAGAAATTGTAGGAATATACCAATTTTACTTTGTATGATTTTTTTACTAAGCATAATAGATGAATTAAATTTTAATTTTTCTTTCAACATATACCGTGATGTCCTACATTTAGGACACTATAAATTACATTTTATCCCCATAAAATATAACACATATACATTGAGGTAGATATTTATACTATTTTTCCCAAATCCTATCTATAATAATATTTTTTTCATATTATAATTTTAATGTTGAAGATTATTGTGTTTAGGAAGTATTTCTTTCCACAATTGTAGTAATTCAATAAAAATATTATCTCTCCCTTCATTACTTGATTTCAAGTTCACTAATCTTAACAATATTGATATAATTTTGAATTTCATATTACTTGGATATAGTTTTTTATCTGTATCACCATAAAGTACTCAATTAATGAAATTTTCTTAATTCCCTCCACTTTAATACCATGAATCATTTCTTCAATTTGACAGAAACAATCTTTCTATAAATCTCCATCATCATTAATTATTTAATTATATCCAATTTAATTGTTCTAATTACAAGGTCTATAACTATGATCAAAACCATTTCGAATTAATTAATCTTTGATTTCTCTACATTGGAGATTTCTCATATTTAAAAATTTTAGGTTTGGATAAAAACTAGTTGTTACTTGGAACATTTATTTAAATAAAATTATAGAAAAGAATCAACTCCTTCATCCCATTATTTAATTATTCTTTTTGAAATAATCTAAATACAATTCATTATTACCTATAAACTCTATTAATTATAAGTTACATTATTTTAAAATATAAATTCATATTTACTTTTTTAAATAAAAATACAAAAAAATAAAAATCATTTACTTATCATTCTTTATTATGTGATGAAATATTATTAAAGAAAATTTATTTTATTCAAAAAAATTGAAATAAAATATTTTGCCAATAACAATGTTTTACTTAATTTAGAAAACAAAAAATAAAAAACCAACATTAATAATTATAATTAATTAAAATTAGAAAACATTAGACACATTTATAAAGTTTATAAAATATATGTTCCTTATTAAATAATATTAATTTTATACAAAATATAACATTTAATAATAAAATGTTTCATTCTTAAAAACTATAATTTTGAAAATAAAATAAAATATAATAAATTATTTTGTAAATAATTTTCACATATTTAAAATAAAATGAACGAATTATTTATAGGGAATTAATTTCATGTCACAATAATAACTTGTAAAATGCATAATCGATATCTAGTGATGAATGTAGGATAATTCTAAAAACATACCAATTAGTTAAATGAATAATATAAAAACTAAAAATACCTCAAAATTTTAAACCACAATAAAATATTTCATTGAAAATGAATAAAATAAAATAAAAATAGAATAATATAAAATCAATATGGACTAAACATAGAAATATCCGAAAACATTCAACAGTTCGTTGAACTTGAGATAAAATTAATTAAAATCTATTGCTATAGGGGTTTTAGATTAAAAATAATATAATTAACCTCATCAAAAAAGTAATAAACACACAATTCATCCAAAATAAATCTTAAAAATTCAAAAATAAAAGAAGTTGAGGTAAATGGAAAAACAAAAACCAGAGATGCATCCAGTACGATAAAGAGGTTCAAAGGAAGTGTAATAACAATAAACTAATCTCAAAAATGGTGGAAGGAGATAGTGGTGGCTTTTAGATATGGTGATGATAGCATGAAAGATTATCAAATCATACATTATGTATTCATTTAGGAGAAAAATTTGATATAAATTGAATGATTGAGAATACATAAGAGGCCCCACTCAAAACCTTAATTTTTTTAAAAAATTATTTTCAAAGTTGGTTACATAATAAATAATTTCAAGGACTTTCATCTAATTTTATTTATGTTAGTTATTATATTATTTCCATAAAATACACTTTGTAATGTTTTTTAAAACCAGCATTATAAATAGTGTCATTTTAAATAGATTTAGCACCAATGATTGCCTTATTTTGATTTGTGAATATCAATTTGTTCAATTGTTTTTATTGTGTGTTTTAACTCTTGAATGTGATCAGTGACATTTTTAAAGTAATGATGTTTTAAAATAATAGGGACAATGAATCCACTCTAAAATTTTAACTATCATTGCACTTTATTGGTTTTGGTATATAATCACATTATATTGTATATTCCTTTGATGTAGTATATTATTAGCGAATAATATAAAATTTCATGAATATTTTCTTTTATCTATTTTATTTATGGATTAAAATAGCGGAGTGTAACAACCTTATATTTTATGATATATTTCTCTTCAAATAAATTTAATTTCTTTGATAACTTGCGATACATGCAACACCAAGTCTAAATAAACCATACTATAGTTTACCATTATAACCAAGATGTTAAATTGGAATAGTGAATATGAATGAGCACTTTTGGAAAAAAATTGACATAATGGTTTTAGATAAATAAAATATATTAACAAATATGTACTCAATTTTTAGTATAGTATTTATATGCTTTAAAAATATATTTTTTCCTCCAAAATGTTTTTTATTAATTATTGTGAGTAAATAATATAATTAATTTCAAACACTTTTAGAAAATTTAATTGAAAAAATGATTTTTTTTGAAATCATGAATTTAGAATAATCTTAAATTTTTTTGATAATTTTATGGAATGATTTATTTTTTGATGAATAAAGAAAAATTAATATTTTTATTGAAAACTATTATTTCATTTAAAGAATTTATAATGTTAATTTTTTAAAATGATTTTAAAATTAGTTATTTTACATCATTAATGATCCAATTAATGTCATTTTAATTAATTTAATGTTGTATTTTTGTATAAAACCTTTTTATACTTAAGAAAAAATTATTCCATGAAAAATGATATTCATCACATTTTGTGGGTTTTATTTTAAATTAAATTATAAAACATGTGTTATTTAAATTTTTTAAGTTGGATTATATATTTGAAATTATAATTTCCAAATTTGGTAAAGATTACCGTTTCATTTTTTGTCATAAGGAATAATAAAAATAGTAAAATAAATTGTCAACTTAGTAAGGATACAACTGGTAAAACATGGTTAAAACCTATGGATAAGGCTTTAAAATTTATCTTAAATTTATCATACTGGATGAGTTTTCCTAGAAATATCCACAAAATTTTCTATAATATTGAAAATTTGAGCTATTTTTCTTTGATTATGACCATTATATTATTTCCCAAAAAGAATAAATACAAAATGCAACTCTATTGACTTTAATATCTAAAATACTTTTTCATAAATATAGAAATATTTTTTGTTTGGTTATAATTTTTTATTTTAAATATGAATTAATTATTTAATCATAGTTATTTATTTTTAGTTTTTAGTTCTTTAATAATTACCTTAAATTTTTACGTAATATTGACATAGTATTTTTTCAATTAATAGAAAAACAAAATAAATGTTTTGAAAAATATTAAAATTAATACAATTTAGGTGAATTATTATGTTCCATGAATAATTTATATCAATATAATATATTCTGTTGGTGTAAATGGTTTATATTCTAATTACATAAATATCTTAAATTATTTAAAGTTAAACTAAATAAATAGTTCAAAAAATGACATTAATGATATTTTATAATAAATAATTTTTCAAAATTCATAAAAATTATATATTCATACAATTGAATAGTATATGGTTGAAAATATACTCCATGTTCCATTTATGGGTCACTTTTCTTTTTATTGTTACATTCTTGAACCTGAGAGAGTAATTTTTTTTGATATTGCGGTAATTGTCCAAAGGGTTAAGAGGGTATTAAAACAAAGAGATAAGGGTTAAAAAAATAACATAAACTTGTGTTAATATTATTTTATGAGAATATTTAGAATTATAAACTTTTTATATTCTAAATATATCCATTTTACCAACTTTATTATAAATATTAATTTAAATTAATTTAATACTTTAAGTAATTCAAAGAGTACCCCTCACATGACTTATAAAATAGAACCCATTATCCTCTCTTTCTCAAACATTTTAAGCCATATATCTTTACCAATACCTTCCAAATTCACATATAAACATACCTATAAAAGAATTATACATTTGGAATTCTTCAAATTCCATTACAAGGATCATTATGAAATGATCTAAAGGAGGCATATTAAAGAAGATGTAATCATCCCACCTGACCTCTTTCAATTTATTTTTTATTCTACCTCCTTAAATAATATGGTATTAATCATAAAATAAAAAATTAATTATAAGAAATATACTAAAATTTTATTATGATTTTGTAACCACCATTATCTATCATCTTTTTTTATCAGTTGGGAAGTAAAAATATAGCTCATGCGTATGCGTGGACTAATACCTCCATGCAATAATATAATTCATTTTCATCACCATTTTTCATGGATGGTTATTATGATTGATTTAATATTTATATATGATATATATGATATGATAATAATTTTGGAAAGGTGAATTATTATTTATATTTATTTATTTCAATCCTTCAAAAATGGAAATAGTGGTCATGCATACGTACGACCTACCATTTCCATGAACGACATAATTCATTTTTCTATCTCTACCTTTTATGGATGACTCTAAATATATATATAATGAATATATATAATGAATATATATAATGAATATATAATATTTATATCATTATTATAATTTTTTATATAATGGAACCACGATCAGAGTATAAGGATGAAAACTATCTAACCGAAATTCCCATGAAAAATAAAACTATTAACACCTAGAAACAATAATTTTCGTAAGGAATTATTAATAATTAAGTGTTGAAAAATTATACGTGGAACATATATGATATTATAATTATGTAAATGAATATAATATATAGTTTTTTTTATAAATTTAAATTTATTTTTTTGGAGGTTAAATCACTTTTGAATCAATTTAAACTTAAGTTAGGATATTTATGTTACAATCTCATTGTTTACTGGGATTGTTTATGATTAAGTTTTTAGTGATGAAATTTTATAATATACCTATAAATAATCTCATTATTTTTTTATCCTATGGTTATTTTTTTATAATACATATTTTAATTTCATTTTACTCTTTTTAAGTACTTAAGATATTGAAATAATAATTTTTTATGGAAAACCAACTTTATTTTTATTTTGGGCTAAAAATACTTTTCTTCCATATCCATGTTTTCGAAAAATATTTTAAATAATATTGTTACTATAACTATAATATTTTTAAATTCATTTTCCAATTATTTAATTTTTATTAAATGGTTTCATATAAATATTCATATTTTTTTCTAAATGATGTATTTTTTACTTTTTATTGAAAATGTGAATGGAATATTTGTTTTAATATTTATTTCATGAAAAAAATTTCACAGAATTATGAAAACATAATGTTTAAAATATTCCTATATACGTTTCAATGGTTATTTCAAAATAAAATGTTTTTTCATAATATCTTGGAAAATATTTATATTTTAACGAATTGATTTCGAAATGAGATGTGTATTTTCATTAAGAAATGTTAGGGAGATATTTTAATGTAATTTTTATCTAAGATGAAATCCATTGATGTTATATATGTTTTAATATAGATATGATCTAATGATACCATAATTATTATTTTTATGGTAGTTTTTTTATTATGATGATGACGTTTTTATGGAACACATCTATTATTATTGGGTTGTGTTATGATGAAATATTGAATTATTTATGAATCCCATTTCCTTTACACATGTTATTATATATGTTCATTGTTTTATGATCTTTTGGAACACATTTTTATGGTTTTAATTATGTGATGAGTGCTACTAGAATTATATATATCTCTAATTCATTGGGTAAATAGGGATATCTCAGTAGAGAATGACTAAATTGGGGAGTGAACCAAGTTCAATAAGAGGCTCTATCCACTATGATTATCATGGGAGGTAACCATGACAAAGGATATTATGTAATTTTTAGTGAACCCAATACACTATGATAGTCTCAATAGTGAACCTTGGCTAAAGAAACAAGTTTCTTCGTATATGTTCATGTCAAAAACTGTGACTTATGCCAATTTTATGCTCTCATGGATCATGTTCATTTATTAATTTGTGATTCATGGATTATGAACTATCAAGATTTATGCCATGTCTCAATATCATGATATATGATATGATGTATATGGTTTTAAAATATAATTCTTATGTTCTCATACCCTTATACTCTTGTTATTCTTAAATGATCATTAATATCTCATTTATTTATGCTTTTTGAGCATCTAATGTCACTATTTATTATGTTTCTTTTCCCCATTATATGAAGAATATTTTTAGTATAATATGACATATAAATGTTATAGTTGTGAAGAACTAAGTGAGAAATGATATAGATCTCATATGAACAAGTTTTTTATATATTCAACTTTCAAAGACACTTAACTGATATTATTCTTCTATAGATCAGAATGTTATATATTAAATATTCATCTAATAATATATAATATTAAGGTATGAAAAGTATGGGTTGATATAGTTTGGATCAGATCAAGGTTTAGTTACCATTGGAAACTAAGATTAGAAAAGTTTAGCGAGAACCCTGGGGATAAATTTAAATATAAGATAAAATTTTAATGATTTGGTAAGGTATAGATGATGTGGTTTTACACTATGATTATTGTTGCTCACACATTGTTTTTTGGTTTTAGTCAATGCCCGGAACCCAAAGGAACCATGTTAATTCTGAATTTGATGGACACTTCAATGATTTCCCTACTGAGAAACAAAATTTTATGGGAGTTGGAATGAAAAATCCTATTACTATACTTATGAAACATTCTCAATCCTTGTATCATGATGATCTCATAATGTAGTAAATGAGAGAAAAATATTGTATTGATTCCTTCATGGGAAAAAATTCACATTCTTTCAGGCGGTATACTAATCCACTTATTACTGAGAAATGGATTAGTGCCAATAAAAAGGAATTTTCCATCCTATAGTGTTCATAATATGAGAAAATTATTTTGAATATTTATCATTTTTAAGAAGAAGCCTATAAATGGTGGAATCTTTTAAAGAATGCGAGGAAATGGGAAGAACTTGACTCCATAGAGTGAGATGAGTTTAAGAGCATATTTTTCAACAAGAAATTTAATTGTATTCCTCATAAAAAATGGAGAATGAATTATTTAAGCTAAAGTAAAAGGATGATGAATCCATTAGTAAATATGAGTTTAATTTTAAAAGACTTTAAAGTTATTCCTCTAGTATTATAATTCATCATAAGAGTAATCTTGATTGATTTCAAAAATATAGAGTAAATTAGACTACCTAAAATTCTTAATCAATGGCCATGAAACTCAGCCTCTTCTTCCCTATGAACATCTCTCAATCTATCCAGATTCTAATTATTTCCCTCTCTCCCAACTTTTTCTTAAATAATAAAGTGACATAAAACCCTTATAGTAGATTTGGTCGGTATCCAAACAATGATATATTTAGGTACACTCTTTCTCATTTTATGAAGATCCAAGAATGTTTTCTTCTACTTCCTCTTCTTATTTTGTTTCAAATAGCTTCAAAATACTAGTTCTTCTTAGGAAGTTGTAAATTTCATCCTCCCCTTATCATTATTTTATTATTCTTTGAAACCTTGAAGGTTTTATCTCCTCGTCACAAGGTTTAAAATTATTATTATTATTATTCCTCTATATATCCTATTTTCTAAAAAAACTACCCCACTTGGTCAAAATAACAACTCATTATTTTTCTTCTTATTTTACTGAACATCTCACTTACTCATGCATATGTGTGGATGAATTAAATTCACCCTTACATTTTCAATATCGATAAATTAATTACCCTTAGAAACTTTTTATTTACCATTCAAAATAGTAATTATAAAATGACAATTTTTTTCTAAAATTTTTGATATCCTACTCAATAAATTATCCCTTGTGATTTTTTTCATGATTCAAAATAATATGGATAAAAATTCCTTTCTCTTTCCTTCCATTTTTTATTTAACTAAATATATCTTTAGGTATTTCTCCAAGTTGGACTAGGTTTATAGTTCTTCTCAAAACAAATTATCATAACATTCCAAGATCTTACTAAATTATTGGAAATAAATAAGTCAATGTGTTTGATATATTTCTCCACACAAGACATCGAATTAAAAAAAACCACAATATCTTTAGATAAAAAGATAAATTTTTATATATGAACCTTAAAACCTTGCTATTGAATTAGTGGTAAAGAATAAGAATAACTAATTTATGAAATAAATTTATAAAAAAATATATTTCTTTAATTATAAATGAAATTCAATTAGTTTAGCTAAAATGGAAAATAAAATCACATATTTTTTTAAAAATTATTTTTCAAAAAAATCATTTTTATGTGATATGTGTAACATCCCTGAACCAGAAACCACTAAACCGGAGCTCCAAGCCGGGTGGTTACATGACCTTAGGCGCACCTCTCTGTACGCCAAAGGCTGCCGACCAGCAGTGGGGGTCTACCGAGTCAAGTGGGGAGACTATACCCCCTTTTATCAGAGTAATCCACAACATAAATAAACCAAATAGCAGAAAAAATAACCAATTAGAACAGAACATGTATAACATCCATTTCCAAAAATAAATATTCCATGTCATACTACAAGTGAAAAAGTGGACAAAACCCCAAAATAATGACAACGGCCAAAATCCCCAAAATGGTCCCAACTCTAATTTTGAATCCTCCAAAAAGTGCTACCCATGTCCACTCAACTATCTAGAAAGGACCCTTTCCCTTCTCCTGACATTAAAACATGAAGTATGCTCGGGTACCCAATGGCAGCCCGAGAAGGGTGTGAGTACAACTCAGTAGGCCACCACCAACGGTGTCTATAAAATATCCAGCATGAACAGGTAGTGCATGCAAAGGGAATATGAATGATAATTGACAACTAATTATTTAAGGTACCATTAACTAGTTTAGAGCCAAGCCATTTCCATTCCATTACCATTCATTTATTACCAATTATCATCGCCTACCATTTCATCACATTTCCATGGGTTAAACACATTCATTATGTTACATGGGTCTAAGGCCAACAATCACACGCAAGTGGGTAAACACATTGTTATCCTATCTCACTAGAACTAACCCCCTCATAGAAACGACAACCTCACCTCGAAGCCTCAGTCCGAGTGGATGAAAACGTTTGGAGAATAGACCCTCAGTCCCCTTTCCTAACCCATGCATTTAGGGTGGAGTTTAGAACCAGAGTCTTTGCTCAACCTGTGGGCGTAGATCCTCATGTCATACCCCACTCTACAAATCCATGTGCACATTATTATATATAAGTAACCATCAACCATCCAAATCATTACCCTTTGACAAACACTGTTCACAACAACCCACATGGGAATCCACATCATTCCTTAACCCATTAGCACATTTGCATTTCACATAATTTAACCATTTACCCAATTCCCATGTATTATGCCTATCTCACTAAGCATTCAACATTAAACCCATAATCTATCCCATTGTGGTCTTTAATCAGTTTACACATTAACCCATTTAACCCATTCATCATTCCCATGAATCAATCATTTAACCCATTCCACTTTAACCCTTAGGTTATTTCCAAGTCTAGCTGCATCACCTACCTTCTATTCCAAATTCAACTGATCATGCCAACATATTTATAAAGGTCTCTAAAATTCATTACATAAGGTCACTTGTTTAATATCAATCCCTAAATCCGGGAAAAGCCAGAACATCCCATGGATGGACCCAATTAGGTCATGTCTATCCCAAAACATCCCATAGGGATTGTTAGGGTTCCCATTTTCCATTTTAAACACCATTATTACCAAACATGCCAAGGTTATCCAAAACATGACCAAAGGAAAGCAAGAACACAACTAAACATGCACAAATGCCCAAATAACTATGGGATATCACTTGTAGACCACATACCTCAAAACTGCAGTTGAACGCACTCTCAATAGAGTCCTTAGACCTCGATCGAACCAACCTTTGGAGATTAAACCTAAAAATCACGCAAAAGTTAGGGTTTTAGAGCTTCAGAATGAGAGGGAGAGAAGATACAAACCCTAAATCAAAAAGAGAATCAAGGATGGGATTAGCATTACCCGGAGCTTCAATCCTCAACAAACGACACCAAAAACACCTTAGAATCGAAGGATATATGTCTCATGAAGTCTTTGGGTGATTTGGTTCGTGCCTAGGGTGGAGAGGGAGGAAATGAGGGGAAATCCTGAGTGGGGTTTTAAAGCCCAGAGTGGAAAACTTGTAATTTTTCCCAACTTTAAGTGGTCGTAGGGTTTGTCCACATGGTTTGGAAAACCGTGCACATGCCACTATCTGGAGGAGGAGGGTCACATGATTTAGACACACGGTTTGGAAAACCATCAGCAAACCTTTCCCATACTTCTGGCCGGAGGAGGAAGGGTCGCATGGTTTATCCTAGGCAGGCCGCACGGTTTGCCTGGCCGTGCGCAGGCCGTGCAGCCTAGCCTTTCTTGCCCAAATTTCCTTTCTTCCGTGTCCCAAGCCCCCAGAACACCCCCAAGGCCTCTCACACTTTTAGGAAACATCCCTTTAATACCAAAACAAGGGATTTAACAAAAACATACATTTCCAAAAACCAGGATCTTACAACCTTCCCACCTTATAATGGCTCGTCCTTGAGCCGAGCTTCCAAGACTCATTGATCCACCGACGAGAAGAGTTCGCGTCACTGAGCCCTTATATCTGATTCCCGCTCCCAATTTTCTTCCTAAAGATTCCCATGCTACCATAGTACTCGCACTAATGCCACAAACTTTCCTCGCAAGACCCTTTCACTACAATCCGCCACACAAACTAGATGCTCCTCAAAGGAGACATCAGCATCAAGCTCCACATACTCAACATCAACTACATGAGATGGGTCAGGGTGATACCGTCGATGCTGCTACACATGAAACACATCATGCATCCCACCATACTACTGTGGAAGAGCCAATTCATAAGCCACTGGTCCGATCCTCTCCAAAATCTCAAAACGTCCCACATACCTGGGTGCCAACTTACCCGGCTTTCGTATCCGTCGGTGACCCAAACATGGTGACACCAAAAGGAACACTTTATCACCCACCCCAAACTCAAGAGGTCTATGAATCCGATATTTATATGACTTCTGCCTACTCTGAGCCATTTCCATCTACTTCCTGATCAACTTAACTCTCTCTAAAGTCTACTTCATGAGACTTCGACCCAACAACTCCGATTCACCGGCCTCTAGCCAACACAACGGAGATCTACATGGCCTCCCGTAGAGTGCCTCAAACTGTTCCATTTGAATCGTAGCTTGAAAAATGTTGTTGTAGGAAAACTCAAATAAAGAGAGGTTCCTCTACCAAGAACCACCAAAGTCCAAGACACAAGCTCTTAACATGTCTTCCAGCACTTGAATAGTACATTCCAACTGCCCATCCGTTTGCAGGTGGAAATCCATACTCAAAAACAGCTGCGTACCAAGCGCCTTCTGCAACAATTTCCAGAAACATGATGTGAAACGTGGATCTCGGACCGAAACTATGGTCCGCGACACAACATGAAACTACACTATTTTCCGAACATAGAGCTCACCCAATAGGTCGACTGTATGGGTCTCTTGAATCGGTAATAAATAAGACACTTTAGTTAACCGATCCACAACCACCCATATTGCATCATTCTTCCACAGCGTCCTCAGAAGACCCATGAAAAAAATCCATTTTCACATCATCCCACCTCCATTCCGGAATGGGAAATGGATGAAACAAACCACCAGAGCGTTGATGATCAATCTTCACCTACTGACAAGAAAGACACCGCACCACAAATCCCGCAACTTCCTTCTTTATTCCATGCCACCAAAACTACCTTCGGAGATCACGATACATCTTGGTCAAACCAAGATTCACTTCCCACTTTGATGCATGGAACACATGCATCAACTATTCCTGCACACACTTTTGCACAACCACACGATCACGAACACAAAAAACACCGTCCACACCGATGGCCCAACCAGAAGGTAGCTCCCCACCTTTATGCTTTTCCTTCATGATCAAACACTTAGTATCATCAAGCTGACCTTCGTTAACTCGACTTAGAAGCATAGACTCCATCACTAGAGAAGAAAGAGTGACCTGACCACTCTCCTCCCACATCTCCAGGTGCATTTCTGCAAACAAAGCCATCACCTTCCACTAGGTGCTGGACTCCTGAACAATCTGATTCTGAACCTTCATGCTTTGAGAATCAGCAACATTGTTTCCATTTCCCGGTGTGTACACCAAATCAATGTCAAAATACTGGAGATATTCAACCCATCTTCGCTGCTGAAGATTCAGATCCCGCTGTGAGAAGATGTACTTTAAAATCTTATGGTCAGTAAACACAGTAAACCGTTCTCCCAACAGATAGTGCCACAAACACTTAAAAGTATACACTATTGCCACCATCTCAAGATCATGAGTGGGATACTTCCGCTCATGGGGTCTCAACAAACTTTACCTGTAAGCCATCACCCACTCATCTTTCATCAACACATCCCCAAGTCCAATTCCGGACGCATCAAAAAACAAGATACACTTCTTACCCGGCTCAGGTAAGATCAAGATAGGTGCATTTGTCATCTGATTCTTCAACTCTTGGAAGGAATTATCACAAGTCTTAGACCAATAAGACCTGATTCCCTTCTTGGTCAAGCCCGATAGTGGTGCTGCCAAGCGAGATAAATCCTGAATGAACCTTCGGTAATACCTGACCAAACCTAGAAAACTCCGAACATCAGAAACACTTTTGGGATGCTCCCAAGATAAAACTGCCTGTACTTTCTCTGGATCTACTAATACACCTGCCTCTGAGATGATGTGACCCAAAAAATGTACCTCACCTATCCAGAATTGACACTTGGATAGCTTGGCGTATATCCGATGCTCTCTTAGCGTACCCAAGACAATGTCAAGATGTTGTTCATGATCATCGTGAGTTTTTGAGTACACTAAGATATCATCAACAAAGACAACCACAACCAATCTAGAGAGGGATGAAAGATCCGGTTCATCAAAGCCATAAACACTGCCGGTTCATTAGTCAAGCCGAAAGGCATTACCACAAACTCAAACAACCCGTACCGACTCCGAAAAGCTGTCTGTGGTATGTCGGAAGTCCTCACCCTCAAATGGTGATAACTCGACCTCAGATCAATCTTATAAAAAAATGATGTCCCCCTCAACTAATCAAACAGGTCATCAATTCAGGAAAGAGGGTACCTATTTTTCACTATCATCTGATTCAACTTTCGATAGTCAACACACAGCCTTAACGACCCATCAGACTTCTTTGAAAAAAGAATGGGAGATCCCCAAGGAGACGTACTAGGATGGATAAACCCCTTACACTCCAACTCTTCAATCTGATCCTTCAATTCCTGGAGTTCTGCCAGTGCCATTCTGTATGGTGTAATAGAAACTTGCTACGCTCCCGGCAGAAACTCGATTGTGAACTCAACATCCCTCTCAGGGGGTAACCCCGAGAAATCCTCAAGAAACACGTCCTGAAACTGATACATCACAAGAGGGAAAACAGACTACTCCCCTATTCCATTTTCATCAAGTATGAGACATGCCACTCGAGTCATGAGTCCACTCATCTGTTGAAAAAATGGACCCACAAACCCTGCTCGAACATCCCATTCTCCATGGTGGTCATAAGCGTCACCCTCAAGAGACCTGGAAGATACTCTGTGATTGTAATAGTCTATGTTCACCCGATACAACACCAACCAATCCATTCCCAAGATGAGGTCAAACCCTGACATCTCGAGAACGAACAAATCCCATAGAAAACGATACCCACCAACTTCCAAGGCACATCCCTTGCACTACTTGATATCCTCAAACTGCACCCCCAATGAAGTGTCAATTGACATCACCCCACACAGCCGCACCACAGGTAAACCCAGCGCTACCACAAGTTGAGCAGTGATAAAATAGTGTGTGGCACCTATTCCAAACAATACACTAGAAAAAGTAGAAGCTACAAGGATCGTACCTCAAACAGTTGATGGTCTAGCGTCGCCATCACCTGGTGCAAACTGAACTGCCTGAAGCTGAATTTCCACTTTTCCTTAGGCTCCAGCCTAAACGCCCTATGCTGCACTGCCCTGCTGGTGTGAGCGATCTTTCCCTGGAGTTCCATATTCACCGCCCCTACCAGTATGACTCATGGAGCTCCAACTGCCTACCTGATACGGGGCAACTGGTCCCCTTCCCTTACCCAAAAACTTCTTTTCACCATCATAATCACCCACCTACTGAGGTCTCCTGCAGAGCTTCTGCACATATCCCATCCGACCACAAAAACGACACTCAACTACAGGTTAAGGACACTGGCCACGCATATGCCCCGGCCTGCCGCACTAATAACAAAACACCTGGTTCCCACTCTGAGAGGCTGACCCCCTCTTCCAGCCACTTTGCACACTTCCACCATGCTTTGAGCTCTCATGGCGTCACTTTCGACCTTCAGCAGCTGCACCGCTCGTCTGTCCCACTGACACCACAATCCCACTACACGAAGCTCCCTTCAGGTTTCCTTCTGAGATCAGTACCTAATCTACTACCTCTACGAACTTCTTCAAGAAGAAGATTTTTACTTGAGACTAGATCTCATGTCTTAGGCCATCCTAGAAATGCCTTGATACTACTGACTCATTCCCTACTAACACTGGGAAAAAGCATCTTAAGTCAGAGAAGCGACTAGCATAGTCCATCACTGATAGTGATCCCTAAGCCAGGATCATAATCTCTGCAGCCCGCTCGTGTCGCAAGGTCTCTGGGCAGAAATGCTCCAGAAAATTTTCTTAAAAAACCTTCCATGACATTACTTAATCCTAATCAATTTGAGCCTGAATGTCCCACCAATGCCTCACCTGTCCTCGCAATATATAAGCGGCCAACTTCACTCGCTTTTCCACAGGGGTCTCCAGAAGGTCCAGTATCGTCTAGATAGACTCTAACCAGAACTCCGCTACTTCTGGCCCACCCTCTCCAGTGAACATAAGAGGGTTCTACAGTTGGGACTCCCTGGTCAGCTCAAACATACTAGGTGCAACCCTCTCTGGGTCCCGATCCACCATCTGTATAAGGCAAGCCAAGTTATCTTAGAACATGTCTTCTCTACATTCTTTGATCGCCACATTTTCTTGCTCCTCTACTGGAGGAGTGTTCTCAGAAACACCCTCCCGTTTCCCAACTGGTAACCAACATCTTGGTGGAATTTCTCTATAATTCCAAGCACGATATTTTGCACACATACCACATAACTTTCACAACTTTATCAAAAGCTCTTTATTAGCTACAACATCCCACTTTTCATATGCTACCCCAACAAAATTTTCCAACTTGTTTCAAAACTTATTACTCTGTTAAACATCATTTACCCACTTGTTTTATTTCATTCTTATCATTATTTCTTGTTTTTTTGAAATTCATGATGTACCATAATTTCCTGCCTCACACACCCACCTCGTGCATGTGTCTAATACACTGCATATCACCTATCTCCCTTGGTGCCTATAGTGATGCATGAATGCCAATCCTCATGCCATAAAGTCCACGAGCCAAATATTATAAAACACTCACATCAAACCACATGTGAATCACCCAATGGTGAAATATCATCAACTCTAACAACACACCACCAAGAACAACATTTCCCACCCAGGGTGACTTGGTTTTTCCCTCATACATGGGTTAGCTACTCCCAAGCACGAGCTCATTACCAAGTCTCGACACATCTTAACCCATGTCTACCAATCCCAAATAACAATACCTCAGAGAAAGAGAAGAAATACATCCTCTGATAACACTTTTTCACATCCCTGACTCAGAAGCCGCTAAACTGGTGCTCCGAGCCTGGTGGATACATGACCTTAAGCGCGCCTCCCCATATGACAAAGGATGCCCACTAGCTGCGGGGGTCTAGGGAGTCAAGTGGGGAGACTATACCCCCTTTTTATCAGAGTAAGCCATAATAGAAATAAACAAAATAGAAGAAACAATAACCAATAAGCATGGAACATGTATGACATCCATTTCCAATAACAAATATTCCAAGTCATACTACAAGTGATGTAGTGGAAAAAAACCCAAAATAATGACAACAACAAAAATCCAAAAAAAGGTCCCGACTCCATGTCTGGATCCTCCACCATGTGCTACCCATGTCTACATAACTATCTAGCAAGGAACCTTTCCCTTCTCCTGACCTATAAACATGAAGTCTGATTGGGTACCAAACGGCTGCCCGAGTAGGGTGTGAGTATAACTAGGTAGGCCACCACCAACGGTGTCTACAAAATAACCAGTATGAACAGTTAGTGCATGCAAAGGGAATATGAATGATAAATTCCATGTAATTATTTAAGGTTCCATTAACCAGTTTAGATCCAAGACATTGTCAATCCATTACCATTAATTTATTACCAATTATCATCGCCTACCATTTTGACACATTTCCATGTGTTAAACATATTCATTATATTACATGGGTCTTTGGCCAAAAATCAAATGAAAGAGGGTAAACACATCATTATCCTATCTCACTAGGACTAACCCCCTCATAGAAACCCTAACCACACCTTGAAGCCTCAGTCTAAGTGGATGAAACCGTTTGGAGAATAGACCCTCAGTCCCCTTTCCTAACTCGTGCATTTAGGGTGGAGTTTAGAGCCTCAGTTTTAGCTCAACCCGTGGGCGTATATCCTCATGTCATACCCCAATCTACGAAGCCATGTGCACATGCTTATATATAAGTAACCATCAACCATCCAAATCATTTCCCTTCAAAAAATACAATTCACAACAACCCACATGGGAATCCACATCATGCCTTAACCCATTAACAAATTTCCATTTCACATCATTTAAGCATTTACCCAATTTTCATCTGTTATGCCTATCTCAATAAGAATTCAACATTAAACCCATAATCTATCCCATTATGGTCTTTAATCAGTTTACACATTAACCCATTTAACCCGTTCATCATTCCCATGAATCTATCATCTAACCCATTCCACTTTAACCCTTAGGTTATTTCCAAGTCTAGGTGCATCACCTAACTTCTATTCCAAATTCAACCAGTCATTCCAACATATTTATCAAGGGCTCAACAATTCATTACAAAAAGGTCACTTGTTTAATATCAATCTCTAAATCCCGGAAAAGTCGGCACATCCCATGGATGGCTCCAATTAGGTCAAATCTATCCCAACACATCCCACATGGATCGTGAGGGTTCCCATTTTCCATTTTAAACACCATTATTACCAAACATGCCAAGGTTATCAAAAACATAAACAAAGGAAACCAAGAACACAACTAAACAAGAAAAAATACCCAAATAACTATGGGATATCACTTGTAGACCACCAACCTCGAAACTGCAGTTGATTGCACTTTCAATCAAGTCCTTATACCTCGATCCAACCAAACTTTGGAGCTTCAACCAAAAACTCTCCCAAAGGATAGGGTTTTAGAGCATTATAACAAGAGGGAGAGAAGATACAAACCCGAAACCAAAAAGAGAAGCAAGGATGGGATTAGCCTTACCCAGAGCTTTGATCTACATACAACGGCACCAAAAATGCCTTATAATTGAAGGATATCGGTATCTTGGAGCCTTTGGAAGATTTGGTTCGTACCTAGGGTGGAGAGGGATGAAATGAGGGGAAATCCCGAGTGGGTTTTAAATCCTAGAGTGGAAAACTTGTAATTTCTCCCAAATTTATGTGGCTGCACGGTTTGTCCGCACGGTTTGGAAAAACATGCATAAACCGTGCGCATGCCACTGTCCGGAGGAGGAGGGGTCACATGATATAGCCGCACGGCTTGGAAAACCATGTGAAAACCGTGCGTATGCTTCTGTCTGGAGGAGGAAGGGTCACACGATTTATCCTGGGCAGGCTGCCCGGTTTGCCTGGCCATGCGCAGGCCATGCCCCCTAGGCTGTCTTGCCCAGATTTTCTTTCTTCTATGCCCCAAACCCCCATAACATCCCCAAGGCCTCTCACACATTCATGAAACATCCCTTGAAGCCTTAAACAAGGGATTTAACCAAAACATAATGAAAACATACCTTTCCAAAAACCAGGATCTTACAATATGTATTTCTATTTCGAGAAAATATATGATTAATGATAAATTATGTTTGATATTAATAATTTATAGAAATAAATTTTTTTAGTAAATGATATGAAATAGGATTAATAAAAGTTAATATTTGAAAATGTCATTTTCAAACAAAAATGAGTTTTCCTTTTAGGTTATGATTTTATTCCAAAATTGAATTGATAAATTTTATAATTTAAAATTAATAGAAATTAAATTCAATTTCGAGTTCCTCATATCCAAATTAACATAGTATGAATTTTTAAGCTTTTTTTGGAAAAGGTTAGTTTTTAGTCGAAAAATATGGTTTCTGTGAAACTTGTAATTTTCATGACTTTACCTTCATATAGGAATGAACTAGAAATTTATAAAACCTTTTAAGAAATAAAATATTAATTTTAAGATTAAAATTATCCATTTTAAAATATTATTTTAATTTATAAAACCTATGGAAAACATTTTTATGACTAATTAAAATGTTACTTTACTATAAAAATTATTTTTGTTCTTTTCATTGAATCAAGTATATTTCAAGGGATATTCGGTTTTGGATTTACATGGAAGCCTCATATAATTAATTTTTTACAATAATTCAATTTATGTAATTATAAATAGTATCCAATATAATTTTACTATATATATAAATTTAATTCTTAAAAACTTTAATTATCTAAAATCTATATTTATGCTATTAAGTGTATTTATTTTAAAATTAACATTTCAAACCATTAGAAATTATATTTTATAATATTATATTTTAATTTTAAATTAGAAGTGTCAAATTAGTCAAAATTTTCAATCTTCATCTTTTTCATTAAAATTAATTAATAAGTTTAGAAATAACTTATTAAAGTAAACGTAAATTGGGGAAAAGTTAAAAATTTAATTAAAAAATGCCTTAAAAGAGACAAAATTGTCTAAAAAAGGAGTGGCTGAGGTGAGTTTTGACCCACCATAATTTTACTATTCTATTTTTTCCATTTTTTTCTTTTGACATTTAAATAGTAATATTACATTATTGAAAATGTAAGGGAAACTCCCAAATCTACCCATACATTCACTTATAAGAGGGTAAAATATTCACAACTTCAAGACATGCCTCTAATTGAAATTTATCTATGAAAATGTAATGTATTAACCTAGAGCCATGAAAATGGTTCCTTGATCCGGTCAGTTACATGGCCTCAAGTGCACCTCCCTGTATGGCAGAGATGCCGACTTGTAACAAGAGTTTAATGTTTGTGTGCTGGGGAGACTATACCATCATCATCAGAGTAGCATAATGGTGTGACCAACATTAAAATAAATAAATATAGGAAGTAGTATAAGTAAATAATGGAGCAACTTAAGATAAATATAATGATTGACAAACTATTAAGAAATGGATAATTCAAACTGTATAACAGTGTTTATCCATGTGACTATGATATACAAGAAGAAGACATAAAATATGTAATGAAAAAAAATTATATAAATACAGGAAAAAATCCATGAGGGCTAGGCTCATTACTATTCTCCTAAGATCCCATGCACAATGGTCACAACACAAATAGAATCCATAATCTTGACCTGTAAACATGGGGTTTGTTCGAGTACCCAACAACAGACCGAACAAGGTGTGAGATATACTCATTTGGCCACAACCAATGGTGTATACTGCTGTACAATCCATGAATATAAAACACATTAGTGTGAAGGTATAATAAATAAATAGTGAGTGAATAAATGTAAAGTAGTTGGAATTGAGTTTTGTAAGGATACCTGACTGACAATACCTGCTTTATCCTATGCCAGAATACATATGAATATGAATCATAGTATAGTTATATATATATATATATTTATATATATTCACTATATATAAGGACATATATTTCTATATTCATAGATACATAGTTCAAGCAATGACCCATAACGTAACACTAACATCCAAGCATAGTCATAAGAGTCTTCACATGAAAAGGTCCCCATAAACGAGTATCATAATCAATATAGGATTACATACTGAGTATCATAATCAATATAGGACACCATGATGAGTATCATAATCAATAATAAGGAGGTTCATACCCAACCACCTAATCCAAGGGGTTGTGTAATGTCATGCCCACAACCCAAGAGATATGAACATCATGCCAAATTCCTCGAAAATGGGGGTGTGATACATCATGGAAAATGACCCCACTCAGGGTACCTCCATCAACTATGTATAAAAAGGTAATCCTTCTTTCCCGATGAAATCTTAGCCAAATGTTCTATAAAGAGGAAACCGACATTTCTCAAGGTGTAGTGGATATTTTTTAATTTAATTCATTTAACATTTATTATCTATCCATGTGTTCATCCATGAAATTGATACAATTCATTTATAAAAAATATAAGGACATGACCATAGGCATTCCATATCACACATCAATTATAAAATAATTAATAATTCCATAACCATAAATATTTCATTTAACATTTCAGTTAACTTTATTAGATTTTAAAATTATTTTAGAGAATACATCCCACCTCATAGGTGGTTTTTTTTATAAAGTGAGGTAAATCTATCATATTAAGTTCATATAACACATTTTATTTATCCCCAAGATAGATTATTCATTGTATCCAAATGATTGCATGGAGTGATAAATTCAATACATTACAAATTAATCATTTAAAAAATATCCATAAGGGTGATTTAATTGCCTAAGAAAAATTTAGGCCACATGCATATAGATGATGCAACTGAATGGGTGGTTCATATTGAGGATAATAACCTACAATGGTTCAATTTATCAAATAGAAAATATTTAATTTAAGGATTCAGGTTTTATATATTTAATTCCTATATTATAAGGATACACATGGAGAGTTTGACACACGACACAATAAAATAATTTATAAACAAGTGAGATTTTAATGGAAAATCATGAGAACACCTACCTTATACAAAGGAAACTTCACTTATCCAATATCAAGATATGATTTGAGATGGTTCGAGAGAAATACAAGAAATGAAAAAATTCAATGAAAATAGGGCGTATTAGCTCGTACAGATATAACATTGTATATAGAGAAATAAACAAGGGAACAAGGAGGTGTCATTGAGTCACTAAGGGATAACCAATGTGATGAATGTTGGTTGAATCAATCGTTGTTTAAGGGATATACCGCTATTCCATGGAGGAGTAGAGCACCCATGAAGGGGGATACTATGCATGTATAAAAGGAAAAGAAGAGGAAAACCCTTTAATGAAGTATGGTGAAAATCATCATTTTCCCCTTTTCAAGAGTTGAATGGTTTGGCTAATCATAAAACAACCATATAGGATTCAATTCTTAAATCCTTACCCATTTTAAAATGGGTGCATGATTAGGATTCAATATTTAAAAACATTTTCCCCAAAGCATGTGTAACTATTGGTTAAGTGGAAATAAGGGTGAAGCCTAGGCACACAGTTTAGGAAAACCATGCATAGCCCATTCAAGTCATCCCATGAACACCTCCAACAAGTCACATGACCACTTGGTACCCTTACATAGTTTATGAAAACTACACTCCTTATGAAATGGAACAACATAGTTGAGCAACGGGAATAAACCAACCATGCGACAACCTTGCCCCTCATGATACCTTTCCAAAAACCAAATCATTCAGTGCTTGATGCTTCCAAAACTCAACCAAACTCCCAGGACACCTCCTAGAGTGTAAAACATAACTAAAAATCACCTTAAGTGTTATAGTTCTTAAACTTAGATTCTTAATATTGGATTAGTGAATGGACCATCCACCAAATTGTAAACTTCAAATTCCTTTTGAGAAATATATATGTCCTAAAATATTGGACGTTCCAACCTCCCGACATTATAATTTTTTTCCCATGAGAACCAATTTAAGTATACAGTACATAAGTCATAGAAACCTGAGTCAACACTCAAATTCAGAACTAAATCCTCAAGATGACGATTAACTGATCCCATCTAACTATATACATGATCACATTGATGTATCATTAAAAATACGACCTATATCCTTTCCCACCAAATGTTCTACCATTTAATGTATAATTCCAAGTCTTTGTATCTCCACCATCAGAAATGTCTATTTTAACATGCCCCTTACATTCTAATGATGCTCTTGGAACGATCCTCAGCATAAATGAATAGTAGACTCACAATTGACCTCATTGGGATAGTTTGATCCATAATTTCATAAAAAACCTTTGTTGACTTCCACTGCACTCACCACATCTCGACGACATTCCATGAAGTAGTTCCTCACTAGTTGCATCTAACAAAACATGATGAAATGAAGTTAATCCACACATGGATGACTATTCTAAAAAGGATTGTCTTAGACTATAAGCATATCAAAACTCGATATACAAAAAATTCTCCCAAGGAACCTCATTTTTACTTCAAACACATCCATTAAATCCAAAATCTGACTTTAGGTATCATCTTAAGGAAAAAATTTAATTTTGGTTGTCACGTCACAACATGAACAAAGGTGAAAACATGATATAAAAAATTGGATTTTCAACTTTAAAACATCTATGTAGAGCCCAAATGATGTCCTGGGTAAACTCTGCATCATAAAATACAGTCCAAGGATCTCATACAAGGTAATACATAATCCAGTGTTTAAAAGTGAGATGTCTATACATAATTGAAACGTCCGCGCATCAGAACATTGGTTAATCCCAACAACAGACAAGTCAGGATAAAAACATCTGGTTACCATGAGTCTATCCAAGGATTTATTACATTGGAACCCAAGTATCACTCAGGACTAACCATACCTCAAATATACCATGCTACAGAATCATAACTCCCCTGGATTTCAATTATCAGGCCCAAAGAAATCTAAATTTATCATGGTGTATAACAAATTATATTTCGGTGTATCATGAATGATATCAAGATATGGGGTATGATTGTCACTAATAATAGAGTAAAAAAGTTGATATAAAGAATTAATAAGAATATGTGAGACACATCTATCTATGAAGTGCTCAGTATGATTCCTAACAAACCACAATCCAACTACACAAAGGATTACGGAAAACCATCACTAGTTGATTTCCTTTAAAATAGCTTGGCTAATCCTACTGACATATCTTCCTAAACTAATCATGATTTCCTAATCACATGATACATTCTGTGATCACTCAATCAAAACAATTGAAGTCTGTCCCTGGTCAATTGTGTTTCCAAGGTTTCGTACATATCCAACCATATCATCATTATGCTACCTCACAAGCACCATCATATTTTGAAACTCATAAAATGCATGGGGATTTAAAATAAACGATAACCATTTCAAAATTTTCATGTAATGTTTCATTACATCTATTTTTAAGGACTCACTTTTTCGAGTGATCGATGTGACACTCTCCAATAAAAGAGTGTCCTAGTTGTGGTTTGTTGAAAAAAACTCATTCCATTGCACATGCTCCATTGACTATTGACCACATGTCTTGAATGTGTAAAAAATGATTTTACCAAGTGATAACATGGAGAGGGAAGGAAACTATCCACTTAAAATTGAACTAGATCATATTCCCCTTCAGATGTACACATGAATCTCCTACCAAGTTAAGCCCATATACACCATAACATTAGGCCTAAAAGAAAAACCAACCTGACTGGTGGTGTTAGGACATCTAATCATTTTACAAAATCATACCAAGAATTTGGAAGAGTTTGATTTAATTCAATGCTCTGGCCAATATACCTTAGATATGACCTGTGATCAAAGTGTAATAGCTCAAGGATTTAACAATTCCCACAAAACTCATATGGTTTGTTACACCATTCATCAACTCAACCGGCATCACATGTATCAATTAATATTACCCCAAGGTTTGATCAACACAATGACATGTCCTTGATACTATCCATGTGCTTACTACCTCTATTTATCCCAATACCCGATGGACCAATCAAAATAACTAGGACTTATTTATGTTATCCCATATGACTGTGAATCTGGATGATGACCTCCCAAGTCATCTGTCAGAAAAGAAAGAAGGTTCACATGAATTACCAAGTAGTTGACCATTCCCTAAGCATGTATAACCTGATTAAACCAAACATTACCTAATGCTCACCCCCTTATCAAGGGTCAAATTACCAAACTACCATGCTTCTACCACATGTGTATTTTTTGAAATAAATAGTCTTACTAGGGATAAATTACAACCGAATGAAACCTTTCATCTAAAAATTGTCACAAGATTTTAGAAAGGTTTTAAATCTCTGAGGGTGCTACCTACCTCCTTATACCCCCTTACAAAAGTAGAAATCATCATTCCTATATCTTGGTGACACCAAAGAGATTAGTAGGCTCCACCAATTATTATTTAGGTTCAACACAACCTAAAAAACGTCAACTAGGTTCCATAGGAAACATCCATATTCCTACCCCAAACATTTAACATGGAATATGGAAAGGCTAACCTTCACATGGGGTTCAAGCTAAAAACACCACATTGAGGTTTCATTTAAGTAAATTTCATCGATTTACATTCATTTTAAACATTTTAAAGCCTTAATTTAAATTTCATGTCCCAGTATTAAGGAAATTATACTCAAGACATTTATTTAGCTAATTCCACAAGGCACAATGGAAAGTTTCATCAAACATACATTCAAGTGATATTATTTATCTAAAATCCTACCATAATTATGAAATTTATCACATTAATTTTTTTTATCCATTTTATTTATCCCCAAGTTTCAAAAAATTGGGGTTAGTTAAATAAAATTTCAATTCCAATCTATAAAGGAAATCAACCTTTAGGTTGTAATTGGAATTTTTATTAACCAAAACCTCATATAAGTATATATAAAAATCATATAAATGGTTTTTTATAATTTAAAAAGGGTAATTATCAAGTTAGATAACACCATATATCTATATGTGAACCCATATATATAGCTGCATACACTTTAAATAACTATCCATATATAATATAAACATACCCCCATGGGGTTAAGTACTAAGTCATAAAAAAGGTGATATACAAGGGTCCCATCAATTATTAGAAAATTAAATTAAACCATTATTTGGTTTATCTCATAATCACAAAACACCATGAACATCCTACTTGGGTTGATTAAGGTCTATATCATAAGCAATATTCCCCAACTAACCAACTTGGGATTAATTGTGCATTTAGGATTTTTGTAATTTAGGTCATCATGCCCATGTGATAGAGGTGAAATCATTTATATAAGAAAGAATTTATGAAAATAATTACATATTGTCAAACAAATATAAGGATCATGGTTTAGTTAGATGAATTTCCACTCCCATGTAATAAAGGAACTCACCCATATAAATTACAATTTGCATTCATATAACTAGAACCAAGTTTTCTGAATTGATTTTAAAATATAGTGAGTTTGTATGTAATTGTTTGATAATATGGGTTAAACTTCCCTATTTATAAGGGAACATACAATTTATAAATTGCTTATTTGTTACCCATTTAATCACAACCATAAATGATTCATGCCATGTGTCCAACGGTCCCAGGTCAAACATGCCCAAATCGGCTGGTTAAATAGAATTCCACTATTAAGCTATTTAGGAAAATTCTGTTTTGATTGATGTAGTCATTTTATTTAAACAACCATTTATTGATTTTTTAGCATGAAATTCTATGAAAAGAAGAAAATGTAGGTAACATGAAAATTAACTACCTGATCATTATAAGACACTATCTAAGAAAGAAATCGTAGAAGTATATTATAGAATAAAATAATGATAAATAATCCCTTAACATGATATAATGATAAGAATGAAAAAAATATCACAATAATAATTGAAACATGATGTATAAGAAAACATTATAAGAAACTACACAGAATGTTATAAAAACCAACATATAGAATAGATCACACAAGGAACATCTATCAATGAAACAATATGGCATGGTATATTCAAGGAATGTAAATATATATATACCTAAAATGATGCTTGTAATGATACTTTCTATCCATTTCGAGGAAAGGGTAAAATACTATAAATATCATAAACTGGTAATAGTAAAAAGTTCACTAATCACATGAGGTAAAATAATAATAAACTATAATAACATATAACCAAAAATACAATCCCATCCTTAACCACTTGTAATTTCCCATGTGCGTGGGTTGATCACTCCCAGAAATGACTGTTTAGCAAGTGAAAAAACATTCATAATCTCATGTATACCAATTCCCAAAATAATAAAATAAATAGAAAACTAATCTATGACACCACATTATAACATGATGACCTAGAGACACTAAAATGGTACCCAAGCTGGTCAATCACATGGCCTTAAGCACGCCTCCTTGATTTCCAGAGGCTGATAACTAGCAGCGAGGGTTTAATGGTGGTATGATAGAGAGAATATACCATCATTATTAGAGTAGAATAATGGGGTAATTGATAATAAAACAATCAAAAAAAATAATAAGTATAAATAAAAAATAAAAATGTAGAAGGTGAATATAATGATTGATAAAATAATATGAGATGGCCAATGCCAACTATATAACAAGTCATGTTCGTGTGACAAGAATATACAAGAAGAATACATTAAATAGGTAATTAATAAACAATATATAAAGAAAAGAAAAAAAATCCCTAAGGGATATCCTCATGAGAATCCTGATCTTTGGATTAGTCCTATGATCCTAAGATCCCATCCACAGGGTTCACAACACAAGAAGAATCCATAAACCTGACATGCAAACCTGAGGTCTGTTAGGGTACCCAATGATGACCCAAATAGGGTGTGAGTTATACTTAGTAGTCCACCACCAATGGTGTTTAATTATATCCATACCATGAATATAAAATACAACAGTGTGTAGGTACAATACATAAATAGTGAATGAATAAATGTAAACTAGTCAGACTTGGGTTCCAGATGGATACCTGGTTGATAATACCTTCTTTTTCCTTATCCACAATACCAATGAATATGAATAATAGTATAAGTATATTTTTAGGTATGTATATGAACTATATATGGAAGGACATATATAGACATATATATATATATATATGTAATGCTATCAATGACCCATGACATAACACCAATATCCAAGCATAGTCATAAGGGTCATCATGTGAAAAGCTCACCATGATCATGTATAATAATCAATATAGGATTCCATGTCAATTATTATAATAAATATAATATTCCATGCCAGTATTATAACCAATAATGAGGAGGGTCATACCTAACCACCTAATCAAGGGGGCGTGTAATATCATTCCCAACAACCCAAGTGATGTGAACATCATGCCAACATTCGTGACCAAGGGTGCGTGACACATTATGAACAATGAACATACTCAAGGTCCCTTCATAAATTATATAGAATAAGTTAATCCTAACTTACCTATGATCCCTTATCATATGTTTTGTAAATAGGAAACTAACATCGCTCAAGGCGTAATGAAAACTTTTAAATTTAATTCATTTAACATTTGTTAGCTAGCTATGTTTTTATCCAATCCATTTATAAAATTCACTTATAAAAAAAGATAATACCATGACTATGATCATTAAATATCAAAAATCAATTATAAAATAATTTAAAAGTCTATAACCATAAATTTGACATTTACCATTTCAAATAGCTTTATTTGATTACCCCATTTTATTAGAGAAGACAACACACCTCAGAGGTGGTTTATTATAAACCGGGGAAAATATATCATATTAATTTTATCTAACTCATTTAAATTATACCTTTTCTTATGGATCATTCATGATATCCAAAATATAACCATAAGTGAGCAATACAATCCATTTCAAATTAAGTATTTATGCAACATCCATAAGGGTGATTTAATTTCCAAAGAAAAACATTGGCCATGGGAATATAGATGACACAACCATAACAGTGGTTTTTATTGAGGTATGTAACCTCCAATTATTAAATTTATCACATGAAAGATATTTAATTTAAGTCTTTCAGTTATACATATTTAATTCTAGTTTTATATGGAAACACACGGAGAGTCCAATACATGGCATAACAGTGTAATTTATAAACAAGAGAGATACTAAAGAAAAATCATGAGACAAAATAAATTATACTAAAGATTATTCACTCATAGAATATCAATATTTTATTTGTGATAGTTTGAGATAAATTTAATAAACATACAAACACCCTTAAAATAGGGTGAGTTAGCTTGTATGAATATAGCATTCTGTATAGAAAAATAAACAAAGAAAGGAAGGAGGAGGATTCATATAATTACCGTGGGATAAACAATGTGATGAAATACGGTAGAATAATTCACCATATAAGGGATATATCTCCATGATTAGGAGGATGAGGAGATCCCCAATGAAGGGGGATACTATGTGTGGATGGGAGGAAAAGAAGGGGAAAACCCTTTAAATAAAGAAGGATAAAAATCATCATTTAAGGCCTTTTTAGGAGCTATAGGGTTTGGATGTACTATTTGTCGAATCACATACCAAAATTTTAATCTTAAATACCCAAATAAAACCCCATATTAAAAGGGATTCATGGTTGGGTTGCACAGTTTGACAATCTATGTATTGAATTGTGCGTATATACTAGTTTAGTGGAAGTGAGGGTGCTTGCTAGGCACCAAGACTGGGAAAACCATGTCCATCCCATGAAAGTCCCTCCATGAACAACTTCACCAATCCACAAAGAATCCTATTCCCCTTTCAAGGTTTATAAAAACTATGATCCTCAATAAATTGGGCTGCATGGTTGACCCACCGAGTTAAACTAACCATGTTCCAACCGTGCACCTTAGGCCACCTTTGCAAAACCCGAAGCCTTCATAACCAGAAAAATCCAAAACTCAACCTAACTCTCGAGACACCTACAAAGGTGCTAAAATTAACTAAAAATAACACATTTAAGTGTTTCAATGCTCAAATTTAGATTCTAAATATTAGTTTAGAGAATGGCTCGTTCACTAAATGGTAAAATTAAAATTCCTTTGAAAAAATATATCCTATACAAAACATAGGAAATTATAGAAAATATTCCATTTTCACCTCCTATAAACCTATCCCATGTTCAAAATCTTATGGTAACCATGATTTATCTTAATATATTTATTTCTTGGGAGACTTCCAAGAACAATTCAAGTCCCCGACTTGAGTACTATCAATAACATAGTTTTTCCTCACAATTTTATAATTTAAAATTTATTTTAACCACACTAATATAATTATATTAGTAAAATTTTTATTATAAAATTTTACTATATTAAGGTCATTAAAATTTTTATGATATTCCCCATTAATTAATAAAAACAAAACAATTGTTCATGTGATTTGCGGACCACCACCTCCATAATGAAACATGTTTCATTTTCCATCAATCCTCACAATCATGGATCTAATGAATGTAATAAAATATAAATTTTTTTTCATGATTTCATTAATTTTATTTTATGAATGATTAGATAATCTATTAATGATATGATCAATAAATTATTTTTGTTAATTCAGTCATTTAAAATGAGTGAACTAAGAAGAAAATGATCTATTTTATCTAAGTAATGACTTTATATAAATTATATTATCTTTATAATTATTATAAATTATGATTTATCACACTGATAAACACTAAATAACACCATTATGGTTCTGATATAATGATATTAAAACTAAAACATCACATAATCATCCATTAATCATGGTAAGTTCATGTTTGGGTCGGTTTAACAACATACTTGAACAATATTATAAATTTATGCCATGAAGGACTATGAAAATATTTTAATGGAGTAATATGATATTAATATATTACAAATAATTATTTGGTTATTGTATAGTTATATAAATATGGAATTCATAAATTAAGAAAACACCCTTCAATTGTTAAGAATCACTGAAACATGCATGTTATAAATTTTATCTTCAATTATAAAGACTAAAACACTCCAAAAATTAGTTTGAAACATTATAAATAATTATAAATAATTATTAATAATACATTATAGTAAATTTAATGATCTATTGATGATTAAATTTGAAATGTCAATGAATTTGTATTCCGCTATTATGAAACTAATACAAACATTCAAAACTCTAAACACCGGATGAGGAAAATCAGAATAATTCATATAAAGAATGACTATTTATGAAGAGTATAAATGAAAATTTTAATGATAAATGTTATAATTTAAGTGATTATGATATCTATTTTTATGATACAAGCGGTTAAATCATGATCATTGAAGTTAAGACAATAGGTAAGGGTTTTCATCTCAAATTCCTCTGTTTGAGACATGTTTGGTGTTATGCACCTAATTTAATTTTTTGGTGTATATAATAATTATAAGAGATATAATGTCATGAATTATATTTTAATAATGGTATTTTAAGTTCAATTAAAATCCTTCTATTTCAATGGGATTTTATTAAACTATTACTCAAGTCACAAGGGTTTTTTTGGACTTAATTCCGATTCTTTGACACATAATACATTTTTTTAACTTGTATTACTTGAATGGGGTATTAAATTACCATGGAAATATTTTTATCACACTCATTTTATTTCATGGAATTTACTATCCAAATCATGTTCCCATATCCAAGTGTCTATTTATTCCATTTCCCCTAGATGTAAGTGTTTTTGGTAGCTCAATTTTCATTCATCGTGTTTTGATCATTCCCTTGAAATTATTTCATATATGTTGGGTAAATTATATAATTCAATTGTATTATGTTGTACTATATCATATTTGGTGATATACATTCTTACCACATAAACCCTTAAATAAATATTTCTCTATTTATTGGATTTGTTCTTTTAAAACCATCCACATTGTCTCTTCAGATAGAGCATAATAATGTTATTCTTGTATTAAATTAGTCATATACCCATTTCTAAATATGGCGTGAACATCAAATTTTAAATAATTAATATTGGATGATTTTTACTTTTAAATAATTTATTCTTTTTCTTATGGAGAAAAGGTTTTTCATTCTAATTATTGTTATTCCAATACGAATGATTATTAGAAAGTTGATTGCGTATTATTTATCATCCAAATTCTTTCGATGGATTGGTTTTGATCCTATTATCCATTTTATTGACATGGGAATAATTATTGTAATTCCAAATATTATAATTCCAATATGGATTATTACTGACGAATTGACCATGCATTGTTCATTCACCCACCTTCTTCCACTGGATGAGTTATAATAAATTTTTCCTTTTATTAACATGGGGAAAAGTATTGGATTTCTTGGTGATTGTTTATTTTGAATGGAGGATTATTATGTATTTGATATGTATATTTCTCATTATATGGATAGTAAAGATTTATTGAGTAAAATGTTCCTCAGGGAATGATACTAATGGTTTTGATGAATCTTATGGTGAATGTATTGGACATAATCAGGCGATGGTTGAGGCCCAAAAAAAAATAGCCCATATAACTATTAACATTTCTAATGAGACAAAATATGTTTTTGTGTGTGTTTTATGCCTTCCAAATTCAATAATATTTCATTAATGTGGTCTCTATGATAAGTAAATCATCTTTTCACAAGGCCTTGGAAACATGTTTCTGATTTTCGATGTTATGCATTCTATCAGTATGAGATCAAAGTTACTAATATACCTGTTTTCATTTATTTTAAGGGATATAACATGATCCAAAGTTTAAATTTATTATTGCTTTTATGTTGTTGAATTATTCCTACCATAATATTTATACCATTTTTGTTCCATTATTTTGTCAATTATATGTTTCCCATACTGATAATTTGATCTAAACAATTTCTTATGGAAAAAGTGTCCATAATTTGAGAAAGATAAGAGATTCATTAGTTTATTATGTTTCCTAGTTCTATAAATATATAAACCTAAAAATATTCTTCTGATGTAAGATAGTTAGTGATTTTTATAAATTTTTTAATTATGGATGGTTATATCAAGGATTTTATAGTTGGTATCAATCGAAGTATTCAAGGTATGTTTTAATGGAATCAAATCCAAGAGTTCGAGTACAGGGAATCATAGTTGATATCAAAGGAAAGGTGTAGATAAATTTATAGATCAGGATGTTTTTAGGATAATTTAAGGGTTGATAAGTTAAGGTTTATCATAATAAATAAACCTTTGGTAAATGTATATGATTTAATATTAAGGAAATAATGAAAATTTTATTTGGGGTTTTGGATAATAAATGTCAGTGAAAACCCTTGGAATAAGTATAAGTGTTGTATATCATGCTGATGTTTATTAATGTAGAGATTATATGGATTTTCATAGAAATAAATCCATATATAGTTATTGGAAAGTGGATGAAGCTATGTAATAGATTTACCTAGAGTTTATCACTACAATAATAGTTGGTTGAACATTGACTTAATCATCACTTTGACACATGATGAGTTGGCCTAATACTTCACACCTAGAGAGACCCTCCCTGGTGATATGTTTTGGTTAATCACATTTTCTTGAAAAACCATTATATAGGATATAAGAGTGATGTTAAATAATTATTATCATGGGTTTTATAAGAATTTATAGCATTAAAAAATAAATCAATGTTAAGCTAAGAGAATTATGTTAGGGGATATTGTGATTTGAATATGGCATGATTAATTGTGAAATATTATTGATTCAATGAATCTTTTTCAGCTTTGTTTTGAAAATTAAATTACAGTAAAAAATGAACTTGATATAAAATAAGTGTATTATTAGTTTATTATATGTTTTTATGTTTAAAATTTATCTGTTTAAATATATATATATTTAAATGTTTTATTATATCACTGATTATATTATGATATTAGGTATTAAATGGATCATAATTGTATAAATTTATGAAGAACCACTAGTTAATATGAAAAAGAATTATATGATTTCTTATAATTAACAAAGTGAAATCTTCAAAACAGAGATTTTATTTTTTATCCATGTGTGAAGTGTTTCAATTTATGAAATCTAAAATCTAGAGAAATCAAGGATCATCTCATTTTCTTTGGTGTTAACCTTAATTACAAATGTTGGATTGAGCATGGTGAGTGAACAAAACACTAAACATATAATGTTTATGAAAATACTCAGAATGGGGCAAAGGATTATATTGAAAAATTAATTCATGATTTAGGTGTTGAAATTGTTGAAAAAACAAAAAATGTTGAATTATTTTATTAAGATTATGAGAAACCATTTTCTTAGGTTGTAAATATAAAATTTTATCAATAGTTTTGGGATTTGTTAACTTGAAAGCATGAAATGGTTCGAGTGATAAAATTTTCTCTCATTCGATCTTTTAAAAGAGATTCTTCCAAAAGGATACCGACTTCCAGATTCCAATTATGAGAAGAAAAAAATATTATGTCCAATGGGATTGGGGTAGAAAAAGATACATGCTTTTCCCAATGATTGTGTGTTTTATAGAAATGAATATGAATATTTATCAAAATTTCCTACATGTGAGACATAACGGTATAATATGGATGAAAAATCTAACTCAGATTCATTCTCAGGTACTGAAATCTAACCTCATACTAAATCAACTTGTTATAATAAAATAATTATATCCATTTATTACTTTATATAATTCCAATAATTCCACTCCGATTCATTGATATGTACTATAATAAAAAATATTGTTAATTAAATTTGGTACCTTCCAATAAATCTCCATTTGAAGTGTCTATTTTCAATTTCAATTGATGTAAAAAATTTAAGATTTAGTTCAGATGAGCACATCTCTAATGGTAACTTACATCACCGTGCTGATTCACCACAATGGAATAGAATTGATTTTTTTTGATTTTTGTAGTTAATTTATACATATCAAAATGGGATTGTGTACTTATGGAATGAATCCATATCATAGCCTAAGATTCTAGCATAGTTCATGGCCTATTTTTTTGGTAGTTTACATCATGTACCCCTAAAATATGTATGAATAAAGGATATGTTATGTTTATCTTGATGATATCTGGACCAAAATACCTAGGAAATGATATTTATGTTTATCTTTCACTATTTATTAATGATTTAAAACTACTATGGGAGACAGTTGTCAATGTTTTTTATACATACAATAGAGAGTTTTATTTTGCGTGCTGTGATAATCTTTTTTATAAATGATTTTTATAACAACCATGATCATTATTACAAACTTGAACATGATTTATTACATAAAATTTCACTTAATACAACTATGAGGATTGAGAGGTTTTGGGTCTTGGGAAATTAATATAATTACATATCAACCTGAAACATAAAAAGACAAAATATTTATTGAAAATTTATTTTACATGAACACAAAATTCCTTCGTACTTATCATTTCATGGGATAACCTGAGGATATACATAAGAAAAGGATGAGCTATAAAGCCCAGTAAGGGAGTAACCAAGGCATAACATGAAGACTATAGTACATTTTAGGTAATAGTAATATCAATGGATTAGAAGATAAACATGAACATAAATACATGATATATCATGATTATCATGATATAAAAATGTGGGAAAAACATAAAACATGATATTAGCATGAGCCAAGGCTCATTGCACATGGATTAGAACGAGTAAACCCTCATTGCACGTGAATTAGAATGAGAAAAACCAAATTGAACATGAATTAGGATGAGTAAAAACTCATTGTACATGAATTAGCATAAGTCAACCCTCATTAAACATGGAGTATCATGATAGTAAACATTACCCCATGCATTGGAGCACTATCAGGGTGCACCCTTTATAAACATTTCATTTCATGCATAAGTGTGCCACATAGATCATATAACATAGAATAATTTAACAACATAAGATTTTAAATGATTAAATAATGTGTAATATATAAATTTAAGTACCATTAAATATGTATATGTGCATAATGGTGAATACCCTTGATAGAGAAATGTGTATGGTATTCACTACACAATGATTTTGTCTTGGAAAACCACGATGCATTTTCCGCAGCATAAAGACATGACATAAAAATTCATAAAAATGGTTGAAGAGGGAGAAAGGGGTATCTTATCATATGTAAATGAAATGGAAAGTAAGTGGTTCATATTGATACATGTTCCAACACATGGAATTTGGAAATATAAGGTGTAACATAATAAAGAAACCTAATGAAAGAGGAGAAATGGAATAACTCTTAGGAAGTATCGGCATGGTAACTAGAGTACATGGGAGGGATTAATGAGAGAAAAATAGGTATATCATCATTGAAACATAAGTAGGGAAGTATGGGGGAGAGGAAAAATCATACCCCATATATTTCAATCAAAAATAAAATGGTATAACAATATAAAGAAACATTGACAAAAAAGAGAAAGGAAGAAATCTCTTACAAAAATTCAGCATCATAATGGGTGCACATAAGTGTACATAATAGGAATAAATGAGAGTGAAAGGGGATCTCATAATTTATCCACCAAATGGTAATTAAATAGGATATTTAATAACATATCCCAACATATTAATAAAATATATCATAATACATAACATGAAAATAATTCTTGATAAAAGAGGAAGGTGGAAGATCCCTTATGGAATTTCGGCATAGAAACAGTTGTGATTAAAGGGTCATGGGGGGGGGGAATTGTTGATATTGAAAGTAATATCTCATAATATATAAATAAAATATACAGTATGGCGGTCTTGGAACATCAAAAACCAAAATATAAATATAGAACTTAAGATGTATAATGTAAAAGAGTAGCATAAATAAAAATGAGAAGTGTGAAATCCCTTACCGAATTTTGGCACAGTAACAACTTATGTATGGGTGAAAATGGGGGAGGATAAATGATACCTTATTAAAATGAAATAAAATTTAATGTTGGCAATTTATTTAAAAATTATGAAAATATAACCAATTGAAATTACAAGAAATACATTCAAAAAATATTCTTGAATTTGAAAGGAGGAGAGGAAAGTGAGAATCCCTTACCTTGAAGTGTGATCCCAATGGGTTAGGAGAGGCTTATTGGGAGATTTTAATGCCTTGGGAGGATTATAAATAGAGTAGTCAAGATGTTGGTAGATCTATAAATTGTTTGAGTGGAGAGGAATGGGAGATTGGGTGGGTTTATATAGGAAAGGAGACAGAATTCTTTATTATTTCAGTTTTGGACACTACACATGTAACGCCCCGACCCCAGTTACCCAGAGTCTGTGCATTATTACATAAAATTGGCATGATCACAATGGATCAAGTCTCGAAAGACCTATTAGTTTAGTAGTCATGGAAACTCTAGATATATTCATAAGTCTTACATTACATCATAAGGTAAAAAAACTACAACAACATCTTGTCCTCATATACCCTTATACTATCCCTGCAGATCATTCATAAATTACTTCTTCACAATCCTAGGAAAAAGAAAACATTGAAAGGGGTGAGATTAGATTCTCATTAAGGATAAAAATATAGTAGATGCTTTCATAGATAATCATAAACACTTAAGGCAATGTATAACTAAAACAAATGCCTTTTAAACTTGAACTGCAGCATAATACGGCAAAGATAAAATGAAATAATTCCATTTACTTATTCACATGGATATTATACTAGTCTAATAATAACATGAAATATAAATAACCACTTTCATAATGATGGAATGAATAATTCAATACTATCATAACCATGTAGCCAAGGCCTCATGCCAAGACTACAAATAAGATTTTGTCAAGGCCTTGTGCCAAGACACTAGTTTGTCTCATGAGACCTACCGATGCATTGAGGAGTTATAGCGGGCTCCACCTGTCACTTACTAATTCCAATGCATTCCTCATATGAATATTTTGAAACATAACATAAACATTCATATTGAAACTAGCATACGAAATGTCAATACTTTATCCACACACCATGAATGGTAAAAAAATAACACATCCACAGTCAAACATAACTCATTCATTACAATATGGAATATTGTATTGTAAGAGATTAACCATAATAGAGAATAATAAAGGATATTGACATAGATAAAAATAATCATCAAAACTATTAGATAGATATATCCCCCATTATCTAGAAATCATTTAAAAGTCACACTATTTTTTAAGAATCTATTTAAAAATAGATATTTGAATCAATGTTCCCCATACCAATTTAAAACTTTTAAAAGGATTTTTAATTTTAAAACTTTAATGTACATATATATAAATCTTTAAAACCATTTTTAAAACATGGACATTAATGAGAAATATTTATAATAATAAATCTTTAAAACTTTTAAAATGATATTTTAGTTAGGGTTCCTAACCAAAAGAGATAAACTTGATTACAAATAATTGATGTAATAAAAATGTTATAATATAACGAGAATAAAGGGATTCATGATATAATATGTCAAAGCACATTATATACACCATATAAAAGTGATTTGGGGTATAACAACAAAGAAGTCTCAATGGAAAGTAAATTGAGATGAAATATCTTATAAAGACAGTATCCTTAGGTTAAGGATAAATCAACGATATAATTATGTGTTACAAATATTAATACACTCAATATTATTGGATATTCAGTGTAAATCAATCAAAGGACATTCACACATATTCTTGTAAAAACAACACCAATGAATTGGATTCTTAACTAAACAAATGGAGACTGAGTTAAAATTACTCTTATCAAGTTCATATCGATAACTTCAGAAATTATCAACGGAGTGATTATGTGTATCAAAAGTATGTCCACAGAAAGGGAGTGGAAATTATGACATAAGAAAATGAATAGTGATTCCACACATAATCTTGGAGTAAAATAATAAATAAAGTATGCGTAAAGCCGAATGAGTGGAAATTGAAATTTCAAAATACCTTATCAATTTGGTATCTTATGAAACATACACCAATGAAATAAGGATCAAACAATGATGATGTAAATAACCATTAATTAATGTATATTACACAATGAATACAATCATGGACAGTACACACACCACATGCAATAAATAAGTGGTGAATTCTCACAGAATTAAAAGTGAGATAAGAAATTCCTTACTTTGTACTTTTTCCTTGGTCGAAGGTTGGTTAACCTCCTATATAATGGTGAAATAATTGTTATTGAATTATAAAAAAAATAATTTACATTAATATGATATCATATATGATATTTTAATATTTATTTATTAATAATATCTTAGTTTTATCATCATTTCGGGTGTTAACAGATTCATTTTACTTTATATTATTTGTTATGTGATCCATATTTTTTATGGATGGGATGTATATTATTCATATAAAAAATGATATCACGTCGCTAAAAATCATTTTTATTCATCAAATGAAATTTTTTCTTGAATGGATATGATGGAGAATGAATCTCATCGCGTTCGTAGAGACGGTAATCCGTACGTACGCACGAGCGACAATATCAATATTTTGATATTAAAATAATATATAATTGGATGGTATATAATATATACAAAATAATTTTAATTTTATATTTATTATTTACATGAATTAATCATCATTATTATACCCATCCAAATACTAATATATTGAATAACAATTACACCACGATGTGGAGACGGTAGGCCGTACGTACGCACGTATGGTGACATGTCATTCAAAGGATGGATAGAATACTGAATATGGTTGTACTATATTTATAATAAAATCATATTATATAGAATATAATGGATTTATTATTTTATAATAGAAATAACAAAGAAAGAAGAAGTGGAAGAAGAAAGGAATTTGAAAGAGGGCGGTGAAAACATTACCTCTTCTTCGGGTTCTTCCTTTTGATTTAATCAAAATGGTTTCTTAGGTTGGCTTTATGATCAAATTAATTCCTCTAGGTTGAAGTGAGGGAAGATGAGAGAGTATTTTGGTAGGTTTTGTCCGATCCAAAAGTATTTTATTGTGTGAATTATTGAGAAGGGGGAGTGCCCTTTTATAAGAGGGGTGAGGGGCACCTTAGAAAAAACAAGAAATATTATTTTATAATAAATTCATATTCAGTTTCTAATGGATAAAAAGTGCATTATTTAAATGTTAAGGTGGGTATATGTCTAAAACCATTCGAACAATTGGTTTTAGACAGGTTTGGGTCAATATATTAACCATATCTTTTAGTTTTAACTCTTAGTTAATTAGTTTGACATTTACCATGTCACTTGTATTTTTATATAATATAGTTAATAAAAATACTATATACATCCAAGAGACCCCCATGTGGTCGATTAATTATACACATATCATGATATAAGTCTCTTGGATGAACCTTAGATTTTTAGGAATTTAATATCAATTAATAATATAATATTTGTTTTAAAAACACTTTTATGTCAATTTTGACACTATTGGGTATTTTGTTTTTGATAAATTCAAAAAAGCATTATAACGTCAAAAAAATTCATATAACCAGTCCTAATATGTCATATTAACCTAGAAAATTTGTTTAATTCATAAAAAGATTCAAATTACATTTATTTTGATATTTATAATATCAATTATTTGATTCCTTCATTAATAAGGAAAATACTGCATCATTATTGTGTCATAAATAAATTTAATTATTAAATATCTAAAAATTAAAAATAAAATACCATTATGTAGGAAATCGTTTTTTATTTCTAATGAATATTTATAGTCTAAAATCCAACATATATAACCCTATGTTAATTTTTTTTCTAAAAGTTATATGCTTTTGTAATTTTTGTATTTATTTTAACTTATTTAATATAAAGTGTCCTTATCACTTACAAGTGGATCCATGGGGTCCCCAAATCGACCCAAAGATTCCGATGGTTGGTAATGTATCAACCAATAGGTTTATGACACGTTTTAGGGTAAATTAATATTATTATAATATTATTTTTTACCCTTATTTACCGGATTTACCCTCTAACCATGTTAAATAAATTATTTACCGAAGTAATTATTCAAAATGTCTAAAAATAAGAGTTATCTATTTAAACATTTTGGAAATCCTGATTCCAAATATGGAATCCATTTATCCAAATTCAAAACACAGAAGTGGTAGAAATTAATTTAAAATGAATTCCCGATGTCAAAACAAAAAGCGTGTTTTTATGAAATAATAACTATCAAAAGATTGACAATTGTTTATGACTAGTTTAAATGTGAAATTACATCCAATGACAAATATTTTATTAAATGGTAAAAATATATTATAAATATACTTTAAAACCACTGAAAATCATAATTTATAACTATTGATTATTTTGATTAAAAAAGCTGTTTTTAATTAAAATTAAGTAATTTTCACTATTCATAAAAATATGAAATTTATCCGAAAAGTACCAAAATTTCACACTAATATAATTTTGATATTAAGAATCCAAAAATGAAGTCCATTTTGAAAGATAAAATTTATAAAATTTCAAAAAGTAGGTATTATTATTCATAACAGCTAGTTTGATTGGTTGTGGTGTGTTAGAATATCGAAATTGCGTACAATGCAAGCCATTGCATTATTCAAATGGAAACATACAGTGGAAGATTGGGGTGTTAAATTCTCCCCTAATTCAATAAATTACGTCCTCACAATTTTTAAAATTGGGCTTGAGAATATAATGGAAAGTCTCACAACGGAAAAAGAGTCAATAAAACTATCACTTTAAAAGAAAGAAAGAGAAGTATAAAGGTCACCCAAGATAACCCATACTAGGATTCCATGTAGGAAAACATTGATATGGATGATAAACTAAGTGTCATGTTCCGATGAAGAGGTATAGAAAACATGATCAGGAGAAATTTAACAATAAGAAAACCACAAACTTGTGTTGGGAAAAACGATCATTAGTCTCCTTGTAGGAAAAGTAAAAGGACACCATTTTTTTGTTTAAGTTACATTACATAAGTATGAGGAATTATTTTATGATATTGACTAAGAAAATAAAGAGATATAATTACTTTTTATGTATAGTTTCATTCTTTAATAAATTTCTACCACTATCTCAATTTTTTTTGAACAATGATTATTCAAGAAGACTTGGTCACACTGGGGGAGATAAAATAAAATTATATAGAATAACATGATACACGTAGGATAAACTATATATTTACCTTTTCTTTAGAGATTAATCAAAACAAAAATGGTTAGTATAAGATCTGATGATCTCCCAAATGGATATTCCATTAGAGAAAAAAACACTAATCTTAATTTCTAAAATTAAACCAACAATACCCCAAAGTTAAATAAATACCATTCAATAATCAATTGTCCATAAAATACTTCAATATAATCCAAACTAACATTGAAACCCAAAACATAGAATAATTTGGTTATGTAATCTTCCACGTTAAATTTTATCTCCAAATGAAATCAACTACTCTTAAAGTCACATACTTAAAAGTGATTAACCTAATCATTTTCTCTATTATAGGTTAATCATTTCCATAAATAACCCAAATTAATATAAATCCACAATACAAACATAGATAAAAATCCACCATTACCCCTCAAATGGAATCCCATAGAATTCTATTTTCCTTGGGCATATAGTGTTCCCAACTAAGCGAACATCTTCCAAAATAACATTCATCACTTAATCACCAACTCATTTTCTCATACTAAGGTTTTTAATTTGATAAGACATAAGATCCAAAATAAACTTATTATTGATCAAAAAAATCATAAAAATAAAAATAATTAGTCACAATAACTAGGGACTTCACATAGACCAGTGGTAGGTGATAAATCCCAATCGCACTTTGGTTGTGGGTTCGATTCCCACAGCTTTGTCCGACGTGACGGGTTGTCACATGGTCTACGTGTTGTCCTTTTTCAAAAAATATATTTTATAATATTACCAAAATGAGATAAATTCATCAAAATAACCATAACATAATTTAACCAGAAATGTTATCTCATACCTTGTATTTTCATCCCAAAATATAATAACTTGTAATTGCCTCAAACCCAATGATCATATAAGACCAAATGGTTATTTATAACTATATCTGTAAGAGAAAAGATAATTCTTCCTCAAAAATCATTTTCACATGATAAATTACAGGGTTACACATACAAGAGAAAATTCTTCCAAAGTAATCCCATCAATAAAGAGCACTAACAGTTTTAAACATTTCACTATCCATTTATTTCCACATAGGTTATTCATCATATGTTCCTCGGGTTCCAACATTTCCTCTTCCATCTTATGATTTCTCCATAGAACTTTTACTAGACGAGTCATCCGGTTTCATAACACTTGATCTTTGGTATGAAGAATTCTGATAGGCTCTTCACAATAAGATAGATCAGGTTCCAGTTATAATTATTCATAGGTGAGTACATGTGTTGGGTCAGGCATGTATTTTGTCACTAGTGATATGTGGAACACATCATGATCTCTAGAGAGACTAGGCAGATTTTCTTTTTGGTAGAATGTGTTTATGTGTCACAATGGTACCTCAAGAATTTTTCAAAATCATCTACTTCCTTTACCCAAAAACACCTCATCCATCTTGGATTATATCGATGTAAGCATCAATGCATCATAAATAAATAGGTATTTCTTATATGTAATTTTGAGACATCATCTTTAACATATTTATTTAGAAAAATCCTTACTGATTCATCATCAAATATTTCAAAATAAGGCTTTGGTAAATCAGTTTCCATATGTCCCAAAAGACAAAAATATATAATTTGATACATATAGGCTGCTCGAAGGTCCCCCTCTTCTACAACATCTAGAAAATCATTTACTACATCATAATTTTAAGATAAATTGAAGAATTTGAAAAGACCCTGATTGTAATTCCCACACTTAGCGTGGTAAGAAATTTGAGATCGCAATATTATCCCATTGTTGGTACTTGTTCCCTGAAAGAATCATCTAATTCTAGAGGTATTTGATGTCTCATAAAGTTGTTGTCATGTATTTGGACATTTGAAAAAGGTTCAACATCATATGCGCATGACTTCTGGATAATAATTGTAAGTAGTTCTTCAGGAAGAGAGAGAAGATTTGTTCATGATCTTGCTCCCTCCAGTTTTTAACTAACAAAAATAAAATACAATTATGGTTTTTCAATACTTATATATTAAGAATGAAAAAAATTTAGACATAATAGGATAATCTTGTAATTGAACAATATATCCTAACTTGGGGTACCCTATGTTAAAATCTAGGATATCCACTATCTATTTCCTGACATATATTCTTAGGGGAATTTTTTTATTCCCTTTATAATGGTTCATACTAATCCTGTGAATTTACCAAAGCATATCCCCTGGGAGTATCGTAACCAAGAGTGCAGCAAGGCCCGTTGTCGTGAACCAGTTCCCGTTTGAGTCTAGCTCAAAGTGATGTTTTCGGGTTTTACCATTAGATACATCTGTGCCAGAGCTGCCTCTACCGGATCGTATCCAGACAGGGATGTATTACTCGGAAAACTCAAAAAATATCTATAATACAAAAATTCTAGTATGTTCTTATATACTAATCCTCAAATTCTATCTTAGGTCTATGTGATCTAATCAGAGTTTATCTAAATCTAGCTTCCAAGGTTTGTACTAACCTTTCTCTAATACCAACTGTAATACCCCGAACCCAGTTACCCAGATTCAGTGCATTATTATATAACATTGGCATGATCACAAAGGATCAAGTCTCAAAGGACCAGTTAGTTTAGTAGTTTTTGAAACACTAGATATATTCATATGTCTTACATTACATAATAAGGTAAAAAAACTACAACAAAATCTTGTCTTCATATCCCCTGATACTATCCCTCAAGGTCATTCATAAATTACTTCTTCACAATCCTAAGAAAAATAAAACATTGAAAGGGGTGGTCTTAGATGCTCAGTAAGGATAACAATATAGAATAAGCTTTCATAGATAAACATAAACACTTAAGGCAATGTATAACTAAAAAAATCCTTTTAAACTTGAAGTTTAGCATAATACAACAAATATAAAATGAAATAATTCCATTTACTTATTCACATGGATATTCTACTAGTCGGATAATCACATGAAATATCAGTAACCACTTTCATAATGATGGAATGCATAATTCTAGACTATCATAACCATATAGCCAAAGCCTCGTGCCAAGACTACAAATAAGATTTTGTCAAGGACTCATGCGAAGACAGTAGTTTGTCTCATGAGACCTACCGATGCATCGAGGAGCTATAGAGGGCTCCACCTGTCAAATAATAAGTCCAATGCATTCCTCATATGAATATTTTAAAACATAACCTAAACATTTGTATTGAAACTAGCATACGAAATGTCAATAAGTTATCCAAAGACCATGAATGGTATAAAAATAACACATCCACAGTCAAACATAACTCATTTATTAAAATATGGAAGATTGAATTGTAAGAGATTAACCTAAATCGGAAAAATGAAGTATATTGATATAGATAAAAATAATCATTAAAACTATTAGAGAGAAATATCCCCTTTTTTCTAGAAATCATTTAAAAGTCACACTATTTTTTAAGAAGCCATTTAAAAATAGATTTTTGAATCAAAGTGTTCCATACCACTTTGAAACTTTTAAAAGGAGTTTTAATTTTAAAACTTTAATGTCCATATATATAAATCTTTAAAACCATTTTTAAAACATGGACATTAATGAGAAATATTTAGAATAATAAATCATTAAAACTTTTAAAATGATATTTTAGTTAGAGTTCAAAACCAAAAGAGAGACACTTGAATACTAATAATTGATGTAATAAAAATGTTATAATATCACGAGAATAAAGGGATTCATCATATACTATGTCAAATCACATTATATACACTATATAAAAGTGATTTTGTGTATAACAACAAAGAAGTCTCAACGGAATGTAAATTGAGATGAAATATCATATAAAGACCATATGCTTAGGTTAAGCATAAATCAACAACATAATTATGTGTAACAAATATAAATAAAGTCTATATGATTGGATATTCAGTGTAAATAAATCAGTGGACATTCACATATTTTTGTAAAAACAACACCAATGAATTGGATGCTTAACTAAACAAATGGAGATTGAGTTAAAATTACCCTTATCAAGTTCATATCGATGAATTAAGAAATTATCTATTGAGTGATTATGTGTATCAAAATTATATCCACAGAAAGGGAGTGGAAATTATGAAATAAGAAAATGAATAGTGATTCCACACATAATCTTGGAGTAAAATAATCAATGAAGTATGCGTAAAGCCGAATGAGTGGAAATTGAAATTTCAAAATCCCTTATCGATTTGGTAACTTATGAAACATACACCCATTAAAGAAGGATCAAACAATGATGATGTAAATATCCATAAATTAATTTATATTTCACAATGAATACAATCATGGGAAGTACACACACCACATGCAATTAATAAGTGGTGAACAATGGAATTCTCATGGAATTAAAAGTGAGATAAGAAACTGCTTACATTATACTTTTTCCTTGGTCAAAAGTAGGTTAAACTCCTGTATAATGGTGAAATAATTGTTATTTAATTATAAAAAATCATTTACATTAATATGATATCATATATGATATTTTAACATTGATTTGTTAATAATATATTAGTATTATCGTCGTTTTAGGTGTTAATGGATTCATTTTCCATTATATTATTTGTTATGAGAGCCATATTTTTTATGGATGTGATGTATCTTATTCATATCCAAAATTATATCATGTCTCTAGAAATAATTTTTATTCATCAAATGAAATTTATTCTTGAATGGATATGATGAGGAATGAACCTCATCGCGTTCATGGAGACGGTAATCCGTACGTACACACGAGCGACAATATCATTATTTTGATATTAAAATAATATATAATTGGATGGTATATCATATATAAAGAATCATTATCATGTTATATTTATTATTTACATGAATTAAACATCATTATTATACCCATCCAAATAATAATATATTGAATAACAGTTACACCACAATGTGGAGATGGTAGGTCGTACGCACGCACGTACGGTGACATGTCATTCAAAGGATGGATAGAATACTGAATATGGTTGTATGATATTTATAATAACATCATAGTATATAGAAGATCCTGGAGTTATTATTTTATAATGTAAAAAACAAATAAATAATAAGTGGAATAAGAAAGGAACTTGAAAGAGGGTGGTGAAAACATTACCTCTTCTTCGGGTACTTTCTTTTGATTTGATCAAAAGGGATCCTTAGGTTGGCTTTATGATCAAAATAAGGCCTCTAGGTTGAAGTGATGGAAGTTGAGAGAGTATTTGGGTAGGTTCTGGCCGAGCCAAAAGGCTTTCAATGTGTTAATTAGTGAGAAGGGGGGGGGTTCCCTTTTATAAGAGGGGTGAGGGGAACCTTAGGAGAAACTAGAGATATTATTTTATTATTAATTCATATTTGGTTTCTAATGGATCCAAAGTGTATTATTTAAATGTTAAGGTGGTTATATGTCTAAAAGCATTCAACCAATAGGTTTTAGACATGTTTGTGTCCTTATATTAACCTTATCTTTTAGTTTTAACTCTTAGTTAATTAGTTTGACATTTACCATGTCACTTGTATTTTTATATAATATTGTTAATAAAAACACTATATACATACAAAAGACTCCCAAGTGGTCTATTATTGACATACCTATCATGATATAAGTCTCTTGGCTGATCCTTAGATTTTTAGGAATTGAATATCAATTAATAATATAATATTTGTTTTAAAAACTCTATTATGTCAATTTTGACACTATTGGGTATTTTCTTTTTGATAAATTCACAACATCATTATAACTTCGAAAAAAAATTATATAAACAGTCCTAATATGTATTATTAACCTATAAGAGTAGTTTAATTAATTAAAATATTAAAATTACATTTATTTTGATATTTATAATATCAATTATTTTATTCTTTCATTAATAAGGAAAATACTGCAGCATTATTGTGTCATAAATAAATTTAATTATTAAATGTATAAAAATTATAAATAAAATACCATTATGTAGGAAATATTTTTATCTTTATAATGAATTTTTATAGTTGAAAATCCAACATATATAACCCTATATAAAAATTGTTTTTCTAAAAGATACATGATTTTGTCATTTTTGTATTTATTTTAACTTAATTAATATAAAGTGTACTTATCACTTACAAGTGGATCTATGGGGTCCCCAAATCAACCCAAAGATGCCCATGATCGGACATGTATCAACCAATAGGGTTAGGATACGTTTTAGGGTAAATTAATATTATTATAATATTATTTTTTACCCTTATTTACCGGATTTACCCTTTAACCATGGTAAATAAAATATTTACCGAAGTAATTATTCAAAATATCTAAAAATAATAGTTACCTATTTAAACAATTTGGACATCCTTATTCCAAATATGGAATCCATTTTTCCAAATTCAAAACACAGATGTGGCAGAAAGTTATTTATAATGAATTCCCGTTGTCAAAACAAAAAGCGTGTTTTTAAGAAATAATAACTATCAAAAGATTGGCAATTGTTTCTGTCCGGTTTAAATGTGAAATTACGTCCAATGACCAAAATTGTATTAAATGGTAAAAATATATTCTAAATATACTTTAAAACCACTCAAAATCATAATTTATCAATATTGATTATTTCGATTAAAAAAGTTGTTTTTAATTAAAATTTAGTAATTTTCACTATTCATCAAAATATGAAAATTATCTGAAAAGTACCAAAATTTCACCCTAAGCTAATTTAGATATTATGAATCCAAAAATATACTCCATTTTGAAAGATAAAATTTATAATATTTCAAAAAGTAGGTATTACTATTCATAACAGCTAGTTTGATTGGTTGTGGTGTGTTAGAATCTCGAAGTTGCGTATAATGCAAGCCATTACATTATTCAAAGGGAAACGTACCGTGGAAGCTTGGGGTGTTACAACACATTAAAAAAATTCCAAACCAAAATCCATTCCATGGTTTTTTCCCATTTTTTCATCCAAAGGGGAGTGGTATAAAATATTATATAATGTCATGGTCCTAATATATAAAAATATTAGGCATGCTTATGTGGACGTGATTCACCCTCCCAAAGAAATCATTTTAAAATGTTAAAATATTTTATAAGTATTGGAGGGTCCATTAAGGAATTATAAAATTAATCAAACAAATATAAAATAACATTATTTTAAAGGTAAACATATATTGGCCTGATATCCCATTTTTTTATTTTATTACATCACTATTGGGTTATTATGATTTCATAAAACACATTATATATTTATATGGTATTTAATTTTTACCCAAGAATTCCACTATCTCATAAAATTATGATAAATTGACCATTTGATAATTTCAACATCCTGTTCCAAAAAATAATATTTAATTAATCTAAATAATTTTCTAAATATGGGAATTTTTACTTTTAATATAAAAACTGACATTTACTTAAAATTTATGGGTTTTGAAAAAAAAATAGTTTTTAACTTTATTAAAAATTACATTTGACTTCATAAAAATTATATACTCATTTATTATTCATAAATTTAATTTGATAATAATATTTTATTAAAATATTAATTATTTTAAAAATTCATTAATTCATCAAAAAAAATTCTTTAATTAAAAATACAATTTCTGTTTTATCATATAAAAATATAATTCTTATAAAACTGGATACTAAATCTTTTATAGAGTAAAAAAATAAAAAATAAACGTAATCATCATTTATAATTAAAATGAGTGTTATTATAACACTATTATAATAAAATTATTAATAATTTTTTTTTTAATATAATAATTTATATATTTTTGCCATTTTACCCAAAAAGTCAATTTATCTAATTAATTATATTTTTAAGAAAAAATATTCTCATAATGGAATTTATGGAATAAGAATTTTATTTATAAATGGTATTACAAAAAAATTAACAAAAACCTTGTTACATAACTGGTAATGACCCAAAATTTTATTAAAGAAAAATCATCTTAAATGTCTTATTATGTAAACTGGTTATATAACATATGCACTTATTCGATTTTATTATTTTTTTATTTCAAAATTACATTAAGAATTTTTACCATTGCTAATATAGCCATTGGGCAGTGATCAAATGATTAGTATAAATATAGGGATTTAACAAATCTAATTTACTTAGACAAAGGAAGGGATAGCCTCATCCAGTAGAATTGATTCGTATGAATCCCATTTTTCGGAGCTCAGAAAGGAGGTGGAATCAAGGGTGTTTTATCTTAACCAAGCCAAAGCCATGCTTCAACACATTAAGCTTTAAAGGAACCGCCTAAAGGAGAAGTGGAAGTTGATAAAGATTACCACCCGGGCAATGTTATCCAAGCCAACCCAAGAGTCTGTCACTATCACACACCTTACCCTCAGGTCTTATGTTGGTGTTATAAGGGGTTATGTAACAAGACCTTATAACTATGATTATGTGCATTATTTCTTATACATAATAATGAATATACATTCATTTTATTATTGTTACCCAGTAAATAGTTTTTGATGAAAAATAATATTTTTAGTTAATATTGAATTATGAAATCTATTTTGATGAATTAATGGATTTTTTAATTAAATAAAATTTTAATAAAATATTATTAATAAATTAATTTTTAAATATAAATGATCAAATAATTTTTTGGAATACAATTGTAATTTTTATTAAGGTTTAAGGTCATTTTTGACAAAACCCATGAATTTTCGATAAATTTCAGTTTTTATTTTAAAAGTATAAATGAAAATATTTAGAAAAATATTTAGATAAAATTAATATAATTTTTTAAATCCGGATTTCCAAATTATGCAACGTGAAATTTTCATAATTTTTTGTGGTATTCGAATTTTTGGGTAAAAATTAAATACCGTTTAATTATATAACATGTTTTATGACATCATATTGACCTAATAGTGATTTAATAAAATACTATAAATTGTATTTTGGGCCAATATAAATTTAACATTAAAATAATTTTATTATAGGTTTGTTTTATTTATTTATTAAAGCTTTAGTGGACCCTCCAAGGCTTATATAATATTTTAACAATTTAAAATGTTCTCCTTGTGAGTGCGACTCACCTCCACATATACAAGCCTAATATTTTAAGAAGTTAGGATATTTTCTTTATAAAATAATGTTTTTCACTCCCCTTTGGAAAAAACCATGGGCAAAAACCATGGGTTGGTTTGTGGGTTTTATTAGTTTAATCTGTGGGGGCCAAAACCTAAATAATAAAGAATTACGTCTGTTTTCCTATATAAACCCACCCGAGATCCCACTTCTTCTTCACAGAAAACCTTTGTATCTTGACCAAACTCTTCCCTAAAATCTCTATAATCCTTCTAATTCACCCCATGATCCCATTAATACTTTCTCAAGCCTCTCCCAAGCCTTTGGTATCACACTTCCAAGTAAGGAATTTCTTTTTTTCTCCTTTTCATCCAAGTTTCTTAATGTTGTTATACCTGTTTAATTTAAATTAAAAATATTGGGGTATGATTTTCAACATTACCTATTATTCTCTAATTATTTTTTAATTATGAGATACCCATCTCTCTCTCTATTTAATTCCTCCCATGTACACCTGTTACCATGCTGAAATTCCGTAAGGAATTTCTCTCCTCTCATTTACATTCAAGGAATTATTATTTATTATAAATCTAAATTCCATTACATATGTTGGTACATATATAAATACAACACCTTCAATGTCCATTTAATTTACATTTTATGAGACACCCCTTTATCTCTCATCAACCATTTTTATGAATTCTTATGTCACGCTGTTGTGATGCTGAAATTGCACTGCGTTTTTCCAATCCAAAGTCATTGTGTAGTGAATTCCATGCTCATTTCTTTATCAAGGGTATTCAACTTTATGAAAATTTACTTATTGATTATAGAGTTTCATGTATGAATTCCATATTACTTTATTGTGTAATAAATTATTATACTTAAGGAATACATGTTATATGATCCATGTGGTACACTTATGCATGAAATGAAATGATTAAGAATGGTGAGCCCTGATAGAGCTCCAATGAATTAGGTAAAGATTAGTATCATGATACATCAAGTGAAATGAGGGTTTAATCATGATAATTCAATTGAAATGAGGGTTTACTCAGGATCCATGTTTAGTGGGTGTTGGCTCATGATAATATCATGTTAAATGTTGTTGTCACATTTCCTTGTTATGATAATCATGCAATATCATGCCTTTATGTTAATGTTTCACCTGTTATCCATTAATATGGATATTGACTAACATGTACTATATTCTTTATGTTATTACTTTTTTACTCAGTTACTAGGCTTTATAGCTCACCCTTTTCTTATGCATGTCTTCAGGTTATCCCATGCAATGATAAGTATGTAGGAATGTGTGTGGTAAAGTAAAAGAAGTTTCCAATAAAAATGTGTATTTTATGTTTTAAGTTGTTATATAATGTTCCTAATCCCCAAAGACACTATAAATTTTGATCTTATATGTTTTATTGAGTGAATATATTATATAGTAAAATATTTATATTTGAGAAATAAAAATAAGTGTTGTTATAGTAGGTATCTAAGGTTATGTTTAGTTATCTTTGGGATTAGGATTAGAAAACCCTAGTGAAAGCCTTAGGGATAAGACTATGTATAATAAAATCAGACCTAAATTTTGGTGAGTATTGAGTAAGTGTTTTATCAAGAAAATACACCCCTGTCTGGATACAAGCAGGTAGGGGCGGATCTGGAACAAATGTATCTAGTGGTAAAACCTGAAAATACCATTTTGTGATAGACTCAAACGAGAATTGGTGCATGACAACAGGCCTCAATACATTGTTCGTTACAAAACTCCCCTGGGGATATGCTTTGGTAAATTCATGATCTTAGTATGAAACATTATTAGGGGAATAAAAAAATGACCCTAAGAATATATGTTGGGATGTAGATCATGGATAACATAGATTGGAGCCTATAAATTCATAATTTAAGGAAATATAAGTAATTTAGAATTCATATGTTTTTGTCTTTGGATTTACCGTTATGTGTTACCCCAAACATTCCTTTTATTCCATCCAATGGTCAGTAATAGGAGGACTCAGGCTAACAACCGATGCGAAGATCAATGTGACGACTGTTCTAATGAGATGTCCAATCTGATTGGAGTGGAAATCGCAAACTTTGTCACAATACTCTCTCAGTTGACTGAAGTTTTGAATAGAAACATGGGTCATGAAGAACATTCAACCCCCCTAAGAAATAATAAGTCGTAATTGAGATATTCATGAGGAAAATGCCTCCTACTTTTAATGGATCATCTAATCCCTCAATCGCTAAACAATGGATCAACTCAAATGAGAAGATCTTCTCCATCTTTCAATGCTATTAACAAGAGAGGGTTCTTCTGGATGCCTATCGTATGGAGGGTGAAGTTTATAAATGCTGTACAATGATAAAAATATGAATCTTGAGGAGGAGATCAAGGAGTTGGAATGGAAGTATTTCTGAAAAATGTTTTTCAACAAATATTTACCTCACACCCGTTGACTAAAGATGGAATGGTAATTCCTTTAACTCAATAAAAAAGACAACAAATCCATTAGAGTGTATGAGGAAAACTTCACAAGGCTTTCATGATACACCTCTGTCTTTGTTGTTACCCCCGAATGCAAGGTTGACCGCAAATTTGGTGGGATAAAACCTATCCTATGGAAATACCTAGGGATCCATGACTTCAAGATCTATGTGGAAATTTTCTGATGTTCCCTCAAAGTTGAAATGGAGATCGAAAAATCCTAGGGGTATCATGGTGAAAAGAAGTATATGGTGGACTTCAGTTTTGGTAGTCCAATAGTTAAATCCAATGGTTCTAAGAAATTCCAGCACCCCACTTTCTAAAGGTGTGGAAAGAAGAAAACTAGAAATTTCCTAAAGGGGTTGAGGAAATGATTTATGTGTGAAGAGAAGGGCACCTGATCATTAAATGTCTAAAAGAAAAACCCGCAGCTGCGAATGGGGAGAGGAATGCTCTTTTCGACCTTCAACTAATTGTTCATTACTTCAACTACAAAGAACCATGGCACTTTTCCAACTAGTTCTCTAAGACAAATGTTTTTTGAGTAAACCAACAACATCTATGAAGAAAAGGGATATCTTTTTCCATCACTACCACTGTAGTGAACCCCAACAATGAAGTGGTGACATGTATGCTAGTTAATAATTCAAGAATAGTGAACATATTTTTTGATTTTGGTTTTATTCATTCTTTTATATCTCAAAGTTTTAGTAGAACAATCCCAACACCACCACAAGTCAAGAAAGTAAAGATGTCAGTTAGAATGGAAAAATGGAAAATCATTAAATACCATGAGTATAACTCCTCCACTTTCAAAATTTCTAGTTTGAACTTCTTATTGAACCTCATCATACTCTCTTTGGTGGAATTTAATGTAATTATTTTCATGGATTGACTTTCCTTATATAGAGACAACATAAATTTCCTTGAGAGGGAAATCAGTATTCATCTGGAGAATCGACCCCCGATTCTGTACAAGTTCAATGAGGAGAATGAATCTTCTTTATCACAATCATCTCAAGAAATGATATTAATTCCTTATGAGCACATGTATCTGGCTTAGATGATTGATTTTAGGGAAGAAACCATTCATGAATACATGCCTATTGTGATGGAATTTGCTGAAGTGTTTCCTAAGGAATTTCCTAGTCTTCCTCCTAGAAGATATGTTGAATTCTTAATTGATCTTATACCTGGGGAATTTCTAATATCCAAGACTCTGTATAGAATGGTTGTTGTGGAGCTTTAGGAGCTGAAGAAACAAGTACAGGAACATCTGGATAAAGTGTTTATATTCCCAAGTTCTACACCATGGGGTGCACCAGTCCTCCTCATCAAGAAGAAGGATGAGTCAACGAGCCTTTGAATTGATTATTGTGAGCTCAACAAAATCATGATAAAGAACAAGTATCCTCTAACATGAATATATTACTTGTTCAATCAGCTACGTGGAGAATAATACTTCTCTAAGATGGATTTGCGGTCAGGATATTTTAAACTAAGGGCGAAAAAGGAAGATATCCCCAAGACTACATTTCATACAAGGTACGAGCACTATGAATTCACAGTAATGCCTTTTAGACTCACTAATAAACCAACAATCTTCATGGAATTGATGAATAGAGTCTATATTTATTACCTTGACAAATTTGTGGTAGTATTTATAGATGATATTCTAATATACTGTATAACCAAGGAGGAGCATGTGGAGCATCTAAGCACTGTACTAGAGACTTTTCTTAAGGAGAAGATCTAGAAAAAGTTAAGCAAGTGTGAGTTATGGTTGAAGGAGGTATCATTATTGGGTCATATAATCACAAACAATTGGATATCTGTGGATCCCTCCAAGATAGCTGCAATAGAGGGATAGTTGAGGTTAACATTGGTAACAGATATCCATAGCTTCCTGGGGTTATCTAGATATTATTGTCGATTTGTGAGAAATTTATCAAGATTTTAAAACCCTCTTACCAAGATAACCTGGAAGGGAGTCAAGTTTTATTGGAGTAATTAATGCGAAGAGTGCTTCATAGAGTTGAAAATGAGGCTTATCACTGCGCATGTTCTCACATTACACACAAGTGGAGATTTTTTTTTGGGTATTTAGTGATGATTCGAAAAATGGAATGGGTTGTGTTTTGATGAAAAAATGACAAATTCGTTGCCTATTATTCATGGAAATTGAATGTTCATGAGAATAACTATCCAACACAAGATCTGGAGTTGGCTGTAGTAATCTTCTCTTTGAAAATTTAGTGGCATTACATCTTTGGGGAGAAGTGTGAAATATAAATGGATCACAAAAGCCTCAATTATATATTCACACATAAATAGTTTAATATTCACTAAAGAAGATGGTTAGAGATGATCAAAGACCATGATTGCTCAATCCATTATCACCCTTGAAAGCAATCTAGGTGGAAGATTCTCTAAGTAGAAAGGACCCTGTAATTCTATCATTAATGAGAATTGAAAAGGATCCAATCATCTTAGATTTGATGAATATGGACATGGGAATCATAAATAAGGGAAAATAATCAGTTCTTTCACAAATTATTGCTCAAACATCTCTTTTGGAATGGTTAAAGGATGTTCAAAAGGATGATGTAGGAATTCAAAAGAATGTGGAAACTATCAAAGAAGGGACATCATTGGAGATCAATGTTAATGAAGAATGAATTGTGAGATTTGGGTCATGACTATGTGTTCCATTAAAACCAAATTTAAAGAAATAAATTTTGTATGATGCACATAGTTTAAATTTATCCATTCACCCAGGAAACACAAAGATGTATTGAGATATCTGAGAGTAATATTTGTAAAATAACATTAAGAAGGAGATCGTTGAGTATAAATCAAAGTGACTGGTATGTCATCAAATGAAGGATGAGAGGAAAAAGTATAAGGGGATGATGAAACCATTATCCATACTAGTATGTAAATGGGAGAACGTTCCCATGGAGTTTGTCACCATAATTTAGAAGACATCCAAAGGAAACAATACTATTTTGGTTTTTGTGAATTGCCTTACAAAGACTATACACTGCATTAAAATTCGAGAGGATTTATCATTGGATCAACTGGCACAGATATATATTAGATAAGTTGTAAGGCTTCATAGGGTACCACTATCTATTGTATCTAATCAAGATCCAAGATTCACCTCTATATTCTAGAAGAGGCTTCAACATCTTCGGAATATTAACCTAAAATTCAGTACCTCTTATCATCCTCAAACTGATGTCTAATCTGAGTGGACTATCCTAAAAATTGAGGACATGTTGAGAGAATACTCAATAGACTTTAAAGGAGTATGGGATCAACATCTTTCTCCAGTTGAGTTCTCTTACAACAACAATTTCCATTCAAGCATCCAAATGGATCCTTATGAATCCCTTTATGGGAATAGGTGCAGAACCCCGACATGTTGGGATGATGTTGGGGAGTGAAAACTCTTAGGTCTAGAAATGGATGAAGAAATGGTAGAGAAGGTTAAGACAATAAAGTACCACATTAATGCTTCTCAGAGTCGACAAAAGTGTTGTGCTGATAATCGTCGACGAGACCTAGATTTTGATGTTAGAGGAATGGTATTCCTTTGAATATTGCCATGGAAGGGAGTTATGAGATTTGGGAAGATGGAAAAGATTATTCCAAGGTAAATATTCCCTTTTGAGATCCTTCATCACATTGGAGAAGTGGACTATTGACAAGAAATCCCAAAGAACCTATCTCATGTACATGATGTGTTCCATGAATCACTCTTCACGAAGTACATACCTAACACATTGCATGTACTCAATCCAGGGGTGGTACCATTGGATAATGACCACTCCTATGAAGATATGACGATGAAGATCTTAGAATGTGGGGAAAAAGTTCAATAAAATAAGAAAATTCCCATCATCAAGGTGTTATGGTGAAACCGCAAGTTTGAAGAATAAACATCGGAATCAAAGGAAGTGATGAAGTAGAGTTACCTGTATCTATTTTAGTTTGGGGAAAGGAAATTTCAAGGGATAAATTTCATAAGGGGGGAAGATTGTAATGACCTAAAATTTTATTAATGAAAATTACTCTTAAATTTATTATTATTTAAAATGGTTATATAACATATTCACTTATTTAGTTTTATGATTTTGGATTTCAAAAAACCTTTACGAATTGTTACCATTACTAATATAGTATTTGAGCAGTGATCACATGATTAGTATAAATATAGGGCTTTAACAAATCCAATTTACTCAAACAGAGGAAGCAATGACCTCATCTAGTATAATTGCTCCATGAAGCACCCATTCGTCAGAGCTCAAAAAGGAGGTGGAATCACTGAGCATTGCTCTTGACCAAGATCAAGCTGAGCTTCAACACGTTAAGCTTGAACAAAACCACCCACGGGATATGTGGAAGTTGATAGAGATTACCAACTGAACGATGTTATTTGAGCCACCCTAAGAGTCTTTCACCATCCCACACCTTAAGCTTAGGTCTTATGCAGGTGTTATAAGAGGTTACGTAACAAGACCTTGTCACTATTATTATGTGCATTATTTTTTGTATATAATAAGGATTATACATTAATTTTATTAGTATTACTTTGTAAATTGTTTTTAAAGAAAAAATAATATTTTTAGTTAATATCCAATTAAGAAATCTATTTTGATGAATTAATTTATTTTTGAATTAAATATTATTTTAACAAAATATTATTAATAAATTAATTTTTAAATATAAATGATCGAGTAATTTTTAGGAATAAAATTGTAATTTTTATTAAGGTTTAAAAGCTGTTTTTATCAAAACATATGAATTTTTGATAAATGTCGGTTTTTATTTTAAAAACAAAATTCCCATATTTAGAAAATTATCTTGATAAAATGAATATTTTTTTGTAATCAGGATGTAGAAATTACCAAATGGTTAATTTTTATAATTTTCTGGGACACTCAATTGCTTTTGGTGAAAATTAAATACCTTTTAATTATATAATGTGTTTTATGACATCATAATGACTTAATAGTGATGTAATAAAATAATATAAATGGTATTTTTGGAAATTATATGTTTCACCATTAAAATTATGTGATTTTCGGTTTGTTTTCTTTATTTTACAACGATTTAGTGAACCCTCCAAGGCTTATTAAATATTTTAACCTTTTAAAAAGTTTTCCTTGAGAGTCAGACTAACCTCTATATAAACAGGCCTAATATTTTAATACATTCATCCATTGTAAATATAAAATAATTTTTTCCACTCCCCTTTGGAAAAAACCGTGGTGAGAAACCAATGGTTGTTTTGTGGTTTTGATTAGTTTAATGTGTGGTGGCTAAAACCTAAATAATAGAGAATTCCCTCCATTTTCTTTTATAAACCCAACCAAGATCCCACATCCTCTTCACTCAAAACCTTTGGAGGTCAACTAACATCTTTATTCCCCTCTCTAAAATCCTCTCAAGGAAACCTAATCTCTAAATAATCTTCTCTCAAACCAATCCCAAGCCTTTGGGATTACACTTCCATGTAAGGGATTTTTTCCTTTCTCATTTTCATCAAATTTTCATAATGTTTTTATACCATTTTAATTTAGATTAAAAATATTGGGGTATTATTTATAACCTACCCTATACTTCCATAATTATGCTTGAATGATGAGAGACCCCTTTTTCTCTCATTAATATTTCCTATGTACACCTGTTGCCAGGCCGAAATTCCGTAAGGAATTCCTATCCTCTCATTTACATTCAAGCAGTTGTTTTTATTATGAATATAAATTCCATTACATATATTGGGATATGTATTTATATGAAACCTTAATTTTAATTTCATTTATATATTATGAGACACCCCTTTATCTCTCATCAACCATTTTTATGAATTCTTATGTCACCCCTTTATGCTACTGAAATTGCACTGCGATTTTCCAAGCCAAAGTTTTTTTGCAGTGAATACCATTCCCATTTCTCTATCAAGGGTATTCAACTTTATTCACATTTACTGATTTATTATATAGTTTTATGTATGAGTTTCACATTACTTTATCGTGGAATAAATGTTTATGTTTAATGAATCCAAGTTATATGATCCATTTGGCACACTTATGCATGAAATGAAATGATTAAGAAGGGTGCACCCAGATAGACCTCTAATGAATTGTGTAAAGATTAGTATCATGATACGTCATGTAAAATGAGGTTTTACTCATTCTAATTAAAGATCTATTAGGTTTTACTAATTCTCCATGTTCAATGGGCCTTGGATCATTCTAATATCATGTTAAATATTATTTCCACATTTCCATGTTATGATAATCATGTTATATCATGCCTTTATGTTCTTGTATCTATTTTTCTCCATTGATATGACTATTGACTAAATTGTACTAAATTATTTATGTCATTTATTATTTACTACCTTACTGGGCTTTATAGCTCACCCTTTTCTTATGCATGTCATCAGGTTATCCCATGCAATGCTAAGTATGAAATAATGTGTGTGGTCATGTAAAAGATGTTTTTGATAAAGATATATATTTCTTGTTTTAAGTTGTTATGTAATGTTCCTAACTCCCAAAGACACTAGACCTCTAGATTGTATATGTTTTATTAAGTGAATATTTTATGTAATAAAATATTTTGATGTGAGAAATAAAAAGAAGGGTTGTTATATAATCCCTTGTAACACCCGCATAAAACCTAACTATAAGGTGTGTGATTGTGACAGACTCTTGGGGAAGCTCGGATAACATCTCTTAAGTGGTAGTCTCTATTAACTTACACTTCCTCCATAATAGATTGTGTTCAATTTTATTGTGTTTAAGCTCATCTTGGTCTTAGTTAAGATTGAATCCTAGTGATGATACCTCCTTTATCAGCTCCGAAAAATGAGCTTCATATAGATCGAGTCTACTGGATGAGGCCATTCTCTCCTTTGTCTATGTCGAAAAAATTATTTTTAAAAACCTTAAATTTATAGTAGTCATGTTATCACTGTTTAATTTTTTTTATCAATGGTAATGATACTTAACAGTCATTTATATCTAATTGTATAAAATTAAAAAATTCATGTGTTTTCTATATCCATAAGACATGTAATTAAATAAAAGAAATGTAATTTTTATTCATGAATGTTTGGGTCATTACAACATTCCTCCTTTAGAAATTTCATCCTAAAAATATTATTTTCCCACTATAAAATAGATGAGGGTAACTTTTCCATATCACTTCATCTGGTTCCCATGTCGTTTCTTAAAACTTGTAGTTTCTCCACAACACTTTGAAAAGGGGAATTACCTTTTTTCATACAACTTTTTCCCTACAATTTAATATCTTCAATGGATTCTCTTCACATGAGAGGTCATTATAAAATGGTACCACATCTGTATTGAGTACATGTGATGGGCCAGGTATATACATCCTTAAAAGTTATATATGGAATACATCATGTACTTGAGATAGGTTTGGTGGGAATTCTAGTTGATAGGCCATTGCTCCAATGTGATAAAGTATCTGAAAAGGGCTGATGTACCATGGAATAATATTTCCCTTCTTATCAAATTTCATAACTCTATTCCATGGTGATATGCATAAGAAATATCATGTTTCCAATATCAAACTCTTGGTCTCATCGATGATTGTTAGCATAGCTCTTTTGTCGACTCTGAGTAGATTTAATGTGTTACTGAATGGTCTTAACCTTCTTTTACCATTTCGTCAACCATTTCTGGACCTAGAATTTTTATCTCCCCAACATCATCCCAACATGCTTGTGTTATTCACCTCTTCCCATAAAGGGCTTCATAAGGATCCATTTGAATGATTTAGTGGAAACTGTTGTTGTAATAGAACTCAAACAGAGGAAGATATTGATCCCATCCTCCTTTGAAGTCCAATTAGCATGATCTCAACATGTCCTAAAGTGTTTGGATAGTCCTATCAGATTGACCATCAGTTTGAGGATTATAATCCCTACTAAAGTTCAGCTCAGTATTTAGAGCATGTTGGAGACTCTTCCATAATATAGAGGTGAATCTTGGATCTCAATCAGATACAATCGAATGTGGTACTCCATGAAGCCTTACTACTCCTCTGATGTATATACATTCTTGTTGATCCAATGATAAATCCTCCCAAATTTCAATAAAATGTGCAGTCCTTATAAGATGATAAAAAATAACCTAGATAACATTGTTTCCTTTGGATGTCTTCTAAATTCCAGTGACAAATTCCATGGTGATGTTTTCCCATTTCCATGTTGGTATGGGTAATGGTTTCATAATCCCCTTATTCTTATGACTCTTATCCTTAACTTTCTAAAATACTAGGAACATTTAGGTATACTCAGTGATCTCATTCTTCAGGTTATCCCACCAATAATGCCCTTGGATATCTCCATACATCTTTGTGTTTCCTAGGTGAATGGAGAAATTCAAACTATGTGCATCATCAAAAAGTTCTTTCTTTAACTCCTTATTTTGGGGAACACATAGTCTTGAACCAAATACCATAATTCCTTCTTCATTGACATTGAAATCTGGTGATTTACCTTTTCCGATAGTTTCCACTTTCTAATAAATTTCCATATCATCCTTTTGAGCATACTTTAACCTTTCTAAAAGAGACGGTCGAGAAGTAATTTGTGAAAGGAATGATGATGTTAGTATCTTTATGATTCCCATGTCCATCATCATCAAATCTAAGAAAATTGGATCCTTTCCAATTCTCATCATTGAGAGAATTGATGGATCCTTTCTACTTAGAGTATCTTCCACCTTGTTGACTTTCCCATGGTGGTAATGGATTGAGTAGTCATTTTATTTGATCATATCTAATAGTCTTTATTGGACCATATTCAACTATTTCTATTTGAACATATATTTGAGTCTTTTATGATCCTTATATATTTCACACTTCTTCCCAAAGAGATAAGGTTTCCAAATATTCAACGTAAAGATCACTCGCCCCATCTCTAGATCATGTGTGGGGTAGTGTTTCTCATGAATTTTCATATTCCTTGAAGAATATTCAATTTAATTAGTCTTTTTTGCCTCAAATTCCATCAAAGGGAGACTTATAAAATTTTCTAGAAGAAAATTCCCACAAACATCATCATGTGATACAACACTTATAAAAGTTTTTCCCTAATTATTTAATATAATTTATACTGGGGACTCAATTTTATTAGAAAACACAAAAGATATACTAATAGAGCATTAATTGGAATACATTACAACATAAACTACTTTATATTAGTGGTTAAATGTAATTAATTAATTATTATCCATCACAACATAGGACTTCCCATGCTCTCTTGAACCTGGAGACTATTTATGCTCATCAAGATTCTCATCCCTTGGAATAGAACATTATATTAGGAAATTCCCAACTTCTCCACATTTATAGAATATAAATATGTAAGATTCCTTAGATTTAACTTTTATTCCATCCATCACACTATCCACTCCCTCATGGAAATTTGATATTTTTCCATTCCTTTCTGCACTTCAAACATCTCCTAGTCCCTTTGTGACATTTCCCTTAGTGTCACTTTCCACACTTGTTGCTCAAAGGAAATTGGGTCTTTTTCCAATTATCAACATTATCAGATGGACTTTCAAGATATTTCATGATCATCTTCCTTTTTTTCCAAGGGAATTCAAAAAATTTCCAATTTTTAATCTTGATTTTTGATAGTTGGTTTTTCATAATCATGATTTATCCTACTTGAGGTCCCATTTATTAAGAATCTCACTGAGGCATTCATTATATTTCCCTTCAAATAGGTTTTTATCCATATTCCTCATATCACCAACCATTGGCTAGAATAAAAGGAAATTTAGGGATGAGTATCTTAAACATTTTAGCACATAAAGGGGCATCCAATGACACTAAAGGGATAAATTTTAAATTACATGTATCTACTTAACTTATAAATTTCTAATATTCAATCATTATTATCCCAGATATATATATTATCATGGGGTTTTCCCCTTTAATAATGGTTCACACTATGTTTATGAATTTAAAGAAGCATATCTCCAAAGAGTGTTGAACCGGGAGTGCAGTAAGACCCGTTGTCATGCACCAGTTCCCGTTTGAGTCTAGATCAAATTAGTGTTTTCGGGTTTTACCCCTAGATACATCTGTGCTAGAGAAACCTCCTCTTATTCTTATCCATATAGGGATGCATTTTCTTGGTAAACCACTTACTCTATACTCACCAAAATTTATGGATGTTTTTCTTATACTTTGTCTTATCTTTAAATATTTCATTTGGGTTTTTTAACCTTAATCCCAAATATAACTAAACCTATACATTGACACCAACTATAACTACCCCGATCTTTATTAGACACATAAACAAGATTTATTACATAATATTGCACTTAAGACAACTCTGAGGATCCTGAGGTCTAGTGTCTTTGGAATTTAGAAAGATTATATAACAACTTAAAACATAAAAAAACAACATATTTATTGAAAAATTATTTTATATAACCACAAAATTTCTTTTAACTTAGCATTTAATGGTATAACCTGAGTATATAAATAAGAAAAGGGTGAGCTAAAAAGCCCAGTAAGGGATTAAACAAGGCATAATATGAAGAATATAGTACATGTTAGGCAATATGAATGTCAATGGAGCACAAGAGAAACATGAACATAAATGAATGATATATCGTGGTTATCATAACATGGAAATGTGGAAAAAACATATAACATTATATTATCATGATCCAAGTCCAATTTCACGTGTATTAATATGAGTAAACTCTCATTGCACATTAATTAGAATGAGTAAACACTCATTGCACTTGAATTATCATGAATATATCCTCACTGCACATGAATTAGTTGGATTAAACCCTCATTAAAAACGAATTAGATTGTTTAATCCCTAATTGCACATGGAATATCATGATACTAAACATTACTCAATGCATTGGAGTGTTATCAGGGAAAACCCTTTATAAACAATTCATTTCATGCATAAGTGTCCCACATGGATCATATAACCTGGAATAATTCAACAACATACGCTATTCCATGATTAAATAATGTGGAATACATATATGTACGTACCAATTAATAAGTATACATGCATAAAAGTGAATACCCTTGATAGATAAATTGGTATGATATTCACTACAAAATGATTTTGGCTTGGAAAATCGCGTTGCAATTTCGACAGCATAACGACGTGACGTAAACATTCATAAAAATGGTTGATGATGGAGAAATGGGTATATAATCATATGTAAATTGAAATGGAAAGTAATGGGGATATATATATACATATCACAACACATTTAATTTGGAAATATAAGGCATAAAATAATAAATAAACATGAAGAAAGTGGTGAAATGGAATATATCTTATGAAATTTCAGCATGGTAATGAGAGTAAATGGGAGGGATTAATGAGAGAAAAAGAGGAATATCATCATTAAAATATAAGTTTTAAAGTATGGGGGAGGTTTGAAATCATACCCCTCCAAGTATAATTTAAAATAAAATATTTTAACAATAAAAAGAAACTTGGACAAAAAAGAGAAAGGAAGAAATCCCTTACGAAAATTTCACATGGTAATAGGTACACATAAGTATTCATAAGTGGAATAAATGAGAGTGAAATGGGATATCATAATTAATAAATAAAATTTTCAGTAAATAAGATATTTAATAACATATCCCAACATAGGAATAAAAGAGATCAAAAGACATACCATGAAAAGAATGCTTGATAAAAGAGGGTGCGAGGTGGAAGATCCCTTATGGAATTTCGGTATAATAACAATTGTGATTAAAGGTTCATAGGGGGGGATTGATGACTATGAAAGTAATTTCACATAATATATATATATATATAATGGATAGTATGGGGGTCTTATAACATCAAAAACCAACATATAAATATGGATCATAAGATGCATAATGTAAAAGAGCAGCATGAATAGAAATGAGAAGAGTGAAATCCCTTGCGGAATTTTGGCATAGTAACGACTTAGGTATGGGTCCAAATTGGGGAGGATAAATGATACCTCATTGAAATAAATTCAAATGGACCATAGGTAATTGATTATAAAAGGATTAAAATATAACCAATTTAAATTACAAGAACTACTTTCAAATAAGATGCTTGAATTTTAAAGGTGGAGAGGAAAGTGAGAATCCCTTACTTGGAAGTGTGGCCCCAATGGCTTGAGAGAAGCTTATTGAAAGTGTGGATTGCCATGGGAATATTCTAGAGAGATTAAGGAAGAGGTTTTTAGAGCTCCAAATGGTTTGAGTGAAGAGTAATGTGAGATTTGGTGAGTTTATATAGGAAATGAGATGGAATTCTTTATTATTTAGGTTTTGGACACTACACATTAAAATATTCAAATCCAAAAACCATACCATGGTTTTTGCCCATGGTTTCTACCAAAGGGGATTGGTATAAAATATTTTATAATTCCGAGGGCCTAAAATATTAAAATATTAGTCATGATTATGTGGAGGTGAGTCACCCTCCCAAGGAAATCATTTTAAAATGTTAACATATTTTATAAGTATTGGATGGTCCACAAAGGCATTAAAAAATTAATCAAACAAATATAAAATAACATTATTTTAAAGTTAAATCATATATTGGCCAAATATAAATTTTATTGCGTTTTATTAATTCACTATTGAGTCATTATGATGTCATGAAACACATTATATATTTATACGGTATTTAATTTTTACCAAAAAATTCAACTGTCTCAGAAAATTATGAAAAATTCACCATTGGATAATTTCGACATCCTCTTTAAAAAAATTGTATTTATTTTTTCTAAATAAATTTTAAAATATGTGAATTTTAACTTTTAAAATAAAAACAGATATTTACTGAAATTTGATGGTTTAAAAAAACAGTTTTTAACAATAATAAAAATTACATTAGTCTTCATAAAAATTATATACACATTTATTATCCATAAAAGTAATTTGATAATTATATTTTATTAAATTGCTAATTATTTTAAGAAATAATTAATTCATCAAAAAAATTCTTTAATTGAAAATACAATTTCTATTTTATTGTATAAAAATATAATTCTTATAAAATTGAATACTTAATCATTTATAGATTAAAACAATAAATATAATTGTAATTTATAATTAAAAGGAATGTTATTATAACAATATTAAAATAAAATTATTAATAAAAAAATAGTTTAATTTAATAATTTATATATTTCTAAAATGTACCATTTTACATGGAAAGTCAATTTATCTAATTCATTATATTTTTAAGAAAAAAATTCTCATAAAGGAATGGATAGAAGAAAAATTTTATTTATGAAAGGTATTACACAAAATGAAACTAAACACATGTTACATGACCCCTTATAACACCTGCATAAGACCTAACAGTAAGTTGTGTGATTGTGAAAGACTCTTGGGGTGGCTTAAATAACATTTCTTGGGTGGTAATCTCTGTTAACTTCCACATCTCCCATAGAAGATTCTGTTCACGTTTAATGTGTTGAATCATAGCTTGGTATTGGTCAAGGGTGAAGCCCAGTGATGTTAACTCCTTTCTAAGATCTCATAAATGAGCTTTTTATGACTCGAGTCTATTGGATGAGGCCATCCTCTCCTTTGTCTATGTTGGAAAAATTATTTTTAAAAACCTTAAAATTGTAGTGGTCATGTGATCACTTTTCAATGGATATATTATCAATGGTAATGATCATTAATGGTAATTTAAATCCAATTGGATAAAATAAAAAAACACATTTTTTTCTATATCCATAAGACATGTAAATAATTAAAATAAAGGTAATTTTTATTCTTGAATGTTCGAGTCATTAAAATTTTCCTTCATGTGTAAACTTATCTACATACAGTGTTAAAGGGTATAAGGCATGTCGAATTTGTGATGAAGAGACTTCGTATTGTCCATTACAGAATGGAATAAATATACTTGACATGTGACATCATAGATCTATGCGAATTTATCATCCTTTTTATATATTGAGAATAGAATTTAACAGTTTATAGGAATTCAATATTCCCCCACAAACATTATCATTTGGAGAATATTATGGATCATTTGGAAAGAAAAGAAGTTTTTTTTTCAAAAAAAATATCAGGAATAAATAGTCTAACTTTTTTGAACTACCTTATTGGTAATTTCTAGAGATATAATATAACATTCATGCGATGCATGTTGACAGAAAAATATGTGATAGTTTGATTGTAACTTTTTTAGAAATAAAAGGAAACATAAAATATGGGTTGCATGCTAAATTGGATTTGATATAAATGAGAATATGTTTGGAGTTATCTCCCACTGTGAATGAAAACAAAACATATTTACCTCCATCTTTTCAAACATTAAGAAAGATTGAGAAAATGAATTTTTGTAATTACCTTAATTGTATTAAAGTACTGAGTGGATATTCTTCAAATGTGAATAATTTTGTGTTAGTGAAGGATTGTAAATTAATAGGTATTAAATCTAATGACTGTCATGTATTGATGCAATAATTGTTACTGATCACACTGCATTGAATATTTCTGAAAACTATCATAAAGTATATCATTAGGTTATGTAATTTTTTCAAATCCATTTGTACCAAAGTCATTGACCCAAATTTTTTAGATGTGTTGGATAATGAAGTTAATATTATATGTTTTCGACTTGAATTGTATTTCCCACTTTAATTTTTTAATATAATGGATAATCTAGTGATTCATCCGGTGCGTGAGATAGGAATATGTGGACCTGTTTGTTTACGATGGATGAATCTTTTTGAAATATAAATAAAATTTTTAAAGGTATATGTTAAAAAAATTTATAGATCGGAGGCCTCTATATTTAAGAAAATATGTATTAAAATAGGCGATTGAGTTTTATACTGATTATTTGAATGAAATGGAGTATATTGGTCTCCCTATATCTCGAAATTTGATAGTCAATAGTGAAAGTAGAGGGATTAAAGGCTTAAAGGTAAAATTCATTCCATGTGATGAAGTGATCCAGACATATTTATATATTTTCAACAACCCAGATGATAATAAATCATATATATCATCACATATTGATGAATTAAATATATAATATCCAAAATGAAATGAATAGTGGTTAATTCTTGAGCATAAAAAAGCATTTGTTTTGTGGTTTAAAAATAAAGTGATCATAGATATATCTGTATAAATTTTTTTGATATGGTTGGCAGAGGGACCCTCTCTTAGTGTGATAACATGATATTATTTTGATATTTGATACATATATTTAATGTATATATTTTAATGTGTCTTGATGTGTTTATTTGTAATTTAATTGAAGAATCTATCCAATTTTGGATTCATTTGAGTTGTTTTATTATTTTTGATAGGAAATGATGAATTTGTGAAAAAAGAAAAAAAGGGATGGAAATATGAGCTGGAAAACCCTTCGCACCATGAGAAAAGAAAAGCGGCACAACAACATTTTTTTGAGAGAGAAGTAGAGTTGGAAACTATATAAAAATGGCGTCACATCGTATACCACATGTGAACATCATGACCATGTCAAGTGAAATAATTATGCACTGGATATGTCATGATGAGCATACATAATTTGAGAGACAAGTACACGTCGTGTACTTTCAGTACATGTTGTGACAAAAGTAAAAATTCAATGAAATGTCCTCATATTTTATGTGGAGAAGGAAAAACTGATCTGAGGTACATGTCTTGTACCCCAAATACACGCCATGTAGACATCGATGCACAGAGAAAAAACAGGCAACACATGACACTATTTTGGACTGAAAAAACCTATAAAAGGTGGCCTCTAAATGCTATTCAAAAATCACTCATGGGAAGAGGCAGCCAAAGAACATTAAGGGATGTCTACCAGACCACAAGTGATGATCTAGAAGTATTATTCACCACCATTCTTCCTCAGGTAACCACATTGCTCACTACAATCCTGAGCGAGTAGCCCATCTAGTGCCAGGTGATTTGATATGTAGAGGGATGCGTTCTTAGGGATTATTTATTTATCTTATTGCTGTTTTGAATTGTTTTAACCAATTATTTCAATTAAAAATCTCTCTATCTTTTTATATATCATGACCATTGCTACATTATGAGGTTATTCATTTAATTTCATCAACTAATTGATCTTTTTTGTGTATGACCATTATGAAACACAAGTCAGTTATGTTTTAACATGGTTTTGGGTCACCTATCCATATTATTGAATCTAATATATGACAATTACAAAGGTCTAATCATTGGAATAGGATGGGATACCAAGACTAAGTATCCCTTCGGACCCAACTCCCAAAAAAACTAAATTAATCAATTATCATCAAATCCCTAACACACGAATCGAAAAATCACAGAACCTGACATGCATCCCATCATAATTTCAAACCCCAACCAATCTTTCTCTTATTTCCTTTTTCACTAAAAAAATCAAACAATTTCAATTTATATTTCTTAATTAATTTAAAACATACACTCTATCTCTGTGGGTTTGACCTCCGAACATTACTTATACTACATTTTAATTGAGTAGCATAGTTTGGGTTTTATAAATTTGTTTTTTCATTGAACAGTAGGAAACTAATGATGGCCTAGTAGATATCAATATTACTGGGTACCCATTTTATACAAAAAATCAGGATGATAAGAGTACCATTCAAAATAGTGGAGAAATGGTCATCGCTAAAGCACTACATTTTTTGATTGCAAAAGATAAAAATCAAATTTATCAATCATTGGAATATTTTAGATTTATTGAGGATATACGGGAAATAAATTATAATAAATTTTGAGTCACATTGTTTAAGTGTAATTAGGTTGGTAATAATAGTGGTGTGATACATGATGACTGTCTGTTTACACTATTTGATTTGAAAAGATTTAGTTCAAATGAGGAACCATTTTTTATGGTGACAAATGAAAAAATATATTTTATATCATTTATCCATTGAATGATTAGTGGTCCATAATTTTTCGAGGGAAAATATTCCATTTCTGAGATGATGATGATAATGACGATGATATTGATTTACATGAGCCTTATTCATTTATTCTGCGATTTTTGGATGATAACAATGAAGATAACATAGACATAGTGTACGCAGTACAAAATGACCATTTTGAAGGGATATAAGAAAATAGTAAATCATTCTACTAATTATTCTAGTAAATATTTATATTTTATTTCTTTTTTTAAATTTACATATATAAAAATTATATTTTTAAAAAACTGTCAGATATTTAATTATATATATTTGATTATTTATATAATTTTTTCTATTAAATTTTAAATTCCATGTTTATTGTTGGACACTTTTTTTTGAAATACCAGATGTACATTATTATGTTTTACTTACATTTACGCACATGAAAACACTTTTTAGAATAAATATTTATACTTAATAGTTTACCTTGCATATTTTTTGGTTATAAGGATCATGACATCATTATTTTTTAAAAAACTTTCAAAAGTGTCACTTTTTTTTCATACTTATATTTTAATCCTTGTTTAGGAATATTATCTTGTGTAATAATATAAAGGTACACAAAATTTTATTATATTTAATTTCAATGTCAGATACAGGGAGAGAATAAAATTTTCCAAGGTATATATCATTTTTCATATTATTAAGTATTCAATAATATATTTATTTAATGAAAAAACTTTTAATTTTTAAAAAATATTTGCAGGACTAATAAAGCATCCTTAGTAGAAGAGACTTCCCCTATATGTTCTTGAGTTGGTAAATATGTTATCTTATTTTTACCAAAACTGTCACTTGCTCATGTAGATGGAAGAGTATATATTAATTTTGATGATGATAATAATAATATTATTAACCCAAATGAAACTAAGTTTACCTTTCATATCACCAAACAAAGCCACTGTAGGATTAGAATTTTATATATTGAGTGGAAGTATATTGACAGGATGAAAAAACAATAGCTTTGGGAGGCCTTAATGGAAAAATATCTCAATTGATTTACTTAATGCCATTTTTTGATCTCTAAATATTTTAAATGACATTTATTTAATTTATTAAATTATATATGAAATTAAATTTTGATGAAACAAAAGTAATTAAGAAAATATGTCTTACTATAATGGTTGTTTAATGGAGAGATTTTAAAAAAAAATTAACAAAAAAATTTGTTTTTGGAAAGAAAAAAATAAAAACCCTTGCTTCAAGTATCAATTTTTAGATTTAGATAAATGGAAGAAATTTATTGACATTTGACACGAGGAACCATTTCTGGTATGATAATTATTTAATATTATAAATGTTATTATATATTTATATAAATACTTATTAGTTTATTTTTATATAACAGGAATCCAGGAGATCTCATCTAGAGATCCAATTGCAGAATATATACCCTCAAACTTTATCATGTGGATGATATCATTTATTGAAGCAAAAAATGGTTGATGAAAAGTTTCAAGCATCAAGAGATCATTCTAGTAGTGGTTCAGAAGTGCGGTAGTTTAGTCCTCCATCTCCCCCCGGTCACCATGAAAAATGGAAAAGATCGAGAATAATGAAAAATGAAATGTGTCTTATAGAGAAAGATAAATAAGTATCTAGATGAATTGTAAGTAAATAATTTTTGTATTTAATTTATGTTTTATTTTTAAAAATGAACATTGAAATAAAATTTCTCATTTTTATTTTTGGATGAACTTCAGGAGAAAGTAACCCAAGTAAATTTTTTGTCTTGGGGTAGGATTAACATCCTAGGTACTGCTTAAGGAAATCTAGAACACTCAGGCCCCATTAGAGGATATTAGGTAGGTTTTACAATTAGGAATGATTTTATTAATCGAACTAAGAAGTCAAGAGACCTAGAAATTGATTCCTTAAAACTGAGAAAAAATAAATTAAAAAGTCCATGAGATATCAAATTCATTCAACTGTACACGCTATATTTGAACAATTGACGAGATAGTCTATGCAGCCTGCTCTGCCTACCTAACTGGCCTAGCCTGCACAGTCTTCCCAGTCTTCGCAGTCAGATGTGTAACTTGTACAGCCCACCCAGCCTGCCCAGCTAGATCAGCCTACCTACTCAGATCCTCCACCTCCTCATTCAGACATGGAATTATATTGTGAGTTGTATTTTAGAGATAATCATGTATTTATTATAGAATACAAAGTTTTACATATTTTTGGAGATTCTATAGATCACTTGACTTTCCAATTGGGTTCTCACATAGATTCAACGAATGATTTTTTTGATCCAAATTTCCTATTACCATTTCCTATCGATGAGTTTACTAGAGTTGGGAATTGTGTAAGTTAGTTTTTGTTTGGTTATTTGACCTTCTAAATTATATATTACACTAGGTATGCATTGTTTTTAAATAATAATTACATTTAATTGAAAATAACTTGTAAAGTTTTTTGAAATTTATTTTTATAGGATTATCTGATATCAAATGAAATTATACAAAGGAAACAGAAATAAAAGGTTCAGGAACTACCAACTGCAGATACTTATATTTATGATGGGATAAATAGATTATCCCTGATTGTTTTATCATTGGATAATTTATATGAATTTCATATGATAGATTAAATATGTGGAGAAAACTATCAATAAAGAATATTCAAAAATGATTTCAATGATATGATTCAGTTTAAGAGCTCAGTGTCACTGTGTTTCAATTGTTTTCTATGTAAGTAAATTTGCGTTTATGTTTTTATTTATAGTAAAGATGATTTTAAGTGACCTACTATATTATGTATTCTATTAGGTATAAACACATGCTTTTGAGAAAAAATGAAACAACTTGTGTTTATGGTCTTATTGATTTGGAATTGATTTCAAGGAATTTGTAATATGTGAAACATCCTAAGAGAATTAAATATATATCTGATAGATTGTTAAATATAGAGATTCGATGTTGGTTTTTTTCATTATTTTATGGGTAAGAACATTAATATAATAATAAACTAATATTTTTTATAATTTCATTTACAGTTGAAATTTAATATTGTTGAGGGCATTGGTTGTTAGGCATATTCTGCCCAAGAGAATGCACGCTATACTGGTTTATCTCTTTATTAGTTAATGTTCATGAAGATTTTAGCACCTTGTTAAATGAGTAAGTGTTTTCCTTTTTATAAGTTCATTACATGTAATTTTCATTATTTTACACGTTTTATTAGTTGATATAAATGAAAATTCAGATCAGGGAAATTTCTTAAAAAAAATAAGTTGAAGTTAAATAATCCAAATCTAATAAAATATGTTGAAGTAATGGTAAATAATTTAATTTTTCATAATATTTTGTTTATATATATATATATATATATGTTGGTTTTTATAATCGTGCTAATGTTTTATGACGTCAGTTTCACTGTCAAAAAGGAAGCATGAAATGTGGTTATTATTTTTTACGATTCATGTATGAGATAATTACAATTGGGGTTTTGAATGAATTTGATAAGGATAATAATATTAATTATTTTATATTTTGTGTCATAGTATTTTTTATTTTAATTTCAATTCTATTGTAGATGTTTAGTGATGCTGATCCATATATGAATGATGAGATGACCCATATTTGAATTTTTTTTGAAAACTATTTGATAAGTCTTGTTGCAAAATAAAATTTAAGGTTTGTATATTATAATGTTTTTAATTAATCTTACATTTTCCATATAAAGTGTAAAAAACTAATTATTTTTTTATAAAAGGTGTTTGATCCTAATGATATCAATAGAATGCTTTAATGATCATGACTAATTAGATTATAAATTAGTAGATATGTGATTTTTTATTCTTGTTTAATATATAATTATGTAGATAATGTTATTCTGATTAAGTTGGTAAATTATGTCTGTTTTTATAGATTTTGAGAAAAAATGATGGGTTGAATTGTAATTTGATTTCATGTTTTTATTTGAAGTTGATTATTTAGAAAATTGGATTTAAATAGAAAATGATTTTAATATTCATGATGTTGATGGAAACCAAGAGATTTGGCATGATAATGAAAAAGATATTTTTAATATGACATTTGTGATAATTTTATTTTTAAGTAATGTTTTATATACCAACTAGATTTATTTATCTTCTAATGTTTTGTTTTATATTAAAAGAACCATTCAATTGAATTATTGATGATTCAGGAGATGATTACTAATTTAGGAGGCAATGTCAAGGATATGATGATTATCAGTTAACTGGGATATTAGATATGGTTCCTGACATTTGAATAATTTTATTTAGACATGATAATATGATTTTTGATCATTTTTTCACTATATATCTGTCTATTAAAGGTTCTAGATTTTCAGAATTTATAGTAGAATTTTTTATTTTAAAAAAATTATATGTTTCAATGTTGGTTATTTTAATAACCAACATTGAAATAATTTTCAGCATCTGTTTTATATATAAACTGACACCGAACAAAATAAATGTCAATTTCGGCGTCAGTTATCTTATAAAACCGACACCAAAGACCCCATAGAGAAAAAATTTGGTGTCGATTTAACTATTAAAAGATGTTGAAATCCTCCTAAAAGAATGTCTTCAGTGTGAGTTTTTACTAATTCTGACACCAAAGACCAAACCTATTAGCATTCAACATCAGTTACCTTGATAAGAGATGCTGAAGACCACACTGAAAATCGATTCGAAGTCACTTATCTTATAAAAAGATGCCTAGAATAGTTTGTGGATCATTATTGGTGTCAGTTTCATAGAACTGATGATGAAAATTTATTTTTTACATCGCCTTTATAAATGTTGGTTGAAAGGTGATCCCAAAAACGAAAAAAGTCAACGTTGAAAACACTTTTTCTACTTGTGAGGGGAAATGTATTGGAATTGTTGATGATTATTGATTAATAACACATGTTGATTATGTATTTAATTTCCATATTTATCATTATATGGTAAACCATGTTTTATTGAGTAAGAGGTTTCTTAAATAATGGTGTAAAAGGTCATGATGACTCTTTCAGTGAATGTATTTGACATAATCAGTTGATGAATGGGGCATGGAATTATATAGAATATCACTGAATCAATGTGTCTCATGAGACAAAATAGGTTTGGGTATTTGTTCTATGGAATCAGAATTTAGTAAGATTCCTTGACTACAGTTTCGTGGAAAAGTATAGTGTCTTGGAATAAGGCTATGTCATTAGTTTATTGATTTTTGACATTATGCATTCCATTAGAATGATATCATTATTATTGATATACAAATTCTCATTTATTTCCCTATTTATGTCATTCTATTAGATTTAAGTTGATTATGGATTCATGTTGTTTACTTATTCCTACCATAATATTTCTTTAATAATTACTTCAGTTACATGTTTTCCTTACTGAGTATTTGACCTCATCACTTTCTTAGGTTTAAATTCACCAGGTTATGAATAAAATTATTACACATGACATGTTTTGAATGATAAAACACGTGGACGAATTTATGGGATATATTAAAGACTTATTATAGAATAATTTATTTTATATAAAGTGAAAACATTTTACATTAGTTGAGATATATATGGGATTCATTAGTTTATGATGTGTCCAAATTCTCTAAATCTTTAAACAAAAAAAGATCCTCCTATTTTTGTAGATTCAATAGTTGTAATTGATTTTATAATTATGCATGGCTATATACATGATTTTATATATAATATAAAAGTAATTTTGTGTTTATGTAACCAGATTTGGGAGTGTGGTACCAGAGTGTCATAATTTCACTAAAATCCATATATCAAATCAAACATCTTGACAACTATAGAAAATATAAAGTACATAAGTTGTGGCATAAATATTTCTATTTAAGGAATGAAATCTACATATAGAGCCTATGTATATTCATATTGAATATATACACTATAAAAATCTATCAACTCAACCTTTATCTTATTTTCATACAATATGAATCATAAATTATTTTATAATATTTGTATCTAATAATGAACTACATAATAATTTTAAAATGTTTACCCATTTCTAGATTTTATGAAATCTTTAAGTCTTATCATATTAGGATAAATAATATTATTTGAAACATATCTTAACTTAATATACTTATTAGTAGCTTAGATATATTTTTCTCAATTATTCATGCTTGACTCATAGATATTTAAATTCAAAATAATAACTTGAGTATTAACTCAACTTCATCTGATTATTTATTAAAACCCCTAAACATTCTTTTTCATTATCAAATAGCTCATGAACTTGATATTATCATAATATTATAATTTTATCTTACTCAAAACAAGATTAGATCATGAATTAACAATGCATTATGATGTTTTTAATATGATATAATGACTCTAGAATCATCCCAACTTAATTTCATATTTAAAATATTAATTATAGAAAATTAAAATTTTTCATTATGTATGTTTATAAAATTTATCCAAGTATAATGTCGCATGTATCTTAGAATTCATACACAACTATATAGGAATTATTACATGTAGAGAAATATTATACATGCATCAAATATCTTATTAATAACTAAATATCAAATGTGAAATATAAAATTCATACATGATATATAAAATATATTATGGGCACACGATTTATCCAATACCTTTACAAAAATTTGGATAACTCAAAAGTCATAAATATAGATGGAAGTCATATAATATCCAATATAACTCATATTATATTCATCAAAAGTCTTAAAACCTTAAAAATTGAGTAAACATTGAAGTATTACAGGTTTAGTATAAGTTATACACACTACACAAAATACAAATTCCATATAGAATGTCTTTCTCTATAAAAATTAGAAAAATCAGAAGTCTTAATTATTACAATAAATTTATAAAAAATGATGCATATAATTTTCTTATGATATTTCTATTTTCCGTTTTTCAGATTTGAACATGAAATTCTACACTTCTTCTCAAACAATTTAAATAACCACAGAAGAGTTCCAAATAATTGAAGGAATTATTGAAACAATTTTTTACCACATAATATTTATTACAAGGTATTTTTTCACATTTAAATACTCAAATATATTATTATAATTTGTCCCACTACCTCTAAAATAAATATATCATTTCATCCATATAAATCCTCCATCCTAGTATATTTTTCACTTTTTCAACATCCTTCATGGTTAGTACTCCAAGGATGGATTCCCAAACAATAAGATAATTTATTTACTACTTTAAAAAATAATTCTTAAAAAATATTTATATAATAGATTTAATATCATGATATTATCTATTCTCACCCATCAAAACCTATCTTTTACATGAGGAAAAACTCAAAAAATCATTAGATTTAAGGGATACCCTTTGAATATATCCAATTAGGTATTGAAGACCAGTAATGTCATTACTAATCAATGTATAAGAAATTTATTCACTTATTTTTGGTGTTTTATTCCTCTATCACTACGAATCTATGACATATATATTGATACTTATTGGAAAAAAATACAACTAACACCAACATGCACTTTCACGGGTGAGAAAAATAGCCCAGTATGGTTTCAAAAAAGAGCCTAAACGTTTCTATTTTTAAAAAATTATAGATTTTATAGTTTGAAATAATATAAATAAAAATATTATTTTTATCACTTATAATAAATTAAACCAACAAACACTCACAAATCCACTTTGAAAATCTAAATCAAGATTTAAGAAACATTAAAACTTCCCTTGATTGTCCCATTTAAAAATTTTCCTTTAAAACTATTTTTATAAAATGAATAGTTCTTAAGACAAAATAATTAGCTCTTCATTGAAAATAACTTTTTAGAAAAATGAGATGTTAGAAAATAAACCCTAAATGAAACATCAATGAAATAAGTGAAACTAATAAAGAAGAATATATGGAAATTTTGTTACTTGATAAATCAATATTAGAAGTATTCATAAACCATTGAAAGTATCAATTTATGATTTTTAACAAATATTCACATTTAAATCAACCATAAATACAATATAAATAAAATAAACATGAAATACTATAATAATAATATAACTAATAATGCAGAAGTATACTCCAAAATAACAATAAATATGTTAAGGAAAAGAGTATATAATAGGAAAAAATATAATACATCCAGTGATATAATCGTTGATGTACTCCAGTGGACCATTTTACAACCTATCGATGCAGTCCTAGTTTATAACCAATCGGATTAATCTCAACTAATCCCATTGGTGGAACTACTCTATTTATTATTGGTCCAATACTAGAGGATACAAGTTAATATCATCACGAAAAGTAGGGAAATTGTCTCTTAATCTCTCAGTAAAACTCCAATAATCCCCATGATACTTGTAATAGTGGATTTAAAATAATGTGTGACACATCATACAAGCATAAATAAATAAACACTAGGGAAATAATCATAATAACATACCTCAACCCACCCTCATAAACCCTTTTCACTGAATATTATAAATTAAATTAATAAAACCATCAATAAAAATCACACACACTTAAAAAACGCATATAAAATTAGGGTATAAGGGGGATTAAGTCAAGGGTGCAGCTCAATTTATAATGAACTATTTATGTAAGGATCCAACATGGCATTGGGATTTGAAATTGAAAAAACATTTCCAAAACTCACTTTAAAACCCATTTTCCATGTCAATAATACCAATAAATATTTTTTATAGTACTAAATTGACCATTATGACACACATTATAAATCAAACTAGAAATGCCATTTTTGAAACCTTATTGAAATCAAATATCATTGGAAAAAATATTTGGAAACCAAAGTGAAACTCCACTTTAAAACCAAAAAGTTCAATAAAACAAAAAAAACAAATGTAATAATATTATCCAACCCCATATAATATATGATACCAACAAAAAACATTGGGAAAACACCATAACACACATAAATGTACATTTTAGATAAAATACCAAACTCTAACTCTTCAATATACTTGAATTTTCTATGAAAATCTATTATAAAGATAAAAAATATTCAATTTTATACCATTTATTTTAAGAAAACATCTTAGGAAGAAAAATTAATACATAATATACATAATTTCAATGAGAATGGATTTCAAGAAACATAATCAAAATAAGGATTACTAGAAAACGTATTAAAATTTTGAAACAGATACCAAGGTCAAGTGAGAATGAAAATAAACCTTCAAATACAAAGAAATAATGGTCCAAGGATGAATTACTCAATCCCTTGGAACTAAATCCATAATTATTTAGATCCAAAACCCGTTTTAAGGTTTGGATAAAATCACCCACAACAATGGAAATAGTAAAAAACATGAATGGAATAATAAGGAAGAAATAAAAGAAGTAAACCCTTTAATAACATGAAGAAAAATTAAGAAGGAAGGCCATAAATCCTAGAAGGAGAGGGGGTCATAGTTAGGGATCTCTAGGATGGTGTTACATAGGAGTGGGAGATAGGAGGGTTGGGGGAATTAAAATAAAACATTTAAAACTTATAATTTTAAAATTTTAATGTTTTTGGAAGGTGACATGGTTTCCCCTCACAATTTACCAAACCATATACAAAATATGTGCCTATCATTGGATAACAAATGGAGATTTTTTTATTTTTACACACAGTTGGAATAACTATGCCCAAAACGTGTGAAGAGATCTACTAAAAACTGTAATCCCTCAAACATGACCTTCACATGGTTTATCCTAATAGGGTGATAATTACGTGACATGATTTTTTTAAATTTCCCAAAACATTCAAGAGGAAAAGAACAATAACTCCAGGGAGATAATAATCATAATGAAATAAATAAAAATATAAAAATATTTTTTTTGGGTGTGACACACATCTTATGAGGGCATCCCTTTACACTATTCCAACACCCAAATCAAAACCATTACATATATAGTGAATTATTCAAAACATAATCAATATTATGTGAACTCTAATGAATTTATTATATATCATGTAATATATATTCCTTTATGTATTATTAATATTTTCTTTATTATATTTCTTATGTATGAAATATATCATATATATTTTATTCATTTACAAGATTTATCAGGAACTCTTAGGAAATATTTTACAAACCTACTCAACTATATTATGTTATGAGGGAACTTATTCACTCCTGAAACCTGAAAAATATCTTGTATAATCAAGGAACATCACTGGGATTTTTCCATCTCCTTAGTAATCACCCTGGAAAATTCCTTATATATATAAGGATGTTTTGAAAATTCCGTAGGATGTTTTTATTTCCCTATATTTCTAATAAAGAAATAAAAAAAATTAACAGGTAGAGAAATATAATTAGATTAATTAAAATTCAAGGTCGAACCCACGAGACGGTGAAATTATAAATTTTAGGTTGTTAAAATTATTTTTTTATTTAATTAATTTTGAGAAAGGGTAAATAATTAGAAACAGGTTTAGGAAATTGTTTTGTAAAAAATGGGGGAAGAAGGTAAAGATTATTTGTTTTTTGAAAATAAGGTTTTCAAAGTATATTTTGGTTTTTTAGTTTTAGGTTTTATGTGAAATTACATTGTGAAATTAAGTTAATTATTCAATGTGTAGAATAATAGTCGAGATGAGGTAGAATCAATGCTCATGAAATCCCCTCCCCAACGTGGAAATCCCCCCATTTTCCATGGTCATGTTGTTTAGGGCATTTCCAAATCTAGTTTTTCTCCAGGCCATTATTAAACCTTATTACACTTAATAAGGTAATAGTCATTCCTAATTTAGGGAAAATAGTTATGAAATAAAAGGTACTTTTAGGTTATATAATAAATTATAATGATTAAAAAAAGATATTGTAATTTTATTAATAAATTGAAAAAAACCAACACATAAAAAAAGAAAAAAATTCAATGACACCATTACTATTTTGCTACTTTACACTAGAATAAGGTTGGGAATTACCCAATCATTTTAGTTATGAGGGAGTAAAGAGGAAAGAGAGAAGAAAAAAAACATGAAGAAAGTAGAGGCATCAACTAGTGAGGACCCAACACATCGTATGATAAAAATGTTAATAGAGTTTAGCACATACCTAAAGAACAAGTCATTTACTATAGAATTACAATAAATATAAAATATATACCACATAAGTACATATTCACAATTAATCAGGGGGGATTCATCATTAGGTTCAAATTTATCCGAGGCTTTATGGTAGGTGGGTAATGGTTTGAAGAAAATAAATAAATCTCAAAAAAGAGCATTGAATCTAGGTTTAATGAATGATATCAAAATATAATCTCAATAAAAGTATCCATTTATAGATTTGAGTCATCTCCCCCCCCCTAAAAAGATAATAGTGGGCTCATAATACAACTAAGTATAATGAATTGATCACACTATATTGCTATTTTTTATGACAATTTTGTTTAATAGAAATTTCACATCCACCACCTAACCACTTATGGACAAAATATCATCTAGCTAGTAATGATGATTTTTGATTCTCCTAATACACAAACCTATTTTTTCAAGAACGGAAAATAATGAGAAAATATTATGAGAAAATATCATGTCCTCTCGCCTAATCACAATCAAAAACCCAAGAAAAATCTCCTTGATGTAGTAAATCCCAGAATATAATGGAAAACCTCTACCCCCACACATATTCGTTTAAATATCTTGAAATATATTTAGTAGAATGTGGGAATGGATAAAATAGAATTGTAACTCATCTCATTTTCTAACAAGGATGCTCATGAATTCTACAGGATTAAAAATTATTATTTTAGGGTGGGACCAAGCATAAAGGGTTAAAACATATACCTAAATCATATTAAAGGTAATTCAATTCAATCATATCATTGATAAGATGCCAAGAAAATTCTAAAAGAGAATATTTATAAGTTCCTCAAGAATTATACTCTAAAAATAATGCAAAATACTAGGCATAGATAATGTTTCAGGAATGTGAATAAAGGGTTGGGACAACTAATCATATAAATACATACAAATAATTAAATAAAATAATTCCAATATCAGAAATTAAAGGTAACAAATATCTATGAAAATTTTAATTTACAATAATTAAAATTATCCCCTAAATTATGATTTGGAAAATCCAAAACATTATTTTTATCTATATTAATTATTTGTCCAATTTTTCTCATTCAAATTTATTTATAAAGAAATTTAAAATCAATGAATCAAAAGTATCTTAACTAGTTTTGTCTCCTAGTTCTGTTCACTAAAATAAGAATAAAATGTGGGCATGGAATTGGAAGTTCAAGGTTTTAAATAAATTAAATTTGTGGAATACAATAGAAAAATTATTAATTGAAATTCATACTCCCCTTTATATGATGCTTCATAATTGGCTATGCAAGTTCTTCCTATTCAAGATTTGTGACATGGATGGGTTTCATATCATGTATTATATGGATTTAATGATGTGAATGTTGTTTATGACATGTATGTTTCTTGAAACTTCCTATCATACTTATTTCTAGTGTATTTATGGTCCTTAAAAATAATAAATAGGTGAAATGATGGAACATAGTCAATGAAATTTGAAATACATTGGCGAGAGTGAATGTGCCTAAAAATAAATAAATGAAAATCCTAAAAACTCAGGTTTCCACTTGGAAGAAATTTTATTTAATACCATTCTCTCAATATTACCTCCTTCTACTTTAGATTAAGTGATGGATTATTAGAAATATTTTACCTCATCAGGATCCATGAATGGTCTTATATGGGATATTTCAATGTTGGACAACCCCTTTTCTTCCAATTTAAACAACTTAATTCTTCTCCTAATAGTAATTTATTAATTTTCATCAACATGGTCAACCATTTATTCCTTACACATAAATAACTAAATGAAAATTAATTTTCCATCTATACTTGTTATCCCTTATTAAAATTGGTGGAGTTAGTCGCTCTTCTAATGTTGGTGTTATGGAAGACCAACTTTTCTTTCTTCTTATTTGTAATTTTATTTTGAGTATCCTCTTTCAAAATAGTAGTTACCTCATGAACTTATTCAATATCAAAAATATCCTCAAAATTGGGTATTTTGTATTCTAAAAACTAATCATCTTATATAACATCACAGTTATTCATATCCTAGTGGATATTGAAATTTTCTGGTTCATAGAAAACACTTAGATAGAGTTCTATACTTTTTACGTTAATCAACACATGCCTGGTGGATAAAAATGTTCATCCTAGAATTAGTGGAGTCCTCTCCTCTTCTATATCCAATAATAATAACTCAACCGGGAAGTATAATTTAACAACTTTGATCTGAATATATTCAATGAACCCTTCCGGGTATTTCAACATTGAATCTAAAAATTGAAGTGAAACTATTATGGGCTTAAGTATTTCATGTAGTAGTCTCTTGAAAGAGATGTATTAAATGATTCTGATACACAAAACTAACCCATGTAAATATTTTTAATTTTTTTTATCTCCAATAAAGATATGAATCAAGAATCTACCGGGGTCTTGTTGGTTCTGAGGTAGGTCCTTTGATACATATGTCGAACACTCTCATGTGAGTGAAATGGTGACAATTTCATCCATATTCTTATTGTTTTTTACCATATCATACAAAAATTTTGTGTATGTAAATATGTTTTAAATAGCTTCTACAAAAGTGATATTAATGTTAAATTTTTTTAGGTGTTAGAAAAATTGTCTTTTGTGACATAGGTCTTCACTTTAATTTTTCATTCTAGAAAAAATAACCTTAACATACACTATTGTGGTTCTTCTTTCAATTCTTCTTCAGATACTTTTTCTTCACTACTTTTCATCTATTCTTTCTTTTATTCATCTATTTTTGTTGTTTTGGGATGATCTTGACTGAATTTTACACTCCTCAAAGAAATAAAATTCAAATCATTACATGGGATCACAATGGGGTAGCTTGTTAGTGCTTCTGACAACATCTCTCTATGTAATTTGGTGATTTTCCTGACTTTATGCTATATATTTCACACTATGTCCTTTTATTTTGATATTCTTCCCCTATATATTTGATTACCACTCTAGTTATGGTCATGAATGCGGCTAGTGTCTCTTCTAAAGTATGAACTTGACTTGTCAATCATTACCATTTGTGTTGAGGTTAAAAACCTTTATATATTGGATTATATCATTGTAATTGGTTTTTGTGTGTGTCTACTGTATACACAAAACCTGAAATTTATTACTACGATTGTGCGATGCATAATTTACCTTTTCTATACACAATCCTAGGGCTTGTTGTTGCTAGCCCATCATGATATCCACTTTTTTAGTGACATGATTTTCACTACCATCTAGATGTTATTTTCAACCATGTTGATACCACTTCATTTCATACCTTTAACTTTCCACTAGAATATATTAATTTCCATTTCATCAAGTAGGTTGTATCTCTACTCTGGAGATTTTCTCATCAATAACCCACCAACTGCATCATCCATAATCTACTCATTTCTTTGTAAACAACCCTTATAAAATGTTTGGATTAGTAGCCATGGATTTATGCCATGATGATATGTTTTTTAGTCATATCCTTAAAACATTCCAAAGAAGATTAGAGTAATTTTTACTCAAATTGACTAAAGTTAAGAATATTTACCAACATTTACATTGACTTAGAAGTTGGGAAGAATCCTGTGAGAAGTTTCATTGCTAACTCATCCCATTTAGTAATGGAATGAGCATGAAAATTTTGATTCCAGTTAAAATATTGACCCCATAATGAAAATATGAATAGTCAAAGTCTTACGACATAACATGAGACAATCTATAATTTTAAGGTGTTACAGAGATCGAGAAGGATTCCATGATGTTAAATCAAGTCTTTATGAGGTAGTCTGGTGAATTTCATGTTGTTTGAGATCATCTGGATGATTTTAGGATTGATATCTAAAAGGTTTACTATAATAGGAGGTTCTAGGATACTCATTTACAGTCCTATATTCTATGGATACTTGTAGTCAGTGAGCATACGCAGCCCTGGATCTATTTATAGAACTCCTATAACAATGTGATTAATTTATATGATCACCATAGTCATAGTGACTTTGTTCTTTGGGCTTGGTTCAAAATCAGCATTGAACTCGATGATGTATTTTCCTTTTTCTCTAGTGTTATAGTTTTCATTAATGATCATAATCTAAAATTTTTAGCACAAAATAACCAAAATAAAATTGAGAAGACAAAAAAATAATAAAAAATTAAAACCCCCAAAAACTAGAATGTAATCATCCTCGAAAATGGCACCAGTTTTAAAAATCCCAAAGGTTTTTTTATTTCTCTATGTAGATAATCAAAATAAAAATTTATAAAACTCAACAAATGAAACAAAAGAATTAGTTTAAATATAGAATCAATTCAAGGTTAAATCCAAGAGAGGGTGACATTAACAATATTAGGATTTTAACAATTTTTTTTTATTTAATTGATTTTAATAAAGGGGAAATAATCAAAAATAGATTTTGGAAATAGTTTTGAAAAAGGGATAGAAGAAAGAAAAGTAGATTGACTTTTAGAAATTCATGTTTTGAAAGAAAGCTAGGGTTTTTTGTGTTTTAGGGTTCATGAGCAATTAGATTTAGAAATTAAATTAATTAATTCTTCTGTAGCATAATAATTGGGATGTGGTAGACTCAATGGTCATGAAATCCCATTCCCAACACGATAATCCCCCTGTTCCCATTTTTGGATAGTTTAGGGATTTTTAAAATTGAGTTTGTCTCAAGTCTATTTTAATATTTATTACCCTAAATGTGTTAATGTCCATTCCTAAGTTAGGATAACGAGCTAAAAAATTAATAAATACTTTCAATCACACCAATTAATAGTAATGATTAAACAAAAATAAAGATATTGTAATTTTATTAATGAATTGTGGAAGACCACCACATGAATAAAAAAACAAAGAAATAAATCCAATGACAACTTCCTACTTTGGCAACATTAACCTAGCATAAGTTGGAAATTAACCCATAATCCTAGTTATATGGGGGTAATTAAGAAAGAAAAAAGAAAAGGAAAACATAATGAAATCAGATACATCAAATAGTGAGGACCGTATAGAGTGAAACTTCTCACCACAATATTTGATCTCCAAAATCTCTCTCTTAGAAGAAGTGTAAAATCCCTTTCTATATAAATGTCCATCAGGCTCACATTGAAATTATTTTTCCATTAATGTGGTTCATAATTAGTCTCACTCCAATCTTGTTTATTAAGTAGTGGTTTAGGTAATTAAATATACTTCATCCATCAAAAATTAATATCAAACAACCAAATCTAAGAAAATATCACAACTTTCACACCCTAAATTGGATTTATGCCATGAACTAGATTTAGACCATAAATTGGATTCACATCATAAATTACTTCCACACCATGAATTGGTCTTCAGGACCTGAAATTATCGTTTAAAGAACATAAAGCTCTATTTCACCATGGATATTCAGTTTTGACCCTTTAATGCACTCCATTATCATCTTACATCATGGGAACCGTTCTTTAAATGGAAATATTGATAATTATTTTTTCATTTTTCTTGTAATCCATGAATTATAGTACCCTTGAAAAGATGAGAAAATTTATTAATTATCAGGGTTGTAATTAACCATTAAATTATCAAAATCAAGGTATTTATATATAAAAAACGTGTGAATTAAATGAACATATAAAGTTTATTAACATTTACATATTCTAAAATCCCATTCAGTGAAAAATTATCTAAAAAATTCATCTAGTCTTACAAAACTTCTAGATTTCCAAATGAATTCCAATTAAAGTGAATCGTTATTGTCATCAAATCCAAGAACAAAATTTATCATTACAACATTATTCCCCTATGGATTTATTTATAAATAGGCCACATGTTATTCTAATATTAGCTATTACACACCATCCATACCCCCAATAGAATTTCACTCCCCCTATAAATACACTTATATTGAGTATGAAACTCCATATACTAACCATTTCCCCATTCGATAATAAAATGAAAAGGTTTTATCCTCCCAATGTGATTACCATTAAGAATTCTGAAAATGTTTTTATTTGAAAAAAATAAGTATAGATTCATTAACATAACATCCAATTATACGTGAGTCAAATCTTGGTGTAGGAAATAAGAAAAAAATTATGTTTTGTACAGTTGTCCATATAATTAAGATCAATACTCTACCCTTCTTCAAGAATTCCCCAGGGATAATATATCCCAATTTCATCACAAACTCAATAGAATATGTGGACCTACAATAAATACTCAACAACCACGTAAAAAACTTTATATACTAGGGTGATAGGAATTTACATACCACCTAAAGTTGAAAGAAGTGTTTTAACACAAATGATCAACTGCTGATTCTTAAATGATGGAGTACCCAAAGGCTTAATTTTGATAACTAACACGTATTGATAATTTCAAACATAATCTATCTTTATTAGACCTTTATCCAAATTTTATTAATGTAATTCAATATAATTTCAAGGTGTTTGATTTAGGAGTGATGAAATAGATTTTTTGTAAGTTCAATTTCACTCTTATTGTCACAAAATATCACTATAGGACATTTTACATCTTTATTAATATCTACTAATTTTTATTTCATACACAGAAGTTGTATTCATGATTTGGTTAATGAAATATATTTATCCTCGGTTTTACTAGTATATGTACTCTCTTGTTTCATACTTAACCACCCTATACACCAATTTCAAATAAAAAAGGTACCACTACTCATGGACTTTCAGTCTACCACATCCCAAGCCCAATAAACATTAGAGAAGGCTAATAATTCACACTCATTTAACATATTAAGAAGAGAAATATAAATTATATTACCTCATAAATACCTTATAATTATCTTTTATATTGTATGATATTCTTCAAAATTTCTTAAAAAAATGGAAATTATAAAAGTAGCATATAAAATTTATGGTAGAGTTACTGTTAGGTACAACAAACTTCCAATGACCCCCCTATAAAAATTTGGATCAACATGTTTCCCATGATTATACATACTATGTTTTGTTCCAACTATAATCATTGTTGACATGGGTTTTTAATCAAGAATGTTAAACTTCTTCAAAAAATCATTTTCAGATTTTTCTTGTGAGATAATAGTGTATCTCCCTTTCTGAACCACTTATATCCCTAAAAAATAAGTAAGTTCACCAATGATGTACATTTCAAATTCCAAGCCCATTAGATTATAAAAAATATTCCATAGAATAATATTTTATTCCACTAAATATTATATCATCCACATAAACCATCACTATAAATTGTTATTCCTTGGATATATATACATAATGTTTGTGATTAAAACCTCCCATTTTTTTAAATTGATTGAGGGGAAGTCCCCTTTTTATTAAAAAAGGAAAACCCAATTTTAAATTTGGTTGATGGGGAACCCAAAACATGACATGTGGGTTCATAGGCACATAGGACTTAGAGACACAAGACCCAAAGTTTCAAACAAGGTCTAAAATACCTAGAGACCCACAGGACAAGATGGTAACTCTCATAAAGGGAATGACCTAAAGAACCATGGGAAAGCAAGATCCAAGATCAGAACCATATACGCATTTCACCAATCCCTCAGCTAACGTTACTGCATAAATATTGTTAGTCTAGAATTATATTTCCCTCCCACCCAAAGCTACACAATTTTGGTCCAACACAACATGGAAGGAGATCCCATACACCCCACATTATAATGTCTAGGGGGATCGGATGATGGATTCCATCACATCCATCATTATTTCAAACTACCCACTCGATAATTCTCTCGATCAAGGTACAATATGAACATTATGTTCAACACCATATGATTGAAAGACCATGTAGAAATACACGTGTATGGGTTCCCATTTTCCCCTCAAGATAGATGGATGATGATGTGTGCCAGCACACCCATCCCTCATTTGAGGTTTCCCACCCAATGTTTTTTTCCCAAAGAGTTATGCCACCTACCAAATGCATTAAGAAAATGGTTGGGCTCATCATGTCACCTATAATAAAGAGTGCCCTAGAGGCCAAGTTCCTTGAGGAACAGAGACAATATAAAGGCTTAGTTTTCAAAGAAAAAAGGAGCCCCAAAGGCCTATGGGATTTATAAACCCAATACTAGCTTCCTGATGCGATCCCTAACCATATCTATCCTCCCTCCCAACCACCCAAGATAGAACAAAACATCATCTCTTATTGAAAAACATTGTCTCCTCTAACCTAAGCATTGGGAACCACTTTTATACCACAATACCATTACCACCAAGAACTATAGGATCCACAACCACTACCACCATCCAAGTTTTGATTTTTCTCAGTATGATCTAGCTCTTTATTCCTGAATTTAACCCATTAATCACCATTTTTATCTTCTTAAAATGATGTTTCATACATTATTTATAATATATATACCTGCTCTACTTCCGTAATTATTCATGTATAAGTTTGTATAAATTTACCTCTAATTATAATAGATGGATCAACTTCCATCCTCTTTCATATTCCCAAAGGTGTAGGATGGATGTCTTTAGTATATTTTTCAACGTTTGATTCGTCTTCTAAATATTCATAATTTTAAGAACCTTATAGACATTTTTAATTTACAGAGATTTTGTAATTTTCTCCACATAGTAAAAAATATGTATCCCTATATTTCATTTCAGATTTCTACAAAATAACTTTAACTTCATTATTTTTAATGATTTTATCCATATTTTTTAGAGTATTTCTATGCCTTACCATTTTTTGTGAATCCTAAGAACACTTCATCATATACTGTATCATGGTACTTTCCTTGATTTCCTATTTTATTTTTGATATATCACCAACTCCCAAAAACTAATTTTTTTTAGTGAAGGCATCATTCCCTACCATATTTCACAGGGTGTTATTTTCTATTCACATATTAGAAAAGTCTATTTTTTGAGTGTAAACTATGATTTAATATTCTTCTATCCTATAGAGGTGGGGGACACCACATTTTATAATAAATTTTTTATTCTTATTATTCACCATTTAAATTTATCATTAAACAACCCCATTATATTTTGTGGTCTTTACCAATGATTCTTCATGTTTGAATCCATGTTTCCCAAGGATTTTTTAACGTAAATAGATACATACTCCATTCCATTATCAGATTGAAATTTTTTGATAGTGTAGTTGGTATCATTTTCCCCTCTTCTCTAAAACCTCTTCAGGCACTAAATTACCCCTCTCTTTATTTTAGGGAACATAATAATGGATATTTATGTACACTCATCCATGAAAAGAATAACCTGTCATTCTCCATGTGTCTAGGTTTATTTGTTGGACCATACACATCATTGTAGGGTATATGAAGTAATTTGGATACCCTTTTTATTATTTACTGATAAGGGTTACATACCATTTTACCTCGCATGAATGCATCACACATCCATTCTTAACCACACTTCATTTTTGGGATATCCAATATATCTCTTATATTTGATAGTTTTTCTATGATTTTTTTCATGAATTTGGTATACCATATAGTTCCAAAACTTTTTTTATTCTTCTACTATAATATGGAATTGGTTCTCCTTACTATCCACATAGTAAGGATTAATATTTTTCCACAAACCTTTAATAAGAAAATTACAAAACATTCCTTTGATAAAGAACCATTTTTGTTGATAATAATCTCTACCAAAGAGTCCAAAATTTCACTAAATCTCAAGACGTTATTTTTAATCCATCTATATAGAGAAATTATATGTTATTTAGTTCATCGCCTAATAACTTGGTCTTCCCACTTAATTTTATCTTTAGTGATATATCATTGAAAACATTTATGGTTCAATTAACTCTCTCCTTAATATTTTTACAAAAGTTTATATTTCTAATCATATGATATAATCACAGACTATTTATAATAAAATTACTATATTATTCCTATATTTAAGTATATTTGCATCCATGTTTTCATTCTCAACACTATTATTCTCCTTCCAAGTGAAACCCAATCAAGTCATGTTATAATACAACTTTACCTCTTTATCTTAAGTATAAATAGTGTAATAACACTCTATTTTTTCTTCAAAGGGGAATTATATATTTTCTAAAGGAACCATGTTAGGTTTCTTTGAATGCATCCACATTTGGATTCTATAGTAATAGTTTCAATTTATTCATTTACTATAACCAATAAATTTAGGGAAAAAATTTGAGCAATGAAATAAATATCCAAATAAATAATTTCATCTTCGAGATGAAAGATATGGTCTCATTCTTCTTTATCAACTTCCATGTAATCCTCCTTCAAAATATCTCTTAAACTCCCCATATTAATAAATTATGTGTCTGAGAATGCCAAAAAATTGGTACTTAATTAAGAAATATATATTCTTAGTTAGACTCATCAAAATTTCTCTATCATTATAGTATCTCCTAGGTTTTTTATTTACACTTGAAGACAGATGATTTTCTACAAACTTATGCATCCCTTTTTTCTAGACCACCACTAGACCAATTTTTTATTTCTCAGAATCAAAACAAATTCCACTATTACCCATGTACCCAAGACATTGTTCATCCAGAGTATTCTCAACTCCTTTAGATCCTCATTTATATCTTTTGAATAATTTTTCAATTGATAATTTTCTAAACTATAGATTATTTTTTGGATCATTTGTCTTCATTTTAGATTCAATTTTCAATCTAAAATTAATCAATACTTATAGATATGAAACTCTCTTTTATTTATCTATTAAATAAGAATTAAATTCATCAATAACCTTAGATTGTTCATCAATTTTTAGCTAGAAATATAATAATTATCTCAGGTATTCTTAAATAATCAGTTAATATTTTAATTATTTTTCTTCCTAATAAATATTATCTTCAATATTATCCACAAATATAAAAATTATTTCAATAAAAAAATACATTTATTTTTTTTCCATTCAATATCAATCGTTTCAAGATCCTCCTTAAGTTCCCCCTTGAGATCGACTTAACCTTTTGGTTAATTGTCATGCTCCTTTTTAGGTGTTTACTTTTTTACTGCATAAATTATTACGTCATCTATAATTGAATGAAATTTTATTTCACCTTCCTTTAAATAATATTCATCATGATTTTCTTTATTTCTCTTTAGAATATTCCTTTGAAAATTATTTTTGGATGACCTTCTAGATTTAAAGTCACTTTTACGGGGGGAAATTCCGTTATGGATTCAATATATTTTCTACTTTATCACCCTTATCATTAAGTTTCTTAGGAAAGATAAATACAATTTTTGTAACTTTACCACAACTAAAACCTGAAAATGGTGGATTTCATTCCATCCCACCATTCCCTCTCTTGAATTTTATGGTTATAAGATATAGTTATTCTTCAGTTACATCTTCTTCAACATCTTCTCCATTATAAATCAAAATAATCTCCATAGATTTATATTTAATCTTTTTATTTGTTTTATTTTATGTTCCTTTAAACTTCAATTATATCTTTTATGAAATTCTAATGTTTTATATGTCATATAAAGACAATTCATCAAACTAACTCTCTTTCAGATCTGACACTTTTGGGTTAAAAGAGGTATAATACTTATCATTTTTTTATTCACAATCTCTATATCATTTATTTATTCACTAATACCGTAAAAAGTTCCAAGATCCACTATAATTCATCTGAATAATCTATCAATGTTTTCATTGGGGTAAATTTTCATATGACCAAATTTAATGTGTAGGACTTGAATCTTAGCCTCATTTTATTTATTATGCCCTTCACATATATTTGATAGTTTCTTTCACATGGCCTTAAAATTAGTGTAGACATTAATTTTATGTAAAATTCATAAGAAAAATCTTCAGATATGGAATTATGAGCTTTAGTATAAACATCGGGAATATTTTTATGAACCTCAGTCCTGGATAATTGAGAAGCATTAATTAAATTTGTCCCATCTATAATATTAGATATGACTTCAATCCCAAGAGACCATATGTGTTATATCAATCTATTCATCTACATATAGTAATTGAAACCATTGAAAATCGTTACTCCTTTTTCATTCAGTGAGATATATACAATGATAGAACCTAGATAATATATTCCACACCCTAAACCTATGTCTATGAAACCATATTTTACAATCGTAATTCAATACACCCAGGGGGTTGAATTAAGGTGCATAATTGTTATTTTTTTCTAGATCATGTTCTTGTTTAGTCATAATTTCCCAAACCTATCTATTATTTTCATATATTCCCTTATTAACCTGATGAATATAATAAATAAAAGGATATGACGGTTTTACATGGTTCACTATAATGGGATAATCTAAGGAACATACATAGATAGCGTGTTAACAAAAGAGAGAGTAACACTATTCACTATATGTGTTATTAATATTCCAGAAGGACACACTATCGATCCTAGAAGCACATATAGAATTTATCCCTATGCTTACTAATTTGATATAATGACACCAAAAAATAATAGAGATATAAAGGTCATTAATTTTTTTTTCCTAAAATAAAAACACTAGGGTGGGAAAGGGTGTTGTCATTTAGACTAGGCTCTACCATCAGTTCCGGATCTTTAATTTATTTTCTCCCAATGAATACTCTACTCTATTATCTTCAGGATATTCAATGACTTCTATGATTACTTTTATTATTTGAAAAAATCATCATAACACTCCCCTTTTTAAAGGATTCCACTTAGATTGTTTTTTTCTATTCTTTTCAATATATCTTTTTTTCACCTGCTATCGGATGATATAATTTACCATATATCAGATATGAAAAATTCAAAAAAATAATATAAGTTTTTTCCTATTAAAATATAACTTAAATTAACTCATCTAATTCAAAAATTTATATAAAATAATTACATAGAATATATTTTATATTTTTCAATATAAAAACCCTATGAAATTAGAATTAAGAAGTCCTCCTTTTAAATTATCCATAATCTTTGTGATCACCCAAAAATATCACAATATTAAATCCTCCATAAAATCTACATTCTTACTTAATATTTAACATAGTATTATAAATCATAGAATATAATTAATAAAATACCCATGCATTATGACATCAGAATATAAATAACTAAATCATGATATGGAATCTCATTTCATTTTCCAATAGATAAGGGAAAAACCTTATTTTTCATAGAAATATGTTATGAACACTCCTAAGTAAATAGGGATCCTCCTTCCATCTCAATAGTAAAGTCATATTTAATTTCTTATAGATCTCAATAAAACAATTCTACAAAAAATTGAATATATTACATATGGGTAGAACAACCTTATGCACTTCAAAACTTTTCCATTTTATTAAGAACTCATAAATGAAACATCTTACATATATAGTGATTCATCCTTATATTTCCATATTTCATTACTCTAAATAATATTCTATATCAACCAAATATTTTACGCATCTTGTGAGTTCTTCCCTTTATTGCATTCCAACACAAAGATAAAATACTTACTTATATAAGGAATACTTTGATACTTAGATGATATTATGTGAGCTCCAAAGAATATATTATGTATCACATAAGATATATTATTTTTTGTATCTTTAATGTTCACTTCAAAAAATTCCCTATTTATGAAAAATATCATACATAATCCATTTCTTATTTAGATTTATAAGGAACTCGAAACAAAATATCTTATGAACCTACTCAAATATATTCATATAGAGGGAACATTGATACTTTGTTACTCTTACCTATTTATGAATATCTTAAATACCTAGGGATCATCACTAGGACTTTAATATTTCCTAACTAACTTCTTGAGAAAATTAATTAAATAAACTTTGAAGGTTATTCACTTTTCCATTTTCCAATAACATACTAAAAATATAATACTAAAAAAATTTCAACACTCTTTCAAAACTTCTAGATTTCTAAATAAATTCCAAATGAAGTGAATCTTTATTATAAATAAATCCAACAATACACGATTTAGTTTCAAAATCCTCCAATGAAAAAAATATTGAAGGTTCATTAAGGGAAAGAGAAACTCAATGCCTAATTTATTCTAGAATAAGGATCTTCTCTCCCAGTAGGATGATAACTTGGAGGAATCAAAATAAAATGAAATATATGAATACAAGGATCTGAACAAATAATTCTTATTTTCTATATTGATAAATCAAAAATTCAAGATTCTAGTGAAGAAGAAGAAGTTAATGTTGTGGGTGTTATGGATGAGTTAGAGGTTGCACTTAAGAATATTGTATTTTAGGGAGTGTAGAAGAAGAAATAAATTTTACATTATAGGAATCCAACTTGATTGTGAAAAACAATAAGTGGTAAAGTATAAGTTTACCGATAAAATATAAATTCTTTAGGATGGATAGAAATAGGTTGAGTTCAAGCATAAACTAAATCATAAATCCTATATAATTGAATCTATAACCAATACAATGAAGGATAAGTACAAAAAATTGAGGAAATTGAATATTAGGTTGTTTAAATAATGCACAATATTGGTGATAAGAAAATAAATTTGACTCCTAAGATGAAATAGGAGTAATTGGATAACTTTTATAGTTGAGAAGGTGAATGAGAGGCATATTGTAACACCCTAACCTAGAGAATTGAATCCTAAGACCCAGATCATAGCACTACATGTCCTTATGTACATTTTCCAGATTGAAAAAGGTTGGAAACAAATACTAAGGGATAAAATAAACCATTGGATAACTATTCCTTCAATATATATAAAAAAGAGTAACATTTCATGTAAGTTTAATTTGTTTGCATTCAAACATTTAAAATTAAAAGTATAGAATTAAAGATGGTTTACAAAATCTAAAGACATAGTATATAACACATGATGATATCAAAATAAGTAATGTTACTCTAATCCATTCCAATAACTTCCCCGTCCTCCATGTCTCTATATTAGATCTAAAATAATCCACAAAGAAAGTACAAAGCCTTTACATTTCCTACACTAGGAACAATCATGTCTACTTTTCACTAAAGTGCACACATTAAAAGTGAGTATAAAATCAATAGTATTTCACCAATGACTCTAATAAATAACCATTAATGAGAAAATATGAAAAATAAAATGCTTACTAATAATAATAATTCAAAATAGTTTTATCAAAATCATTAATTGGAAAAAATTCAAATCCAAGATATAAAATTCAGGACCTCGAATTTTTTTGATAAAAATCACATTTCATTAAAATAACATCATAAAATTAATCGCTAATTTCAATTCAATTCCAAAAACATGATTTATCTTTGAAAAAACAATTTTTGAAAAACATAATAGTTTCTTATTTTAATAGAAAAAATACCTTTTTTCCCAAAACATTTGAGAAATCACATTTTTTGGAAACCCTAATAAAATCCCAATTTTATTAAATTTATTATAAAATATCTATTTTCTTAAAATTCACAATAAAATTCATGTTTTCTTGATAGTAAAAAATTCTTTTTTTCCTAATAGTCTCCAAAAAACCATGTTTCTCTAAAGTACATATGAATTCTAAAAAGATAAATCAATAATGACTATGCATGCATGAATATTTTTTAATAGATAATGTTCATAAGGGAACAATTTATATATATTTCAGAATATCTCGTTTAAGATAAGGGAGGTTATTGATATTCTAAACTATAATGTGAAACATAATTTTATAATCATATATTATTTTGAATTGGCATGGATAAGTATATCCTTATGATATTTTTATACCGATATATTCCACTACCCTCTTGACACTGAAAATTTATTTTTCATATATTTTATATGGTTCTAAAAAGTTTGTATATTTTATAAGTAATTTACTTTTAGTTTATTATTTCTCATTCCAGAATAGGACCTTAGTGTATGGGTAATACTAATCCTTAAAAAAGGTATATCTGGTTGTTCCTTAGTTGAGTAAGAGGAAGGGGTTTTAGTTGTTACTTGGTCTAAAAAAATGATGTTTTGGTTCTTACTACACTTCAGATGGAATGTTTTGGGTTGTTCCTCTAGGTGTGAAAAAGGAATGATTGGGGTTCTAACTCCTTTTAAAAGTTAGGTCACTATTTAGTTGCATTTCAACATGTTAAACCACACATGATATGTGGATAATCGTAAAGAATACTCATTATGGTCATGATAAACTAATTAAAACTAATCTTCTGATACAAAGGGAAGGATATCAATACTTTAAAATGGATGAAAATTAAATTACTAATTTTATTTTTCATCGATTTACTAGCACTGTTAGTGGAATGCATTATTTTGGAGAATCTCTATAAAATACTATTTTAGTTAAAATAGTTTTTAAATCTCTACATAGGAAATGTAATTCTAATACTTTATCTAAAAATTAAATAATTTATTTTAATTAATATACTCTTGATGAGATCATTTGTTCATTATTACTGTATGAGTTACAATTGAATAATATTGATGAAGAATAATCTAATAAAATAAAATAAGTTTCTAAAAATTAAAAACAAGTTTTATTTGTTACTCATTAGATTATAAATTAAAAGGAGTTGGTAGTGATGTTTTTTCTCAATTTTATAAGATATTTTACAAAAATAAGAACGGTTAATCAAAAATAAATAGAGGGGATTATCCTATGTATGACTATAAGAGTAGAAGAAAAAGTAATACTCTCTCTAATGAACTCATAGATGTATCTTTTAATGAATACTAGAGTAAGGGTAAAATTTAACCCTAATTATTTTGGTTAAATAAATAAAGTATTGATAAGAAGAGGGAAAATAAGTAAATAATAGAACTTGAAACAATATAGATCTGTGTCGAAGACTTTGATCATATTAAATAATTTAGTTCTCAAAGGGAAATATAAAATCCATTCTTGATGGTTTCCTCAAATCATGTAAGTGAATCTAATTCTGAATCCTTTCAATATAGTTCTATGGAATATTCAATGGATGAATTATATGATAAAATTGAATGGTCACATAAATATATCTATAAAATTGAAAATTAAAAAAAAACATTGAAATATGTTTAGGAAACTTGTCTAATAAAACAAGATCACTCTTAAAGAAAATGATAAGTTAAGGAATAATACTTCCTGATACAATGATAAAATATATATAAATTTTTAATTTTTAAAAATTAAAAACATAATCTTTAGTATTCTATTTCTATAAATGATGAGTTTTACGAAATTTAATTTATTTTATTTTGGATGAAAATGAAATTATCTGAAAGGAAATTGAAAGACTAATAAAAAATATATCTAGATTTTTAAAGGACAAAAATGTTGTGATAATAAGGTAATATTGAAAAAGATTAATAAAAAAAACTGGTCATGGTTATGATAAAAATTTCCTAAAATGTACATGAAATGTGTTATAAAAAGTTAAAAAGGACATTATGACATACAAGATTCAGTTCACTCATAAGTTATCAAAACCAATTGGCCACATGGCTTCAAGAATGCCTCCCTATAAACTAGAGTTTTCTGACTAGAAGTGTGTGTTTATGATGGTATGATGGGGAGATTATACCCTCATAATCAGAGTGACACACAATGGTAACATAATAGATGAATTAGTGGAAGAAATATATTAAAACAGGTGCAGAATAAAATCCAAAATAATCATTAACAGTGTAAAAGAATCATAAAATTAATATATCAACATCCAGTATTATATAATAAATTATGTCATGTTATTACCTTATACAAAATGGAAATACATGGAAATTGAAAAATATTCATAAACAAATTTCTATAAAAAATGAAAATAATATTGAAAGCTATCTCCAATATCATAGTGGAAATATTCTCAATCCTATGATCCTATACACCATCCTAATATAGAAATTAGGCATCTATAACTGGATACTTATTTTTATCATTACCTATATCCATGAAGTCTTCATGTGTACTAATTTATGGGCTAAACATGGTGTGATATATACTCAGAAGGCCACCACTAATGGTATCTAGAACAATCCATTCAATGAATATAATATGAATAATATTCATATAATATTCAATGTAATTCAATATGTAAAATAAACTACATTGGTCCGAGTTTCTCATGGAATCCAAAAAAACACTCCTTACTTCATCCTAAAATGGAATGCCTCTAAGCGCTTAACATTTTAATTTTATATCTATAAGGCCTAGACCTAAGGTGTAAAACCAATTAATATAGGTAAAATGATAGTCTCATGATGTCCTATAATTCCTATGCCATTTAAGATTATAAAGTAAATAAAACTAGGTCTTCAAGTATGTAGAGCATAGACAAAATCCAAGTGTGTTCTTTGACTTGGAATATGAAATGTTAAATGAATTTAAATTTCATCCTTGGCCTATCCATGGAATTCCACTTTGGGGACTCTAGTATCACTCTAGGTGTATTATAATCCCATCAACCTACAATCCCATCTAAGGAATTCCTCATAGGAACCTAGGTGTCACTAATTAATGTTATAAACGCATAGCCTCCTGAACCCATCCTTGTAAGTCCATATAGGGAACCCAATTTTTTCTAAGGACATAATGTAATGCACTTCCCTTGGATCCAATCCCTGACATTCCATATAAGTAACCCATGTGTTTCTCATGGTATAATATATGTCTCATTTCTAGGTGAGACCATCCAAAGTATCCTAGAGAGGAATCCATGTATCTCTCCCATTATGATATAATTCATTTATAATTAATTTAATTTAAACAATCTTGATGATTCTGTCAATGGAGCTTCAAGTTAGAACCCCTATATTTTTTTGGCAAGTCAAGCTAGATGGTCATGTCTTGTGGAACCCATACAATTTAACAATTAACTTAATTCAATTTATAAATTTAATTTGTAATTGTAAATGAAGCCGTAAGTAGGAATAAAAAAGGGCCTATGATTATGGTCATACCATTCTCTGTTTATTTAATTCAAATTATATTTCATTCAAAAGGGACAACCAAAAACACCACAATTTGTGGTTTAGTCTCATTTTCAAGAATAAGGTTCATGGGAATATAAGAGTGACACAACCAATAGCATGGATCATTTTGAGGAAAAAAATCCTCCAATGAATCAGTTAGGGTAAAAATACTACCTTGAACAATGTGATATCAATTTATTTAATTGAATTGAAATTTAAAAGGAGTCACATGGAAGGTTTGGTACATGTCACAACAACACATAATATAAAAATCAATACTTTAAGGGAAAAAGAACTAGAAAACCTACCTTAGCTTGCTAGGAAAATATTCATCCAGTATCAAATTCAAATTTGATCTTAAACGAGATAAAAAAGTGAAATAGACAAATACCTTGAAAATTATGGAATATTAACTCAAACAGATTTAGTATTCCATAGGTCTAGATAAATGAATAAACAAAGTAAGAGGATTGAATAACTTTCTGAGACAGATCCAACATGACTGATGACACTTAAACCAGATGTCGTATGAGGGAGGAGGCTCAACTACTAGAAGATGGTGAAGAGGGAGCTCCAATGAGTGGTGGATTATAAAAATTAATTAGGGATGAAGAGAAATTATGATTTAATAGAAAAGATGGAAATAATGTAAATTAAACCTATTTTAAGGGGTTAATTGTTTTTCCACATAGTTGGAAAAACCATGCACTAACCATGCACCATAACTACCAAATGTTGAACCTCCTTACATGTCAAGTGCATAGTTTGAAAAACTATGCACAACCCCTGCATTATCACTATCCCAATGTCATCCCTCATTTAATTTTTTGGTGAATAAGATAGAAAAACCAAGAACTAACCATTATTTTTATCTCTAAAACATGTACTCTCCATTTCACATTTTCATGTGGCCTCCCTCCCATTGGATTTCAAACTATGCTCCTCTATACAAGGGTCACATGATTAGGCACCATGATTACTACGAACCGTGCACCGACTGTGTGCCTCATGCTATTTCACCAAAAAATTAACCTTCAGGATATGAAAAATTCCCAAACACTGCCAAAACATTCTTTAAACCCTTATGAACATTTTTAAGAATAAAATTAAAGATCCAAATTAGAAATTAAATGATCCATACATTATACGAAAAACTAAGATCTTACAATATCGTCTCCTTAAAACAACTCATCATTGAGTTTCCATTACAAGTGTGGTTTATTGGTATTTGAGAATAACTTAGGCCATTGATCATGTATGTCTTCCGGTCGATCCCAGGTCTTCTACTATACATAGTCGTTATAGCATAACACCCATACTATAGGAACTAAAGTAACTTGGAATTTTTTTTTCTTGGCTCCCAAATATGGATAGAGTACTCTTGAAAGTAAGAATTATCTTTCAATTTATCATCCTTAGGAAAAAAAGTATGTGATAGGTCTAAATGGTAATGGTGAAGCTGATATACATGGAATACATTAGTCTTGGCCTAGTACCTATGAGGAAAATCTATCAATAGGATACTGACCTGACACTCTCCAAGTCGTTGAAAGGCTTGACATAATGAGGTGATAAATGTCCTTATCTTTGAATCTTCTTATGACCCAAGCTAGGTGAAACACACAGGAAGACCATATATCCAACCTTAAACTCTAGAGGCTAGTAATGAATATCAATATAAGACTTCTTCCTAGACTAAGCTATGGCCATAAATTTCCTAATTATTTGTACCAACTTTGAATTCTTCAAAATGAGATGAGGTCCTAGTTGTTCTGGTTCTACCACATCTAACTGGAACATGTGTGAATTGAATGACCTATAATGTAAGGCTCAATAAAGATCCATTTTAATTATTGAATGTAAACTATTATTAATGGAAAATTTGGAAATAAGTATGTTTTTCTCCCATGAACATCCAAAATCAAGTATTAATACTAGAAATATACCCTTTTATACCTATATTGTATGCTTGGAATGACCATCAATTTAGGGGTGATAAACTATACTCAATAGTACCAGTAAACCCAGAGCCTTCTGTAACCCCTACCAAAAGTGTGACATGAATTTGGTATCTCTATATGATATGATAGTTCATGGAAATCTATGAAGGTGTATGATCTCCCTAATAAATATTATTCCAATATTTCCCAGTTAAAAGGTATCTATGATAGGTATGAAGTGAGTGAACTTTGTCAACTTGTTTACGATTACCCATACTATGTAACATACTTGAGGTGATATTGTAAAATGATCACCAAATCCATAGTTACATCATCCCATTTAAACTCAGGAAAGGAAAACTACTTAATAATACATACTAGTTGTTGGTGTTCTACCTTCACCTAAAGATAGCTAGAACACTGAGTGATGAAACCTTATATCTTTCTCTTCATCCCCAGTCACCAATATTGGTAGTGTATGCCAGGATATATATTGGTAACCATAGGATATACATCCCAATGGTAGGCATGAGAGTTTATTATAAAATCATCTTGCATGTCTATATGAACCCTGATGCATCCATGAATGTGTAAGATTTCATCCACATTAATGACCCATCCAGGCGGTGGGTCATCACCTTATATTCTCTCTCATAGGACCAAAAATTTAGGATTTAGAAGAAACTACATCTTCAATCTATCCAGAAGTGAAGAGGTCACTGAAAAATATGTCAGTATAGTCTTCCAATAATGGTCCCACACTTCCAAGTGTATCTTAAAAAACAATAACATCAACTATCACTTGTTACCTGCCTCCTAAACAAACCATTTCTACATCTTCTTTCTCAAAGAATTATCCACTACATTTTCTATCCCAGGAATACAAGAAATTTCAAAGATAAATGAAATTAGGTATTTAACATATATTAATTGTATAAGGTTCAATTTATTCAATGTAAATATGTATTTGAATCTTTTGTGGTCTATATACCCCAAAAATCACTCTCCCAACAAGAAGTTCCTCTAGCAACATAAGGCATGTACCATGACTGCAAACTTGAGATTATACGTCAGGTAATTCTACTCGTGAGGTCTCAACTAAAACCTTTATGCCATAGATCACTCATCCTACATCAAAAATACTCCCCACATGATGCCTAATGAATCACAATAATCCATATAGCATCTTCTAGGATGATGTAAGACCAAGATTAGTGTTGAAGTCAATATCCATTTTAATTATTGAAATGATCTTTCACATTATTTAAACTATACAATTTTATGCTCTTATTTTTCAAGTTAATAAGACGTGCTATTAGGAATGGAATGTCCGGAATAAATCAAATACAATAGATAGATAGCCCCAAGAAACTCCATATATCAAAATTTTCATGGGATGTTCCTACAAAACAATAACTCTCACCTTCACTGGGTCTAGTGATACTCCTTCCTCTGATGTGGATGAGTAGTATACTTTATTGATCTAGAAATTAAATTTAGTTAGATTTCCATAAAACCTATGTTGTCTCAGTGTGCATAATATGATATCAGGATTTTTTACAATATATTGTCAACTCTGTGAGTACACCAAGATGTCATTCATGAAAACAACAAAAAATGAAACCAATTAAGCATGATAAACCTGATTCGTCAGATCCTAGAAACATTTCAGTGTGTTCTTGAGACTAAACAACATAAAAAAATCTTATATAATCTTTATAAACTATATAATGTTTTATGAGGTATGTCTAAAGGCCTGAATCATACATTATGGTTTCTTTAACTCAAATAAATATTCAATAAAACATGATCTCCTCAGAGTTGTATGAAGAAGTTGTCGATATGATTTATTGGAAACTATTTCATGACTATTAGAAGATTCAACCAACATTAATCAATGAAAATCTTGAAGGTCCCATCCTTATTCTTAGCAAAAATCATGGGTGGACCCCATAGTGATGTACAAGGTTGTATAAAAACCTTAACATCCAAATCCTCTAATTGCCACATGTTCTCCTAAAACTTATTAGTAGCCACAGAATAATGAGGAATTAATACTGGTGATTCTCATTGCACTATTTCTTTAATAAAATTTTCCTATCTCATAGGAGGTAGACTAGAATGGTCATCTGGGAATATTTAATTGAAATGATGCTCTAGTCTAACTCGATCTTTCTGGACATTCCATTTACCTTTAGGAATATATCTACTTACCTATAGTGATTAAAATAAAACCCTAGAACAATAAAAATCAATATGATAATTGTGAGGAAATAACATTTCCTTCCTAATAAAGATATCAAAAACCAGTAATATAGAGGAAAAAGAGGTTCTATATAAAGCGATAGACGCTATTCTCAAGGGGGAACTCTCTGTATTCACATACACTTTCTAATCACACTCTGAAAGAAGTTTCTATGTCCATGACACAATATAAGTACTCTATATATTTCCCAAGGATTTCCAAAATAGACACACATATGAAAGAATGTGAATAAATTGTATCAAATAAGGAAGATACAATAGTATAGGCTACTAAAATAGTACCTCTAATAGTAGAAGGCTAGATGCTTTGCTCTTATGGAACAAGATATAATGTATGTTTCTTTCTAGATCCATGACCCTAAGATATAGCCTGAATACCCTGAGAAAACATGATATGCTAGTTCTATATCATATAATACTAGATTAAATGAATATATCTACCTAATTGTTCTGTAGTAGTCCAACTTCCTACTTGACATGGAGATAGGAATCCCACTCCCGAATGTGGGGTCAGTGTAGATCATATCTCACTAGTAACTATAGGAAAATAAATATAAAAAACTAAATATCCCTAATTTTTTTAATGCTTTACATTGAACTAGGTCCTTAGTTCACCGAGGCTTCTCATTTCCTAATCTACCACACTGAATACACACCACATAACTATCAGTGTGTGGAAACCAACTATCTATACCTCCATGAGAAGTTTCAAGATGATGTTTCCTACCACTAGATAATCTTCTTCCCAATAATAATACAGAAACTCATTGGTCCACACCATTAAGTTACCTCATGTTTCTGTTAGTAATAAGGTCTTGATTCACTATTTTAGAAATATTAGTCAACCAAAAAATGGTAATCAGGGATCAAATGGAATACACTAGACAATCCTCAAATCCTATCACTCTCACCAACTCATCACCATCAAGGATAGATGCGAAGTAGTGGAGCTTGTTAAAGCAGGATGAATAATCCATAAAAAATAAAACCTTTTTGGAGGTACATTAAATCTCTATAATAGTCTACTCTAAGAATATATAGAATGATATAATCATATAAGTCCATCTAGAATTCCCTCCATAACACATCCCTATAGAAATATTCTTGAGTAATAATGTCCCACCAATTCTTGGAAGAATAAAAAAGAATATAGGCCACAATATTGAGAATCCTATCGGGAGGAATCTCCAAATGCACGAAGATAGATAACATTGGATTTAGCCATAATTCAGTAGATCGAGGGATATTTACTCTTGAAAAGTTAAGAGGTTGTTTTATCTAGAACTCCCTAGTCAACCCTTCCATAGATGGGGAAGGTAATGATGATCCCGATATAGACAACACTAGCTACATGAAACCCTCTTGGAAATGAGCATTGTTTTCCAGATTAGTAATAACAAGAGGTTCTATAGGATGTACTAATGGAGATAATATTGGTGGATTAGGGACCACAAACTCTAGAGAACTGTCACCAATAACTTGTCAACACATAATATGAGACCTTCATGGTAAAATATTTCATCAATTTCTAAACACACACCTTTGAATAGAATTCAATAATAGAAAGATCAGAGTTATAGAAATAGGATAGGTGCCTATTATTTATATATAAGAGATCCAACACCATTATAATGATCTTAAAGACAAGGATAGGTGATGTGGAAGATCATAAATTATCCCAAGAGACACTCCCTACTACCCACTATTAAGGTTGGGTCTGGGTCAAGGCCTCACATCTTAAATCAAAGGTCTTAGTATATGGAGTGTCAATTGCAAGGTATAAAAGAAAAAAACCATTATGTTTTAATTGGAAGTTCCATTTAATGAAAACCATATCATTTAATAATATAAATTTATTCATGTTTGTAATCATTTAAATGAATATATACCATGGTCCAATTAGATGAGTTACCATTCGCATGTTATAAAGGCATAAGCTTTATAATTTGTATTTGGAAAATTGTGTAACTGCAACCCAAACCTTACATATAGTATCAATATGTAACAATCCATATAATATGATTTTATTGGATAAATTTATATTCAAAATTTATAAATTAAATGCTTTATAGATTAATATTAGCACTCATTTAATTGAAATCATCTAATGTTCCAATCCATATAACTAAATTTTCAGGGTTCAAAAATGTGATAATTGGTTAGTTAAGTTACCACCATCAATCTATATTGTGAAAAATCATTTATTTTGTTGTATAAACTTTAATTAACCAATTATTTACCTCATGTAACCTAAAAAAAAGTTTTGAGAGAAAAAATATTTCAATCGATGCACTACAACATACTACAGAAAATGTACAAAATAAAATAAATATGGTATGAAATATGCCTGAAATGTGAATCTCTAAATGCCTATAGAGATGCATGATCAATACCTACTGTCCATATAGGTCCAAGGGTAAAAATAAAATATCTATTAATAATAAATTTCCAAAACTTATGAATCACCCTATAGTGAAATTAGTACAACCATAACTTGAATAATCCTGAAAATCAAGTCCCATCTAGGTAAATTGGATTTTCCCTGTATGCGAGTTAGTTAATCATAGACACATGATCATTATAAACTTCAAACACATACCTAGTCTCATGTATACAAACTCAAAAAGTAATAAAAAGGAAAAATAGTGCTATGATACCACTTTGTGACTTCACAGACCCTATTCGCTCATATGTAACGGAACATGATTATACATATGGCCTCACGCACACCTCCTAGTATGACATAGGATTCTAACTAGTAGGGAGGGTCTATGATGGTATTTTTTGGAGACTATACCCTGAAAATTAAATTGACAAGTAGTAGTAACATAATAGATGAATTATCATAAGAAAGATATCACAGCAGTTGAATCATAACATCCAAAATAAACATCAATAGCAGAAACATATATTAAAAATAATAGATCCATATCTAGTATCATATGAAAAATGATGTCATATATATACACTAAAAAAATTGGATTATAAGGAAACATTATAACAAGAATATACAACATTATATCTAAAAATTTATAAAATACAAAAATATATATATCTAATAGCATCATGAGCATACAATCGGTCCTATACTCATATAATCCATCCTAGTATATAAATTAGGCATATGTTGCTAGATGGTTCCCTTTTTCCTTACCTGCATCCATGAATTCTATCTGAGTACTAGTCAACTTCCCAAGTTGGATGTGAGATATAATAATTAAGTCTCCACAAATGGTGTCTATCACTATCCAATTAGAGAATGTACTATATTTTTTTTCAAAAAATAACCAAATTAAATTAGTAAGTAAAATATACCACATCTATCTAGGTTCCTCACAGATACCTGACAGACACTACCTACTTTGGCCTAAGCTGAAATTTCTTTGAGAACGTAACATTTTAATTTTATATCCATAAGGTAGAGAGCCAAGGTATAAAATCAAACCATTTATGTAAAATGATTTTCATATGATATAATGAACCAACTCAAGTTATATTGACAAGTCATCCAAGAAGGTATTCCACATGGTGAAGTAAAAAAAAGTGGAACAAACATGTCTAATGATAATCCTGAATAAAGAATAACCAAGAGGGTGTATAGAGAAAGCAAGAGAAAAAACCCATGATTCATACAAAGTTAGTCAAATATGCTATACTAAAAAGATAAAACATGAAAAGTCTAAACAAGTCCATGTGTGACCCACCATCACCACCAAACCATCCCACTACAAAGATGATGACAACAATAGAATCAAACATGATGCATAATTCACTTCCCATTACCCAATACCTACAAAACAAAATATACAACTACCCAAAGAAAAAGTACTGTGTGAGAAAAAATCCCTATCCGATAACACTAAAGAATCTATACAATATATAATATCAAGAATGCATTAGCTATAACTTTAAAACAAATATAGTTTACAAAAAAATTTAGAAGGTTAAACCATATTGTAAAAAATTCCTTTGGTTTTAATAAAACATACCATAATCACCAAATCTAGAAATATGAAAAGTATTAAAGAATACATGTAAGAAACCACCATAATATAACTTATGAGAAAATAACCATGAAATATACAATCAGTTGATTAACAAATCATACATGAAAAATAACACCATTTGGGATCTAACATATGGGTATACATGTTAGAAATAAAAATAATCCACAATTATGGCCTCAGGTGGATATAACCAATATAACCTCTTGTGTAATTACATACACTAAAGTAATATAAAACCTCCCATGGAACTACATGCAAATGGTGACATTTCTATTACTAAAGCACCCAAGGATACCCAATGTGTCATGTTTTTCAACATCCATTTTAAAACCATAATCACATTTAATACAACATTTTTTCATCAAATAATTTCCACTTATGGGATTAAAGACCCATTTTAGGACCAAAACCACCATTTAAAGCATTTAATCAAACACCTAGTGTGTGCAAATACATTTTTAAAAAAATCCCACTTAAAAAACAGAATCTCATCCAACATAAACCATTCCTATATCAAATCATTAATTTTCATGGAATAAAACAATTTAATTGATAAAAAGATAGAAAAATTAAATAATTAACCTTTTGTATAGAATTACCTACCTCAAGAATAGAGGAAACCTAGTAGTATTTGAAAATGGGGATTGGAACAAGAATATTAACCTTCAAAATTCAAGGCATGAGGGAAAACACAATGGATTGAATGAAAATAAAAACCAATCATAATAAAGTTTAACACCATAGACCACGCTGAAACCACAACTGATATAAATGAAGAAACAAAAAGACTGCTTACTAGGGAGAGGCAAGAAAAATCCCATGGGGATTAAATGAAAAATGAAGTGATCAGGTTGGATAATGATCACTAAAAATCACCCAAAATATCCCTAGGGGTTGATAGAAAGTCTTGAACATCGAATAACAAAAGATCCTAGTGTGAAACATGATAAAAAATTTGGACTCAAATAATTCATGTTGTAAATCGATTTCATAACATGAATCCCACTAGGTTTCATATCTGTTGAAAAAGGAATCATCTCAAATTAAAAATATTGATCTTGAAAATTTCATATCATGAAAACGTTTCATATATTGTAACGTTTCACACTCTAAAATGAACTCAAGGTATCGTCCCTTAAATTGATTCACATCGTGTAACCAATTAATGATGAGAATGTGTCCCGTAGGCACACTACTATCCAAATTTTTTAAAAAATCCCTAAAAATATTTAATCCTTCTAATCCAAAAGATAACTCTCTAAAAAATTGAAAAATATATACTTAGACTCTATTAATTCAATAAAAAACATACATCCTAGAACATTAGATCAAAATATGTGTTAATAAGTACCTGAATGAAGGTAATGGTATGTTACATATGAGGTTCAACAAATCATATGGAATTTAATATTAAGAAGTAAATAAAACTAAGCTATGAAGTATGTAAAGTATAGATTGAATCCATGTATTCTATTTGACTTTGAATATTCATCATTAAATTAATATAAATTGAATCCTAGTCTCATCTAATTAATTCCTCATAGGGAACCCTGATATCACTCCAAGTGTATCATAATCCCATAACCCTATAATCCTATTCTTGGTAGTCTATATGTGGAACTTAAGTGTCGCTCGAGATATAATGTAATACATGACCCTTAGAGGTTGTCCTTAGAATTCCATATAGGGAACCCAAGTGTTAGTTGTGGAATAATATAAGTCCACTTACAAGGTGAGACTATCCAAGGAATCCATTATAGGATTCCATGTATCTCTCCCAATGTGATATAATCCATTAATAATTCATTTAATTTAAATAAGCATGATGAACCCTTCAAAGGAATTCTGAGTCAGAACCCTTGTATCACTCTTGTATTGTCACGATGGATGGTCATGGCTAGTAGAACCCATAATATTTAACAATTAACTCAGCTCAACTTAGATATTTAATTCATATAATTAAGTTAAGACATACATTAGAAGAATCTGGGGACTAGGATCATGGTCTGACCATTATCCATTTATTTAATTAAAATCACATTTCATTCATAAGGGATAACTGAACACACCACAATTGGTGGTTTGTTCTCATTTTCTACAATAAGGTTCATAGTCCTAAAAGAGAAGAACTCATAAAGGGGTGAACCATGTCAAGGTAAACATCCTATAATTATGGAATTAATGTGCGATGACTAACCTAAATAAGGCTATATCAATTAATTTAATTTAATTTATATTTATGATGTGTCTATCAGAAGTTCTACATTGTGAAATAATGATTAATAACATAAATGTCAATACATTAAGGGAAAGAAAACTAGACTACCTTCCATAGCTTGTTATATGACTCTGTAACATTCCGTTTTTTAAACCAAATGAAAAATCAAAAGAAATTATTTTTTCTCCTTTTTTCTCTTTTTTTATTTATTTTCTCTTTCCCTTTTTTCAACTCCTCCTCTCCTCCCATTCCATGTGTATCACCCATGTTGCGCCCCTAGGTGGTGCACCTCCTCTCCTCTCCTCTCCTCCTTCAAAATCCTACTACGACTCCGTTTCACATCCCTTTTATTTAATGTTAGTTTCATAGTAATGCTCTAAGTAATGATAACCTCATGCACCAAGAATCACATGATATCTTTCTAAATCTGTCGCATAATCTATCCCAAAAGAATTTTACATGAAATTGGAGTTTTTATAAAATTTTATGGTTTCTTCCATTTTAGGTAAAATAAAATATTTACACGGAGCATAATATCCTCTATGAGTATAAGGTAGGTTGTCAACTCTCTTTCCCTTCATTTTTTGTGTCATTTAAATCAGACATTGTGCTGCTCGTTGGTGCTTACCAGTGATGTCTAATTATTACACTTTATAAATTAAATAAACTTCTTTGTTGAATCTTCACACCATTGTGTGATACATTTTAAACCATTTAAATTATTACAACATCACTGGATACCCATTTGGGTGTACTGACGTTCTTGGCCTATTTTCCATTGGCACTGAATTAATTAAATTAATTAATTACACATGTTGTGTGATCTCTTTTGTTGATTTTTAATTAAATAAATTTTTTTTGGTAATTGTGAAAAATTATATTTGGTTGTGTTGGTTAATTATTACCTAATGAATTTCTTCATTGTTGAAATATTATCTTATTTTCCCTTCTAAATTAATATGTGTGTTTTTATTGCTTTCACTGATAAATTTATTTGGCTATAGATTCTCGATTTAAATGATCATTTGTTGCGATAGATTTACCTATACTGTTTAGTTGAAATTATAAATGAAACTCTATGATACCTTTTATGTGACATCTAATTAAATATAGTGTAGTGAGAGAACAATGTTCTCTATTGAGGACTAATTCATGAACTCCCTGTTCCTGACTAGTTACCACTGCGAGCTGGGGGTGGTGTCTTAGGCTTTCCCAGACCGAGACTTCCATAGGTCTTCTAAATACTTATGACAGATACCATTTCCCAAAGGGCCCATCGAGGATATATCTATTGGAAATGTGGATACGAAAAGCCTCAGATGATACTTGACCACTTTTGTGTGTTATCGGGATAGACTCATGGTAAAACCATGCCTTGAATGATACATGGTATTTCGATATATTTCCTTTGATAGGCTCAGAGGTATTGGGTATTTGAAGGATGTTCTATAGTAATACCCTCGGGATGGGCTCAGACTCGAACTCTAAACTTGAACCACATAATAACGAAATTTCGGGGAAAAACATAACTGTTGTAGATTTAGTTTTCCTTGTGAATTGTGATACTTTTTTGGTACATTGACACACCTTATTGACACATAAATTAAACCCAGTCCATATCAGAAGCTTGGGGTATGTTTCCTTTTGTTTGCCTTCGGTTTCCTAACCTTTTCATATACTTATATGAACCTCCTTCTTTATTTGAGGCAACTTCTTCAGAATTTAGGATTAGGCCAAAGCAGGTGGTATGGGACGAGTGACGTTGGGACCCCGGACTAAGTTAAATTTATTTTATTTTTCTTATTTAATTATTTTCATTATATATATATATACAGCACACTGATATTGGTTACAACACGAAATGGAATGGTTTAGACACTGTGGGTGCTGACCTACTAGGATTTCATCACACTCCCGTCTTGGGCACCATTTGGTACCCAAGTAGAATTTATCATCGTAGTTATAGATAATGGGAATGTTGTTGCTTCCAGTGGTTGAGTGTTACTTGATGCGTTGGATGGAGATTGGGGTAGAGTATAAAAACACTTCTATTTATTTAACACTTAAAACAAGATTTATGACATAAAATCTTAACTTAATACAACATAGAAGATCGAGAGGTCTAGTGTCTTTAGGGATTAAGAACATTAAATAATGAATTAAAACATAAAACCCAACATCTTAATTGAAAAGTTCCTTTACATGACCACTACATTCCCTCGTACTTAGCATTGCATGGGGTTATCAAAGGACATTCGTAAGAAAAGGGTGAGATATAAAGCATAGTAAGGGAGCAAACAAGGCATTACATTAATAATACAATACTTTTGGGGAAATAGGAATATCAATGGAGTATTAGAGAATCATGAACATAAAGGCATGATATAACATGATTATCATAACATGGAAATGTGACAACAACATTAAACAAGGTATTAGAATGAGCCAAGGATCATTGGACATAGATCGTGAGTAAACCCTCCTTGAAATTGAACTAGCATGTGTAAAATATCATTGAACTTGACATATCTTGATACAAATCTTTACCCAATCCATTGGAGCACTATCAGGGTGCACCCTTCTTAATCATTTCAATTCATGCATAAGTGTGCCACATGGATCATATAACAAGGATTCATTAAACTTAATAATTTATTCCACTATAATGGAATGTGTAATTAATAAATTAAAATATATAATCAATATGTACATGTGAATAATGGTGAATACCCTTGATGGAGAAATGGGCATGGTATTCACTATACTGTGGCTTTGTCTTAGAAAATCGCGGTTGAATTTCCGCAGCATAACGACCTGACATCAAAATTCTTAAAAATGGTTGATGGGAGAGGAAGGGGTGTCTCATAATATGTACATGAAATTGAAATTAATTGGGGTAATATAGATACATGTCCTAACATATGTAATGGAATTTATATTCATAATACAAAAGAATTGCTTTAATGTAATTGAAGAGAGAGAAATCCCTTATGGAATTCGACGTGGTAATAGGTGTATATGGAAGACATTAATGAGATATAATGAGGTCTATAATCATTAAGAAATAATGAGGTATGTATGGGGGAGGTGATAAATCATACCCCAACATTTTTAATTGAAAACAAAAAGGTATTACAATATAAGGAAACTTTGACATAAATGAGAAAGGAAGAAATCCCTTACATGGATGTGTGATACGAAATGCTTGGGAGAGGCTTGAGAGAGGATTATTGAGAGCTTGGGGTGCCTTAAAAGGATTCTAGAGAGAGGGTGTAGAGTTTGGTCTAGCATCAAGGGCTTTGAGTGATGATGAAGTGAGAGCTTGGGTGGGTTTATATAGGGAAAGAGAAGGAATTCATTATTATTTAGGTTTTCCACCCTACACATTAAACTAACCAAAACTAGAAATCCCGCCATGGTTTTTTTCCATGTTTTCTTCCAAAGGATAGTGGAAGAAAATATTTTATTAGTCCAATGGCCTAACTTCTTAAAATACTAGGCTTTCTGATGTGGAGGTGAGTCACACTCTAAAGGAAATCATTTTAAAAAGATAAAATGTTTTATAAGTCTTGGAGGGTGCATTAAAGCTTTGTAAAATAAATCTAAAAAACCTAAAATCCCATTATTTTAATTAAAAAACATATACTATCCGAAAATAATGTTTATATTATTTTATTAAAACACTATTTGTTCATTATGATGTCATAAAACACATTATATATTTAAATGGTATTTAATTTTTACCAAAAAAATCGACTGTCTCAGAAAATTATGAAAAATTTACCATTGAATAATTTTTACATCCTAATTCCAAAAATAATATTCATTTTATCTAAATAATTTTCTAAATTAGTGAATTTTTTAATTTTAAAACAAAAATCAACATTTATCGAATATTCAAGGGTTTTGAAAAAAATGACTTTCAAACCTTAATAAAAATCACAATTGTATTCATGAAAATTATAAGAAAATTTATATTTAATAAAAATTAATTTAGTAATAATATTTTATTACAATATTATTAAATTATAAAATCCATCAAATCATCAAAATAGATTTCTTAATTAACTTATAATGCTATTTTTCCTTTAAAAACTTTTTTAAGGTAACAATAATAAATTGAATGTATATTATATATAGAATAATATTGTACATAATTATAGTTCTAGGGTCTCGTTTCATAAACCCTTATAACATCCGCATATAACTGAAGGGTAATGTGTGTGATTTTGACAGACTCATGGGTGGCTCAGATGACATTGCTTGAGTGGTAATCTCTATCAACTTCAACTTCTCTAGTAGGAAGTCCCATTTAAGCTTCATGTGTTGATTCTCAGCTTGGGCTTGGTCAAGAATGAAGCTCAATAACACCGCCTACTTTCTGTGCTTTGAAAAATGGGTTTTGTATGGAGAAATTCTACTAGATGAGGCCATCGTTTCCTTTGTCTGAGTAAATTGGATTTGTTAAAGCCCTATATTCATACTAATCATGTGACCACTATTTAATGGCTATATTAGTAATGATCAAAATTCATAACGGTATTTTAAAATCCAAAAACATAAAAACAAGGATGTGCATATGTTATATATAACCCTTTTACATAATAAGACATTTAATTAGATCAAGAGGAATTTTTATTAACAAAATTTTGGTTTGTTACAATCTTCCCCCCTTAAGAAATTTTCCCCTTGAAATTTCCTTTTCATACACTAAAAAAGATATGGGTAACTCTGCTTCATCACTTCCTCCGATTCCCACATTTCCTCTTCAAACATGTGGTTTCACCCCAACTCCTTGAAGAGGGGAATTGGATTTATTTTTTAGAACTTTTTATCTACGTTCTAAGATCTTCACCAGCTTCTATTCATAAGAGAGTTCATTATCCAAAAGTACCCCCTATGGATTGAGTACATGCGATGGGACAGGTATGTACTTCCTCAGGATTGATACATGGAATTCCTTATGTACTTGAGATAGGTTTGGTGGGAGTGCTAGTTGAGAAGACATTTATCCAATGTGATCAAGGATCTCAAAAGGGCCCATATACCCTAGACAAAGATTTACCTCCTTCCCAAATCTCGTAACTCACTTCCATAGTGATATGCAGAGGAATACCATGTCCGGACATCAATCTCTAGGCCCCATCGATGATTATTATCATAGCTCTTTTGTCGAATCTGAGTAGCTTTATTGTGATGCTGGATGGTCTTAACCTTCTCCACCATTTATTTGACCATTTCCAGACCTGGGATTTCCCCCCCCCCCAACTTCATCCCAACATGTCAGTGTTATGCACCTCTTCCCATACAGGGATTCATAAGAAGCCATTTATATGCTTGAGTGAAAACTATTATTGTATGAGAACTCAAAAAAGGAAGATGTGGATCCAATCCTCCTTTAAGGTCCATTGAGAACACTCTCAACTTGTTGTTATGTTTTTGGATAGTATGCTCAGATTGGCCATCAGTTTGAGGCTGATAAGCCATACAGAAGTTCAACTTAGTATCCAGAGCATGTTGAAGACTCTTACAAAACATAGTCATGGATCTTGGATCTCAATATGATACAATAGATAGTTTTACTCTATGCATACTTACCATATCTCTAATGTATATCCATGCCAGTTGATCCTGTGAGAAATCCTCCTCAATTGCAATGATGTGTGCAATTTTTGTAAGATGATCCACAACAACTGAGATAGAATTGTTTCTTTGGGATGTCTTCAGAAGTCTGGTGACAATGTCCATGGTGATATTCTCCTATTTCCATGCTAGTATGGGTGATGGTTTCATCATCCCTTTATACTTCTTCCTCTAATACTTCACTTGCTGACATACCAGGCACTTTGATGAATACTCAACAATCTCCTTCTTCATGTTATCCCACCAGTAATGCTCTCAGATATCTCAATACATCATTATGTATCCTGGGTGAATAGAGAAATTTAAACTATGTGCATCATCCAATAGTTCCTTGTTCAGCTTCAGACATGATGGAACACTTATTCTTTTCCCAAATCTCACAATTCCTTCTTCATTAACATTGAACTTCGAGGATTTCCCTATTACAATAGTTTCCAATTTCTTTTGAATTCACACATCATCCTTTTGAGCATCCTTTAACCTTTACAAAATAGAATTTTTTGCAATCATTTGAGAAAGGATTGATGATGTTCCCTTATTTATGATCACATCCCTATGTTCATCAAATCTATGAAGATTGGATCCTTTTCAATTCTCATCAATGATAGAGTTTCTAGGACCTTTCTACTTAGAGAATCCGCCAACTTTTTCACCTTCCCAAGGTGGTAATGGAATGAGCAGTCATAGTCTTTGATCAGATCTAACCATATTTATTGGTGCATATTCAATTCCTTCTATGTGAATATATACTTGAGGCTTTTGTGGTCCGTATATATTTCACATTTCTCCCCAAAGAGTTAATGCCTCTATATTTTTAAAGAAAAGATCACCACAGCCAACTAAAAGTCATGTGTTGCATAGTTATGGTCATGAAATTTCAATTTCCTTGAAGCATGGGTAATTATTTTGTCATTTTTCATCAACACACATCCCAATCCCTTCTTTGAAGCATCACCAAATACCAAAACAATTTCTCCAATATTGGGTAATGTGAGCATGGGCACTGTGATAAGCCTCATTTTTAACTCCTTGAAGCTCTATTCACATTCATCACTCAAAAAAACTTTAATTCCTTCTGAGTTAGATTGGTAAGAGGTTTGGACAATCGTGATAAATTTCTCACAAATCAGCGACAATATCCAGCTACCCCCAGGAAGCTATGGATATCCGTAATTGATTTTGGCCTTGACCATCCCTTAACTGCAACTCTCTTGGAGGGTTCCATAGATATCCCATTTCTTGTGATTATATGACCCAATAATGATACTTTCTTCAACTAGAACTTTCACATTTGTACTATGCATAGAGCTTCTCCTTTCACAAATTCTCTAGTACAGTGATTTGATAATCCTCGTTCTCCACTTTGTTTTTGGATTATATTATAATATCATCAATAAAGACTACCAAAAATTTGACATGGTAATCTCTAAAGACTATATTCATCAAGTACATGAAGATTTATAGAGTTTTAGTGAGTCCGAAAGGCATTACTATGAATTCATAGTGCCCGTACCTTGTACGAAAAGTAGTCTTGGGGATAACCTCCTTCTTCAACATTACTTGTTAAAAACCTGACTGCAAGTCCACCTTGGAGAATTATTATTCTATGTGTAGCTGATCAAATAAGTCATAAATTCATGGAAGATGATACTTGTTCTTTATAGTGATTTTATTGACCTCACGATAATCAATGCAAAGGCGCATTGACCCATCCTTCTTATTAGTGAAGAGGACTGGTGCACCCCAGGTGAAGAACTTGGGTGTATAAACCCTTTATCTAGATCCTCTTGTAGTTTTTTCTTTAGCTCCTCAAGTTCCACAAAAACCATTATATACAGAGTCTTTGATATTGGAAATACCCCAGAAATAAGGTCAATTGAGAATTCAATATCTCTTTTAGGAGGAATACCAGACAATTCATCAGGAAATACTTCTAAAAATTCCCTCTCAATAGGCATGTCTTTAACGATGGTTGCTTACTTAGACTCAATCATCTGAGCCAGATACGTATGCTCATAGGGGAGTAATATTCCCTCTCACAAAAATTTATGTTGGCTCTATATAATGAAATCCAATCCATGCTATTAATTACATAAAACTCCACCATAGGGAGTATAATGAGGTTCTATGGGAAGTTCAATCCACAAATTATGATAGGAAGGAGTTATATTCATTGGATGCAATGATTGCCCCATTTTCTATACTTCCCAATATCTTTACTTCCATTATTTGTGGTGGTTTTGGGATTATACTACTAAACGTTAAAGATACAAAAGAATGTGTAGAACCAGAATCAGAAAGTGTGTTCGCTATTCTTGAATGAATAACTTGCATACCTATCACCACTTCGTTATCGGGGTTCAATTTTATGGTAGTGATGGAAAAAGCTTTCCCTTGGTTCCTTGGTGTTTTTTGGAATCCTTGTAAAACCCTTGTCTTAGGGAACTGATTGTCAGGGTGCCCTGGTTCTTTGTAGTTGAAGTAATGAACAATGCACTAAGATTCAAACAGATCGTTCCTATACTCTTTCACATCAGCATGTTTTTCTTATCAGTAGTTATCAACTATATTCCATTCTCTTACACATCTAATGCACTTCCTCACCCCATTCAGGAAATTTCTGGGGTGCTTCTTTCCGCACCTTTGGCAAGTGGGGTGATTTATTTTCATAGCATCGTTGGATTTATCCATAATAACTCTAGAATCAATGTCCACCTTATGCTTATTATCCCCATGATAACCCTGAAATTTGATGATCTCCATTTCGACTTTGAGAGTACATCAGATAATTTCGTCATAGCTATCAAAGTCATAGATTTCCAGGGCTTTCTATAGGCTAGGTTTTATCCCACCAATGAAGTAGTAAACCTTGCATTCAGGGGTAAAAACAAAGCCGAAGGTGTTTCGTGCAAGCCTTCTGAAGTGTGGCTCATGCACACCAATGGGTTCATCATATTTTTTCTTTTTGGAAAGGAAGTCCCTTTCCATTTAAATATTGTGGGTTTGTGGAAAATATTTATTGAAAAACATCTTCCAGAAATAGTTTCATTCCGACACATCAATCTCCTCCTCGGGCTTCGTATTTTTTATCAATGTCCACCATTGATCAGCTTCACCCTCCATAAGATTAGCAGCCAAAAGAACATTTTCTTATTAGGAATATTAAAGGATGGAGAGTGTAACACCCGAGACTTTTATGTTATAAATTATCAAAGGAATCTTTTTCTACACAACACTTGCTTGACTTGCTTTACACGCAATCGCGACCTTCCTCAATAGCTTGCGTCGTACGCAATACCGAGTTTCACTAAACAACAATATGCTATTAAAACTAGCCGTTATGAATAGTAATAACCACTTTTTGAAATTTTATAAATTTTATTTTTCAAAATGGACTTCATTTTTGGACTCAGAATATCGAAATTAGCCTAGGGTGAAATTTTGATATTTTTCTGAAAACTTTCAATTTTTGATGAATAGTGAAACCACTAAGTGGTAGGTTAAAAAACTGAATTTTGCCGCTTCTGTGAATGGAATTTCGAAAATCCGAGAGACACGGTTAATATCAAGGACTAAAATGTGGTTCAATGAGATAAAAATAATTTTTTGGTGAATAGTAACTTTTTACTTTTTTACCGCGGTTAATAGTAAATAGGGTAACTAAGGGTAAATATGATATTAATATTACCCTAACACATGTCCTAATTCTATTGGACAAGTGTAATTCGACCAAAAACAAACTTAGGAATAAAATATGACCATTTAGGCCCACTTGGATTAGATTAGGACATTTATTATTAATTTATTTAAAGAAGGGTTAAAATAGTTAAAATCAAAGTTTAATAAGTAAATCATTTTTAATATAGGGTTATACATAAGATAAATTCGATTGTAAATATTCATTAGAAAGATAAAAAGATTTCCTACATTATGGTATTTTATTTGTAATTTTTAGACATCAAATAATGGAATTTATTTATGACACAAAGATGATGCAGTAATTATCTTATTAATGAAATATTGACAAAATTGATAATATAAATACCAAAATAAATGTAATTTGAGACTTTTTATGAATTACATTAATTTTCTAGGTTACTATGATATATTATTGTTGATTTAATCAACTTGGTTCGAACATATAATTCTTTTATGACTTTCACAAAAATCATATATCAAATAGTGTCAAAATTGACACAAAATAGTTTTTAAATCAAATATTATATTATTAATTGTTATTTTATTCCTAAAAATCTATGGTTCGGCCAAATGACTTAGATAAGGATATATATATTAATAATAAACAAGTTGGGGTTCGTTTGGCATGTTATAGTAAGTGTATTAACCATATAGTGAAAGAAAACAAAAAGACATGGTAAAAGTTAAATTATTTAACTTAATGTTAAATCTAAATGATAAGGTTAAAATAGGAACCTAAACTTGTCTAAATTCTATTGGATGAGAGGATTTCGACCCTTCCCCACCTTAGCTTCGAAATAAGACCCTTTGGAACCATTATAAACCGATTTTGACTTTAATATAAAATAATATTTTGAGATATTCCTAAGGTGCCCCTCTCCTCCCTTATAAAAGAGCACCTCCTCCCCCTCCTCCTCACACCAAATTGAGCACTCAAGCTCGGCCAACCCCTGCCATTTTCTCCTCTCCACTTCCCTAGAATAATCCTAGAGGTCCTGGTCTTCTCCAAAGACCCATCTTAGATCCCTAAGTAGAGGATTCAAAGAGGCGTTCCAAAGAAGAGGTAATATCCATTACCGACCTTTTCAATTTCTTTCTTCTTCAACTTCTTCTTCTTTAGTTGTTTCATGATAAAGTAATAACATCAGTATTACTTACATACTGATATGTTATTATAAATATGAAACAACCCTAATTCACCTTCTATCCATCCTACGGAAAAATGAAATCACCACGCGTGCGTACGTACGGAATACCGTCTCCACGCCGTGGTGTAATCTATTTTCCACCATCACCTTACAAGGATGGGTATAATGGTGTAATGAGTAACTATATATGATTATTATTAAGTAATATTGATACTGAAATAATATATATATATATACTCCAATACAATTCCTCGATCATAGGAACGATATCATCACTCGTGCGTACGTACGGAATACCGTCTCCACGATGTGATGCGACTCGTTCTACATGATCTTCATTTCATAATGATTATATAAATGAATTGAATGAATGAATATGGTATATACTACACTAATACCATTCTGGAAATGAATTATCTATAACCTAAAGATAAGAATAAGAATTTATTCGACAAAACACGCATAAGAACAAAAAGTTATAAAGACCCGAGTAACAAGTAACAATGAAATATTACTAACAAGAAGCTAATAATATGACCATATATGATATCATATCAATATGTATGATTCTGGAATAAGTCAATAACATTATTTAAACCATTATACAGGATCTTCGGACACGAACAAAGCAAATCGGACCTAAGGTAAGGGAAATATCACAATCTCATTTTTATCCGAGATTGTTTATTCGTACGTATTTACTGGGGTGTATTTTATCATCCACATCCATGTTCCCTCAATATGTAATATTGTTTCCATCCACTTGCAATAGTTTAAATCCAATTTTACCCTTAGGAGAGTTTTTAGTAAAGAATATGAAAGGAATCTTTTGTCGTTTTTCCGTACGAGGTACTTTTTGACTTTTCCGACAAAAGTACGAAGAATGTTTTTTTTAACTTATACGGCATGAATGGATTTTTAAAACATTACTTCAAAGAAGCTTCCTTTACAAGTTTTCAAGTTTATTTTTAATCAGCTTCTTTTATTTTAAAGTTGTATGACATGTTATGAAAGGAAAAATGTTTTTGAAGAAGAAAGGATATTTTCCTCAAGAATTCAATTCAAGTGTTTTATCAAAATTATTTTCCATCTAAGATAATAAAGGGTTCTGTTTCTATCCATATTTTTACATTGGTTTGACTATGTTGTGATGGAATTATGTTTATGAATTCCTTTATCTTATATGAATTGATTTATGATGTTTCAAGAATCCCATTTTTGTTTCATGTGTTATGCGATGATGTATGTTTTATGATTATGTGGCACACATAAGAAAGGATTCATTATAAGATGGGTGGGACCTATATCTCCCTCCAATGCATTGGGTAAAGATTTTATATCTCATGAGATAGACATGGCTGGAACGGAAGGTTATTTCGGTTCAGTGATACAGGACTGAAACGAGGAGTGAACTCGGTTCAGAAAGGGACTTTGTCCACTAAGATAGTCTTGGCAATGAGTCATGACTAACAAGAAATGATTTTCCATGATTATGTGTGCATGCCACAAAGATTCAAGTTTTATGTTATGATTATGGGGATCTCATTTTCACTTCTATGATTTATTCCATGTTAAGATATTATGATCTCTTTTGCAGGTTTTGATTTTCAAAAAGATATGATATGATTTTTATTTCCTTTATTTGCCCTTGCTGAGCATTTGAGCTCACCCTTTTATGTTTTCTTTTCCCCAGGTCAGGAAGATGGATATTAAGTAGAATATGCTAAAAGGGACCCTAGATATGATGAAATAAATGGGAGACACTGTAGAAGATTTATGAACCAGTTGTTTATGTTTCCCAGTTTCGAAAGACACTATACCTATACGGTCCTTTGTGGTTTTGTCATATGTTGTAATAAGTGTGCTTCAATTTTGAAGTATTAACAATGTATGTAAAGTGTGGGTCGTTAGAGTTGGTATCAGAGGAAAGGTATAGTCAACCTTTGGAAACTAGGATGTGAAAGCCTTAGTAAGAACCCTAAGGATAAGCCTAAGCATAGAAGACAATCTTAGTGTTTTAGAAATGGCCATGAATAACCTAGGATAAGACCTTAAGCATGAAAATTTTATTCTTGAATTATGTGGTTTCCTATTATAATTAGTGTTGCTCACACTATTCTTCTTGGTTTTAGTCAATGGCTGGAACCCGAAGGAACCGTGTTAATACGGAATGCGATGGGCAATGCAATGATTGTCCCCCTGAGCAACCAAACGATATGGGAGCTGGAATGCAAAATCTTGTAGCCATGCTCACACAACTTTCTCAAGCTATGAATCATGCAGGATTTCCAAATGAGGAAAGGAGGGAGCAACATTCTGTTGAATCCTTCATGAGGCAGCGTCCACCTTCTTTCAGCGGGTCTACTGATCCATTAGTTGCTGAACAATGGATTAGTACTACTGAAAAGATATTTTCAGTTCTTCAATGTTCTGAACATGATAAAGTCATCCTAGCAGTGTATCGTTTGGAAGGAGATGCTGATCAATGGTGGAATCTTATTAAGAATACAAGGCAAAGGGATGAAATTGAGTCTATGGAATGGGACGAGTTCAAGAACTTATTTTTCAATAAGTACTTCCCTCGTATTCTCCGAACAAAGATGGAGAAAGAGTTTCTTGAACTGAAGCAAAGGGATGATGAATCTGTTGGTACCTATGAAGCAAATTTTACAAGACTTGCAAGGTATGCTTCTGGTATTATTATCCAACCTGAGAGTAAGATTGATCGATTCTTTAGTGGCTTAAAACCAAGTCTTCGAAGGGCGTTAGCCATAAGGGACTTCAATAGCTACGAGGAAATCGTTCGATGTGCTCTCAAAGTCGAGATGGAGATTGGAGTAACCCATCAGTCACATGGGTTTGATAAGAAGAGGAAGATGGAATTCAAAGGAAACTCTAAAGAGCAAACTGAAAAGAAGATGAACTTTCCATTATGCTCAAAGTGTGGAAAGAAACATGGAGGGAGTTGTCTTAAAGGGACAAGTAAATGTTTTAAATGTGGAAAGGAAGGTCATCAGGCATTTGAATGCCGTGATAATGGGAAGAAGATGTCTAATGATTCAAACAAAGGAAGGGATACACAGAATGATCCTACTACACTTCAATGTTTCAAGTGCAAGGAGATGGGGAATTATGCCAATCAATGCCCAAATCCAAGGGTTGATGATGATGGTCGACGTCAACAAACTCTTAAGGCTAAAGACAAAGGAAAGTCACATGCAATTTCTATCAGCGATGTGGAGTACGATAACGATGTGGTGAAAGGTACACTTACCATCCACTCTAAAGTAGCAAATGTTTTATTTGATTCTGGATCCACCCACTCTTTTATTTCTGAAAAATTTTCTAAGGGTATCACCGTATTACCTCAACAATTAGATGTTGAGTTAGCTGTGACAACACCTAATGGCACATCAATCGCATCAGAAGTTTATAATTCTTCTCCGATCGAAGTTTGTGGGAAAGTGCTTCCTGCAAATCTTGTGATCCTTCCTTTAGTGGAATTTGATGTGATTCTTGGCATGGATTGGCTTTCTCTACATGGAGCTCATATCAATTGCCAAAGAAGGGAAGTCACATTTCATATTCCAGATCAACCTACGATCGTCTATCAATGCAAGGATGAACATAACCTTCCAGTGGAAATTTCTTCCATCTTATGGGTATTGATTCCACTAAATGAAGGTTATTTATCTCAAATAGTTGGTGAGAAACTCACGATTAAGAATATGCCCATTGTATGGGAGTTTGATGATGTCTTTCCGGAGGAATTGCCGGGTCTTCCACCAAATCGTGAAGTTGAGTTTTCAATAGAACTCGTACCGGGTGCTTTGCCTATTTCAAAGACACCTTATAGAATGGCCCCAATTGAGTTGCAGGAATTGAAGAAGCAACTCCAAGAGAATCTTGATAAGGGATTCATACGCCCTAGTGCGTCACCTTGGGGAGCACCTGTTCTATTTGTTAAGAAGAAAGATGGATCAATGAGACTCTGCATTGATTATCGAGAACTTAACAAGATCACTATCAAGAACAAATATCCTCTCCCACGCATTGATGACTTATTTGACCAACTACGCGGAGCTCAATACTTTTCCAAGATTGATCTTCGTTCAGGGTATCATCAATTAAGGGTCAAAAGGGAGGATATACCAAAGACGGCTTTCCGTACAAGGTATGGACACTATGAATTTATAGTGATGCCATTTGGTCTTACTAATGCCCCTGCTATCTTCATGGATCTAATGAATAGAGTCTTTAGAGACTATCTTGATCAATTTGTGGTAGTCTTTATAGACGATATTCTTGTCTATTCAAAGAGCAAGGAAGAGCATGAAGATCACTTGAGAATTATATTGAAGACCCTGAGAAAGGAGAAGCTTTATGCCAAATTTACCAAGTGTGAATTTTGGCTTCAAAAAGTTGCATTTTTGGGTCACATAATCTCAAAAGAGGGGATATCTGTGGATCCAGCAAAAACAGAGGTTATCGAAAGATGGTCAAGACCAACAACAGTAACTGAGATCCGAAGTTTTCTTTGTTTGGCTGGATATTATCGACGTTTTGTAAAAGATTTTTCACGATTATCTAATCCACTCACCAAGTTGACTCGGAAAGGAGTTAAGTTCGTCTGGACAGAGGAATGTGAAGAGAATTTCAAGGAGTTGAAAAGAAGGTTATCCAGTGCACCTGTGCTCACACTGCCTTGTAGTGGAGAAAGGTTTGTGATCTACAGTGATGCATCCAAGAAGGGATTGGGGTGTGTTCTTATGCAAAATGATATGGTGATAGCTTATGCCTCACGACAGTTGAAAATCCATGAGCAAAATTACCCAACACATGATTTGGAGTTGGCTGCGGTAATCTTTGCATTAAAGATTTGGAGGCATTACCTTTATGGTGAAAGGTGTGATATCTATACTGATCATAAAAGTTTAAAGTATATTTTCACAGAAAAGGAGTTGAATATGCGTCAAAGAAGATGGTTGGAGCTGATTAAGGATTACGACTGCTCAATCCATTACCACCCTGGGAAAGCAAACAAGGTGGCAGATGCATTAAGTCGACAAGACCATGCTAGTTTATCCATGATGAGGGTCACAAAAGATCCAATATTTATGGATTTACAAAGGATGGATCTTGGAATTATAATGGAAGGGGAAAAATCTTATCTTTCTCAAATGAATGTTCAACCATCTATACATGTGAAGATTAAAGAGGCACAGAAAGAAGATGTCGAGTTACAAAAGAAGGTGAGAAATGTTCCTGAATTCAACCTTGATTGTGATGGGATAATAAAGTTCAGGAATCGGGTTTGCGTTCCTCCCATCCCTGAATTAAAGAAGGAGCTGCTGGATGAGGCTCATAGTTCATCATTCTCTATTCATCCTGGAAGCACGAAGATGTATAGGGACCTGAAAGAATACTTCTGGTGGGATGGCATGAAAAGAGATGTTGCTGAATATGTCTCTCGATGCCTGGTTTGTCAACAAGTTAAAGATGAGAGACAAAAGTCTAAGGGGATGTTACAACCATTACCCATACCCGAATGGAAATGGGAAAACATCACTATGGACTTTGTCACAGGACTTCCTAAAACATCCAAAGGCAATAATGCTATCTGGGTCATAGTTGATCGTCTTACAAAGTCTGCACACTTCATTCCTATTAGAGAGGATTTCTCTCTAGATCAGCTTGCCAGGATATATGTAAAGGAAGTGGTAAGATTGCATGGAGTACCACTTTCTATTATATCTGATCGAGATCCGAGATTTACCTCGAAGTTCTGGCGAAGTCTTCAGCATACTCTGGATACAGAATTGAGTTTCAGCACTGCTTATCATCCCCAGACAGACGGTCAGTCTGAGAGAACAATTCAAACCCTAGAAGATATGTTGAGAGCTTGCTCTATGGATTTCAAAGGAGGTTGGGATCAACACATACCTTTGGTGGAATTTTCTTATAATAATAGCTTTCACTCCAGTATTCAGATGGCTCCTTATGAAGCTCTCTATGGAAAGAAATGCAGGACTCCAACTTGCTGGGATAAAGTTGGGGAAAGAAAGCTATTAGGACCTGATCTCGTTGATGAAATGGCAGAAAAGGTTAGATCTATTCAACAACACATAAGAGCAGCTCAGAGTCGACAGAAAAGTTATGCCGACAACCGAAGAAAAGACCTAGAGTTTGAAGTGGGTGATAAAGTGTTCTTACGAATATCTCCCTGGAAGAGGGTTATGAGATTTGGAAAGAAGGGGAAGTTGAGCCCTAGATATATCGGTCCTTTCGAAATACTGGATCGTGTTGGGAAGGTAGCTTACCGATTGGCGCTTCCACCGAATCTCTCTCAAGTTCATGATGTGTTCTATGTATCTCTCCTGAGAAAGTACATACCAGATCCTTCACATGTACTCAGCTCAGAAGTTGTACCGCTGGAGCAAGATCTTTCTTATGAAGAACAACCGATAGAGATTCTGGATCGTAGCGAAAAAGTCCTACGAAACAAGACCACTCGCTTGGTGAAAGTTTTATGGAGGAACCACCAACTTGAAGAAGCTACATGGGAGCTTGAGGAAATGATGAGGGAGAAGTATCCTCATCTGTTTGTTACAAAGTGACGAATTTCGAGGGCGAAATTCTTTTTAAGGGGGGTAGAATGTAACACCCGAGACTTTTATGTTATAAATTATCAAAGGAATCTTTTTCTACACAACACTTGCTTGACTTGCTTTACACGCAATCGCGACCTTCCTCGATAGCTTGCGTCGTACGCAATACCGAGTTTCACTAAACAACAATATGCTATTAAAACTAGCCGTTATGAATAGTAATAACCACTTTTTGAAATTTAATAAATTTTATTTTTCAAAATGGACTTCATTTTTGGACTCAGAATATCGAAATTAGCCTAGGGTGAAATTTTGATATTTTTCTGAAAACTTTCAATTTTTGATGAATAGTGAAACCACTAAGTGGTAGGTTAAAAAACTGAATTTTGCCGCTTCTGTGAATGGAATTTCGAAAATCCGAGAGACACGGTTAATATCAAGGACTAAAATGTGGTTCAATGAGATAAAAATAATTTTTTGGTGAATAGTAACTTTTTACTTTTTTACCGCGGTTAATAGTAAATAGGGTAACTAAGGGTAAATATGATATTAATATTACCCTAACACATGTCCTAATTCTATTGGACAAGTGTAATTCGACCAAAAACAAACTTAGGAATAAAATATGACCATTTAGGCCCACTTGGATTAGATTAGGACATTTATTATTAATTTATTTAAAGAAGGGTTAAAATAGTTAAAATCAAAGTTTAATAAGTAAATCATTTTTAATATAGGGTTATACATAAGATAAATTCGATTGTAAATATTCATTAGAAAGCTAAAAAGATTTCCTACATGATGGTATTTTATTTGTAATTTTTAGACATCAAATAATGTAATTTATTTATGACACAAAGATGATGCAGTAATTATATTATTAATGAAATATTGACAAAATTGATAATATAAATACCAAAATAAATGTAATTTGAGACTTTTTATGAATTACATTAATTTTCTAGGTTACTATGATATATTATTGTTGATTTAATCAACTTGGTTCGAACATATAATTCTGTTATGACTTTCAAAAAAATCATATATCAAATAGTGTCAAAATTGACACAAAATAGTTTTTAAATCAAATATTATATTATTAATTGTTATTTTATTCCTAAAAATCTATGGTTCGGCCAAATGACTTAGATAAGGATATATATATTAATAATAAACAATTTGGGGTTCGTTTGGCATGTTATAGTAAGTGTATTAACCATATAGTGAAAGAAAAAAAAAAGACATGGTAAAAGTTAAATTATTTAACTTAATGTTAAATCTAAATGATAAGGTTAAAATAGGAACCTAAACTTGTCTAAATTCTATTGGATGAGAGGATTTCGACCCTTCCCCACCTTAGCTTCGAAATAAGACCCTTTGGAACCATTATAAACCGATTTTGACTTTAATATAAAATAATATTTTGAGATATTCCTAAGGTGCCCCTCTCCTCCCTTATAAAAGGGCACCTCCTCCCCCTCCTCCTCACACCAAATTGAGCACTCAAGCTCGGCCAACCCCTGCCATTTTCTCCTCTCCACTTCCCTAGAATAATCCTAGAGGTCCTGGTCTTCTCCAAAGACCCATCTTAGTTCCCGAAGTAGAGGATTCAAAGAGGCGTTCCAAAGAAGAGGTAATATCCATTACCGACCTTTTCAATTTCTTTCTTCTTCAACTTCTTCTTCTTTAGTTGTTTCATGATAAAGTAATAACATCAGTATTACTTACATACTGATATGTTATTATAAATATGAAACAACCCTAATTCACCTTCTATCCATCCTACGGAAAAATGAAATCACCACGCGTGCGTACGTACGGAATACCGTCTCCACGCCGTGGTGTAATCTATTTTCCACCATCACCTTACAAGGATGGGTATAATGGTGTAATGAGTAACTATATATGATTATTATTAAGTAATATTGATACTGAAATAATATATATATATACTCCAATACAATTCCTCGATCATAGGAACGATATCATCACTCGTGCGTACGTACGGAATACCGTCTCCACGATGTGATGCGACTCGTTCTACATGATCTTCATTTCATAATGATTATATAAATGAATTGAATGAATGAATATGGTATATACTACACTAATACCATTCTGGAAATGAATTATCTATAACCTAAAGATAAGAATAAGAATTTATTCGACAAAACACGCATAAGAACAAAAAGTTATAAAGACCCGAGTAACAAGTAACAATGAAATATTACTAACAAGAAGCTAATAATATGACCATATATGATATCATATCAATATGTATGATTCTGGAATAAGTCAATAACATTATTTAAACCATTATACAGGATCTTCGGACACGAACAAAGCAAATCGGACCTAAGGTAAGGGAAATATCACAATCTCATTTTTATCCGAGATTGTTTATTCGTACGTATTTACTGGGGTGTATTTTATCATCCACATCCATGTTCCCTCAATATGTAATATTGTTTCCATCCACTTGCAATAGTTTAAATCCAATTTTACCCTTAGGAGAGTTTTTAGTAAAGAATATGAAAGGAATCTTTTGTCGTTTTTCCGTACGAGGTACTTTTTGACTTTTCCGACAAAAGTACGAAGAATGTTTTTTTTTAACTTATACGGCATGAATGGATTTTTAAAACATTACTTCAAAGAAGCTTCCTTTACAAGTTTTCAAGTTTATTTTTAATCAGCTTCTTTTATTTTAAAGTTGTATGACATGTTATGAAAGGAAAAATGTTTTTGAAGAAGAAAGGATATTTTCCTCAAGAATTCAATTCAAGTGTTTTATCAAAATTATTTTCCATCTAAGATAATAAAGGGTTCTGTTTCTATCCATATTTTTACATTGGTTTGACTATGTTGTGATGGAATTATGTTTATGAATTCCTTTATCTTATATGAATTGATTTATGATGTTTCAAGAATCCCATTTTTGTTTCATGTGTTATGCGATGATGTATGTTTTATGATTATGTGGCACACATAAGAAAGGATTCATTATAAGATGGGTGGGACCTATATCTCCCTAAAATGCATTGGGTAAAGATTTTATATCTCATGAGATAGACATGGCTGGAACGGAAGGTTATTTCGGTTCAGTGATACAGGACTGAAACGAGGAGTGAACTCGGTTCAGAAAGGGACTTTGTCCACTAAGATAGTCTTGGCAATGAGTCATGACTAACAAGAAATGATTTTCCATGATTATGTGTGCATGCCACAAAGATTCAAGTTTTATGTTATGATTATGGGGATCTCATTTTCACTTCTATGATTTATTCCATGTTAAGATATTATGATCTCTTTTGCAGGTTTTGATTTTCAAAAAGATATGATATGATTTTTATTTCCTTTATTTGCCCTTGCTGAGCATTTGAGCTCACCCTTTTATGTTTTCTTTTCCCCAGGTCAGGAAGATGGATATTAAGTAGAATATGCTAAAAGGGACCCTAGATATGATGAAATAAATGGGAGACACTGTAGAAGATTTATGAACCAGTTGTTTATGTTTCCCAGTTTCGAAAGACACTATACCTATACGGTCCTTTGTGGTTTTTTCATATGTTGTAATAAGTGTGCTTCAATTTTGAAGTATTAACAATGTATGTAAAGTGTGGGTCGTTAGAGAGAGGATATTTTCAATTGAGTTTATCCATTGCTCGGCCATTGAGGGATCATATGATCCATTAATTGTATGAGGTATTTCTCTCATGATGCTCTCAATTTCAACTTGTTCTTTCTTAGGGGGGTTGAATGTTCCTCTTGAACCATGTTTCTATTCAATTTATGAGTTAGTAGATAGAGTATCATGACAATTTTCACAATTCCCACTCCCATCGGATTGGGCATCTCATTAGAAGAGTCGTCACATTTATCTTTTCATCGGTTGTTAGCCCAAGTCCTCCTTTTACCGACCATTGGCTGGAATAAAGGAAAGTTAATCTTAACACATAAAGGGTAATTCAAAGACAAAAATGGATGACTTATAAATTACATTTATTTCCTTAACTTATAAATCTAAAGGCTTCAATAAATGTTATCTATGATCTACTTTATAACAAATATTCTTAAGGGCATTTTTGTAATTCCCTTAATAATGGTTCATACAAATATTTTGAATTTACCAAAGCATATCCCTCATGAGTGTCATAACCAAGAGTGCAGAAAGGCCCATTGTCATGTACCAGGATACCACTGGTCAATCTTGAAACTCCTTGTTGGAGTTTTCACCCCTAGGTACATCTATGCCTGAGCCGACTCTACCTACTAATATCCCGACATGGATTTATTGGCTTGATAAACAAATTACTCAATACTCACCAAAATTCAGATATTTTCTTATTACTCTTAGTTTTATCCCTAATGCTTTCACTAGGGTTTTCTAATCCTAATCTCAAAAATAACTAAACTTATCTTTTGATATCAACTATAAGAACCGTTGTCTTTATTACACACTTAAACATAATCTATTACATAAAATTTCCACTTCATAAAACATAAACAATCAAGTGGTATTATGTCTTTGGGGTTAGGAACATTACATAATGACTTAAAACATGAAACACAATATCTTTATTGAAAGATTCCTTTACATAACCACTATATTTTCTTGTACTTAGCAATGAAAGGGGTAACCTGAGGAAATACATAAGAAAAGGGTGAGCTATAAAGCCTACTAAGGGATTTAACAAGGAATATCATGAATATTATAGTACATGTTAGGCAATAGTAATATCAATGGAGCATAAGAGAAACATGAATATAAAGGCAGGATATGACATGATTATCATAACATGGAAATGTGGCAACAAAAGTTAACATGGTATTAGCTTGAGCCAATGCTCATTGCACATGGAGAATGAGTAAAACCTCATTTAACTTTAATTAGAATGGCTAAACCCTCATTTCACTTGAAATATCATGATACTAATCTTTACCCAATGCATTGGAGCTCTATCAGGGTGCACCCTTCTTAATCATTTCATTTCATGCATAAGTGTGCCACATGGATCATATAACAAAGATTAATTAAAAATCATCATTTATTTGAAAAAAATGTTTAAATAATACAGGAAACTCTATAATCAATAAGTAAATGTGCATATTGTTGAATACCCTTAATAGAGAAATGGGTCTGGTATTCACTACACAATGGCTTTGACTTGGAAAATCATGGTGCAATTTCGGCTGCATAACAGTGTGAAATTAGAATTCATAAAAACATTTGATGAGAAAAGGGGTATATCATCATATTGAAATGTAATTTATAGTAATGGGGGTCATATATATAGATGTCCTGACATATTTAATGGAATTTAGATTCATAACACAATATAATTTCTTTCATGTAAATGAGGAGAGGGAAATCCCTTACGGAATTTCGGTATGGTAACAGGAGTACATGGAGGGAATTAATGAGATACAAAGAGGTAAATCATCATTAAAACCTAAGGATGGATGTATTGAGTAGGTGTGAAATCATACCCCAACATTTTTATTTGAACACAATTGTATGACATTTTAAGGAAACTTGGACATAAATGAGACAGGAAGAAATCGGTTACTTGGAAGTGCGATCCCAAAGGCTTGGGAGAGGCTTCAGAGAGGATTCTTGGGAGATTGGGGTGCCTTGGGAGGATTCTAGAGAGATGAGGGAAGAGGTGGGTCGATATTCAAGGGCTTTGAGTGATGAGGATGTGGGATCTTGGATGGGTTTATATAGGAAAATGGAAGGAATTTTTTATTATTTAGGTTTTGGACCCTACACATTAAACTAACCAAAACCACAAACCATCCCATGGGGTTTTCCAATGGTTTATTCCAAGTGGAGTGGAAAAAATATTTTATAAGGCCAATGTGCTAACTTCTAAAAATAATAGGCTTTCTTATGTGGAGTTGAGTCACACTCTCAAGGAAATCATTTCAAAAAGATAAAATGTTTTATATGTCTTGGAGGGTCCACTAAACCTTTTTAAAATAAATAAAAAAACCTAAAAACACATTATTTTAATGGAAAAACATATAATGGAGGATAATAATATTTATAGTATTTTATTTAATCACTATTGGGTCATTAGGATGTCATAAAACACATTATATATTTAAATGGTATTTAATATTTACCCAAAAATTTGGCAGTCTCAGAAAATTATGAAAAATTCATCTTTGGATATTTTAGACATCCTGATTCCAAAAATAATATTAATTTTATCTAAATAATTTTTTTAATATGTTAATTTTTAATTGTAAAATAATAACCTATATTTATTGAAAATTTATGGATTTTGAAAAAAATAGCTTTCAAACCTTAATAAAAACCACAATTGTATTCCAAAAATTATACGATAATTTATATTTCATAAAAAGAAATTTAATAATAAATTTTTTATTCATATATTATTTAATTGAAAAACCCATCAATTCATCAATATAGATTTCTTAATTAATAAAATATTATCTATTTTACTTTAAAAACTATTTACAATGTAACAATAATAAAATAAATGTATATTCTATATAAAAAAATAATGTACATGATCATATTACTAGGGTCTTGTTACACAACCCCTTATAACACCTTCATATGACCGAAGGGTATGGTGTGCGATGGTGACATACTCTTGGGGTGGCTTTGATAACATCTCTTAGGTGGTAATCTCTTTTAACTTCTTCTTCTCCTGTATACGATTCCGTTCAAGATTATCATGTTAAAGCTTGACTTGCGCTTGGTCAAGAGTGAAACCGAATGACACCACCTCCTTTCTGAGATCTGAAAAATGGTCTTAGCATGAGAAATTATACTAGATGATGCCATCAATTCATTTGTCTAAGAAAATTAGATTTCTTAAAGCATTATATTTATACTAATCTTGTGATCACTGTTTAATGGCTATATTAGCAATGATCACAATTCTTAATAGTATTTTAAAATATGAAAACATAAAACCACATAAATTTATATGTTATATATAAAAATTTAGCATAATAATTTAATTAATTATATCTTGATAAATTTTCATTAACAAAATTTTGGGTCGTTACACAGAGGATTGAGCCATTTCTTGAGATGCAGTTGCTTCTTTTTCATTGTTCCCTTTCAGTTTAATTGCATGCTTGTATTTATATTTTCTATACTTTTACATTATCACATACGTCCTAACATGAAATCATTTTTTATCTAGTTTAAATTATAAGAATCCACAATTATTATGTATTTAGTTGGGATTATTTATTTTCTTATGTTGTAGTTTTCTTATTCATATGCTTCCATAATGTGTTATAAATTGTTGTTTATTCTACTATGTATTACCTATTACCTATGAGGGCATGATATCCTCCATGAACACATTAAAAAGGACCTCCCATGTGAGTCGGAAGCCTCTGGAATTTAGGGAGTTGCGCTTGAGGTCATTTGACCCAATGGTCCAGCCACCATTTTAATGGTGAGCTAGCTCAGGATGTTACAAAGTTGTATTAGAGGTTTTTTCCCCTTCGTCTTACTATTTTGGGTTTGAAGATAGAAGAATAGGAATGTTTTTAAACTTGGTTAACAGCCATTCTTGGAACTAATCACCCCACATATGGGAAATTAGTAGGTTTCTAGGGCTGGTAATTGATGTTCATGCTTTTCGATATTACAGTTGATATGATTTCACCTCAAGTGATTGGTGTAATTTCCACTACTTATGATTTATGAACCTTATAGTATTTTATCTGTGGCTTGTTAAGGTAATCATGATGCATTGCATGAATCATAATTGGAACATAGGAATTCACATGCCATGCATAGTTCCATTCTATGTAGTTGCATTTTAGGATTCATGTTGATTCAAATTGTGTGCCTTGAAAGTACACCATGTCTTGTAATTATTTAACATGCATTTTTAGATACCATGTTCTAGTGATGTATTTAGCATGCTATCTTGTTTCCATGATGTCTGTTAAATACCATGTTTTCCTTGTATCCTACTTCTGTTCGTATTATCATGTCTCTATGATTAAAATGTTATGCTTCTGTGATTATTACATGTCTCTTTCTGTTATCTTCTTGTGGTGATCTTCTAGATTGTTTGTTAAGTAATTGGTTGATTTGCTAAAATTTATTGGTTTCCATTAAATGGGATCCAAATTCCAAAAAACTATAAAGTGTATAGTCACATTATAGGTTGATAACCACCCATATATCATGGATGAAATGTGTTTGATCATGTTATAATGTCAAATGAATTGGTTAACTACCTAAAGGAACAACTAGGACAAAGTTGGCTAGTTAGTGCATGTTCCTTATGAGATAACCCGGTATGGGTATTTTAACTCTTAAGGATTAAACAACTATTTTTCAGTAGCATTATAATTAACCTAGGTCATCTTAGTGGGACCCTTGTAGGTTACCTTATATGCTTAAAAGAAATTTATGTGTTAGATTACCTAATTAAGGATGGGAATTCAATTAATTTAAAATGTTTTAAAATGAAGTTTTATAAAACATTCCTATTTATCCCTTGAGGCATTGGTTAAGATCAATTACCAGGTGTTTTGTTTTAAAAAATAGAACTTGATGTTTTGATTAAATATTTTGATGATTAAAGTTTAAATATGATTAAATATAAATGGAATGGATATGGAACATATAGATATTCCATCTATTTAAGACCCTAGTATAAGGGTAGTTTGAGTTTCTCCTTGAGTTGCTTTAGAGTAGAACCATTCATGTTCCATTTTCCCTAGTTAGACCCCTTCCATAAAATGAAACCCTTGTTTGGATGAGTGTTCATGTTTTCCTTGACATTTGCTTCAGCCTTGAGCATTAGGTAATGCTCATTTCCATCAGGTTAGGGATGCCTCAGTAATGGTCAGTTTCTTCATAGGTTGTTCAAATCTCTCTTCTCTATAGTTATGGATGACTCGGTATGTCGTCATCCTAGTTAAAAGTCATCTTGCTTCTGTATCACCTCAGGGCAGTATGAGTTCATGTACATGGTGTCGTTGAGTGTTTAATATTGTGACGAACCAGTTGAGTTCAGTGTAATCATCAAGTATTATGATGTTAAATATGATTTGGGTCATCTCTTTAGTACAGTGGATTATATGTTAAAGGAATCAAGTTTTTCCCAATGCTTGGGATGACATCTAGACACATGACTATTTTGACACACCAGCAAGTTTGGTTTACATTTCATTCCAATTATTTAAACGTTTTCCTTCTTGTAATGTCAAAATCATCTGAGTGTACTCTTCTTTATGTGATGATCATGTCCTATATCTGGACTTTATCCTTGATGCACTAAGAGAGAATCAGTCTTACTCCATTCTAAATCTTTAAAAGTTGTTGGGCTTGTTCAGGGTGATTTTCTTAGTTTTTCACACTGATGCATCATTATTATCAGGGATTGGTTTATCTTGGGTGACCCTTGGATTTCCATATAGGTACTCTTAACGAACACTTGTACACCATCCATTTCATTTAACATGTCTTCTAGAACGATTCCGCCCTTGGCTTGGTCAATGTTTTGATATGGGCATCTTTTCCTTCTACCAATGCCTCACTCGTAAACATGGAGTATGTACTACCTTGTGTTAGATCCTTTCACTCCTACTATTCCAATCCATGGTTACCTAGTTTTTTTGTTGGGATTGATGATTCCTAAATCAAGGAATGTCATCAGAAGTCAGGTATGAATTTTTGGGGACATTTTCATATTGAATGTGAGATACCTTGGAAGAAGGAATCACAATTCAGTTCAAAAAATGTTAGCCGTCTAAGTCAAGAATCTTCTTAAATGTTCAACTGGAGTGGCTTGACTAGTTCTATCTCTTTCTAAATGAATCGGCCCATGAAGGAAATTTTTATATCACATCGTCAAGTGAGACAAGTGCGGTTTGGGTCGGCTAGGGCTTTTCAAGAAAAGACCGTTTGACTTGAGTTTTTAGGTCAATGGGAATTCACCGTTTTATCTGTTTCGGAAATCTTGCGAGAGGCATAACTACAACACTTAGGGGAATTTCCTGTAGAAAATTTCAATGGTGTATGGTGACATGACTTGGAATTTTACTATTTCTAACGTTAAAACCTAAGGTGGGAAGTAAGTTTGACAAGTTATTTAATGCGACAAAGACATGGTCCCGTCTCTAGAAAAAGGGGCTTGGATAAATAATGTCTTGGTGTTTCAGTTGGAAAATGAGCATTGGCTTAGATATTAATGGATTTTTTTTCATTTTCTAAACAAATTCTAGAATGTTCATTGGGCATTTAGAGATGCAACACAACCTTTTGTGTGATACATCTTGACCCATATGGATCATATGAAGTTTACGTTGTTCCTGAAGGCTTCTTGGGGATGAGAAGTTCTATAGTGGGAAGGTTGTAGTGTTCTATTTTTTCAATGTAATGAAACAATGAAAGAAATTAATTTTTTTTCATTTTTTTCTCAATTATTTTTTTCCTTTTTTCCTCTCCTCTTATCCTCCCTCTCCCTGTGCAACACCCATATAGCACACCCTTGGTGGTGCACCTCCTCTCCTCTCCTCTCCTCCTTTGAATGCCTACTAAGACTCTATTTCCTATCCATTTTCTTTTCCATAAGTTGAATAGTAAATATCTCAGTAAGGATAACCTCACACACTAATAATCATATTATCTCTTTATAAATCCATCACAAAACCTATCCTGGAAGTATTATTCCGAAAATTGGAGTTTTTCGAAAATTGTCTGGTTTCTTTTATTTTAGGTCAAATCAAAAACTTTCCAAGAGGATAAGATGCTCTATGAGTATAAGGTAGGGAATATAATCTCTTTACCTTCATTTCATTGTGTCATTTAAATCTCACATTGTTCCGCTCATTGGTGTCCATCGGTGAGGTCTAATGTTTACCCTTTCTAAATTAAATAAATTTATTTGTTGAACCATCACACCTTTGTGTGATAAATTTTAACCCATTTAAATTATTTCAACTTTGTTGGATGTCCATTTGGGTGTGCTATCTTTCTTGGCCTATTTTCTATTATCCCCAAATTAATTAAATTATTTAATTGCACATGTTTCTTGATCTCTTTTGTTTAGTTTTAATTAAATAAATTATTTTCAATAATTGTAAACAATGATCTTGGGATGCATTGGTTAATTATTTCCTAATCTACTTATTATTAGTTCAATTATTATCATTTTGTGCCGTTATAAATTAATATGTGCCTTTTTATTTCTTTTTATGATAAATTGATTTGTCTATTGCTGCTCAGTTTAAATGATCATTTGTTGTGGTACTGTTACCTATAATTTTTAGTTGCAATTATAAATGAAACTTTGTGATACCTTTTCTATGAAATCTTATTAAATTCAGGGTGGTGATAGAATGAGGTTCTATATTAATGACTCACACTTTAACTCTATGTTCCTCACTCGTTACCACTAAGCGTTGAGGGGGCGGTGTCTTAGGCTTTACCTGACCGAGACTTCCTCGAGCATTATAAATACTTATGAGTGATACTTTTTCCCAATGATCCCATTAGGGATGGATCCACTATCAATGTTGCAACGTCAAGCCTTAGAAGATACACGACCCCTTTTGTATGAAATTGAGACAAACTCATGGTAAAACCATGCCTTCAGTGATACTTGGTATTTCAATAGATTTCCTTTGACGGGCTCGATAGTATTGGTTAATTAAAGGATGTGCTGTAGCGATACCCCCAGGAGTGGATCATACTATAAATATAAATTTTAACCTCATCATAATGAAATTTCATGGAAAACATTATTTGTTGTAGGTTTAGTTTTCCTTTTTAATTGTTATACTTTTTGGGTACTTTGACGGACATTTTTGACACATGAATTAAACCCAAGACAATGCACATGCTTGGGGTATGTTTCCTTTTGTCTGCCTTCTATTTCCTAGCCATTTTATATACCTATATACACCTCTTGCTTTATTATAGGTAACTTCTTCAGATTTCCAGCTTAGGTTGAAGCTGGTTGAATGGTATGGGTGACGCTGGGATCCAGAAACAAGTTACATTAATTTTATTTTGGTTATTTAATTTTTTCCATTTATTTTATATATATATATATGTGGCACACTGATATTGGTTACAGCACGAAATTGAAAGGATTAGATGATGCAGGTGCCGACCTATTGGGATTTTATCTCACTCCCTACTCGGGCACTATTTGGTACCTGAGTAGACTTTATGCTCACAGGTTTGGATAATAGGAAGTGTTCCGTTTTTGGTTCTTGAGTGTTGATTTCTTCTTAGGATAGATATTGGGGTAGTGGATCGAGCCTTTTCTCGAGATTCATTTGTTTCTTTTGGGTCATTCCCATTTTAGTTTAATCACATGCTTGTTTTTCTATCTGCTGAACTTTTACATTAGCACAGACATCATAGAATTACATCATCTTGTATCTGATTTTATTTATCAACTTCCATAGTTATTATGTATTCAGTTGGGATTATTTATTTTCTTCTCTTCTAGTTTTCTTATTCATATTCTTTTGTAGTTTATTATAAATTGTTGTTTCTTTTGATGTGTATTACCTATTAACTATGAGGGAATAATATCCCCCACAGACACATAAAAATCCCCTCACATCTATTTTCTAGCCTCTAGAATTCAGGGAGATGCACTTGATGTAATTATACCCACCATTCTGTCCACCGTCTTAGAGATGAGTCGTGTCAGGAATTTACAGAATCCTCATTCGGTATCAACTTCAAATTCAAGCATGAATGAGGGAAATATGAAAAATAGAAAAATACCCTAAAAATGGGGAATATTATATAGAATGAATTTAACATTATATAAGGTAAGATAAAATAATAAACAAATAAATATGATTGAATCACATGCTGAGATAGATCCAATGTGACCAACAACACTTGAATCAAAATTCGTATGAGGGAGAAGGCTTCAATCCATGAATATGGAGAAGAGGGAGCTCTAACAAGCATTGGTTGTTTGAAATTAATAATGGATAATGAGAAATTATAATATATGTGGAAGGAGGTAAAAAATGTAAATTCACCCTCCTTTTTAAGGGGCACATGGTTTGGCCACACATTTGACCAAACCATCTTCCAATCATGTGATAACACTACCTTAAGTGGAACCCCCTTACATGACTATGTGCATGTTTTTAAAAAACTTTCACATTCTAGGCATGAGCACGATCACTCAACCACACACATTCACACAATTAAGGTCATGGTTAGACAAAACAAGTGATAATTATGTGGTTTATCTTTGTAATATTTCTACACCAATTCACACAATCATGCAGGATCCTTTTCATGTTTTTTCAAAGCATGATCCTTTATATAAGGGTCGTACGGTTACTACTAACCATATAAATCATACTGTTTCTCAAACAACTAGAGCTCTGGGATCTAAAAAATCCCTAAACACTCTCTAAACCTTCCTTAAACACTTTTCACATTTATAAGAATAAAAAAAGACATAAACCCAAAATTAAAGGATCCATACCTCCGGCCAAAAATTGTGATCTTATAGAAGTGTTTCAATAGTTAAATTTTTTTAATATAGAATGAATGGACACCATGGAAGTGAATATTTATTTGGATTTCCACATCACATTTACACACTAATGTATTTATGTTTATATAATTATCTTCTAAAATACAAATTAATAAATATTTAAAATTAGTTTGGGTTTGATGTGGAATTATTTCATTACATGTTTCCACATCACATTTGTCATTTTAATGCATTTCTTTCCAATTATGTTGTTAATTGGTTAATCTTAATGTTTTTATTAATATGTTGTTCAAATAATAATTTTTAGAAATTCTAGTTAATTATTTGTATATTTAGTTTAAATTATATTTTTTTCTTTATGAAAATATTTAATTTTATTACTTCTGTATTATATTAGTAATAAGTGTAACTATTTTAATCATGGAGTTTAGTAATTTAATATTATATTTTTATTATTTAATTAATTTAATTATTTAATTTATTTTAATTTTAATTTAAAAATAATTATATCTTTATTTGGTTTTAAAATTTTGGATTTGGAATTCATTTAATTTATCATCATTTATATTATCTATTTTTAAATATATAATTCAAATTAAATTTTATATAATAAATAATTAATAAATTTTATTTGAATTTTTAATATTTAGGATTTAATATTTTCATATTTAGAGTAATTTTGTAATATTTTAATTTATTTAGGTTTTTTTAATATGGCCATGTAAGGGATTTCAATTTGCAGCCTCATGCTACCATTTGTCTAATTTTGGAGTCATTCACATATTTGATTTTACAATCCCCATATACTTATCTATTTGGCCTTAGGTTCATGTAGCTGATTTGGGATCCCCTTCATGTATTCATTCCAATAATCACCCATCATACATTTTCTGAATATCGATTTCACTGATCTAGAATCTTGATAGTGGCTTGAAGAAACCAAAATGAGATCAAATCCATAACCAAGGACCTTATCGAGCCAGGTTGAATCCCATTTGAAAGAATAATTGATGTGTGTGATCAAAAACGTTGACCAATTTTGTTATTGGAGATTGATGTCGTCAATCATTGAGAGCAGAAGCTCACATCGAGGAATCAATCCTGAAGAAAAACCTTTTTTTGAAGTTGAAGTAGATCCCAGATCCAATAGACTCTCTATGGAGGTTCAAGGAGACGACATTGCCTATAATTTTTTAAAGATTCCCATGAACTTGAAGATGCCTTTGATATTATGCTGAGCTTGTTAAAGATGGGGAATATGAGATACGAGAAGCCATTACACTGACTCATCAATCTTTTTAAAGGATGGCCATTATTTTGGATCAAATAATATATGATATGTGAAAAATGGATATTCAAGACCGTTGATTGAAGACTAGTCATGATCTGGATATTCCACATCCTGGTTGAAGGTTCAACTTTAATATGATCTGATCTTCAAAGAATATTTGAGGTCATGTGTCGAGTTGGTTGAAGGGGAAAAATTTCACTGAGGTGTATTGATGAAGCTTTCGGAATGAACTGACCATTGAATGAATAAGGTGGACTTAGGACAATAATTTCTTCTCATTGCCACAAATGAGAAATTTCCAAGACCATTTCTCTAATGTTGATGTTTTTGTATTCAATGATTTCCCCTTTACAGGATGAACATAGTGGAATGGGAATTAATTCTCCCCATACATGTGGCTATGATATTGAAAAGTGACACACACTAGGTGTTTGTTTAATTGTTTGGGTGGAATTAAATCAACATTTTCATTGGCATTCATCATGGATCTATTGGATTTTTGAATGACATTCCCATGGCTAATTAGATTGAGTTATTTCAGTTGTCGATAGGGGAAATATCATTGTTCCTAATATTAGTGGTTGAATAATGGTATATAGTTTTGATATGGTAATTATTTTTTGATACCAATGAAATATTTTGATGGAAAATGGGGAAGGAAATTATTTTTTGGGGGTTGAAATATGAACTCTGTACTTGTTGTCTTATTTTGAAACATTGACAAAAGTTTTAGCTGGAAAAAATTTAATTAGTTAAGGAGAGATTTTATAGAGGTTACAAATGAAGAAATAATTATATGAAAAATGAAATGAATTATTTCAAGGAAATATTAAAGTGACTGTGAAATTAGCATAAGATGAAGAAGAAAATTATACTATCAGTTATGACTGGCATATGACTGGAAAAATATTGATTCAGTAGAGTTTTCACTTATTAAAATGAAGTAGACTAAATTTTTAAGAAACCCAACCAATATTTATGAGAACATTCTGGAATTTTGAAACTGATGATCCAGAGAAAGACTAGATGATCTTCTTTGGGATCACGAGTAGGAGATTCATTAGTTGAAAAATACATACATGAAGTAAAGAGATATTAACTTTGGGTTTACCGATGATATTTCTTGTCTCTTTCTATTTTAATTCTATTTTTTTCCTAGTTTCATGTTCCTATGTTCTTAACTTGTTAAAAAATACAATATACTTAATTCATTAGAGAAATTTCATTTTTTGAATCTTTTATATAATTTCTTATTCTCAATTTAGTTTTTTTCTATACTAAAAATCATCCTTTATGATGGTTCTTCTTCAGGATGTACATGGAATATAATTTAGTTATTCATAACTATTGAGGGAGATTATGATACTTATAGCAATTCAATTTTTTGTTGAGTTTATTCTTCTCTTCTTGAACATTTATAATTATTTAATATTCTTAAACAAATTTAACTAGAGATTATTCTCACATGATTTAACTCATTAAGATTGTTTAGTTGTTAGGAAAATTAACACCACATGATATATCTTTTTTTGAACACACTGTTCACCTATTTAGATATCCACTAAATTTTCCTATTTTCAATCTTTAGGAAAAAAATAATGCTCTACAATCATTTCACTAGCCTTCCCTGTGGATCAACCATTATTTTATCTATCTAGTAGTGAGTAGGAAAATATAAATTTTATTATGATCGATGCCTCAACAACCATGTTAGTATCATATTTTTTCATTGTTTCTAGGGAAATATTATGTTAATTTTTTTATGGAAAAACCAATAGTAACACACCCACAAAAAATATAGAAGAAACAAGAAAAAAATCCCACTACTACTTCTATGGAGATATATTTTTTAAGGGAACTACTTCATACAGATGAGTTAGAGATTGGTGGATTTGTGTTAGTTATCATACTTCTTCATAATTTCATAAATGTGAAATTAGTTTGAAAAGGCATTTCAATAGAAAATACAATGGATAGAGTCTTAGGATATCGAGTTAGAACAAAAATTTAAAAATAGTGACCTGGTGACCTACTTTCAAATAGATTAAATTTTTTCTCCTCCTCATGATGAAGTTGTATAAATTGAATTAATGGAAGTAAAATTAATTTATTTTGTTCACTGTATTGAAATTACCTAGTGTTATTTAAAATTGTTAAAGGTTTAAGAATCAACCCCACAAATTATGGTGAAAATTGATTTTTTGGATTGTCAACATGTGGAGTTTTTTTGAGAGAGGTTGAATTTGATGTTTTTGATCATTTTTCATAGAGAACTTTTCTTTTAGAATTAAAAATTTGGGAAGTTTACTTTAGTTATTTAGTTGATATAAAATTGGAATTGAATCCCAAGTTACTTTCAAATATTCAATATTAATTTCAAAATGAAATTGAAAAACCTATTACAAAACCATTTTCTGAAAACTTATCCATTTAAACACTTTTTTTTTGAGATTTTAGAGAATAAAAGTGAGGTTGTAGGTTGTGAGGATTATGAAACATATTTTTGGAAACTTATTACACAACTTCCCCCTCATAAAAATCCAATTTTATCTAAAATCAATCATTTATAGAATTGGATAGCATACCTTCCAAGAATCATTCAGATGATGTGTTTTTGGTTGATGAGATAAAGAAATTATTGGCAGAGTTTAAGGAAGATTATTTCTTAACTCTGGAACTAAACTATCTTGAAACTACTAAAGTAGTGGATTTGGTTAATTAATCATATTCTCTACCTAGTGACTCCTTTGACTCCTTTGACTATTCCCTTGATGATGGAGGGTTATTCTTAAGGTTTTTATAGATTTTAGGGACTTTGGTTCTATTTTCAAAGGGTTTGGTTCCCACAAATATTAATTAACTGTAAAAAATAATTGGTTTAAACACATTTGGTGGTTCCTTCTTAGGAAACCCCAACCACCTAGTGACTACTATTAGTTTCTAGGAAATTTCATACAGGAGTATAAATCTAGAAATTTATGGGAGGAAACCCATGATTAAATATTTTTTTCATTTGTTTCTTTTTTTTGTAATAAAAATTTCTCATCATCCTGGTTAGTTCATTTTCAAACTATTGTCCTAATCAGTTGGTCTATGCTTATTACCAAGAAATCTCACATTTTATTTCATTTATATATTTTCTATTTTAGTGTTTTAAATTAATGTTTTTTATATTTAACCATTGAAGGTACCTCCATAGAAAAGTCTAAGTTTTTTATTAAATGATATAGGAGGGAGTTCATTGATTCAATATATGGGGAAACATAATAGCATTTTTTGGGGAGTTTTACCTCTAATTTTTCATGAATTTATACTTGTAAAAATCATTACATGTCTCCAGGAAATTTGTATTCTAATACTCAAAATTATACCCCTATGTTGTAATTAAGTGTGGGGGAAATTGTTTGATGTTTTAAATTCATGTTATGATTTGGCTTGAAAATGTGGTGTGTTATTAGTTATTGAATATTTTCTATTTAAAATTATTTAGAACAAATTATATAAAATTATTTAACACACCACATTATATTTATTAATTTTTTATTCACTCTTTAACATTGTACATTTTTTATTTGTCTTAGAAATAATTTATACTATTATAAAAATAAAGCATATAATTTTTAAATTCTATTTTCAAAAGTGCTAGAACTTTTGGAAAATGATCTTGGAATTTCATTATGACCCTTGAGTATGTCCTTGATATACTGAATGGAAAATGAATTTGAAACCAAAATTTATAATTGTTTTCTTTCACAATGAGATTCACCTTTGATAAAAAGGATGAGTTTTAAGTGTGGATGATGGTTACTTTATTGGGGTTATATATACTTTAATGCAAAACCCATCAAGAAACCCCTCAATTTTTTATAATTCATTCTCTTTTCAATAATATAACTATATTTTTAGTTGTTAAAATATTTATTGTGTCTGAAAATTATGAAACCACTTGGAGACAATTAATCTCTATTACACCATGGATATAACTGAGAACATCATTTTTTCCACTTTAAAATAAATTATTGTCAATAAAATTTTCGATGAATGTTTCAAAACTATAATTAGATTTGAATTTTTTTGGTCGTAATTAAAATCATAAGATATGCATCCACATGGGATATGAAATGAAAATCATAATCTAGGTTGAGAGTTTTTTATTTCATTCTTAAATTCATAAAGCTGTTGGATGGGTCATCTATTCTTCCTTGAATTTATTATGTTTTCTCATTCATACAGAGTGTCTAATTATTATGTTTTTTAATAATGTTTTTTGGCTCACCAGGAAGTAAAAAGAAGTTTGGAAGTTATAATTAGATGAAAATTGATGTCTCTTTAATTCTTTTCAAAATGTTCAAAGTCAATTATTTTTGTAAAAAATAAAACTGATTTTCACTAAAACTATTCAATTTTAATGAGGTAATCACATTTTACAATTTAGAGAATCCATTGGTGAAAATATTTTTGAAGACATATTCTTAGTGAAATTTTAGTTTTTTACTCTTGATATTTATTATTTTCTACTAAAATTGATTATGTAATTGCATAAGTACTAGAAATATTATGTGTGGGAGAATTTGAAGTGACTTTTTTTCATTACATACTTTTCACTTCATTTTTGACATTTTAATGTATTTTTTTAATTATGTTGTTAATTGGTTAAATTTAATGTTTTGTTTAATATGGATTTAAAGTAACAATTTTATGAAATTCTAGTTAATTATTTGTATATTTATGTTTATATTATTTTTTTACTAATTGAAAATATTTTATTTTATTCACTATAAATTATTTTATTTATAGGTAAATTATTTTAATTGTAGAGTTTAGTAATTTATACTTAATTTTTTATGATCTTGTTATTATTAAATTAATGTAACTTGTTTTTATTAATTTTAATTTTAATATAAAATTATTGTATATTTAATTTTTTTTTCAAATTTTGGATTTTGAAATTATTTAAATCATAAATTTTTATTTTTTTATTTTGAATTATATAATTAAAATTATAATTTACATATTAAATAATTAATTAATTTGTTTTGATTTTTTAATATTTATTCTTTAAATTTTCATATTTAGAATATGGTTTATTTTATTTTTTTAATCTTATTTTTCTTTAAAGTATTATTAATTAATTTGGGATCGCCTTAACATATGAATTTCTAGAATCACCCCACTTTCACATTTTCTGAATATTGATTTCACTGATTTGGGATTTCCATAGAGGAATAAAGAAATTGAAATAAGATCGAAGCCATAATTGAGGTCCCAATCAAGCCAGACTGATTCCCATTTGAAGGAAGAATCAAGGTGTGTGATCGAAGTTCTAGACTAGATCTATTATTAAAGACTAACACTATTGAACATTGAGAGTCTGAGATGATGCTGAGGACCCGAGCCTAAAGAACACCCCCATTAAAAAGTAAAATTAAACCCCAAATCTAGTCGAGTATATTTGGAATTTAAAGGATACACTCCGTCGATACTTTTCAACAGATTTCTGTGAAGGCAAATCCAAATTCTTGATTCCATTGAACTTGTTTAAGATGGAGAAACTAAGATATGAGAAGTCTCTACATATACTTTCCAAGCATATTAAAGGTTAAACACTTTTTTTCATTAAAGAATGTATGATATGTGAAATGAGGATACCTGAGACCATTGATTAAATAATATTCATGATCCAACCATGTTGCATCTTGGTTGAATGTTTGAATTGAATATAAGCTTAGCTTCAAATAATATTTGAGGATGCGTACTGAGTTAGTTTAAGGAGACAAACCTTACTGAGGAGTGTTGAAGAAGCTTCATGACTGAGGTCACTATTGAAGGAATAATATGACCCAGGGATTGCAATATATTTTGAGTTCCAAAAATGATAAATTTACATTACCATTTCTATAATGTTATAGTTTTGTCTTCAATGATTTCCCCTATACAGGATAAAGATAGTGGAATGGGAGTCAATGATCTTCATAGATGTGATGGTGATATTTTAATGTGGCTCACACTAGGTGTTTGTTAAAATCTTTATGTGGAATTAATTATAAATTTTATATAGTGTTCATTGTGGATCGATAAGATTCTAAATTACTTTTCAAATACTCATTGAATCGATTTATTTTAGTTGTCGATGAAGGAAATATCATCATTCCTAAGATCAATGGTTGACCAAAGAGACATGGTAAGGAGTTAGGAATTATTTAATAAAGCCAATGGATGAATTTTTAGAGAAGTGGTGAAGGAAATCATTTTTTTGGTTGAAATTTGATGTCTTGGATTAGAGTTGTGTTTTGGAACTTTGATAAAATTTATAGCTTGGAAAACGTTATTTAGTCAAGGAGGAATTTTTTAGAGATTAAAACTATAGAAATAACTTTTTGAATAATTGGAAGAAATAGTTTGAGGGAAATGTTAATGTTATAGTGGAATTTATAGAAGGCCAAAAAGAAAACAACACTTCCAATGATGATAGACAAGTGAAGAGAGTGAAATTATGTTAGTGTAATTTTACCGTAAAAGTAATAAGTTGAAATTATGAAGGAAGCCACCCAATTTGTACAAAAATATTTTATAATTTTGACTGTGATGATTTGGAACAAGAGTAGATGATCATATTTGGGAACATGATAAGAAGCTTCATTAGGCAGATAAAATAGAGCTAAAGTGAAGAGAGATTGAAATCAGCTCAATCGATGAAATTTCTTATCACTTTTTGTTTTTCTTTTAGTGTATCCTGATTTCATGTGCCTGTGTTTTCCACATGTTAAGAAATTCATTGTTCTTAATTGATCGGGGAATTCTTCATTTGTTGAATATTGTTTGTAATTTCATTTTCTCAATTTATTTTCTTATTTACTATAACTGATCCTTTATTATCACCTATCTTGAGGAAGTTCGTGAAATATTATTGGATTAGTCAAAATTCTTGAGGAATGTTATGATACTTCTATAAATTTAGTTTTTTTGGAGTTTATTCTTCTTTTATTTATATTTTTAATTGTTTAAGATTATTTAGTGAATTTACTCTTTGTAATAATTTCTCAAGATTCTTCTCTTTAACATATTTTAATTTCTAACATAATTAACACTACTTTTCACATCATTATTTTCATACACTATTCTCTTATTCAAAAATCCATTAAATTTTCCAATTTTAATAGTTTAGGAAAAAATAAATCCTTTTCATTATATCACCATCCTTCCCTACGGATCGACCATGCTTTACAGTATCTAATAGTGAGTAGGGAAATATAATTTATTATTTTACCAGCACATCAACATCTATATCATGATAAAATTTTGTTCTGTTTCTGAGGAAGGTTTGCACTGTGTGTATTAGTTGAAAAAACAATATTAAAAACACACAAAAAAATAATATAGAAAAAAAATCTAGTAGTGCCACCATGGAGAAATATTTTTTATCGGAATTTATTGAGACTGGTGAGTTAGAGGTTGATATATTTGTTTCAGCTATTAAAGTTCCTCCTAATTTTTTTAATAAGAAATCAATTTGAAAAGGTGGTTCAAGAGAATGTATAGTGGACAGAGTCTTGGGATGGTGAGTTAGAACAAATATTTTTGAACAAATACCTTATGGACAACTTCCCTAGAGATTAAATTATTTATCATTCTTAAGATAAACTTTCAGAAATTTAATTCATGGAATTAGAATTAATTTATTTAGGTCACTATATTAATATTATAAATAATCATCCAGATTTTTTTATGGTTGAAGAAGCACTCACACAAAAAGTGGTGAAAATTGGTGTTTTTATTTTCTTTTTATGGATTTTTTTGATGGAGGTAATATTCAATGTTTTGATAATTTTTTAGACATACCATTTCATTTAAAATTGAAAAGTAGGGTTGCTGATTTTATTTAATCGGTTTGGATAAAAGTGGAAGAGAATCCTAAATTAATTTGAAATATTTAAAATACATTTCAAAATGAAATTGAAAAACCTCCTCTTAAACTTGTCTATGAAAACTTGGCCATTTCCAACCATATTTTGGAAATTTTATAGAATTTAAGTGAGGTTTTAAGATATAAGGATCATCACCCAAACATAATAGTTCCTATGAAATTACTTCCCCTAAACAAAAATCCTAATTTTTTTTCAAAACGGAGTAAATTCGAGAAGGGTAATATATTCTTTCCAAGATTCATTCTAATGTTTTTGTTTGGTTGATGAGACAAATAACTTCATGTTAGTGCTTGATGGATTTTTTTATTAACACATAAACACTAAATTTCATTTAACCACTAAGGAAGTGGATTTGTTTGATGAATCATTTAATCTATATAAATACTCATTTGAGAAGTACATTGATGATGGACGGTTCTTCTTAGGGGTTTTTGTATCCCCTACGAACTTTGTCTCTATTTATAAAGGATTTGGTGCCCAAAAATATCAATTCTAAATAAAAAATAGTTGGGTAAAAAACATGTGGTAGTTCCTAGAAAGAAAACCACATCCACCATGTTATTTGGGATAGTTTCTCAGAATGTATTTTTGGGGACTATAAATATAGCACTGCATGGGAGGAAACTCATAATTAAATATTTTTTTGTTTTTTTATTTATTTTGTTTTTATAAATTAACATTCCATATAATCTTGGTTAGTATATTTTAAAACTCCTTTTCTTCTCACTTGGATGGTGCTTTCTACTAAACACTCTTACATTTATTTGGACTTTTCCTTTTGAATTTTAATGTTTGAAGTTAATGTTTTTTCTATTTTAAAATTAAAACTACCTCCATGTAAAAGAATAAGTATTTATTTTGAAATGATTATGGATGGTTTTTATTGATTCGATCAATGAAGAGACAAAGAAAATATTTTACGGGTTTTTTCTCCCTCATTTTTCAGGAATATAATTATTTTAAAATATTTTCATATTTCCCTAAAAGTTCAATTTTTATTATAATGGTCAAAATTACACCCCTGATTTCTAATTATGTGTGTGGGAAATGTTTTTAGTTTGAATGTTATTTTATGATCCTGCTTGAAAAAGTGGGGTGCTATTCTTTATTGAATCTTTATTGTGGAAAAATATTTCTAACCGATTCTATAACATTGTTTAACACCATGTATTTTATTTCTTATAGTAGAATTCACTATTTAACATGCCAAATTTTATTATTTTCTTTAGAAATAATTTATTCTGTTATAAATATACACATGTACCTTTTAAATTCTACTTTGTAATTATCTGGAACATGGGAAAAATTCTATTTGAATTACATTGTTACTCTTGATAATTTCATTGAACTACTAGATAGAAAATTATTATAAACCAAAATCACTAATTTTTTTCTTTCACCTATAGAATTAACTTTAAGGGAAAATGTTAATTTTTATGTGTGGGGTGGGGTCTTCTATTGTGTTTGGAAATAATTTAATGTAAGACCCATAAAAAAATCCCTAAAATTGTTTTTGTATTGGGGTTTTTCCAATATTTCTAATTCATTTTGAGTGGTAAAATATTTTTCTTGAGTTTGAACATTTAGATGCCTCTTTGAGGTGGTTAATCTCTAGTACACCATGGATTTAACTAATCATATATTTTTATTATTCCTTTGACGTGATTTCTTATTGGTAAACTTTTTGATAAATTTTATACAAATATCATTGGATTTTATACTTTTAATTAAAATTAAACTCATAGTTTTTGAATCCACATGGGCTGTGAAATGAAAATACTAATCAAGGTTAATCTTTTTTTATTTCATTCGTAATTTTTTAATGTTGTTTGATGGTTAATTTATTCTTTACTATATTTATTATTTTTTCTCGTCGACATAAAGTGTATACTTATTATTATTTTGTAATTATATTTTTCGGTTCACCAGGAGGTCAATAGAATTTTGGAAATTCTAGTAGGATGAAAACTGAAGTCTATTAATTATTTTAAATAAATTAAATTCAATCATTTTTTATAATAAGAAACATGTTTTCACTATAACCATTAAATTTTAATGGGGTAATCATATTTTGAACTTGGAAAAATCCATAGGCGAAAATATTTTAGAAAAATAATTATTTATGACATTATGGGTTTTCACTCTTGATATTTAGTATTTTCAACTAATAATTATTAAGTGATTGATTGAGAATAAGAATTATTAATTTTGGGGTAATTTTATGGAACTTTATTTCATTACATGTTTTTTACATCACTTTTGGTGATTTCAATATATTTTTTCCAAATTTTTTTGTCAATTGGTTAATTTTAATGTTTTGTTAAATATATTGTTCAAATAATAATTTTATGAAATTATTTTTAATTATTTGTATAAATAAGTTTAAATTATATTTTATCCTTTCTGAAATAATTTTATTATATTTTTTCTAAATTATTTTTGTTATATTTATAACTATTTTAATCATGGAGTTTAGTAATTAAATATTTTATTTTTATGGAATTTTTATTATTTAAATAATGGAACTTGATATTATTTATTTTATTTTTAAATTAAATAATATTAAATATTTAATTTGTTTTCCAAATTTGGGACTTTTAATTTAATTAATTCTTAATTTCTTTATTTATATAATTAAAATTAAAATTTATATATTAAATAATCATTTTATTAAATTTGTAACAATTAGTTTTTTATGATTTCATATTAATTTTTTTTTAATTTTTATCATATTTTTCTTAATACTATGGCATAAGAAATTTCAAGAAGAATCTTCATGCTACCAAATAGTCAAATTGGTAGTTATTCATAAAACTGATTTTATAATTATAATCTATGTGTATGTTTGGCCTCTTGTTTATGTAGCTTGTTGGGATACCCTTCACATACATGTATTTAGAATCACCCCATGTATGCATTTGATGAATATTTATTTCACTAATATGGAATCTCAATGAATTTTTTAGAAAATAGAATGATATCAAATACATTATCGATGTCTGAATCAAGCTAGGCTAAGTCCCATTTGATGGAAGAATCAAGGTGTGTGATTGAAGATATGGACCATTTTTTGTTGAAAATTGAAATCACTGAATGTTGAGATTTAAAGCCTACAAATAAGACTCAAGAATCAAGAATACCCTCAATATAAAGTGAAAGTAGAACCTAGATCTAGATGAGTCTCTATGGAAGTTAAATGATTCAACACCACATGTAATTTTCTGAAGCCTTCCATGAAGGTTAATCCACATATTAGATTCCAAAAAACCAATTGAATGTGATTATTCCTGTATACAAGAATCCACTGCACTGAATCACCAAGATTTTTAAAGGCCGAATACTATTTCACATTGAAGAATGTTTGAGATGCTAAAAGAAGATTCTGAAACCATTGATTGAAGGATAATCAAATCCAGTCTTGCCACATCTTTATTGAGGTTTGATTTAAAGATTTAAAAAGGATAAAAGAATATCCTAGATCAAGTACTAAGTAGGTTAAGGGAGACAAAATTTATCAAGGCATGTTGATGAAGCTTTATATGAAAGCTTGTTGCTAAATGAGGAAGAAGACCCTGTGACTATAACATATTCTCATCACCATAGATGAGAAATTTATGAGACCATTTGTCTGTTTTTGAATTTTTTTGTTCACTGATTTCCCCTATGTAGGTTGAAGATATTGGAATGGGAATAAATTCTCTTTATATATACAACTATTATATTGAAAAGGGGTGAAAACTAGGTGTTTGTTTAAATGTTTTTGTATAATTTAATATTTATTTTCTATGGTGTTCATCATGGATTAGTTGGAATTGAAATGAATTTTCTATGGATAGTTGGACTAAGATATTTCCGTTGTTGATGAAGGAAATCTCATCATTTCTAAGATTAATGGTTGAATAAAGGTACATGGTAATGAGATGAGAATTATTTTATATGATGAATGGAAGACATTGAAGAAAAGTAGATAAGGAAATAATATATTTTGGGTTGAAATATGAATTATAGGATTGGAGTTAGGTTTTGGATCTTTATTAAAAGTTATATCATGGAAAATCATATTAGTCAAGGAAGAATTTTTTAGAGGTTAATGATGAAGAAATAATTATCTAAATAATAGGTAGAAATTATTTAAGGTAAATATTTAAGTGATAATGGAATTTAATAAAGGACATGATGAAAACAATAATATCACTGATGACAGGAATGTGAATGAAGAAAAATAGAGTTGGTGAAATTTTACCCTCTTAAATGGAAGTAGTATATAATTTTAAGGAACTTAATCAATTTTTACATGGACATTATAGAATTTTTACATTGATTCTCTAGATCAAGATAATATGATCTTCTTTAGGAGAATGAGAAGGAGCTTCATTAAGTGAAAAAATTAATCTAAAGAGAAGAGAGATTAACTTTGACTCAACTAATGAGATTTATTCTCTCTTTCTCTTTTCCTTTGGTTGTATCCCAATTTCATGTGCTTCAAATCTACACTTATTAAAAATGTGATGTGATTAATTGATTAGGGGCTTTTTCATTCATTGAATCTTTTTTATAATTTATTGTTATTTATGTATTTTCTTCATAACTATAACTCATCCTTTGTAATCACGAATCTTAAGGAAGTGACTGACATCTCATTTAAGCAGTCCTAATTCTTGAGGGAGATTATTATACCTCTAGAAATTCAATTGATTGTTGAGTTGATTATTCTTTTCTTGAACATTTTTAATTGTTTAAGCTTATTTAATGAATTTCCACCTAATAAAATTATCGCATGATTCTTCTCTTTAATGTATTTTAGTTTTTTAATAGAATTAACACTACATGTAACATATTTATTTTACAAAAAAATGTTATCATGTTCAGAAATCCATTCCATTTCCATATTTTCATATTTTAGGCAAAAAATAAATCACTAGGATTATCTCATCAACCAAATCTATAGATAGACCCTTCTTTTTACTATTTAGTTGTGAGTAGTAAAATATAAATTTAAATTAGACCAGTACATAAATGGTCACACCATTATAAGGGTTCCTAATAAATATTTATTTTACTCAGTTGGACCCAAGTTTTCAGGGTTAGAAAAGTTTTATTAAACCTATCCATATAGGATGTGTTCCTCAAAATTTTATGAAAATAAACCTAGTATATAGACAATGGGTGTTTTTGACATATGATAGGTTATTCTTAAAAATTCAATCCTTCAATAAATTAAAAGTGGAAAATGTTACATTGGGATATAAGTCAAAGTGTTTTTTCAAAGGATTTTATGTGGTTTGAATTTATGATTTTGTTATCATTTGAAAAGTTCTATATTTTAAATGGTTAGAAAATAATATGATAATTATTTATCAATTATGTAATGATAGAATGGATTTGAAATTTCAAAATTATATGTGGATAATTTATAAAGTTTAATTTTTTTTTTATTTTTAGAAAATCAAGAGTATAATATTTATTCGGTTAATGATTATAAATATATTATCCAAAATGTCAAAATTTTAATTGTTATTTAGTCAGATAATATCATGTGTCATAAAATACTCAACCACTCAAACTTTTATGAAATATAAAATCTATCAAAAAAATTAGAAAGTTTTATTGATTTCATATTTAAAGATAGAAAACACCTACGTTAATGTCTCTTATTTGACAGGTAAACACCGTAAAAAATATTTTACACCAATCATGGATGTTCTTATGGAAATTACTTTATAAATAATATATATTGATTTATTTTGACCAATATCTACTAATATCATGGATGGAAGTGTTTATCTGTTTGTAATTATTAATAATTTTAGTATAATTTACATGTGTGTTTTTTATGTCATAAATAAGAATCAATTTCAAAATTTTATAATTATTATAATATTGTTCAAAATGAAAAAGGGTATTTAATTTGGTTTATTATAAGTGATAGGGAAGGGGAATTTTTAAACATATAATTTGATAAATTTTCTGGAGATAATGATTATTACCATAAATATTCACCACTTAGGACACCACAACAAAATGGTATTATGAAAAATAAAAATAAAACACTATAATCAATTTATAGAACCATGTTAAAGTAATTTAAATCACTTATATTTTTTTGGGAGGAATATTTAAATACAACTTTTTTAGTTTCAAACTGAATTGAACTAAGACCAATTCTAAAGAAAACTTATTTTTATCTTTTTAAAGGTAGAGAACCGAAAGTTGGATACTTTAGAGTATTTGGTTCTAATGTTTATACTATTAACAATAAAGATTCATTAGATAAATTTTACTCATAATTTGATGAATTTATATTTTTTGGATATTCAATCTTAAGTAAATAATATAGAGTTTATGATAAAATATCAAGGGAATTTAAATAATCCATACATATGAAGTTTTATGAAAATATTTTAAAGAAAATTTTGATAATTTGATGAAATATGAGGTGGTTTTTTGTGATTCTAACTTTAGATAATTTGAACCCTAAAATATAAATGGACATGTTTTGGGGGAGAGTCACACTCATGAAAAATCATGGAAAACCCATAATGATAAAATTTTAGAAATGTAAATTCTATAAATAAAATAGGAAATTAATTGAGGATTTTTTTGTACTTATCATTATTTAATTTTGTATTATCTTCTTTAAAATGGTGATGAAGTATTAATTGAATCAAACTGGATTCTTTATATAGAATAAGTGTTAAATAATGTTTCATGAAATAAGGTTTAGGATTTAGTTTATAAACCTACATATATTCATGTAATTGGTACTAAATGTATTTTTCGAAATAATATTGATAAATAATGAAATGTTATAGGGAATAAATATATAGTAGTATCACATAGATTGTTTTAAGAATAAGGAATGGTTATGGTGAATCTTTTACTCTAGTTTCAAGGTGAGAAGATATCAGAATATTATTAATATAGGTTAAATTTTAGGATTTTCTTTTCTAATTGATGTCAAAATATTCTTTCTAAATGGTTATATTATTGACTATGTATATGTTTTAAAAGCCTCTAATTTTAAAAATTAAAAGTTTCATAATCACATTTTAATGTTTTCTAAACCACTTTATGGGATTAAACAAGCCTCAAGGGACTATTATGAATGATTGTCACATTTTATTTTGAAAAAAAGTAGTTAAAGGAATGTTCGATTCTATTTTGTTTATAAAGAAAAATTATAAATAAATATTTATCGTTCAAATCTATGTAAATGATATCATTTTTGTATCTTCAAATGGGGATTTATATAATGAATTTTCAGAATTAATGATAAGTGAGATTAACATGAATCTTATTGGAGAACTAAAATTATTCTTTAAAATTCATATTCTTCAAGGAATGATGACAATTTTTTAAATTAATCATTGTATGAAAAATAATTTTTTAAAATAATCAGTTTCCATAGTAATAAAATTTCAAATAATCCCATTATTACTTCATGTAAATTGGATTCTAATGATCATAAAAAAGTTTTGGATAATAAAAATTATGAAGGTTTGATTTGTAATTTATTTTATTTAGATATCTCTCGACATGATTTGATATTTTTAGTTAATAATTTTACTAGATTTTAGAGTAATCCTTAATAAATTAAATAAAAATACATAAAAAGCATAATAAAATATGTTAATGTATCTTCAGACCGTGATCTATTTCTATGATGGAAAAAATGGGTTTCAGGTTAAAAGTTAGGAAGATTTTGATTTTAGTGGTTTTAAATTAGATATAAAAAACACATCTATTATATGTCATTTTCAAGGAGAAATCTAACTATTTTATAGCTATAAGAAACAAAATTCAATTTCATTATATAATATAGAAGAAAAATACATTTCTGTTATAAAATATTATGCTCAATCCATTTATATTAATAAAACTTTATCAGAATTTGATATTTAATTAGAAAAGTTACCTATTTTTCTATTGATTTATCAGCCATTTCAATTTGAATGAATCATTTATATAATTTAAGGACTAAAACTAATGAGGTTAGATATAATTTTATTAGATACCTTGTTCAAAAAGGTGACATCTATTTGGAATATGTTCTAGATGATGTAAAACTAGTTAATATATTTATTGAACCACTCGATTCAACTTGGTTTATGAGAATAAAATATAAACTTCATACGATGGAAGTTGATAATATAAGTTTAATATAAATGTATTAGTATATTTTTGTATAAAAAAATACTACTTCAGGGATAAAACCATTCCTCCTTTAAAATTAAGCTTCATGTCAACTTTATTAGTTTAAAATTAATTATTACTCTATCATTATGATTATATTTGGTTAGCAAGTGTACATAATCTGTTTGAATTTTATGGTTTACATGCATGTACTTAATTCAATTTTCATGGCCTATGAGTATGAAATTTTTTATTTCTTGGTTGTCTAGTATATGAATTAACTATAGGTTGCTATTTGATTCATTTCATATCTTTTTTGATAATTACTTTAATAATTTCACATGTTTTCTTGCCTGCTTGAGGTTTTTAGAGTATTTTTTGGAAGAAAGTTTCACTATTTATCACAAATAGATTTAAAATTCTTCACACACATAGTTTTATTGATGAATTTTTTTAGATAAGGAAGAAAAGATTAAATTATGGGGTTGTTTAACTAATTTTATTATCCATATCATCAATTTACTTAAATATTAATTAGTTATGTGTTAATAATACATTAATTAATGGGTACCATTCATGTTTTAATATGAAATTCCTTGAAAGATTCTATTATTGATTTTGAAATTTATATTAAAATTGATTAAGCATACTGAAATATCAGTGTTTAAATCTATTTTACAAATATAACCCTTAGTGAAATATTTTTATCATTATAGGAATAATAAGTTGTTTATCAATTATTTCCAAAAAACAGAGACCTGTTTTTTTAAAATATGAGAATACATGTTTCATAAATAAAGTACCATTGTGATAAATTATTTTAAAAGAGTTTTTGTATTTTTTTACGACTAAAATTTTGTATAAGAATTTTTTTGTTATCTAGGAAGAATGAAGTTACTGATTTAGAAAGAAAGAAGATATTGAAGACAAAAGCTTCTAAATAAAGTATTTTTTTCTGAAGAGTTTTTAAAGAGTATGTTGATGAAAATTGAGAAGTCACAAGTTATAAATATTTTCAAACTTTCTAAAAAAATCAGATGATGCTTTGATGATCAAGAAGTTCTCACAAATCATGAAAAATTTCAGGATAAAATATTTTTATCAAATGGTGGAGAGGATTGAAGAAATAAAAATCACTAAAAATATTTATAAACATATATCCAACATTATTGTTCTAAAAATCAGAATTGAGATTCTGAGAAAATCATAACCAAGTTTATGAGAAAATCAGAACCAAGTTTTTGATCAAATCAAGAACAAGGATTTTGGGAAAATAGGAACCAATTTTATGAGCATATCACGACCAAGTTTTTGAGAAAATTGGAATTAGTTTTTTTTGAGAAAATTGAAACCAAGATTCTAAGAAAATCAGAACCAGTTTTCTAAGAAAATCGGGACCATGTTTCTGATAAAATCAGAACCAGGTTTTTGAGAAAATCAAAACCAATATCCATCATTATCATACTTAGAAAATTAGACCCAAGATCTAGCATTATCATACTGAGAAAATATGATGATTTGAAGAACTAAATTTTAAATTCAATTTTAAATAAATACCATCGAAATTTAAGGTGGTGTGAAGAGTCAAAGATTGAAGATTAAATGTGAATTCCCTACATAGAGTTTGAGATTTTAGGAAGCAGGAAAGTTTTCAAGTTTCCCTCCTTTGTTTTTAAAGTTGCTGATAAATACTTGATCAGATCATTCGTTCATTTGAAAATTTTACATACAAGAAAAAGGTGGAGCACTCGAGAATTCGAAGTGAAATATTCTCACCTGATTGAATAAGATTTGTATTGATTTTTTAGATGATAAAAAGAAACATCCTTAATGTAATGAGAAGATCAGACTCAACCAAATTGGACTGAAGACTCGGACTGGGAATTTTGTGGAGTATAATCAACAAATCCATTATTCTTTTGTTTGGCTCTATTATTTTATAATAAAATAGTATAAAATAATGAGAGTAAGTATAATATTACCTATCCGGAGATAGAAGGATTCTTATGGGATTTGGAACTAGTTTTATTAACTTCTTCATAATATTGGATTTCTATAGACCCATGGGAGTGGATATGGAAAGGATTTAGGTCCACAATCTGAGTCCCAACCTTATAAATTTTATGTTCTTTTATTTATTTCCTACCTTTACATGAATGCGTATTTACTAAAGGATGACAAGGTTATAAATCATTATAAGATATAGGGGTTAGGTTTCTATATGTTTTGAATGTTATAAAAAGTGAATAACTGATTCAAACCCCCTTTTTAGTTGTTATTAAATCCTTGGAACTTCAATTGGTATCAAAGGTACGGTTCCCATCGTGAAAACATATCATGGAAAATATCAATTTTATCAAAAATATAATAATACCTACATACAATGGAAAAAATTATTATGGATTTGAAAATAGGATGATTAAATATCGCTTATAACCTGGATTGGATGTTTTTGATGATGCTACTATTGGTTTTCCACCTATTGAGAAAGCGGATCCTATAATGTTTTCTGATAAGAGAAATGTATAAGTTGAAATGAATGCTAGAAATAAAATTGTTGTGTCCTTATCATAAAATGACTATCAGAAGCTGAAGGGTCTCAAAACGTCAAAAATTATGTGGGACAAGATGGAAAGTGTTTTTAATGGGAATAATAAATTCAAGGAAGAAAAACTAAAAATATGGCGTAGTATGTATGAAGACATAAAAATGAGGGATAAAGAAATAATTGATGAAAACTTTAATAAAGTAAATGAAATTGTTTGCAACATTAGAGGCTATAGTGATAGCCTAGAAGATTCTACAATTATGAAGAAACTTATGATAAACTTTCCAGATAGGTTTGATTATAAAATTTATTATTTAGAATATGAGGATGATTTATCTCTTAATAAATTTCATAAATATATTGTTTCCTATGAAATGATGAAATCCCCAATATTTAAAAAGAATATAAAATATGAAATGACTTTTGAATCTATGATAAAGATGAAAATCCAAGACATTAAAGAAGTAAATCCTTATGATTTCGAAGATAAAGAGTATTATGAGATAAATGAAAAATTCATGTCTCTTATATCTAAGAACTATTGAAGATAACGAGGAATTCTTGGTGGTAAACTTCCTCTAAATTTTTTTGAGTGTGGTTGAATCAAAAACTTTGCTATGAATTTTCCCAAGAATTAATTTAGATAATATCAAGATGATTCTGATGAAAAACGAGGATGGAAGAAGTGTAAAAAAAATGATAATGAAGAGAAGTATTCCAATAGATATAAGAATAATTTTATTGAAAAACAAATATGTATATTGAGTAATAAATTTGAATCATAATCAACTGAAATTTTTTTATATAAATATGATTATTTAGAAAAATTATGAACTTTTATTGAGAAAGTTTAGAAATAAAATGACTCCTTAGGTAGTGAAGGAGGTGGTAAATAATATTATAGAAAGTTTCAAATATGAAGAGAACATGCTACATGTCTTGAGAAAAACAATATTCTAAAGAAATAAATCTGAGTAGTGAGGAAAGATTGTGAATAATTTTCTAATAGAAGAAAAGATGTCCTAAAGAAGTATGATGGATACATTTAAGATATTTTATGTTACAAAATTAGAAACACTAAATAGGTAAAGATGATTGAATATCTTAACAAGAATCTAGAAGAAAAGGAATAAGATTTTAACAAGCTGAAATCAAATATTCTTGATTTTTAAAGTACCTTGAGGATGATTAATGAAAACCTAAACAATGCTCCAGAAGTAAAAGGTGAGACTTCTAAAGTTGCTGAGAAGGATCAATATGAAAATAAGGTGAAAAATAATCTTACCAAAAATAATGTTTCATATAATTCTTTTAACATTTCAAGCTCTAGAGAAATTATTAGTAAAGCTTGGGTGGATAATGGAAGTGAGAAACTTATCAATTCTATAAAAGAATTGAGCATGTTAGAAATAAAAAAAGTTTCCAACCTCAACAAAGTTTCTATGGTGAAAGATCTTTCTTGAATAGAAAATCCAGATTTGATAGTTTTTTTTGGTGGTTTGGAATCTAGGGGAACAAATCTTATACTATTTGGCACAATGTATCTTTATTTAGATGAATGTTTGAAAAAAATGGAATAAATAGTGAAAGAAGAATGAGTAAATTTCATAACTTACATGAAGTTGAAAAAGTGAATTCTCAATAAGTCTGAAACATTCCAACAAATAATTATTTTGAATGTTTAGAATAAGATTCTGAAATGTGCGATCAGTCTAGTCATCATGCCAAAATATGTTTTACACTCCTTCTAGAACAAGTTTTTTATGATTGAAATGAAAAAAAGGCTAAAAAGAGGAATGTTGAGGAAAAAGATTTTATTGTTGAGATAAATTTGAAAGTAATTAAGAGGTACAAACCATGGGTACTTGATAGTGGGTTTTCTTCACATATGACAAGTGATATAAAAATCCTGAACCATTTTTAAAGTAATGGTGGATGATAAGTTACTTTTTGAAATGATAGTTCCTTAAAAATTAGACAAGATTGAAATTTCAAATTTTCACTCCTTGCTATAAATTGAAATTGTGGAGAGGTTTGAAGAAATTGAAATCACTAAAAAGATTCCAAAAAACAGATCCAATATTATTGCTTTGGAAATAGGAACCAAATTTTTGAGAAAATAAGATCCAAGTTTCTATGAAAGTAGGAACCTAAAATATTAGAAAATCAGAAATGATTTTCTGAGGAATTCAGAACAAACATATCGATAAAATCACAATGATTTTTCTGAGAAAATTGGAACCATGTTTCTGAGAAAAATGAAACCATGTTTCTGAGAAAAATGAAACTATTTTTATAAGAAAATAAAAACAAATAATCTACAAAAATCAGAAACAATTTTCTAAGAAAATCAAAACCAAGTTTCTTAGTAAATTTGAAGCATTTTTTGAGAAAATCCGGAACATGTTTTTTATAAAATCAAAACTAGTTTTTTAAGAAAACCAGAATGACTTTTCTGGGAAAATCAAAACTAGTTTTCTATGAAATCCTAAACCATGTTTATAAGAAAATTAGAACCTATTTTTTGATAAAATGGGAACCAATATTCTGAGAAAATCTGAACTACATTAATGAGAAAATCATAACCAAGTTTTGAAGAAAATTAGAACTAGTTTTTGGAGAAAATACAAACTAAGATCCAACTTTATGATTCTCAGATAATTGGACCCAAGATCAATCATTATCATACTAAGAAAGATATAAAGAGTTAAATAAGTTAAACATGAAAGTAAATTTTTTGAAAATTTCAGATAAATTTATATAGGAATGAAGAATTCAAATATTGAAGATTAAATGTGAAATATTCTCAGTGTGTTTGAGATTTGAGGAAGTGGGAATGTTTTCAAGCTTCCCACCTTTTCTTTTTTATTTTCCTATAAATACTTGCTAATATCCTTCATTCATTTGAAAATATTACATATGTGAATAATGAGAAGAATTGGAGAATTTGAAGTGAAAAATACCACCTAATTGAAGAATATTTGTATATATTTTTTTAGAAGAGAAAATTTGGAACTATCATTATCATACTGAGAATATTGGACTCATCCAAAATATAATGAGGATTAAAAATGATAATTTTGTGGAGAAGATTCAAAAAAGTGTTTATTATTTTGTTTGGATTAATTTCTTTATAAGAAAACATTGTACACTAATGGGAGTTATTATAATATTTCATATCGGGTGATAGAAGGTTTCTTATGGGATTTGGAAGTAGTTGTATTCACTCCATCATGATAGTAGTTTTCCATAGACCCATGTGAGTGTCTATGGAAAGGATATAGGTTCTCTCACTAAGGTCAAACCTTATAAATCTTGTTTTCTTTTCTTTATTTCCTACCTTTTCATGCATGATTAGTTTCTAATGGTTTACAAGGATTTAAATCTTAATAAGATGTATATGTTATATTTATAGAAGTGTTAAAACGTATAAAAAGTGAAGAACTGATTCAAACCACCTTCTGTGTTTTTATTTGATCATTGGAAATTCAATAATTCTTTTATTTGATTTTAAAGGGTAGATATGTTTTAACTAACATATATATTTTTGATAATTAAAAAAATGGGTTGAATTTTGGAAATTTTATGAGTCATTGTTGAGTGTATCTTAGCTAATTTTCCTTTTTTAATAACTAAATATAACTGTTATTTATTTATTTTTTTATTATTAAAATTTTTTTATATTATTACTTATAAAATGACTGAGGAAGTGTGTTTTAATCTTGAACTACTTTTAAAAGAAAATATTTTTTTTTAATTTTATTCATTGAATTATTCTTTTCATCCAATACATGTCTTAAGTCCCGATTTCAAATAAAAATCCATTTTAGTATGGGTTATATTTAAACTTATACAGTGAATATTTTATAATTAAATAATTATATCTTCTCATAATATTATTTAATTATTTTTTAAAATTATTATAATTCTTTTAGTTTTAATATTTATGATTTAAAAAACCATCCTTACGTACATTAATCTATACAAAATGATCCTTTTAATTTTTATTTCTACAAATTATTTATTATTACACTGTAGGAGAATGATGTTTATGCTAAATAAATATTAATTCCAATGGTTTTGAATGATGGATAAACATCATTGAATGATGTTTACACAAAAAATAATGATTCTTAAATAATACAAGATGATGTTTATGAAATACAAGATGATGTATATGTAGAAAATCCTGTTAGGTCCACTAGGTCGAATAACCTAAGAGGGGGGGGGGGTGAATCAGGGTGTGACAGATTAAAACTTTTCCCCTTCAGGTATTGTTTCATTATTAAAAAAACTTTGCTATCTCTTCCTCGCATATCAATATATAAACATGTAAGAAATAATGCATGTGAAAAATCAATTTTTACTTGGTTCACCCTCACTACGCTATGTCCAAGGAGCATACAATAATGGCATGTCGATGTACCAAATTCACTAAGGGTCAATACCAAAAATGAGTACAAAATTCAGGATAGATCTTTTATGCCCAGCTTCACTGCCTTTACATGTTTTAGGGTATTCTCACTACATTCCCATGGGCCACTCTCTATGCCACTTTCTCTGGCTCACTGCTGGTGGAAAGGGTCACCGTCTTCCTCTTCCTTTGATCACTACTCTTGGAAAAGAATCCACTCAAAATTTATAGATTAGTAAGGCAAAAACAATTTATAGAAATTTAGGCCCCTTCATTTTCATGAATTCCTGCATCCTCAACTTTAAGTATATGCTCTGTTGATGTTCCCTTTTCACCCTCAGATGAAATCCACCTTTCTGGGTACTATTTGATACCCGAAATTACTTTTGAAAACTGATTTGAATCTTTTGAGAGATTTATTATACAAATCGTGAACCACCTTGTTCAACTATGTTCTATGTAATGGGAATGTTATGTGGATCACCTCCTTCTCACACCTCTTCCACTTCCACAGACCTCCCTTTATCTGTAGACAGCCTCCACCTTTTTTATCGCATACTGCCTCCACATACTGACTCCACAAACCACCTCTTTAAAACACCCTCTGTTCGCAAACTTATATATGTTTGCATACTGCTTTCACAAACCACCTACATATCACACATTCTACTTCTATGTACCATTTCCTTTGAGGGATTTAGTTTCCCGCAAAAACCTTTATCAAAATTTATGTCGCGCATATCACTTCAGCCTTCGCAGAATTCTCCCTCATGAATTTCCTTTAAACTTTTCTGAATTCCCAGAGCAATGAGATGTTATCTAATGATATTGACGCCCATTTAATCAGTGGGATTATATATTCTTACACAAGAAACGATATATGCCAAATCCACTAATCCAAGAATATCACATCATCAAATCAATATAGTCTCCACCTCATAACAATACTTCTGTGGCGAACTGCACCCATTCCACAAACCATTTTTCGATAGTAGTTCACATATTGCTTTTTCTCCTATGTAGTGACATTCTCTTCTACCTACAACATGAACCATCATGCCTTCCATGTAATGAACGCCATTAGCCGCAATCCTTCATTGCGAAGGATTTCTAATTCCAAAAACCACTCCTGCGTATTGTTCCCGCTACCTGGTACGCGACATCGAACCATTATCGGACATGGTACACAATCAATGTCCCCATCTTGTCATTTCTATTCCTTTTCCGGTTTTGTTCACTGTTTTTCACACAAATTCCCAATTTTGAGGCCCAATAAAATGGAAAAAACTGGGAAAATACACCACCTTAAAAACCTGTCTTCAGCAAATACAAACCATACTCATTTGTGGTCATCTGGCTTTGTCACCAAACACAATCATAACCAAAACATAAAGAGAGGACACATTGAGGAATTTTTTCCCAATAATCTCTCACTTTGGGTTTGATGACAACTATTATCATAACAATTCTATGAATTTTGATACCTAATGAAGACTCCTTCCATCTTGAACAACCATTCGCTTCATGCAATTAAGATCATGATCAAGAAAATACTAAACATATACTCTAAGCCCACATGATCCATGCTCGGCATAAGAAACACGAGTATAATAAAAACATAATCAATGAATCACTTCATTTCTAACACCAACACTTGAAACCAAAGTTGTTTTCACCTTGAACCTCGCCTGTCGTGATATGTAAACTTTGATCAATCAATTTTAGAATTGTTATATTTAATTCCCCCACTATGTTATAGATCCTCGAACTATCTTAATCTCATGTTCTAATCCCCCTATCTTGCTGCTCCACTTACCAGCTTCTCCCTATATCTTTTCTCACCTGGAATAGTCACACTTTCTCTCCCTTTTTCAATGAACCTGAAGGGCACTCTAAGGTTTTCTACAATAGGGTAACGAACACATATCAGTACATTAGGGAAAAACACACCATACCTCATTGATAGGGGTTCTGAAATCCACACTTTTTTTCAAGCACAGGAAGTCAACTGGAATCATAAAGCCTATTAATGCCTTTCAAATGGTTCTTTTGGTAAGGCCTTCGTAAGAATATCTGTTACTTTTGGTTCTGTAAGCACATACTCTAACTTCATAAGTCTTTTCTCTACATTCTCCTTGATAAAGTGATACTTTATTTCAATTTGTTTTGTAATTCAGTGATGGACATGATTTTTTCTCAAATTTAAAGTATATTAATTATCAAAATGGATTTTTATTGGATATTTCACTTCAATTCCCATGTCCTCAAGCTACTACTTCATCCACAATAGTTATGTCCTAGATTGAGTAGTCGTAATATATTCTTCTTCTGCAGTGCACAATGAAATGAAATCATGTTTCTCTCTCAACAAAGAAATACACAATCCTCTAAGATAAAAGGCACATTTGAATGTTGATTTCCTATCATCTACTGATCGAGCCCAATCTATATCTATTTATCCAAAAAACTCAAGATGATATTTGTTATTATAAATTTAACCAAAATCCATAGTTCCCTTGATATAATGAAGTATTAATTTCATTGAGATATTGTGGATATCCTTGGGAATGATTAGATATATCACTACTTATAATATGAAAAAAACAATATTAGGCCTTTTTTCATTAAGGTATAATAAACTTTCAATGATTTACTGATATTATGTGATATTAATTACCTTTCCTTTATCATTCTATGGTAGTTTCAACTGAGTAGCGACCGAAGTCTTCATCTCTTTAAAATTACCCATTTAAAAAATTATCTAAACCTCCTTGGCATATTTATATTGAGAAATTGAAGTTACATTCCTTCCTTGCGTCACCTATAAGATAATAAAATACATTAACTCACCCATCATCGACCTTTCAAACTTGTATTTTATGAATTTAGAAAACTGTCTACATTGTGCTTCATCTGATCCACCAAAGATTATGTCATCGACATAAACTAAAACAATCATCATTTGACTATATTAATTGTTGAAATATAGATTGTAATCAACTCAATCGTAGTTGAAAATGAGATTCTTTAGAAACTGATCAAGCCATGAATACCAAGCTCTTGGTTTTTTTTCTTCAAACCATATAAAACCTTCTTCATCCAACAAACTATGTCCTCATCTTCATGAATGAGAAAACCATCTGGTTACTCAATTTAATCTTATTCTTCCATAAATCCATTTAGAAATTATGACTTCACATCCATCAAAAAAACCTTAAACATTTTTGCACTGCTATGGCTAAAAATAATCTAGTTGTATCCAACCATAAAGCAGGTGATAATGTCTCATAAACATCAATACCCCCTCTCTGAGAGTACCCTTTGCACAATGGTTGTGATTTTTTTGCATCAAAACACCATCTTCATTGATTTTTTGTGAAATACCCTTTTTTCAATGACATTCTTGTCTTCTGGTCTTGAAACAATTTCCCCTGTCCTATTTTTCTCAATTTGGTCAAGCTCTTCATTCATCGACTGAACCCTATTCTCATATTCAATAGCTTAATCAAAGAATTTAGGCTGCACCTATGATAAGTATGATTCTTACTGTAGAGACTTTATTGACCTTATTTGCACTAGTTTTGTCAATCTACCAATTATGTTCTACCAACCAATTTCAGCTTCTCTAAGCGGTCTCTGTGCCGACACTAATTTATTTTTGTCATATGAGTTTTCTTCTAAATGTACCTCTTGAGATTGACTGTCTCCTAAACTAATCATCTCTTCATCACTATCCTCATGATTTTGATAATGTATTTGCTAAATATTTTTCTCATTCTCTACTAAAGTCACTTAATAACATTCAACTATCTTTCCCAGCTACTTATTGAAGAATTTATATGCTTTTATTTTCTTTCAGTAGACAAGCAATATCCCTTCATCTCCATGGGATTCAAACATCCTATGTTTTATTGAGAGTAAAAAATTTACTTTTAAAGGATCAAAAGTAATTCAATGACGGATTGTTTCCATACCATAACATTTATAGAGTCTTCTACTCTTTCATAAAAAGTAAATCTCTATTTGAAGTGTATACTGTTGTCATCACTACTTCATTCCAAAATTTACCTCGAAGGTCTTTCTTAAGGGGAATTGTTCTTGATATGTTGTTTCCAATCAGATTTCTTCTATCAAATACACTATTCTGCCACGGATTTCTTACTACTGAAACTTGATGCCTTATCCCATGTTTCTTTAGATTATCCTCTACTAGGATATTTGTGAACTCTGTTCTATTATCTGACCAAATCGTATGGATTTTATAACCAAGCATCATTTCACATTCCCGTCGATATCTTTTAATGACATCGAACAATTTATATTTGTGTGTGATTATAGATACCCATTCCATTTTTCTATAGTAATTAATTAAGAGAATATAATATCTTCTCCCATCAATACCCCTTTGCGACATTGGCCCTCACAAATCAATACATCTAATCACCTGATGTCTTTTCCTCCAAACTTGGATTTTCTTGAACCAATAATTTACTGGCCTTCATCATTACAAAATTTTACATTACCTACTTTATCATACCTAATTTTGGTCAATAGATCCATATTTCCCATCATGTGGGATGTGCATCCACTATCAATGATCCATATCCCAATGTGATTTGATTCCTTGGACACAATTTCTGTAACCACCACCTGTTCTTCCCTTTTCTTTTTGGCAAAAGTATTTGGCTTCATATCCGACATGGAGTGATAATATGGATCTTCCTCAGTATGTGACAGATAAGCATCATCCTGCCGAGATGCAAATCGATTTTCAATTTTTAACTCCCTTGAATATACATTTGGCTGATTGTTATGAACAAATTAAGTCTGCCTTAACAGATTACTCTGAATTTTTGATGTGCAATATCTTTCCATATGTCAGTGTCCTTTACACCTGAAACACTGACCATAAAATAATAACCTAGAAATTTTATCTCTGTACAACCACATATGTTTTTCTCATTCTATTTGGTACCAATTTTCTATGAAAGATATATTTTTAGAGTGTTCCATTTTACTGCAACAATAGAATCTTATGTGAGGTACATTCTTGTGTGGAAATAATGCACCACCAGTTGTGTCTAGTGTTCTCTGAATTTTCCGATTCTTCTTTGGAGTGGATTCATGTGGTTTGACTTGAACTATTACTACTTTTTGTTTTAATTCAGGCCTCATACAAGCCTTATCATTTAGAGTAGATTGTTACTTCTATTCTGCTAGACCACTCTCCTCAAAACTCATCTTCTCTGTTTCCTATATGATGCTGTTTCCTGATGTTGATCCAAGAGTTAATAGTTTCTCCTAATCTTTTATTGTTTTTCATAGACCGAAGACTTCATCATTTATTTATTAGATACATTTGATTTTTTCCTTTTATAGTTTCAATCAAACTATCGATTTCTATTTTTTTCTTCAATTTTGAGTTTCTGATCAACCATATTTTCGGACCTTTCTAGCGTTGAAGACCTCGGATTTTCAATTTCTACATTTAGCTCAGAATCCCTTTTTTCATGTTGCTACATATAGAGTTTGGAATCATAAACAAATTTTTTATCTTTATTTTCTTCCTCTCTCAAAATATCTACCTCTTCCTAGGTAACATCTAATTTGGCCTAAAGATCAACTCTTCCTTTAATTTATTCTTCTTCATGAACACTTTCTTCTCTTATTAAATAAATTATGAAAACTGCCAGAAAAGCATATACATTATGATTCGTGCAGTCTCCTAACTCCTCTTCCTCAGATTCTTCTAATCCTTCATCTTCTTTTTAAATAATATTCTTCTTTTTTAATAAATTTCTCTAGGTAATTATCCTACCTTTCTCATTTGATGAATTAATATTTTGGGTAATTTCATCATTATCTTCATTGCCTTCATCAAACTTCTTAGTAAATTTTATTGCATAGTACATGATATTTCCACATTGAATGCCTAAAAATAGAAGTTTACCATTAAACTTCCCTTTCCCCTTCACAAATTTGAGGAGAGAAATGATATGACATTATCCAATTTGTGCACCTCATAACTATCATCAACAGAGAAATTATTCTGGGCCTTGAATGCAACTTCTTTGGAATTTCCCTTTTCCACTGCATCATTATCATTATTTCTCATTTCTTATGCTATAAGGGTACTGTGTAGCTTATCTAGTGTTAGCTCTTTCAGGTATATATCTTCCAATACTGAAACATTCAGATTGAACTACTGTGGATGTTTCCTCAAGATAGGTTTCAAAATATTTATATCTTCAATGAATTCTCTAAGACCCTACATGTATTCCACAATAAAATTTACCATGTCAAATAATGGATTAGAAGTTTCATTGGGGTTCATTATGAGATCATCAAACTTGTTCCAAAGAACCTAAATCTTTTCTTCTCAAACATTTGTGTCACCCTCATTAATGTTCAACAATTTTACCCACATATCATGTGATATTTTACATAACATCGCCGTTGTATAAATTTCATTTTATAGGGAAACCCCTAATACATTGATCCCTTTAGCATCCACATCCAATTAACTTCTTTCATCTTCACATAAAGCAACACTATTGATTTTAGCTAATATTCCATGCATAGCTACTGTGAAGTAATCTATCTGTATTGATCAGAAGCTGTGCTACATCAGATTCTTCCATAGTTGAAAATTATTTCTGTCAAAGATCAGAAATCCTGTATGATTAACCACCTTCATTTCTTCTTATAAGAGATAAAGTTTGTCTTTCAACCTTTCCCTTTGATACCAATTGTTAGGTCCACTAGGTCTAATACCCTAAGAGGGGGGTGAATTATGTATGATAGATTAAATCTTTTTTCTCTCCGGATCTTGTTTCATTATTAAAAAAATCTCAATTATCTCTTCCTCCAATATCAAAATATGAACAGATATGAAATTATGTATAGGACATAACAATTTTTACTTGGTTCACCCTCACTAGGATACATCCAAGGAGCATATATTGGCGGTGTACCGATGCGCCAAATTCACAAAGGCTCACTGCCAATAATGAGTACAAAGTTAAGGCTAGATCTTTTATGCCCAGGATCACATCCATTAAAAGTTTTAGAGTCTTCTCATTGAATTCCCAAGGTTCACTCCCTATGCCACTTTATCTAGCTCACTACCGGTGGAAAGGTTCACCGTCATCCTATTTCATTACTCATTTATCTTGTAATAAAATCAACTCATAGTTTATAGACTTTTTGGTCAAACATAGTTTAGGGACATGTAGGTCTCCTCATTTTCATAAATTCCTATATCCTCAACTTTTGGTAGTTCCTCTGTTGATGTTTCATTTTCACTTGTAGATGAAATCCAACATTTCAGGTACTGTTAGATACCCAAATATACTTTCAAAAACAGATTTTATGTTTTTGAGAACTTCATTATGAAAGTATCAAACCACCTTGTTCCACCACATATTGTGTATCAGGTATGGCACATGGATCACCTCCTTCATGCACCACATCCATTTTCATGAACCTCCCTTCATTCATGGACTACCTCTGCCTTCGCTATCACGTATTGCCTTTTCATACCGACTCTGCGAACTACCTCTGCGAAACACCGTATGTCAACAAACTGTTCTCTATTTGCAGACATCTATTACGAACCACCAACATACCAAACCCTCTTCCTCCATGTATCATGTACCTTGTGGGATATAGTTTCTCGTAAAATCCTTTGTTAGACTTTCTTCTGCGTGAACCACTTCAGCCTTTGCAGAATTATTTCTCGCAAACTTCCTCCATTCCTTACCAAATTACTAGAGAAAATAGATTTTCTCTAATGATATTCACCCCCATTTAATTTATGGGATTAGACCTTCTTATATATGGAAAGATATCTGAAAAATATTCTCTTCCAAGATTTACCAAATCTTTGATTCATTATAGCATCCACTGCATACTGATCCTCTTGTCATGAACCAAACCCATTCCACAACCCATTTTTTCAAAACAGTCAGTGTAATGCCTCTTCTCCTATGGGGTGCCATTCTATTCTACCTATCCCACGAACTAACATGTCTTCCACATACCACAAGTCATTCTCCACAAACATTCTTCACAAATGATTTCTAGTTCCATGAACCACTCCCGCGTACCATTCCTGCGGCCTAGTATGAATCTGTGAACCCTTCCTATACATGGTATGTGATCTATATCTTATGATTAATATTACTCTTCATTTTCAGATTTCATTCATTGTTCTTCACAAAAATTCCCGATTCTAAGTCCCAAAAAATTGGAAAACACTATGAAACTACAACACCTTAAAAACCTTTCTTTGGAAAACACCAACCATACTAATTTTTGGCCATCTATCTTTTTCAAAAAACACCATCACTCCGAAAAAAATACCAAGAGAACACCTTGTGGGGTTTTTACTAAAAAATATCCCCCATTTTGTTTTATAACCACTATTTTCATAAAAAAATTTCTCATTTTGATACCTTGTAAATATTTCTTTCATCTTCTACCATGATTCACTTCATGCAATTAAGATAGTGATCAAGGATTTACTCAACACATAATCTAAGCCCAGATGATCCATTATTGGTGTGAGAAACAAGATTATAATGCAAAGTGCATAAATGAATCACTACTTTTCAAACAACATCTCTTGAAACCAATACTTCATTCATCATGAACCTCAACAATCATTATATATAAACATTGATCTAACACTTATAGCATCGTAATATTTAATGATCCCCCTATATTATAACTCCTCTAACCAACTTCATCTCAGATTCAACTCTCAGCTTCTCTTCTTGTAATTTCTCCCCCTAGAATAGTCACACTTTCTCCCCATTTTCCATTGAACCTTAAGGGAACTCCAAGGTTTTCTACAAGAGGGTAAAGAATAAATATCAGTACATTACGGAAAACACACCATACCTCAGGGAGAGGGGGTCCCCCATCCACTATTTTTCAGGTGCAAGGAGTTGAATTGACTCTCAAAGCTAGTGAATTCCTTTTAAATTCTTCGTTGGGTAAGGACTTCATAAGAACATATGCAGCTTTTTATTCTATAAGAACATACTTCAACTTCACAATCCCTTGTTATACATTCTCCTTGATTAAATGATACTTGATTTCAATGTGCTTTTTACTAGAGTGATTGACTAGATTAATTCTCAAATTTATAGCACTTGAATTATCACAATGGATTCTGATTGTGGATTTAACTTCAATCCCAATATCCTGAAGTTACTACTTCATCTACAATTGTGTGCACAATTGAATAGTTGCAATATATTCTACTTCTATGGTGCTCAATGAAATTCAATCTAATTTATTTCTCAACTAAGAAATACACAATCCATCGAGATAAAAGGTACCTCCAGACATTGATTTTTATCATTTGCGGATCTGGACCAATCTGCATTTTTATGTCCCAATAACTCTATATGAGACTTGTGATTATACATTAAACCAAAATCCATAGTTCCCTTGGTATACCAAAATATTATTTTCCCCAAGATCAATTGAATCTCAATCGTATTGATTTGATATATTTCTTATAGGCATGTTAAAAATACAATATCAGGACTTGTCGCTTTCAAGTACAATAGAATTCCAATGATTCTCTGGTATTCTGTGATATTAACTGCCTTGCCTTCATCATCCGTTAACAGTTTCAACCTGGTAGAGACAAAAGTCTTCATATCTTTGTAATTTTCCATTCAAAACCTTCTCAGAACCTCCTTAGCATATTTATATTGAGTAATAAAAATTTCATTCCTTCCTTGCTTAACCTATACGCCAAGGAAAAACATCAGATCTCCAATCATTGACATTCGAACTCACTTTTCATGAATTCAGAAAAAAAATTCATTGTGATTTATATGATCCACCAATGATTATTTCATCGACATAAACTAGTACCATCATCCATTGAAATCCTTAATTGTTGAAATACATATTGTAATCAACTCCACGACACTAGAAACCAAGATTCTTTAGAAACTAATCATGCCTTAATTTCCTTGCTCTTGGGGCTTTCTTCAAACCACATAAAGCCTTATTCATCCGATAGACTCTGTTCTTATCTTTATGAATTATAAATCCATCTTGTTTTTCAATGTATAATTATTTTTCTAGAAATCTATTTAGAAATATTGACTTCACATCCATCTGTAAAACCGTATACTTTTTTTGCACTGCTATGGCCAAGAATAATCTGATTGTCTCCTGGCTTGGAAAAGGTGAAAATGTCTCATCAAAATAAATAAACTCTATCTGGGAGTACCCTTTACACACCAGTCAAGATTTATTTTGGATCAAAACATGATATTCAATCAGTATTTTTGAATGACCCATTTTGTCCTGATGACATTCTTGTCTGCTGGTCTTGAAACAATTTCCCATGTCTGATTTTTCTCAATTTGGCCAAGCTCTTTATTAATTTCCTAAACATAATTATCATCTCCAACATCTTCATCAAATTATTTAGGCTCCACATGTGATAAATATTATTCTTCCTGTAGAGACGTCATCCTCCTTGTCTGCACTGGTTATTTCTGTTCACCAATTATGTTCAGACTATCAATTTAATCTATTCTCACTAGCCTCCAGGAAAACACTGATTTATTTTCATCATTTGAGTATTCTCTTAAATCTACCTCTAGAGATGGAGTTTCTCATAATCTGCTCATCTCATCATCATTATTCTCCTAATTCTGATCCATTATTTTCTGATGATTCTGGTCATTATCTACTATATTCATATCATGACATTCAATTATATTTCCCAAAAACATATTTAATCATTTATATTCTTTTCTTTTCTTTGTGTACCCAATAAATATCCCTTCATCTACACAAGATTCAAAAATTCTATTTTTCTCCTTATTGAGAAGGAAAAATTTACTTTTGAAAACTCAAAAGTAATTCAATAAATGACTGTTGAACAAAGTAAAGGATTATTCAATAAAGGATTATTTCCATAACATAACTCATATGGAGTCTTATCCTATTTCGAAAAAAGTAATTCTCTCTTTGAAGTCTATTTTACTATCATCACTCCTTCTTTAAAAAATTTCTTTGGAAGGTATTTGTAAATGGGCATTGTTATTTCCATGTTGTTGACAATCCAATTTCATATATCAACTACTCCTTTCTATTGTGGAGTTATTACTTTTGAAACTTGATGCCATATCACCTGTTTCTCGAGATACTTATCCACTTGGATATTTGTGAAATCTATTCCATTATCTAATCGAATCATCTAGATTTTCAGACCAAGCATCATTTCACATTCCTTTCAATATCTTGTAATGAAACTGAACACTTCATATTTGTGGGGGATTATTGATACCCATTCCATTCTGCTATAATCATTAATGAAGAGAATATAATATCTCCTCCCATAAATATCCCTTAGAAAAATTATCCCACACACATCAATACATCTGTTCATGTCATGTCTTTTCCTCCAAACTTGGATTTTCCTAAACCTATAATTCTCAATCCATTTTCATTAAAATATCTTAAGATACCTTCTTCATCATACCTATTTTCAGTCACTAAATCCTTATTTTCTGTCGTGTGGGAAGTGCATCCACTATCAATGATCTATAGCCAGTGCGATCAGATGCCTTGAACGCAATTTCAGAAACCACCGCATGGTCTACCCTTTTCTTTTTGACCCAAGTATTTAGATTTATATATGAAATGGAATGATAATATTGATCTTTCCTAGTATGTGATGGAACAAAATTAACCTTTATAGCTGAAAATAAATTTTCAATTTCTATCTCTCTTGAAGATACATTTGGATGCTTTTTATGAATAAATTCAATCTTCCATGGCACATTACACTATATTGTTGATGTAAAATATCATTCCATATGATCGAGTCCTTTACACATGAAACAATGAACATCAAATGATGACCTGTAATTTTGATCTATGTACAACCACCTCTATTGTTCTTGTTCACTTTGGAACCCCTTTGCTATGGAACATACATTTTAAGAGTGTCTCATCTTACCACAACATTGACATATTATGTGAGGTACATTCCTGTGTTGAAATGATGTACCACTAGTTGTGTCTAGGGTTCTCTGAATCTCTTAATTATTATTCATACCCAAATAAATCTGTAATATTACAGTGGAATCTTGTGGTATAACTTCAACCATAACTACTTTCTATTTTAGATCAAGCCTCATACTCACATTATCATTTAGAGTTGATTGTTGATTCTAATATAATGGACCTCTTTTCTCAAAACTCATCTTCTTTGTTGCCTGTGTGATCTTCTTTCCTGATGTTTAACGGAGAGTTAATAGTTTCTCGTAATCTTTAACTATCCCTTGTAGATCGACGACTTAATATTCTATTTATATGATACATTTAATTTTATCTTTTCTAGTTTTAGTGAAACTATCGATTCTATTTTCAATTATTCAATTTTGAGTTTGTACTCAACAATATTTTCTAAGATTTCTCGAATTAAAGACCACAACATTTCAATTTTTACATTTAGTTAAGAATTCTCCTCTTTCAACTTGCAGCTTATAGAGTTTCACGTTAGGAAAATTTTTGTTAGATTTACTTTTTTGGATCTAAAAATATCTACCTCTTCTAGGGAAGCTTCTAATTAAGCCTGAACATCAACTCCTCATTCAGTTTAACATTCTTCATTATCACTCTCTTCCCTTGTTAAATAATTACCAAAAACTTCCACCAAAGCATCTACATTATGATCTGTGCAGTCCTCTAACTCTTCTGCCTCAGATTCTTCCAAACAATCATCTTATTTTGAAAGAATATTATTATTTTTGAAGATAATTATCTTAGTACTTCTCCTACATTTCTCATTTGATTAATGCTTATTTTGGGGAATTTCATCATTATCTATATTGTCATCATCAAACTTCTTAGGACATTTTACTACAAAATTCCAGATCTTTCTGCATTGAAATCATACAAATTGAAGTATACCTTTGAACATCCCTTTTCCCCATTGTAGATTTGAGGAGGTAAACGACATGACATTATCCATTTTTTCCTCCTTATAACTATCTTTATCATAGAGATTCTTCATGGACTTGAATTCCACTTATTTGGATTTCCCATTTTCCACTACAGTGTTATCATTATTTCTCATTTCATATGTTATAAGGGCACTATGTAGGATATCCAGTGTAAACTCTTTCAAATATTTATCTTCCAATACTAAAACATTCGGATTGAACTGAGGTGGAAGTTTCAACAAGATAAGTTTCATAATGTTTATATCTTCAATGACTTCTCCAATACCCTACATGTATTCCACAATAACATTTACCCTATCAAATAATGTGTCAATAGTCTCATTTGGGTTCATTATGAGACCCTCATACTTGTTCCATAGAACCTGCAGCTTTTCTTCTCAGACTTTTGTGTTTCCATCATAAATGTTAAATAATTTTTACCGTATATAATGTGATGTTTTACAGGACATCACCTTTGTATAAATTTCATTTGATAGGGAACCCACTAAAGAATTGATCCCATTATCATCTACGTCCAATTCCCTTCTTTTATATTCTCATAAATCACCACTATTGTTTTCGTCTGATATTTAATGTATAACTACTTTGAAGACATCCATCCCTATTGATTGAAAGTAGTGATGCATCTAATTCTCCATTGTTGAAAATTATCTCCATCGAATATTGGAATTCCTTAATTATTAACCACCTCTATTTCTTCTTACAGAATAGAAACACCAAATTTATACCATTACCCCTGATACTAATTGTATGGTCAAATAGGTTGAATACCCTAAGAGGGGGGTGAATATGGGAATGATATATTGAAGCTTTTTCCCATTTGGATCCTATTTTTTTGTTAAATAAAACTCAATTATCCCTTCTTCTCGTAGAAATATATGAACAGATATGAAATCATGCACACGACACATCATTTTTACTCAGTTCACCCTCAATTGTCTATGTCTAAGGAGCATACAACGACGGCGTACCGATGTACAAAATTCACCAAGGTACACAACCAATAATGAGTAAAAAGTTCGAGCAAGATATTTTATGACCAGGTTCACTACATTTAAAATTTTTAGTGCCTACTCACTACATTCCCAAGGGTCACTCCCTATACCACTTTTTCAAGGTCACTGACAATAGAAAGGGTCACATTCTTCCTCTTCCTTTTCTCACTACTCATGGAAAGGATTCCACCCACAGTTTATAAATTTTTAGGTTATACACAGTTTATAGACATGTAGGTCCCTTCATTTTCATGAATTATTGCATCCTCAACTTTAGGTAGATACTCTTTTGAAGTTCATTTTTCACGCTCAGATGAAATCCACCTTTCTGGGTACTGTTAGATACTAGAAAATACTTTTGCAAACTAATTTTAATCTTTTGAGAGATTCCATCTACAAATCACAAACCACCTTGCTATACTGCGCACTCTGTACTGAGTATGGTATAAAGATCACCTCCTTCACATACTTCTTCCACTTATGTCAACATCACTTCATCTGTAGACTGCCTCTTACTTCACTATTGTGTTCCACCACCACATACCAACACTGCGAACCACCTCTACGAAACAGACTCTATCTGTGTATTGTTCATTGTTTCAGACTGCTTCTGTAAAACACTTTCTTATCATTCCTTCTTCCTCCATGTACCATGTACTTTTTAATATATTGTTTCCCGCAAAAACCTTCAGTATAATTTCTTCCATATGAACCACTCCATCCTTCGCATAATTCTCCCTTGTGAACTTTTTTCGGACTTTTATAAATTCCAAGAGAAAATATATGTTTTCTAATGATATTCAATCCCATTTAATCTATGGGATTATCTCATATTATATAGCCAAAGATATCAAAAAAATATACTAATCCAATATTTTCCAAATCTTCGATTCAGTATAGTCTCTACTGCATACTAATCCTCCTACCATGAACTGCACCCATTTCGCAAACCATTTTTTCATGGCAGTCCACATACTACCTTTAATCATATGAAGAACCATTCTCTTTGGCCTATCCCGTGAATAGTTGTTCCTTTAATATACCACAGACTATTCTCTACAACCCTTCATCATGAATGATTTCTAGTTCTACGAACCACTCTCGCATACTGTTACCACTGACTAGTATGCGACCACAAACCCTTCCTAGACATGGTACATGATCCATGTCCATGGGATTCGTATTTCTATTCATTTTCCAATTTCATTCACTATTATTTTAAAAAATTCATGATTTTGGGCCCTAAAAAATTGGCAAACATTGGGAAACTGTGCCACCAAAAAAACTTGTCTTCAGTAAACACCAACCATACTCATTTTTAGTTATCTAGCTTTGTCAAAAAAACATAATCACACACTAAACAAACCAAAGGACACCTTGAAGGATTTTTTCCAAACACGTCCTTACTATTAGAATTATCTTTACACACAATATTAAATCATTGGTTATACTGGATGATTCTTATAAACATTATTGATTACACATTTTAATGGTCACAAAAAAATCTTGTTTACATAGATGGAAAATTATGGTTATGCATGACTTAATATTTCTCTTTTTATATATTTTAGAATTTTATTTTTTTACATATCTTTTGACATATAAATTTAATTCATCCTTTTTGTACCTGTTTTTATTGATTTAATTTTTCCATAATTAAACATAAATATATGTGGAACAAATGAGAAATAATTTATGGATATATTATACCAATTTAAATGATCATCACATGGAATAAAGCATGTTTAAACTTCCACACCACTTTATTATAAAATGACGAGTTTGAATTTTGAATCATTTGAAATAAAATTAGTTTATCCCACATAATTTATTGTAACATTACAAGGAACTTTGTATTGATTATTTATTTATGTATTAAATTTATATTTCTAATGAGTTTTATAATAAAAATGTATTAAATTTTATAGATTATTTTATGTTCTCTCAACTTTGAAATAGTTTATTATCATTGAAATATAATAATGAGGCCACATTGGTAAATGATAAATATATAATTACTATACACACATTAACATTTTTTGAACGGTGTTGTGCGTAAAGAATCTCTTTTTATGGAGTTCAATTGATTTAGTTAAAGATTACAGTGTTTGGGGATATTTTAAACTATATTGTGATGATTAATTTTACAATCACATATTTGTGATCTTTATCATGGATAACTACATTATTATGATCCTTTACACCTAAGAGAGATCCCTGGTACTGTGGAACTCTAGATTTATTGTTTATCTTGTTTCCTATTGTTCAGAATTCTTTCTATATTTTCTATGTGCTGTATTTTTGGATTAGAATTTTAAATTCAAAATAATGACCATAGCATCTAGGTTATACTACCCCATAAAAAAGTTAATTTTGGATGTGTTTTGGTCTAGTAAAAGGTACTGGTTCTAGTTGTTCCTTGTTTCCAAAAATTCAAGGTTAGTTCTTTCTTCACTTAAAAATAAATGTTTTGGGTTGTGCCTCTAGTTGAGAAAAATGGTGAAATCAGGCCGTACCTCTAAGGGTTAAAATGATAGTTATTAAAGTATGTGACTCCTTTCATAAGTTTTGTAACTATATTTTGGTTGGCATACTATCACATTGAGTGTATGAAATGTAGATTAAGTATCAGTTTGATCCGAACTACAATAAAAATTCTTATATAAATATTTTATTTTCCATTTCAAATTAATTTTACTCTGAAAAGTTATTAAAATTTATAAAGATACCAACTCACCTACCCTCTTGACCATTAACCATATTTCCATTGGGAGCAAACAAAGTTAATATATAGAAATCAAGCATCCATATCCAAGTGGATCTACAAGGATCATGCGAGGAGAAGAAAAACACTTAGGAAACTTTGACGGGAAGGAAAATCTCAAAGTAGAGTGAAAAAGAATAAAAATGATATGGAATAACAAGATAACCATTTAATTAGGGGATAAAGTTGAGTGTAAAATACTAAAATATTATTTTTAAAAAGGTTTTTTCAATGTGTCCATTGGGTACCCACCGAGACACACCTGGGTACCCAATCTAAGGCTATAGGGTTCCCAGTGGTCCTCAATCCCAAGGGGACAGTCCTATTCTCCTTCCCTCCTTAATCTAATCTCCTAAATTTGTCAAGAACTCATATTTAACTTAAAAAACACCTAAAATAGACTATAAATATATAATATAAAATTTTATATCTAATTAGTGATTTCAGAGTCTTTATAACCCCTTGCCATTGGGCTTCTCATCACCAAGAAGCTTTAACCAACTTCTTAGTGAAACGAATACATACATTGGCTCTTCTTATTAACCACTATCCCCAAAGTATCTTCTTGGAGACACCCATGATTCCACTTTAACCAAACTAAAGGAATTTAATTTCATAGTAACACCTTCTTTATTTGGTTAGTAATGCCAACAATAATGCTCTGTATAAGAGGCATCAACCTCAAGCTCAGCATCATAATATCAAACCACATATTAAAGGTTGGAAACACACTTCCCAATCAAAGACACATAAAAAATATAGTGCAAAGAGTTTAATTTTGGTGGTAAGGAAATATGATAAGCCATTTATACCACTCAAGCCAATATCTTGAAATATTGAAATATCCCAGAGCCAGTTTCCCCACTATTCCCATTCATTGGTGACCCAAACTCGATTAATCCCATTTGAAGAAATTTACTCCAAATTTAAAAAATTATGGTCACATATGATGATTGAAATGTGATTTATAATTACTTTGAGTGTTTATGAGTATTTTAATTAGTTTCACCTATTTTTTATTTATTAAATGATTCCAGGCCTGATCATAGAGGATTCATCTATCACCATATAATATAAGGGAGAATAAAATGATCATACATATAAAACCTCAAAGGGATATATATGAAGTGAAGAATGATAAATATTATTACATGAGAATTTAACCAAATAGAGTTGATTCTCCCATGATCATCTAAAATCCATAATACAAACCTTAAGTATATATTCTAGAATAGATATGGTTTGCTTTGACTGTCCTTTAGTCTATGGGGGAAAATAATTAATCAAATTTACTATCATTATCAATGATCAATGTAGTCCTTTTTAGTTCCATGGTGTAAATATATGTTCTATGTTAGAGATGATACTAGTAGGTATACCATGATGATTTATAATCTCTTTGACATTGTGATTAAAGATATCATCAACTTAATATACCTCTTTGATTAGTAGGATGTTAACCTCTAAAGGTTACCATACTGGATGTGAGAGTGGAACCACTTCACCTTGAAGGTACAGTTGGTCTTGATGTTTCCAAACCACCCACACTGATGATGCTTTATGGAGGATCTTATGGATCTAGGAAATGTACGGACACCACCTCCCCTACTTTCTCAGTGAGAACCACCTTTAATAAAATTCTCTTGGTCTTACTTTTGACTTCCCTAAGAGATACCACCTACTGTTCAACTAGGAAGTTGACCACCTCCTCTAGAACCACCTTTAAAAATAGTATTCAAAAGAATAAACTTTCTAACCACTTTTTAAATTATTATAAAGTTAATGAGTAAAAATATGGATTACATAGTTTCTTTAAGAAAAATTTCGAAACATCTTACCTTAGACTAATTATACTTTATCAGATAAGGGGTAATGTGTATAAGGTCAAAGAATGTGGTGGAATATTCCCAAACCAAAAGTGAACCTTGTAGAATTTTAATAAACCTATTCTCCTTTACCCAATCTAGGGTATCATGTTATAATTACACCCAAAACAAATCTTGAAAATTTATCCACGTGAGGCCATGTTATTTACTCATCTCAATCATCATTTCACCCCATTTATGTGTCACTTTTTTAGCATAAAGGTGGTAATATAAATTTAGTGATACTCATGAGTCTATGTGATTTATAAAATATGATACAGGTGGTTAATCCAATCCTATATCTCTTAAGGTTATATACCTCTATGAAATGGTAGAGGATGGTGAGACTGAAAATCTATAATGATTTTAGAGAGAATAAGATCCTATCATGGAGCTATTTTTTCAATAACATGAGGAATATGGGAGAGACCCTCTATGAACTAAGGATCAATAGTGGTTTAAGTTAAGGGTGCATTCTCTCCCACATGTGATGCTTGTTTTTCTACCCCTTATTAACTAGTGGTGGGTGGTATTCTTTGTTGAATCCTATATGATATAGTATAGAATAAGATTAATAATTTCCAAAAATTGAAAACCTAGCGTTTTATGATATTTTTGATCCCTCAAGGGGATTAATTAAGGGATACACTGAGGATCAATTAGGGTATATAAATCATTCCCAATTGAAAAAAAATTTCTATGAACCCTTGATGACCTAATTGTCATGACCTATTAACAATAAGGGTCACATATTTTTCTACTATCATTTCATTGATATGAATACTTTTTCACATGACCATCCCTTTACCAAATTTTATTTATAATTACTTATCCCACATAGTCATATTATGTTGTGTAGAATGTAAACAAATAAGAATAAGGAACACACTAATTTTTAATTAGTTCACTAATATGGGAGAATCCAAAAATCATGAGACAAACAATGTGCCTATGTACCAAATTAGTAAAGCTCACTGCTTGTTAGCTAGGCCACTCTGAATAGGGATCATTACCCTTTCATAGGTTTTAGGTAGATGTATATATCATTGGAATCAATTACATCACACTTCTTATCTTCTTTCACACTAATCTTAGAAAGGATTAAAACTTGGATTAACTGCCAATAGAAAACCTATCTCACTACTATTATTGATTACACTGATTATGGGTGAGTTCTATTTTATCTCTAGGATCCTCTTTCATAGTTATATTATGAACCTCCTCTTGAAAAAAATTATATTTATTCTAGGATATTTTATGGACTTACCACATTATTATATCTTGAGAAGGCTCTTTAGGAATTTCCAATCTTTATTCTTCTTTTTCTTTTTTGATAAAAAGAATAAATATTGTTTCCTCTATGAGATTCATATTTTTAGAATGTTATCTGTTCATTTTCTTCCGAAAAACTTCTACAGAAAATTTAGTAAACTTCTAGTCCTTAATCTTATGGGTTGGATTAATCCTACCCCATATTCTATTATTGGAAATTTAATAGGTGTCCCACACATTTAGTGTGTCCTTTTAGAGCCACTGAATCCATTTAAAGGCCTTAAAATATCAATCATAACTACATATGGTCAAATATTTAGGTTTTCTAGAAAAATGATTGACCATAGTGTGGTCTCTTCTTTCACAATATAGGAATCCTCCCTTTTTCATCCCCTATAGTGAAACACATTCTACTTCAGTGTAGAAAGTTAGCTAAATCAAAACTTGAAGCATGTATTTATTCCTTACGGAATTTCCTCCCATTGAATAGATAAAAAAATTCCACATATTAAAATTCATCATAACTCACCCATGATCACTACAAGATCTCCTTAAAATCCTTTGATTTATTGAACTAGAATTGGTATAACCCTTTACTCTATGATTTGATTTCTGGTACATTTCAGGAAACACAAATAATCACTTATAAAAACATATCATCTATGTTGATATATATTTATAGGGCATGGATGTCTCCTAAGAATGATGGCTACATCATATCCATTTCTTCATAGAACATACATATTTAAAACTACATCATCTATATATACCACTATGACATGGATAATGGTTTTCTATTTCCCTTTTTCCAATTTTAACTTCCTTAACATTGCATAGAACAATTAATTAACCTTTACACAAGCCAATATTCACTTTTACATATACACCTGAAACATTAGATGACTTTTATGTAATATTTGAATTACCATGGTGGAATATACTCTATGGAATGGTTCCAAATCCTACGGTGTGGTCTACTATTATAACCATTTTTAATTTAAGGATGTCCTTTACATAATTATTGAGTTACTATGACAGAATATTCTCCTTGGGGTGGATCCAACTTCTATTGTGTGGAATGACCTTCCGCCTTTATATAAGTAATAGAAATCCATATTTACCTAGATAAATATCAAAGTATTTCCATTATGATTTTTTGAATACCGTCAAACATAAAAATTATTAAATAACCCAATATAATATGACATATGACAATCAATTAACATTTATGATGGTCATCCAAACCATTACACAACTTTTTACTCCCAGAAACAACCTTTACATGATGTGAATTACACCCTTATGTAGAGATCCTCATGATCTATCCCTCTCTTTTGCAGCATAGGAAACTAAAAATTATTTTGATACTTTGTAGTGAAAATTCATGTATTATTGTGTGGTATCTTGACACAACATTGAAATCATTAATATGATAGAAATACTTATCCAAAAAAACTTTATCTATGACATAATCGAAAGTGTTTTGGTATAATTTTTGTCTTCCAAAAAAAATTCCCCTCCAACATCCACTTGAATTATTCTTCAAACCATATATATTTAATGAATCCATAAAAATCCTTATTTCTTTTCAACAAATTCAATGCACACCATTTGGATGAAATAATATCCCTTTTTTTTATTTTTTCCCAGTAAAAAATTTTCTTCCTCCCTTTTTAGGAATGAAATATATAGGGTGGAATTAATCCTCTTTTATCCTCAACTACTCACACAATGTTTGATTTCTGTGGGATGAAATTCCCAAATTCTATGATTTCAAACTTCCCATTTATTCCCCTTATAAATTATGTATTTTCACTCTTATATTCAAATAAAATAAGATGGATTCTTCATAGGATTCAATTCCCTCTCTTAGAGTAGGAAAAAAACTCTTTCTATATACTCCCCCTTTGTTAAAGTTTTCTTTAAAACGTTTCTTAATACCAATTGAAGAACTTTATAGTTGTAATTTGAAATTATATTATATTATTCAATGATAACTTTCAAGATATCTATATAAAATCAATGATACCCAATTAGTGAATTTACCACCTATAATTTGTTTTATAAAAAAACAATCTAATCCTACTATGTTTGGGATTGGTATAGGAAAAAAATAATCCATGATAAACTCTTAAAAAATGTCCATGTCACACATTTAATCTAATAAAACCATAGAATCTTAAACATTACACTTTAAAAAACCTGTGACCTCAGTCACATTATCAAAATCTATTACTATATAAACTTTAAAACACAACAGTGTAAGATATACCATTTGAAGAAACAATTGATACCATTTGTACACTAGTACATCACTAGATTCTTCATTCATAGATAATGATTATTATCCTTTGAACATTAATCAGATGTCCCCCTAAGTCATTAGATATTGAAACCAATAATTTTTTCTCAAATTCAAGGATAAAACTTGCTGGGAATAAAATTTCCTCAAACACATATTTTTGTATCATAAAAAACATAATAAGTTGATAGAAATTTTTAGAATAATTATATAGACATGATATTCAACCTTATATATATATATAATATTTCCTCTTCTTTAGTGGAAAAATTACACTAATTCCTTTGCCTAATTTCACCTGTTGTAGGTAAAATTTAATATATCATAAAACATTACTCCAAATAAGACTCCATGTACTATATTTTATCCATACATTCATTTTATTTATCAAATAAAGTATTTAAATTCAAATTTATATAAATTTTCATACCTAATAAGAAACTAGACATGAAGCAATTTGTACACCACTAGTTACATGTAATTTATATCCATAAAATAGACCTTTTTCCAGCTCAATTTTATGTTCTTTTGAGCACTCTTACTACTTGTATTCTTTTACCCCTTTGTTTTATACCTATTTAAACAAGTTATAAACATTTAAAGAATTTGGGGAGAGGGGTTACTTTCTAATTTGTCATGGTGAGGAGGATATAGTGTAAATATGGATCACTATTTTCCATTTTCACTTAATCTTGAAGTATACATTCAAATATGAATTATATTTATTTGATTTAAATATAATTTACACTTATTTTGGTTTTTTATCTTCTGCAAAACCCAACTCACAACTTGCCATTTTTTCCTTGGGTTCTTTTACCATCAACGATTTCTTGAACCTTTGGATATTGTTCTTTACATTTACAGACCTTTCTGATGACCCAAAAAAAATATTCAATCTTCCATCAAACACATTTCTTTAGGATTATTATTCACATGATTCTTTTTAGTTTCTATAACATGTGAACAAGATATCTGTATTTTATATAAATATTTTTATGGGCAATTATATATGAATTCATTTAAAATTAATTGATTAAATATAATATTTGTTCTTGACAATAATTGTTTGTGTATTCAGGACATGAATTTTGAGAAGTTATAAAAAAACATTATAATTAAGGAACACTAAGGTACATTTGTGTTGTGATAAAAGAAAATAAGTGAAAAACAAATTAATTTAGGGCGATCTTGAAAAACATTCACAGAAAAAACTAAATATCCATGAAAAAATAGGTATTTAAACAGATAAATATGACTATACATTCTTTATAAACATTACCCATGGTCAAATGATGAATGTCATGGAAGAACATTAGGCCGGGAAGTAGATAAATTCAACATAAAGTGATGCGAACATGTTTCACACCATGAAAAATAAGTGTCATGTTGTGGAAGTTTTGAAACATTCCCAAAATTTCCATATGTCATTAATTTGGTACATGTGTAAATTTACATGCTATGTAAACTTTACACATCATGTAAAGTCCGAACAGATCAAAAAACCATTATTTCCAACATATCTTTGGTGGGATTTCAAGATGTCTTTTTAACTATATGGACATTAAAATCCATTTTAGAACCAAGGGAACCCTATTGATGACATCTGGGGTTTTTTATATGGGTTCTAGATAGGATAAATGGGATTCCATTATAGGGATAGGATCAACTACTGGGAAGCTACTGCAGGGTTCCAAACCAAATCTCTTCATAGATAGTTTTTTTGTTACTATTTTTATTTTCATTATTTCATGTAATCATTAGATTATTTTTTGTTTTAATTCCAATATATTTCTTTTCTTCATTATATTTTTGTTATTTATTTCTGAATCTCACTCTTATGTATTTTTATTTAATTGTCATTGGTGATCATCCAATGGTGGCTAGCTAAAACCCATAGGGGAGAGGGAAATTAGTTAAAAGGGGTGTATACCATTATTTTTGGATTTGATTCCACTCATACAGTTGATTGTTTTTAAAATTATCAGGTTGTACCTACAAATCTTTTTTATTCATCATCGATACATTGAACATATAAAATCAATAATGAATGAACCCCAACATGATTGAGCTGTTTTATTCATGACCATTGAATGTAATTATTCTTCTACTTTTGGAAATATGAACTTAATGTACCTTATCTATTTTTATTTATTTCACCATGATGAATTTTTATTTTAGGGGAGTTTGATAGGGAATGGCCATTTATTCTATAAATCATTTTTTGGTTGTGAATCTATTTGATATAATTTTTTTCGAGTGAAGTTGAATTAATTTATTTAGAAAAACCTCCTCTGGAAATAGATTCCCCCTCTATTCTATTTCTCTATTTGAATTATTTTATTTTAAATTCACTATTAGTATAATAAAATCAATTCGAAACTGAAGCCACCCATCCTTTAGTCAAGATTTGTCATCACTATTTTCCCCACTCTTTGTGGGTTTGACCTCACACTTCTAATATACTATTATTTTGTGGTTAGTATGGTTTTGGATCATAAAAATTTCTAATTTGATCCATGCCTCTAGGAATTAATGATTCCTTTGAGTGCATTAGAACTATTCTCTTTATTCTAAACACTTTTAATTTATTTCCATTATATTTAATGTTTAATAATAGTTATGGAGCTTCGTTTTATTTCTCCTTAAACAAAGAAATATTCTTCATATAGACACTGAAATATATTTCTCAATGGACCATTTTTTAATTTAATGCATATTTATTTATTCCATGAATTCCGATTGAACATATTTTGAAAATTATACTTGATGCTATGGTAATAATTTATTATGTTAAACCCATACATTTTATGTTATTATTGATGGATCAACCTCTCAATTTTTCCGACAAATTTAAAACAAGTTATATATTTACATGCTTTAAAATGGATTCATGATATGTTTCCATATATTTTGAAAAAATATCAAATTTTACAATATCTTATTTTAGAGGTCATACATTTTTCATTACCACTTTTATGAACTATTAAATTTTCTTTTACCGTATCAATTATTTTCTATTTTCATGGTAATGTCTTTAGATCTTTTCCTCTCATTCATGGGAGGGGGTTCATCATCGCTAATACTATAATTTTTAATGTAATATGGTCTTTATGACATGAAAATATTATGAGGATATTATTTCAATATTCCATATTACAACATAAATTCATTATCTCTAGTCGAAGGAAAATTAAATATGAAATCCCTAGATTCATTAAGTATATTATTACCATTATAATTAAATTTATTATTTTCCTTATTGGCTATGATCATGTATTCCTATTGTTGCTAGTTTTTTTATTCTCAATATGGACGTCCATGTATTCCATGAGAGTCTTCTAACTAGATATCTCATATTCCAATGTATGAGAAATTTTATCTAATATATCAGTTTACTCCATCTTATTATTCATTTAATTTATAGTGGTTTTAAGAAATTAAATTTATTTTTTTATCCTTTTTTCTCTTTAACTATATATATCAGATGAATATTAAGTTCATCTTTCTTGGATTTCAAATTTTGAACTTATTTTGAGTATATATTATTTCCCTTAAAATTATATTTTAGTTTTAAAAATTTGGAATACATTACTTCAAAAGTTTATCCTAGGTGTCATTATTTTCCCTCAATTATGTATCCACTTTAACAAGTCTCTTATTTATGATTTGAAACTTGTATGCCTCAATATTCAACAAGTTTTTCCGAATAAAATGAGACTTTTTCTCCTATTTATGTTTCATATTTTATTATTTTAAATAATGATCCATCTCTTCTCATAAGTGTATGGATTCCATTTTTTCCTCCTTAGTAATTCTTAATTATTAGTAGTCCCACCTTTAGAAGGCCTATAATAATCTTCAATCATTTTGGTAACGTCCTTAAATAGATAAACAAAATTATATTTAGAATCATCCATACCTTCCTTTTATATGATACTATATCCCTTTAACAATATCTTAAATTTTCAAAAAATAGTTCCATAGTATGAAATTACACCATACGTTTGATTATTCTTGAAAGTTAGGAATTTTTCATGGAAACAAAGAATATAAGAGTAGTGTAAAAACCAAATTTAGTAGAAAATAACCATACCTTTGATACCTATTTTAGGCCCCTCAAGTGTCCTAGGTGATATATTCCTTAATAGGGGTGGGGGATTAGGGTATGAAACTCATTACTAGTTTTTTAAACTCTTATCACCCTAATGATCATGGAATCTTAATTTTAGGGGTCCCCTATTTTCCCTTGTTGATTCAGTAAATTTATTTCCTTTTCAATTGACCATTCCCTATACCAAATATTATCTATGTTTTCTTATACCAATTATTCAAGTTATGTTATTAATAATATAAGTAAGTAAGAACAAGGTACCCATTGATTTTTTTTACTTTGTTCACCACTATAGGATAATACATGGAGAATACAATTGATAGTGTTTCGAATCCCAAAATCCCAAAATCTCACTACTTATTGGCTAGGATACTCCAACCTAGGACCTATTCCCTTATAATGGATTAGGGTAACATTATATCTCCCTAGTATCACTTCCCCTACACTTCCTCCCTCTTTAAAACTACTCTTATAAATGTTTAAATGTTATATCATAGGGAAATAACAAAATAGTATCACTAAAATTATTGATTACACCATGTATGGGTTGGTTCTCTTTAATCACCATGATGATCCTTAAAAAATATACCGTGAAATTCCTCCCAAATAACATATTTATCTTTCTTCCAGGAAATTTCATAGACTATATTCTTATTCATTATTTGGAAAGTTATTCAAGAAGTGCCAATTTATCTTTTTAATTATATTTTTTACAATATCAATACCCTTTCCTCCATGAGATTTTTATCTTTACGATTCTCTTTATCTCAATTTTTTTCCAAAAAACTACTAGAGGCAATTTTATAAACCCGTATCCCTTAATCTGATGATTCAAATTAATTTTACTTCCTATTATTTTCATGATAGTTTTCTAGGTTTCCTATATTTTATTGTGTCCATTTAGATCCATTAAATCTAATTTAAGGAACTAAAATACTGATAATTACATCCTTTGGCTGAATATTTAGGTTTTCTGGAAAACTAATTGGCTAATGGGTGGTCTATTAATCTATGGAATAATAATCCTACTTTATTCATTTACGATGAAAAATTATATCCCACTATTACATAGAAAGTGAGATCAATAAAAACATGTGGCATGGACTACTTCTTTATGATGTATCCTATGGTTATCCAAATAAAAAAATATCATGCATTTAACTTCCTTAAAAATCATCCATGATCATGGAATGATATTGTAAAACTCATTTTTTTTGACTAAATTGGTTATGGAATAACCATTTCCTATTGTCGTGTAATCAAGTATTGGTTTATAGAAACTCAAATCATCACTTATCATATGAAAATAATCTATGTTGACTGATAATTTTTCCTCATTGATGAATCCTCTATAATAATTCTATGGCATGTCCCTTTCTTTATGGTGTAGGCACCCTAAGAAATCTGACATCTAGAATTTTCACTATAACATGCCCTACGAAATGCTTTCAACTTATTACCCATTTTAACTTCTTTATCTTTTTGAAAAGTAGGTTATCTCCCTTTATAAGGTCAATATTTACCTTTACTATCAAGATCCCTCCCTCCAAAGATGCCCCTCTTGGGATGGGAATAGAGAAAGTGTGATAATGACCCAGGAGTCCCACCTCGAGTAGGCCCCGAGTTGGTGACCAACACCAAGGGTATTCAAGTCTCACAAAATGTGAGGAATTTACCTTTTATAGTAACCAAGATCGGGGGATAATATGTATCAACATGAAAACAACTATAATACATATATATAAAAGAATATAAAATCTACTCCACATGCATGTATTAAAATAAAACTACTAGAAATTCAATAAAGTTCCAAATTAACTACCAAAAGAACAATGCTATGTAGCGACATGACATCTATCCCAAATTCCGAGCCAATTATTCCCATCACGGTCGACATAGTCCTCCTGGAAAACAAAAAACAGTTTTATATACATAGGGTGATCATACAAGTAAACTCTGTATGGAAAACCAAGGTCTCTCGTGCACAAGTGGATGTAGAAATTCCCCTATGAATAAAAATAAACCAACAACACTTAATAAGGTATACTAGCCACCACAACCACACTAGAGGCACACTCACGAAATAACTAAATTCAAGTAATGTAATAGAGATCTCATTAATGATAGGGTACCTCAATCAACTTTCCCATTTATTAGACACTCTGACACCCTAATGGAAAATGTCCTGGCACTCCCCCCTCTTCCCAAAGTACCACGTCACAACCCACCCGCACACACCTGGGCCTCATAGCTATTCCTATAACCTAGAAAAAAATATCATCACATATCTCTCACACACACCTAGGCCTCAAAACAATGACCCAATCACAGACACTTGGTCTATATACCACATCACATCCTAAAAAAACTTGTAAATTCACAAAAAATATCATCCTAAAGACACTAGGGAAATAAAAACTCCCCACATCCTGGAGACACCTGGGAAAACACAACTCGACCATACACACCTATGCCTCAAAACCACAACCTTCTTAAAGGATCTTGGGATAACACCACCTAGAATCGGGATCAGGGAAGATATGGTGTCCAACCATCCATCCTCCCACCAGGATGTTTGGGAAAGACACCCTCCCCTGTGACAATGGGTGTGTTCAATAAATAGTACCCAACTAGGGTAGGTTCCATTTAGAAATCATAAGGAAAAAAATACAAGTATATATATATATATAGTGTCAGACACTCAATCGCAACCTATGGGTTCTTAATCAAATAACCAACCACCATATGATACTTACAACTTTGTTTCTACCTCTAAAAAGTACAACAACACTCAATCTATTTCTGAAGGTGAAGATCCTGATAAACTAACGTGGGTTCATGCTTCCATGTTTACACCCATTAATTTTTCATATTTACTAATTTCATTCCATTATACATACCTTCCCATAAATTCCATACTCTATTGAATTATTCATTTATCCATCCCATTACCACCTGCTAAACTAACAACCACAACACACAACTAGCCACACAATATAAACCACTCAGAGGAAAGAGAACCACATTGAAGCAACTCACTTCATATTTCCACACTATTTAATCCCCATACAAACCACTAACATCAACATTCTTCAAATTCATTTCTACCAATCCGCCATCTCAACAACCAATACCACAACGCATAGCCAAACCCCACATCAAATCTCATCACAACCTACTTGAATGCTCCGTTATGTGACAACACCACACCCAACAACAGAAAAAAAACATAACTGAGACCTACAACTCCACTGGTCAAAAATTTCCAATCCATTCAACAATCAATCAATCTGTCAACATGAGATCACATTACACCCCTTGAACCACCCCACACATAGTCATAACCTCAACATAAGTACCACACTACCAAACAAGGAACAACTTCCATATTTCACAAGGCTCATGTTCTTTAATTCCACTTTTTTAATTTCAGGGGTGATCATATAACAAGTTTTATCCTAGGTAATCCATTTAATTAACCAAATATAAATGGTTAACCAATTTCATATTAATACTTTTGTTTATATAGGATCAAAAATAAACATCCATAAGCCATCACAGGTATACAAACAAAGACCACCAACAACCATGATTCTCCGCAGGCATATATCCCATATAGATTACAATATTAGTAACCAATAAAACATATTCATGCATAACTTTTCCCAATTCCTTTTATATTGAAATTAAATAGATTCGATTATCTTTATTGATTAATAATTCTATTATCTTCACAAGGGAACATTCTTATACCCACCCTGTGTGATACACAAATTAAAAGCGGATATGGGATCCCTACCTTAAGAAAAAGATGATCAACACCTCCTCCTTGGGCTAAAGATGGGGTGAGAAAGGATCCAGGGAAACACGATTCAAGGGTACAACACATAAGTATGTATCCTCAGAGAAAAAAGATTATGTGGACTCTTGGTATCAAGAGTAAATAGAAAATGAACCAAGGAGAAAATATCTCTGCTTTAGTAAGGCTAGATCCTATATCAATATGAGAAATGATTTCAAAATCCATTAAAGCCAGATCACGATCATGACCACAAATTTTTACAATAAAAATCCACTCAAGAATTAGGAATTTAAATATATATTTCATATCCTTTAAAACTTCTTAAAAACAATTAAATATTATGTTAAATTAAGTTTATGTCAAAGAAAGTGTTTAAGCGGAGAATATGGAAAAAAACTAGAAAAACACTGAATGATTAAAAAATTGTTGGATGTGAATCACCATTGGGGGAGTAGTTATCGAGAGTTACCTGTGTTAGAGTCCCTAGTGGCTGACGCACCATTGGACAATTCACTGGTGTGAGCTATTAGTGACGAGCTACCAATGGAGATTCACCGTTCAGTGAGTCACTATTCGGTGAGTCACCATTCAGTGAGTCACCATTGGGTGAGTCACCAATTGAGGATTCATATTCCAGGGAGTTTACATTCATTGAGTCACCATTCAGTGAGCTAAAATCGTGACTCACCATCACAACCAACTGGTGGATACTCACTGTCTGTGAGTCAACGTTGCGAGTCACCGACATGAGTCCCCAACTTCGAGTCACCATTACGAGTCACTGATGCAATTAACTATTCTGAATCACCAGTCCTAACTCACCAATTAAACCAATAGGTGGATTACCCAGTATCAAAAGATCTACCATTAGCGACTCACCATTGGAAAAACTTGACTTTTGAAAAAATATTGAAATGATCCATTGTTGCCTCCCAGAACACCTCAAACACTAGATTTGTTCCAAGTAATGGGACAGGGAGGTCCATTAAATTACATTTGATACATCTCAAACTATTATCATCCTCACAAATCCAAAACCATACTATAAGGAAAATAGGGATATGAAAAACCACCCAATGAGATACCTCTCAAGGTTTCCGCTATGCTTGAAACACTGCTACCGACTAAGCACACTAATGTTCAATGATAAACCACCATGTGTTTTTTGAATGTTGGAGTGAAACATCAACATCCAAGAATGCACCCTCCAAAATCTCCTAACCCTACCGAATAAAAGACACAACACCTTAGAACAAAGGCCACATTTTCCTGAACACACAAATCTGGGAATTCCTCCCTCCATGTCAAGATACTATATGCTATGGGAGAAATTGACTCACCCACATAGGTTTAATCAGATATCAATTAATTAATCATGATTAGGAATCATGTTCTCCCATTTTCACACATTAGGAATTTATCAAATGTTAGATAATAATAAAACAACTCATCCCATTATAAAGAAGGTTAAAACATTGCATCATAAAGAAAAATAAAACAAGACAACACTCAAAAAAAATCTGGGTATTGGGCATGCATATGTTTTTCTTGATCCCAAGTACTATAATCTAAGACACAATGCCTCCACAACACAAAAACCAATGGAATGTTTTTCCCAGACAACACCTTCTTCTCAATGATCCTTGATCTCCCTAGGTCATTTTACAAATGTCACATTGTCTATGATACCAAACTCTCCCCATTCAATGACATCAGAGTTATTCTGAAGATACCGACGGAGATGAGAGACATGAAAAATTTCATGGACCTTATCTATCTATGGTGGATGTTACAATTGGTATGAAACCTCAGCAACTGAACCCAACACCTCAGGGGCCTGATGAACCTTGGAGAAAGCTTAATCCCTTTTCCAAACCTCTACTACCAACATCAAGGGGAAACCTTCAAGAACATGTGGTCCCCAACTTCAAACTCTAAGGGCCTCCTCATGTGATTGGAAAGCGACTTATGCCGATAATGTGCTACTTTAATCCTCTCATGAATGAGATGAACCTTCTATGTCATGATCTGCACTACTTCAGGACCAGCTGTCTCCCCAACCACTATCCAACATAATGGTGAATGTCATAGTCTTATGTACAATGCCTCAACTGGATCCATGCTAATGAAAAAGTGATATATATTATTGTAATTGATATCTACCAATGGAAAGTGTCATACCCAAGATCTTACATAGTCCAAGATGCATGCTCACAACATGTCCTCCTGTGTCTGGATAGTCCATTCTGTATGCCAATTTGTCTATGGGATGAAGGCAGTGCTGATGCATAACTGATTTTCAAAAGCATGCTACAATCCCAAATAAACCTGCAAGGTAAAATGTGTATCCCCATCTGAGATGATGCATCTCAAAACTCTATGTAGCCACACTACCTCATCCACATACCTCATGGAAAGGCATCCACTGCACCCGACTCCTTTATTACTATGAAGTGGGATGATTTCATCTGTCAGTACACCACTACCCAGATAGTATCATAGCATCCCAGATCCTTGGGTAACCCTATAAAGAAATCCATTGAGATATCATCCCACTTCCACTCGGGTATATCCAAGGGATGAAAAAAATCACCAGGTACAAGGTGCTCAACTTTCACATGTTGGGAAAAAAATCCAATTCTGACCATCCTCTGATCATCCCTCAAGAGCATCGCCATAGTCAATGTGATCATGCATCACTTCTACCTCTCATTCCCCCCATTGAGACTCCTCCACCTATTGTATCGGAGTAGAATGCACATTTATCTAAAATAACCTCTTCCACCATCCATTCCAACATCTATGTGAAATGTGTCTAAATCCTCTATTTCTTCCAAGTATCCATAGATTCCTCAACTACCTCTTTCTATGACTTCATGCTCAAAGCATCAACCACAAGATTTCCCTTTCCCGAGGTGTAAGATATCTTGAAGTCCTAGTCCTCAAGAAACTCTATCCACCTCCATTATCACAAGTTTAGATATCACTGGGGAAAGATATACCTCAAGCTATGGTGGTCTATGGAGACCACAAAGTTCTCCCCAATGAGTTAATGTCGCCACAACTTCAGCAAAAACACGACCACCATTAGCTCCAGATCCATGGTGGAATAGTTACATTTGTGGGGTCATAACTGCATGGATCAAAAAGATATCACTCCATATTTTTGAATTAAAAACATCCATAGCTTAAACAGAAATCAGCATAATACACCTTTAAAAAAGCCCTACCTATAGAAACTTGATCACTGGATCACAAACCATATTTCGCTTCAGATAGTCGAACACTAAATGGAACTACTTACTCCACACAAAATCCTGGTCCTTTCTAGTCAGAGCTGTCAACAGGCCTATAATTTGAGATAAATCAGCTACAAACATCTGGTAATATCTAGTACTATTGAGAAAATAGTGAACCTCTGCCACATTTATTGGTATTATCCAGGAAAAAAATTCTTTAACCTTTTTTTGGTCTACTACTACACCCTATTGGGACACATCATTTCCAAGGAAGTGTACCTATCTTATCTAGAACATAGACTTGAAAAACATCCCATAGTGATGGTAGCATCAAAGAACCTCCAAGATAGTCCTCAAATTCATAGTATGCTCCTCCTCTAACTTTGAGTAAATCTGGATTTCATCGATGAATATAAGGATGAATTGGTCTAGGAACTCATGGAAAATGTAGTTCATGAGCCCCATAAACATTTATAATGCGTCCGTAACAAAAAATTACATAACCAAAAACATGAAGTGCCCGTACCTACACCTGAAAGTTGTCTTTGGGAAACCACCTTCCTTCACCGTCAGCTGCAGTTACCCAGACCATAGATCGATCATAGAGAACCAACTTTCTCCCCTTAACTGGTTGAAAAGATTGGCTATCCTCAGGATTGGGTAATAGTTCATGACTATTACCTGATTCAAGATCTAGTAGTCTAAGAAAAACCTCATACCACCATCATTTGTTTTTCAAACAAGACTAGAGCACCCCATGAAGACACACTAGGCCAAATAAATCTCTACTATATCAGATCATCTATCTATATCCTCAACTCTCTTTACTTTGAAGTTACCATGTAATAAAGATTCATCGAGATCAAAGAATCATTTTCCTTTAATCCTATCCTATACTGAACACCACGTCGAGGGGGTAGAGTCAAAAACTATTCATAAACAACATCCAAGAACTCTCCAAAAACTCTAGGGACTTTATTGTCTACTAATTCCCCATAAATCTCGTTTAACAAAGAAAGAAGAGGCTCAACATGCCGACTTCCCACCAGATAGTTCCACTCACTAATAAAGGCCACACATCGACAATATATGTAAAAATACAAGACACTTCTCCAGAAGAAGTTTATAATAGAATGAATAGATTACAACCAAGTGATTCAAAGGAATAAATCATATGGTTTCATCTATAATTGTAAAATATCCCCATAGGACTAATACGGTCCCAAGATTAGCCTACATCCCCAGCACACATCAAACAAGCTGGTCTGACCTCTGACTGGTGTACTCAAAATAAAGGGCACAAGAAACCACTCTACATCCAGGACTAGATAATGGGCTATGGTGGGTGCAACAAAGGAGTTTTAATCTCTTGAGTCAAACAAATTGCAAGTAAGTGTACTAATCAAACTGATCATACCTCGAATGATCCCCAGCCCTACTAAACCTACTACCACTGTGGTGTGAAACTGACCATGCCCAGCTCCTCTTCCCCTATACTAAAGACCACCTTCTAGACCATGTCTGGGATGGGGTCCCTAAGGAACACCATAAGTTCAGACTGTACAAACTCTATCTCCCGTCTTTGAATCGTGAGGCTGCTGTCCCTGCTGCTGGAACAACCTTGCCAGCAACTGCATCTGAGGTGGGTGCTAGACCTTCCCACATCCACCATAATGAGCTCTAATGGACCCAAGGAACTAACTTTGGATATTACCATTGACTACATATATAAAAAACACCATCCCTAGGATCATAGGATATGCATAAGTATGATAATTTTGAAACAAAAATTGCTGAGGTCGCCTCTCCACTGGTCGGAACCTCGAAGGCCCTAGCGCCTAAGACCTATTGCTGCTAACCTTTCCCATTGAAGAACTAGGATGAATCCCCTCTTGTGGTATAATTCATCATGATTCCATCCACTCAACTACCTCCTTCATCTTTTGGACCACTATGTATGTTGGAAAGGTAAAGGGAGTAACAATGTACTATAGATACGGACACAATGCCTCCTCTAGGATTCTCACATGAGAATCCTCATCTTGAAAGTGATTTGGAGAAAAATGAATGATATCCTGGAATTATATCCCCAACTCATATACAAACATACTCCCCTACTAGAGGGATAGAAACTCTTGCCTCTTCTCATCTTTCATTGTCAATTTCTATATTTTTTCTCAGAAATCCTTCTCAAAATTGACCCACAGAATGTTTACCTCCTTCCTATCCCCCATGTAAATCATCCACCGCAAACGTAAAAATCCATGCATCTGTATCACCACCATGGGAACTCAGTACTCCATCGGAGCCCAGATCAAAATGAAGGTTATCACAAGATCCTCTATCCAAATCGTTTTCTCCAAGTCTAAAATTTTTCCCTCGTACTTTCCCAGAGTCTTCCATTGGAAATAACATAACATTTTCTTCCACTGGTCATCATCCTCCACTAGGTCAAACCTTCATTGATCAACCATGTTGGCATGTCGAGCCTCTACTCCCTATAATACATGTAGACAATGACTGATTTCAATAGATGAAAAGGTGAACATGGAATTCCTAAGCCTGAGTAGTATGGAATTTTTCTAATGAATAATTTCAACTCATTTAACAATTTTACTAATTATTTATTTTAAATTTCACACAACACCCTAATTCAAAAAGGAACACAAGTCATTATACTACATGTACCATTCTTAGGGTATCTACCCTAAAACTGGTGTAGCCTTACTTAGTCGTTTAGTTGGCTAAGATTCCTTGCATCAGATCATGAGGGGCCCTGAAATCCAATGTCCTAGATGATCTTCCATGGCATGTTTCATGTACCAAGGTCACCTAACACTGGTGCCCTACCCACCCATGAAATTCTCATTCTGTGTAACTCCAAACTCCATCCTATCTCTCAACCATCACCTCTGATACCATTTTGTCACAACCCCTCCCTCAAAAGATTCCCCTCATGAGCTGGCAATGAAGAAATAGAAATAATGACTCTTGAGTCCTGCCTCTAGTGGGCCCTAGGGTGAGACCAGCGCCAAGGGTATATAAATCTCAAAAAATAGGAGGTATTTCCCTTTTTATAGTAACCACGATCATGAGATATGATGTATCAAAATCAAAACAACTCCAAGAAATATATATAAAAGAATCCAAAATTCAAGCCACATGCATGTTTTGAAAATAAAATGGTTTCAAATACAATAAAACTCCAAAGTAACCAAAGATAAAAGCTATGTAGCAACATGATTGTTGCCACCATGTTAAAGCTAGTGATTCCTAGCATGTTCCACGTAGTCTTCCTAGAAACCATAAAAAAATTATATAGCTAGGGTGATTATACAAGTATACTCAAAAGGGAAAACCAAAGTCTCTTGTAAAAAAGGGGTAGAAGCATACTAATTCCCCTGTGAGAAAATTTTAGAAACTAATAGAATATTACAACGAATACTAGACAACCCAAACTCATGAGGGGCACACTCACCAAATTACGCAAGTCAAGTAAAGTAATATAGATCACATAAATTATAGGGTACCTTGCACCACTTTACCACTAATTAGACACTCTCACACCCTATTGAAAAATTTCATGACACTCCCACCTCTTTTTAAAGTACCATGACAAATCCACCCCCCACACACATGAGCCACAGAGCTAGTCCAACAAACTAGGAAAACTAAGCTCATCACATCTCTCTCGCACCCACCTAGGCTTCACAACCATGTACTTCCCGCAGACACCTTGGCTATATACCATGTCACATCCCAAAAATACCTAGGAATGCACATCACATCTCATCCTAAAGACACCTAGGAAACCACAATTCAACTCATCCTAAATACACCTATGAAAACACAACCATCCCACACACACCTGAGCCCCACAAACACAACCTTCCTAAAGGATATTGGGCTAACATATCTTGGAAAAGGGAGTATAGAAGAGTGGGTGGGAAAAAATCCATCCTCACACCGAGATGTTTGGGAAAGGCACCCTCCCCCGTGGCAATGGGGGTATTCGGCACATAGTGCTCAACGAGGGTGGGGTGCATATAGAAATCACAAAGAAAAAAATAAAGTTATATATATAGTATCAAAAACACAATCCCAACCTGTGGGTTCCCAATAAAACGAACACTACCCTATGATACTGCCATATTTTTTTCTACCTCTAAAAATTACAACACACAATCTATTTCAAAAGGTGAACAAACTGATAAACTAATTCTAGTTCATGCATATTCCACATTTACACCCATTCATGTTGTCATATTTACTAATTTCATTTCATTATCCATACATTCCTAACCATTCCGTACTATATTAAACAATTCATTTATCCATTCCATTACTCCCGAGGAACTATCAACCACAACATGAAATAAGACACATAGAATAAACCACGTAGTGGAAAAAGAACGACATTAAAGCAAATCACTTAATATTTCCACTCCGTTTAATGCCCATACCATCCAATTCCATCATCATTATTCAATGTAATTATTCTCAATCAACCATCCCAAAAAGAAAACCCCCAAAACACATCCAAACCCCGTATGTCATCTCATAAAAACTAACTTGACATCCCTGCTATATAACAACACCACAACCAGTAAAATAAACAAAACACAACTTGGACCTACAACCCCACCTCTCTAACATTGACCATCCATTCCAAAATCAAAAAATCTCTCTACCTGAAATTCCATTACACCCCCTGAACCACCCTAGACACAGTCATACCCTAAACTACAGCCCCGCACAACCAAACAAGGCCCATATTCTAGATTTCACAAGTATCTGATTCTTTAATTCCACATTTTTAATTCAGGGGTGATCACATAAAAAGTTCAATCCCGGGGCATCTATTTAGTTAAACAAATATATTTGGTTAACTAATTTAATAATCATATGGTTGTTCAAAGAGGATCAAAAATAAACATCCAAAATCAATCATAGTTGTGATGAAAAGAACCCCTAACATACTTGTTTTTTAGTAGGAATATAGCCCATATAGATCATAATATTATTAACTAATAAAACATAACCATGTGTTAATTTTTCAATACTCATATATATTTTTATTAAACAGTTATATTATCTTTATTGATTAAAAATTCTGATATCTTAACAAGAGAACATTCATACACCCACCCTGCATGAGACACAAATTAAAATAGGTGAAGGGATACCCACCTCGAGAAACAGACAAGAATCATTGCCTCCTTGGTTTAAAAAGGAGGTGTGAAAGGCTCAAGGGGAACATGATCCAAGGGGGAAACTCTAACACGCAACTCGTTGGGGAAGAAAGGTTTTATGGATTCTTGATAGTAACAATAAATAGAAAACACACAAGGGAGAAAGGATATCAGATTAATAAAGGCAAGTCTCTATATCAACAGGATAAATGGTTTCAAAATCCATTAATACTGGATCATGATCAAGACCAATTGTTTTGAATACCAAAAACCCTATTGAGCATTATGAATTTAAATATATAATTTACATCCTTTGAAATGGATTAAAAAAACTTAAATATGGTTTTAAACTCATTTTACGTCAAAGGAAGAATTAAAGGGGAGAAGTTGAAAAAAAACTACCAGAACACAGAAATTTTGAAAAACTGTTGGAAGTGACTCACTGTTGAGAGAGTCACCATCGCGAGTGAATGGTGGGTGATTCCCTTCTAGACGAGTCATCGGTGTGAGCTACTATTGGACGAGTCACCATTGTGAGATACTGGTGATGAGATACCGATGGTGAGTCACCATTCGGTGAGTCACTGTTCACTGAGTCACTGTTCGGTGAGTCACTATTCAGCAATTCACTATTCATCTAGTCGCCATTCGGGGAGTCACCATTCCATGAGTCACTATTCAGTGACTCATGGTTCAGTGATTCATTGTTCAGCGAGTCACCCTTTGGCATGTCACCGTTCGATGATTCATTGTTTGGTGAGTCACCGTTCAGTGAGTCATTGTTCGGTGAGTCACTGTTCGACAAGTCACCATTCATTGATTCACCGTTCGGAGATTTACTGTTAGGTGAGGCAGCATTCGTTGATTCACAGTTCAATGAGATACCACCATGACTCACCATCTTGGCCCACCGTCAGCAACTCACCATCAATGAGTCACTATTGTGAGTCACTGACATGAGTCACTATCAGCGAGCCACTGTTGTGAGTCACTGATGCAAGTCACCATTATGACTCACTAGTCCCGAATGACTATTGTGACCTGCTAGTGGATGACCTATAGTCAGATGACCAACCATTATAAACACAACATTGAAAAAACTTGATTTTTGGAAAACTCATGAAATGAATCACCTTTTCCTCCCAAAACACCTAAAATACCATATTTTCAGAAAGTAATGGATTGGAGAGGTCTTGGTAATTACATTTAAAAAGGTAACTTAAAAAATAAGATAACCATTATGCGTGGTTCAAATTACGTTGAAATAATCTCCTCCAAAACATGGCTCTAGTTTATATAGAGCTGTCTACTCCTCTACCCTTATGTAAGTCAAGGACGTACTTCATGAAAAGAATGAGTTATCTTGATACCATCTTTTCCATGTCATTGATCCAGCTTTTGATGTGTGGTTTTCTCCTCTACTATTACAAAAGTTACACAAATCCATCTGTACCTTGAAACAAATTAATGGATTTCAATTTAATACAAAAAATGCTAATTATTGACGTTTTAAACCGTCTCTAATTTATTTACTGAGGTTTCTATAAAACATTAGAAAATGAGGTGTTGCTAATTGAGGGATGTTTATAAACATTTCTAATTTAAAAATGTTTTAAAACACATTCAATTAGAAACACTTATAATAATCACCAAATTAGAGATGTATTAAAACATTTATAATTAGAGACACCACATTTTGTGAAATTTTATAAAAATGTCACTAACTAAATGTGGCTAAATTAGTGACTTTTTAATATTTCACTATTTAGAGGAACCTCACTCACTGATGTTTTCTAGAAACGTCGGTAATAGACACCTCCATTACCAACATTTCTAGAAAACATCGATATTTTTTTTAAAATGCATGAAAATTTATATGTATATATATATATATTAAATGGGTGTGATTTTTATAATAATAAACACACCCTCTCCATTCCCTCATCCTCCTCCCCATGGCCTCACCCTGTGGCACCATCACCCGTACTACCCACCTCACCCCTACAGTACCTCCCTCCTCACCCATCCCATATCATCCTCACCCCTACCACTACCTAACCACTCCCTTGCTCACCTACTCCTGTACAGGTGTACCTCCCTTGGCCCTACCTCACCCCTGCCTTACCCCTCCCATTCTTTCTTGCTCCAGTACCCATGTACAACCTTATCCCCTACCCCTACCTCACCCATCCCGTACCACCCTTGACCCCATATATGCTGCCTATTATTCCATCTATGCCCCCGTTAATAACCCAACCCACCCTAAAAAAATCGAAGCCAATAGAAATTGAATAGCAGTCCTACCTCGTATCATGTAAAGGCTCCACCAACTCACCCATTAAACTTACTAATAAATAATTTTAATTTTAATATATTTATATATATATTTCAGTATTTAAAAAATAAATATATAAATATATATTTTTATTAATTTACTTATAATAATATAATAATATATATTTATATTTTTTCATTATATATATACATGTAAACATATATATATATGTTTATATTATATATATTTATATATATGTTTCTATTTTCTATAAATATATGTTTATATTATATATATATTATATGTACATATTAATATATATATGTTTATATATATGTGTGCGTGTGTGTAAATATAATGTGTATGTGGGTGTGTGTGTGTATATATATAATTAGACACTTTTAAAACATTAGTACAAATGATACTAAAATAATCACGTTTTCTTATAAACATGACTAAATTTAAAATATTTAATTGTATTATGTTATATATATGTAAATACATATAGGGTTTAAAATTTAGTATTATATATATATATTATATTAATAAACATATATATATATATATATGTTTATATTTTTTGTTTATATATATATGTTTATATATATATATGTTTATATTATATTATATTTATATATATGTTTATATTTTATATTACACACACACATATTTTTTTTGTTTCTATATATATATATTTTTATATTATATTTATATGTTTATATTTAATGTTTATATTATATAAATATATGTTTATATTTTCTGTTAATTTATATATTTATATTATATTATATATATGTGTGTGTGTGTATTTATATTATTCATATATCTATGTGTGTGTTTATATTATATATATATATATTATCACATATATAAATATGTATATATTTTTTATTTATTATATGTTTATATTAATATATATATGTTTATATGTGTATATGTTTATATATGTGTGTGCGTGTGTGCGCATGTGTGTGTGTCTGTAAATATATATGTGTATGTATAAAAATATATAGATATAATTATAAATGAATATATATATATATATATAATTATCCACATTTTAAAACATTAGTAAAAATTCCACTAAAATAGCTACATTTTCTTAAAAACGTGACTAAATTTAAAATATATTTGTGTTTTTCTATTTAAATACATATATGTAAACACACACACACACAAACACATATATATATATATATGTCATTGTGTGCGTTTATATATATATATATATGTTTATATTTGTGGGTAAGTGTTTATTTATATTAATATAAATAAATATAAATAATGTCGCTAATTTAGTAATATCTTCCAAAAACATCAATAATTTAGTGACATTGTTTACGAAACATTGCTAATTTAGAAACATATTTCAAGAAACGTCGCTAATTTAGCAACGTTTTCCATGAAACGTTGCTAAATTTAAAAATTTGGGATGTTTTTAAGAAACCTCTCTAAATTATTGTTTTTTATAGTGATTAATATTACATAAAGACCCTATTGTATGACCCTTACTATGTATCCCACTTCACTATAGTGTAGGTGTCAACTAAACTTCCCGTAGTTCATCCAAACCTTTACACATCCTATTGATTTGTGAAATTTCCTTTAGAAAAACTAGGCTTGAACCTTATGTGAAGACCCTCATAACATAGACTTATGTTCTACGATGTAGGAAAATTAATCTTCTTTTGATCCTTTACTGCACATACTGATGTGGTGTGGTTTGGTATCTATCTATAACATAGAATACTCCAATCCATTAGAGAGACTATCCGACCAAACTACTTCCATGATGAAACCAAAGGTGTAGCAGGGTAGAGTCCATCTTATGGAAAATTTCTCTCCGACATCCACTGGCTTTCTTCTTTATACCTTATTGATTTAATGAATCCACAACAATCCAAAATTATTGTTAAAAAAATTTAATACTCAACCTATGGGTTTAATAAAAATACACCCTCAATCACTCCCTTAAATTCATTCCTTATTTCTAAAATACCTTCATTAACAAACACTTTATAAAACAATTAAAAACAAGTTTACATGCTCAAAATATCATGTCAGGAAATGTAAAATCATGTTATGTGTGTGAAATAAAGGGGTATAACTACAATTGACATGTAAAGAAACTATCAATCAAATAAATCATTGTCAAACCAATATTAACCTACCCATTAGAAATAAATATATGAGAAATTTTGTTTTTTTGTTCCAGTTAATATAAGTTTTCAATCAGTCCAACAATAATATGATAATCAGTGGAATACATGAACACATCATGAAATGATATCATAATTGTACCAACCTATCAACATCTATTATGATGCATGCAACTCAGTTAATAAGGACTAACTGAATGAAATGATAAAGAAAGGGAGAATAATCCCCACACTACACCTAGTGACTCGTGATTCCACCATAATTATACTATCCTAACATATTTATGGGTTAATTTTGAAGTCTTAATGGTATTATATTCATATATACTCTCAAGTCCCATACCCAATATCCCTTAGTGTGCTCTGACAACACTTTATAACATCTATGATTTGAATACCCAAATGGAAACCAATCCACATCATCAAAACACCTTAACGACACCTCCTAGTCATTAGAGGTGGGAACAAGCACCAGAGGCCAAGCATTGCACATATGGGAGGCAATTTACCACCTTCATTTTATGTAATAAATAAAAAAAGTACGTTATTACTTGTGAAATGTCCAATATCATTCTTGGTAATCTTGTGAATAAAGCTCCCTAAAATAAATTTATGTGAAAGAATATAATTATGTATAAATGAACATAATGAAATAAATAAGAATCATCTACTATAAACAAGGCCCAAAAGAGAGAAACTATATTCAAGGTATGTTAAGAGTTGAAAAAAACCATATATAGATAAATTATAGGGTAAACAAGGCATAAAGACTGAAAGTGATTCCCAAGAGTGTGAATTCTCTGTAAAAATGTGTTAGGGATAAGCCATGTGTTTCTAGACAACCCAGGAAGTGAAAAAACCAACAACACCCTCCCATGTTCCATGATCATCATGCAATTCAAGATCCAATATTCAGGATTTTTTTTACCTTAGTTAGATCATCAAAAAAGGGTATGCACACATCCTGAAAGGTTCCCATGTAGGGAATGAGTTTGAAAACTCAATACGTGATCCTCACCCCACCCTTAACATTTTTTCAAAAACTATAGTGTATTCTAGATTCAGGGTAATGATATTGGAACATTTAAACAACAATCACATGAAATATTTTAAATCATAATATATATACTAATTCTAGAAAGTAAATCCCTATAGGGGGAGTGTCCATACCGGCTAACCTAATTCAAGACTTGTCTCGGGATAAAAGATGAAATTTCAATCCTTCCTCTATAGAAAGCATCAAAAGTACATGTATTAGCTTAAACGTGTTATTATATGAACCCCCACATATGTTATATGTATACAAAGAATTTAGGGTCCTAACTAACCGCCCCAATATAAAAATAATTAGTCCAAGATAGTTGGGGAAATCTTACCACCCATTTCTCGGAAAATGGGAATGGGTATAACAATTTAGGGAATTTTAAGCCCACTCCAAACCTTCTAGTTATATAACCATTCCGGACCTAATTCCAATCCCCTGGGTCTAATTTGTTTACCACAATGGGTAAATTATCAAGCTTACATAACAATAAATATACTATATCAATAAGCCCACCATGTATAATTAAGTAACAAATATCTAGATATCATAAGTTTATGTAAGGAAGGCCAAGTGCATCCTAAAAAAATCCCATTTTTCAGTTAAAACAAAAACATATCATAGCCAATAATTACTCTTAATAAGCACCATAAATTCCAATTTATGTATTTAGTATAAAAATATGTTATAATATAGAAATTGTGTTCTTAATTTATAATAATAAAATCTGTTATACGTGGTATAACCAAATATGTTATAGTAGTATCCATAATCTAATTATTTAAGGAAAACCATCGATTAGTTTTAATGCTTATTTTTTGATTAGGTTTAATCAACCCAAAAACATTTCTTGGATAACACTTTATGGGAAGTAGGGGAGGATAGGGTATTCTTACCTATTAAATTAAAAAATGACTCCCTTAGGTTCTAGAAGAGTTGATCAAACCACCAATGGAATCCTAAATCTATTATAATACCAAGATAGAATTTTGGATTAGTCTGATCTCAATAAGAAGTACGAAATCATAATAGAGGACTAAAAAAATAATTTAATATTTCCAAAGATAATCACCCATATCCACTAAACCATAATAATATTAAATCCTTAACATAATCTAAAAATCCCAAATGGAGGTATAGAGAACATCACACCTGCTACCACTAATAAAACATGAGAAAGGGGAGATGCAAATGATCCATGGCCTTAAGTTATAGAAATCAAGACTCTATAGACAAATAACGATACATGAATCACAGTAGGGGAAGATAATAACTTAGAGATGTTGGAGGAGGATGGAGAACAAGAATGATAGTGGAAAATAGGGAAAATGAAATCAAGATCTACATCTTTAATTTGGGGTAAAGTGGAGGGGAAAAGTCCAAAATACCCCTTTTAAAGGGTTTTATACCAGGTGTCTGTCATGTCCACAATGGGAAACAACCGGGTACTGAATGGTTCAAAAAGTTTATCCTAGGCCTCAAGACCCTACCAGCTACCTGGTCAGGGGATACTGGGTACCTGGAGGTCCCCAAACCCAAGGGGGTCTTACCCTTCCCCTTTCCTCATTGCAATAATATGTTCACTGCCTCTCATGCCCCTCTTCAACTTAAAACATACCTAATATAAACATTAAATGAAAATTACTGATTATTGAGGTTGGGGTATTTATATAATTAATTTCTATGTTTTAATCAAAACCATTTTCCTAAATTCACTCACTATGTGAAATACTAATAAACTATATTTAAGTTATTAAATACCCGCCCCTTTCAATACTATTATCATAAAATCAGTTCATAAAAAATTCACATTAATTTTTTTTATCACATAACCTAGATAATAAAATCAATCCATTATAATAATATATCATCAAATTGTAAATTAATTATCTAATATCATAAAAAGTATCAAAGACACCTACATGGAAAATATTTCCTGAATTATTCACCAACTCTTAAACTAATGATAATTTCAAGGTAAACAAAAAATTACCACTATATAAAACGTCTATAAATATAAACCCATGATAGTTGTTAATAATTATCTAAAATATAATTTTATCATTACATAATCCATATCGGCACAACACGGTGAAACTTTTTTATCCTAGATTTCTGGACCCCTACTGAATTGCACTTCCCTCATTCAACTTGGAATAACCCCATGTAACTCTCTTGTTATGAATTAACAAAATAGGATATCCATATAAGAAAAATTAAATTGATTTACATGAACGATGAATTTATTTGTAATGAACCATGAATCATGTTGTAAAACTCCCAATTAACACCTCATTCTGGTGAACATTAAAATAAAACTTTTAAGAAATATGACCCATTCCGAATAATATTTTTTTCTAATTTAGAATAAATATATAGAAGAAATAACTATTAAAAACATAATACCTTATATATTCTAATAAAAATTTACCTCAATCTATCTATCATTCCATCCAAATTCCATTTCCACCATAATCATATGAGAAGGCTCATAAGACAAGACAAAGATATTATCTCTCTGATTTAAAAAACCACTCATCTAAATTTTCATAAATCCTTCATGTAAAATCATATTAAATGTGTAAAAACAATGCCTAATAAATATCCTAAACGCCGCTATAAATACTATCATTGGTTATACTAGTTAAAGTTTCTAGATATAACTTCCACCAGTCATGAAAAACTCAATTTTTACCATAATCACCCAAGATGTCTCTTTTAGACATCTATTTCATTATAATAAATATATAGATAATCAACACAATAATTCCTATAATTATATAGTCAAATAATAATTAACCATCATAGTGAAATCCATATCATTAAGTCAAATTAAAAATACAAAATTAATTCCCACAAATAGATTTTATAAATCCTATAATAAAACCCAAGATATCATTTTAAATAAAACATCATCAATATAATTGTAAAAAATTAATTCTTAAAGTCACATAATTTTTTAATTCATATAATCACATGTCATCATCAACACATAATAATTTGAATGAAATAAATTTTATTTACAACACTATGAAAACTACTCTTGAAAGGTGTTTAATTTTATTACACGATATCATAAATTGGTGGATAAGATTATTATATAAAACTAATAGAAATTATAAACTAAAAAGGTAATGATTTTACTAATAGAAAAGTGGTGGATAATATTAAGAAATATGAGATTAATCATCATGTTTTAGTAGGGATTACTCAATAAAATATAATCATTGAGAGGAGAAACTAGATAATCATCAACATGGATAGAATTATCCTCATTGAGAATGAATTAATGGATATATTTTTTAAGTAAAAATTATTAGCATTAGTCCACATTTCCAATAAGGACATGTTATGTGTAGGCGAGGAGAATAACCCATATTAAATGAGTCTTAAGAAGAAAACAACATCGAATTACATTCAGAACTTGAAAAGTAATTATTTTATTCTCAAAAAATGATAAGTGACAAAAATAGTTTGAATCAATTAGAGAATAAGGAATAGTTTATGTCAACTCATAAAAGTAAAATAAATATAAATTATTCAAAACCTTTCTTGGATGAATTATAAAAAACCAATATTTAAATTTTTTAAATAAAAATTAGATTTTTATACAAAGTAGTGAACAAAATCTGGAATTATATATTGTTGAGTTGAGAAATTCAGGGGGAGTAAAAGGGGATTATTTTAGTTTAGAATAATACACCAATGATTGGGAAACTAATATAAATTCATCCATAGTGTAGATGTAAAAAAGTAAAATTTTAAATTAAGGAATAAAATATTATTAGTAACTACATATCTCTCATTCAGACATAGATAATGGAAACTCCATGTAACTTCCTGACCTAGGAGCCACTATATCACAGCCCTGGGTCAGTTTTCCACATGGACTAAGCACAAATCCTCATATTCCAGAGGATAATTACTAGAAACAAGGGTCCAAAGGTGTTATAGTTGGGATAATGTACCCTATGGATCAATAATAAATACAATGGGAGCATAGATAAATAAAGTAAATAGAAAATAATAATAACTGACTATAAATAATAAATGAAAAAATGTTCATGCATGAACATGATATAATGTTCAAGTGAAAAACATATAACATGTACAGATGGTAGAAAATTTATAATTAAATACATGTATAGTGAAAAAACCCCCAAGGCTAAATCCATGATAATCCGGAGCACCACCTCAGTCTTGTTCTCCAATTCTCTAAGTACATGAGTGAAAACATATAAAATAATCCAAGATCCTGAACCTGAAAACATGAGGTATCTTCAGGTACTAAATTATGGACCACATAGGATGTGAGAAATAATAATAAGGCCACCACCAAAGATGTATAATATAATACATAACATGAATATAAAATAATGAAGTGTGCAGGTACAATAAGTAAAACAGTGTAATGAAATAAATAAATATAATCTAGTAGGACTCAGTTTTGATGACGTGTCACTAGGTATATATGTATATATATAAGAATATATATATATATATACTATATAAGTAGTAAAATATATATCTATATGTATAGATACATAGTACTAGTTTGGACCTGATATTTAACTCATGAATCCATGTATAATGATAAGAATCTTTTTTTAAATAATGATCTACATGCCTAAATTTCATAACTTATAAGGTACACCATAACTTTGTCTCCTGAAAATTAAGGTAATAAATGACTATGATATATATGGGATGCCATGACCATGATAAAAAGGGGACACCATGCTCGTAATAATATGGGACTCCATGTCCATGAATAATAACGGCTTCAAAGTATATAAATAATAAGGGATGTATTAGCTATAATAATAATGGATTCCCTTCCAACAATAATATGGGATTCATTTATCATAACAATAAATGACTCCATTCCCATAATTACTAGGGGACTCCATTCCCATTTACAGTTCCATAAAACAATTCTTTACATTTCATTCATAAGTTCCAAGAAGGGGTGAGTGAAATGGTCTTTGCATTAACTCTTCCTTTAATCTAGTTTAAACAGTTTGGTATATTCATTAACAAGAAATAAATCCATGGTAATCACCAATTTCATAAATTAAGTTAATATTTTTTAAAGTATCTCATTTGTTTAAATTGATAAGATAATGTACCTAAAAGGTAGTTTTATTAGAAAACAAAGTCATGGTTGTCATGTGATTTAAACCTATTAGATTAATTCTATTAGGAATATAAAGACTTGGAAATTACATATATATATATATATATTTTAAATTCATTGGGATTATTATGAGTCTTCAAAAATTGACGGCGCTTGATTGTAAGGCCCGATGTGGCCAGAATGTAATTTTGAACTTTTCTTAATATAAGTTCAATAAATATGTGGGAAGCATTTTCTATCTTTTGAACAGGTGCTCAGATTAAAAATCTAAGGGAACTGTTGAATCTGTAGCATCAGGATTCTCTTAAGGGAGGGTTAACTTCTACCATAGTGGTTCGAGAGAAAAATATTGTTTTATGGGCTTTTTGAAGAATAATAAAATAATATAAAAATGTTATTTTATTTTCTACCAACTGTTGAGCGGCGGTTGTGGGACCGTTGGGTTTTCAATCCATTTAATGGACTGACTCTTATATTTTATAACCACACCATTGATATTTAAGAGTTTTATTAATTAAAACTCATTAATAAACCTCACTAATTATTACGATACATTAATGTCCCTTCCCCTCTATTTAAATGAAGCTTGAGTTTGAGTTTTTGTCAAAAAAGTGAGGAACCTATGACGAAGTACCACACTGTCTTCCACAAACAAATAATGGAGGCTTGGATGACAAAGTTGGAGGAATCAATTTGGAAATGACAAATGTAGAAGGATTCATCAAATATGGATTCTTCTTCCACAAAAACGATGTCTCCTCTGAATCCGAGATAGGGGTTGTTATTAAATTCATGTAATTTACCGATTCATTTCATCGTTCTTGATAAGCATGAGGAATGTGGACCAAAAAAATGAGTTGATCCATGATTCATATAAAATTGCGAGTGGTTGTTGTAGGAAAAGATCGAATGGGGTTAATTTTTATCTATGTCATGATTTATTTACTCTCTCTTGATATGATGCTACCAAAGAGGGAGCGATCCAAACAAACAAGTCCTTGACCCTACACCACTTTAGTTTTTTTGCGTTATTTGGGGGAGGATTTTTCAACAAGATAGAATCCTAAATCTGAGACCCACACAATATCGGCAGCAACCAGGGAGGGCCGCAGGGGCGTTCAGAAGGGAAACCAGGACACTAGAGCTCACCTGATGGCCCACGGAATCCCCGCCAGTGTAGCACCAGTGTGGTGGCACCAATGGATGGCTATCACTAGCCGTGGAGGAGAGGCAGCACCCAGAGGTGCCACAGTGGATTGTGGGATGGCCATAGTCGGCTAGCCATGGTGGTAGTAGGGCGGTTTGCCGTCGCGCGCCGCGAACTGAGGTCAGGCTTTGAAGCCGTGATGGAGGGGGACCCACACCACGTGGGTCCCACTGATAGTGGGGTGGCACCATGTGGCACCTCCAATTAAAGAACCCGAATGGCTTTGTCATTTGGGACAGAGGGTAGCCACCTGGCTAGTGGACCGCACCAGCCACCGGGCGAGGTCACCAGGCGGGCTGCACCCAACTGTGGCGGGTCGGGCCAGTCTGCGACCCAGCAGGCTGAGCCTGTGACCCATCCCACATGGGATGGCCCAGCTGCTTTGGTTTGGGCTAGGTCAAAACCTGGTCAGACTCGGACCGGGTCGGGTCGGCCTAGGTCAGGGCGGGTCAGGTCGGTCTGACTGGGTTGGCCCGGACCGAGACACCCTTTTGGCCCAAATATGCTTAAAAGGTCATATCTCACAAAGTATACATCTATTTCACGAACCATCTATGGTGATGGAATACTTGGAAAAAGACGGTCCTTTTGAGGTACTACACCTATGTTTTGGAGAAATTTGGAGTACGAATGGGTTAGATCAAACCCGAATCTAACTAGACCCTCAGTACTAAAATGCTTATAATTCAAAGAACGAGCGTCATATTAATGCACTTTCTGTCATGTTGGGAAACTAAATACATGGAAGTAATTTGGGTTACTCCATTGTGGAACATCGCGGAAGTTGAGGCATGACAGGTATCTTGAGGAGCAGATACTACAGAACTCAAGCGCACCAAGTACAGGGAATCCTATGGTTGTCTGTTAGTTGAATAGAAAATCAATGTGGATCAGCATCACATAGACCCTATGTGGATCTTCATCATAGAGACCATATGTGTATCATCATCATAGAAAACCTGAGTGGATCAGCATCATAGAAACCCTATGGGGATCATCATCATAGTGGCCCTCTGTAGATCAACCTCATAGCGACCCTGTGTGGATCAGCATCATAGCGACTCTCTGTGGATCAGCATCACAATGTCCCTCTCTGGATCAGTATTCTAGTGACCCTGTGTGGATTAGTAGTGTGTGACCTGATGAGGACCAACCTTTGAGTGGCCCTTCATGGATCAATCACATAGGACCATATGTGGATCAACAATTGAACAACTTCTTCATGGTTCAGTTGTGGAAACATTCTAATGGAATAAAATGATGTAGCATAAGACTAATCATATTTATTCCTGATATGAGAGTTGCAAACCTGGTGTGAGCTGTCTCTTCTTTGTGTTTTGTGAGTGAGGTCATTTTTTTTAGTTTTTCCTTTGTAGAATTCTGGGATACATTCTGGGGTCTTAGGGTCCCTATTGGGTATTGTTATACTCAACCCTAAAAGGTATTTACCTGCACCTTATTGTGTCTTGTGCATATGATGAGTAGCTTGGATGAGTCTTTAGGAAGCCAGGACTAGGCAGAAGACGAAGGTGAATGGTAGATGTGGAGAGCTGTGGAGACAAGTTGTACCTACCCTTTAGGTATCATCTTTGGTGAATGATCTCAAGAGATATTTTTCTGTTGTAGTTTCATCTTTTAATTTGGTATGGTACTCTGGCCCCTTTACGTTATGTACACACTTTTACTACTACGTTATTACTACATGGTTTTCATCTTGTCATGTTCTTGGTCTATTTGTTTGCATGTTTAAAGTCAGTGCCTTCCCACTTTCACAGAAATTCCATTCCGATGACAGTCGTCGACCCCCGTCCTATGGAAGGCGGGCTTGGGGTAGTCACGACACAAGCCCCGGGGGACGGGTCGTGAAAAAGTGGTATCATTGGAGTTCATTATACCGAAGAACATGGACTCAAATATTCTAATAGAGTACTTTTTTAAGTGTTTTGAGTGTGGTTTTCAGTTTAGGGAGTCCAGTGTTCATGCGGTGGCCGATGTATCCATACAGTTGTACCCTGAATTCTGATTTCCAACTCGTGCACAAAAACACTGATTTCGTGTGTTTAGGAAATGTTTTTATTTTGATCTTTTTTGAGTCAGATGACCAGGTATATCTTTTTGACTGTGGAACACCTGTTTCATTTTAGGATGCAACATCATAGAAAGCTTTCCAATATTCCAGATAGATTTCATAATGACAACCCACCATGTAATGAGGCTTCGGTGTAGGGATATCTTACTGAGATAGCACCTTCGGTTGGTGCACCAGTTCCACCACCACCCATTGGGTAGTAGTTTCCAACCACCCCACTAGAAGGTGATACCCGTTGATTGAGTGCATTGCATGAGTTCTAGTGGAAGAGGACTCCATGTTTTCGAGGCAAGATAGATCCCCAAGAAGCTGAGGACTGGCTGGAGGCTGTAACATGAGTTTTTCTCTTGGTTGAGACACCAGTAGAGTAGATGGTGATCCTAGCTGCTAGTGTCTTCAAAGGAACAACATGGAGATGGTGGAGCCTGACGCTCAAGTTACATGACGAGGGGACCCTCACCTAGACAGAATTTAGGAGCCTTTTTAGGGCTGAGTTTGTTCTAAAATCTCCACGCTCTATGCATATTTAAGAGCTCATACACATACAGAAGGGCAGCCTGATAGTATCCCAGTACTCAAAGAGATTCACTGACCTCTCACACTACTCCATAGATATGGTACAAGACCCTTTCTTCAGGGCCCAATCCATTGAGCGGGGTCTCCAGTGAGATATTAGAGTGATGAAGATATCACCCAACATTCAGATGCAGTCTGGAGTGCTCAAGCGAGGATTATTGGTGGAGATCTTCTTACCTAAGCAGGCACCAATGTTGGGAGCCACCACCAGATGACAGGTAGTCAAGTAATCTATAGAATGTAGTAAGCAGATGATGTAGAGGTCCAAGTGGGCATACCTTCCAGAGGATGAACCCAGGACATAGGGTCAGAGGTGTGGATCCCACGAGATAGAGCAGGCCAAGAGAGGAGCAGAATGTTCTTGACGTGCGGTGGGCAGGGAATCCTGGCTTGCGAATGCCTAAACCGCAATGCAGATGATCAGAAAATTGTCGAGGGACCGCTGAGGCAGAGGTAGATATTCGAGCGATGAGGTCTACAGGGCAACAGATGTTGCAGGGGAGCAGATTTTGTAGCAGGTAGTGGGTGAAAATTTGAGGTTCTACTACCTCCACCTCTAGGTGGTCCCCCATGACCTCAGGGACAAGAGGATATGGACAAGCTCAGCATCCGGTAGCTGAGGCCTATGCCCAAGGTGCTCCAGAGATGATTCGAGGTGTGATCTGTGTTTACTCCACCGTATCTGTAGTACTTATAGATACTTGTTCCCATCACTCTTTCATTTCCAGGGCAGTTTTTTGGAGCTCAGAGATTTTGGTACATCCATTTTATCTATCCTTACAAGTAAAGACTCTTACGGGAGAGGATTAAATGATTTTCCACTAGTTCCAGCTATGTGAGCTTACTACAGGAGGCAAGAGTTTTGGCTGTGATCTCCTAGTAGCAGCATCTAGTCCTTATGATGTTATCTTGGGTATGGACTTGTTAACCATGGTCCATGATCAGATTGACTGTCTTAAGCGGAAAGTGTTGTGTGTCTGTCAGGATGGGATTAGGTTTTACTTAACTGGTGAGAAGGGAACCTTTGCAAAACAAGATAGAATTTCTCAGAGGAGGGTGTATCCAATCACTCATCAATTGGCTAGCCTTACCCTCAGAGTAGTTGACATGAGGATTCCAAGTTATCTGGTAGTGGAGGACCAGTATGCTGATGTCTTTCCTGATGAAGTTTCAAGACTACCTCCTCACAGGTAGGTAGACTTATATATCAACCTATACCCCGGGATGACACTGATATCTACCATAGCATATCGGATGGCTCCCGCGGAGCTACGTGAGTTATGGGTACAGTTGGAGGACTTGTAGAGGAAGGTGTTTATAAGGACTAATGTTTCTCCATGGGCATCCCTGATTTTGTTTGTCAAGAAGGAAGATGGCATTCAGAGGCTTTGAATGGACTATCAGTGCCTGAACCAGGTGACTGTGAAGAACAACTATCCACTCCATGGATTGATGGTATCTTCAAATAACTGACAGGAGATCATTGATTTTTGAAGATAGTACTCAGATCGGGCTATCATCAACTTAAAGTACGAGATGAGGAAGTACCGAATATGACCATCAGATGTCGGTATGTCCATTATGAGTACTTGGTAATTCCCTTCAGAATGACCAATGCTCTAGAACTGTTCATGGGGCTCATGGACATGATCTTCAAGCCTTACCTTGATCTCTTCATGGCGTTCTTCATTGATGACATCTTGATATAGTCTGTGTCGGAGGAGGAGCATTCCAAGCACCTACAGATTGTTCTGAATACACTTTAAGAACACCATATGTATAGAAATCTCTCAAAATGCTAGTTTTGGATATGGGAAGTCCACTTCCTAGGTAGAATTATCTCAGAGGCTGGAGTTAGAGTGGATCCGGCGATGATAGAGGTAGTTCTCTCGTGGGAGCCACCCGAGAGTGTGATTGAGGTGCAGAGTTTTCTGGGATAGGTTGGGTACTACTTGAGATTTGTACCTGACTTTCAAGAGTTGAGGAACCCTTTTTAGTTTTTTTAAGGAAGAGACAACCCTTTGTGTGGACAGAGAGATTCCAGAAGTGTTTTCAAGAGCTGAGGAAGATACTGAGAAGTTCCCCCATCTTGAGGCTACCAGAAGAGGGTGTTGGGTATGTAGTTTACTACAACACATCAGGGACCAAACTAGGTTCTGTATTGATGAAGGAGAAAGTGGGGATCGATTATGGATCATAATAGTTGAGATAAAATGAGAACAAATATGCTACCCATGACCAATAGTTAGTGGTAGTGGTCATTGCACTGAATATGTGGTGGAACTACATGATGGAAGAACATTTTATAGTCTACTCTGATCACAATAGTCTCAGGTATATCTTCTCTCAGAAGGACTTGAACCTGAGACAATGATGATGGATAGAGTTCCTCTAGGACTACAAATTTGAGATATTCTACACTCATAGGAAGGGGAACGTAGTAGCACATGAACTCATCATGAGGTCTGGTCTAAAGTTGCTGAGTGAGGCGACATAGAAGCTAGCCACATTGTAGTTATCCTTCTTGGAGAGTGATGTAGAATCTTACCTATAGTCTATGACAGTTACTCCCCCAATCTTTCAGTGAGTTAGCGAGGTACAACATGGAGACATTGACTACGAGGCCCGATGTGCTAAGATTTCCTTGGGATAGGCTCATGATGGATTTTCTAAAGGTGGGAAGCACATCATCCTCTTCAAAGGATTCACCATGGTACCAGTGATTCTATGATAGGGGGTGATGAAGGAGTTCCCCTATACCCTTTGGCAGTAAATCCTTTAGTAGAGAATATGTACCAAGACCTCCGGTGTCAGTACTGGTGGTTAGGGATGATGAAAGTGATGGCAGATTTTGTATCATGATGTCTCACTTGTCAGCAAGTGAAGGCTGAGAAACATGTACCAAAAGGCTTAGTAAAACCAATTGTGGTGCTGAAGTGGAAGTGGGATGGTATATACATGGTCTTTGTGATAGGGCTCCCATGTAAGACTATAATCCATGATTCCATCTAGGTGATCGTTGAATGACTCACCAACTCGGCCCTCTTTCTACCCATATGAGAGCAGGGATCAGTAGTGATATTGGGACGTCTCTATGTAAAAGATATTTTACATCTTCACAGGGTGCCATCGAAGATCACATTATATCATTAAGATCATTTTATATCCCTCTTTTGGAAGGTATTACAGGAGGTGTTCGGGACTTAGCTACGCTTGAGCACCACCTTCCATCCTCAGACAGATGGTTAGATGGAGTGGGCTATTCAAACACTCGGGGACATGCTTCATGATTTTGTACATGATTCTAGCCATAGTTGAGAGGACCACCTACCATTAGTGGTGTTCGCATACAAAAATAGTAATCACTCCACCATCAGCATAGATCTATTTGAGGGCATGTATGGGAGACCATGAAGATCTAATCTATGTTGTAAAGACCTAGGGGGTCATCACTTATGGGACCAGGGATGGTAAAGGATACCCCAGAGAAGGTGTTGATCATCCAGGAGAGGACGAAGACTTCATAGAGTTGGAAGAATTATTATTCCGATAGGAGATGGAGACCCTTGGAGTTTGAGGAGGGATTCCATGTCTTCCTATGGGTCTCCCTCTGACAAGGATTACAAATGTTTGGCCGCAGGGACAAGCTATCTCCGAGGTTCATCAGACCATTCTAGATCCTAAGAAAAGTAGGTGATGTGGCATACCATCTAGGTCTTCCCACACATATACACTGGGTGAATAATGTTTTCCATGTGTTGCATCTGTGGAGGTATGTGCTAGATCCATCACATGTTATCAACAAAGGTGATCTCAATATCGATGATGAGGAGAAGTATGCAGAGATGCTTTTGGACATAGAGGACCGATAGGAGCAGATCCTTCATGGGAGGTCAATTCCTCTGGTGTGAGTTCATTGGAAGAGAGGAAACCTCTTGGAGAGAACATAGAAGTGGGAGGCTCAGATACGTGCTCAATACCCCCATTTTCCCCTAGTTTTGTGGTAGCTTTCGGGGAAAAGAATACCTAAGGTGGGGAGAATGTAAAGACCTAGAAATTCCATATATATTTTTTAAATTATTTAGGATTATTAAGAGTTTTTGAAATTGACGACGCTTGATTACGAGGCCCAATGTTCCTAAAATGGAATTTTGAACTTTTTTAAGGTATATTCAGTAATCCTGGAGGCGTCGTTTTCTATCTTTTAAACCAGTGCTCAGATAAAAAATCTGAGGGCACCATTGAATCAATAAATCTGGGATTCACTTAAGGGGGGATTAAATTCGACCGTGGTAGGTCGGGAGAAAAACAAAGATTTACAGAAATTTTAAAAATAATAAAATAACATAAAAAAGTTATTTTATTTTTCTACCTACTATTAAGTAGCGGTGGTGGTACCGCTGGGTTTTCAATCCATTTAATGGATTGACTCTTCAGTTTTTGTAACCATACCATTGATACTTAATAGGTTTATTAATTAAAACTCATTAATGAACCTCATTAATTTTTATAATGTGTTAATCTCCCTTCCCCTCTATTTAAATGAAGCTCAGGCTTGGGTTTTTGACACGGAAGTGAGGAACCTCTAACAATGTACCACAGTGTCTTCCACTAAAGAAGAACAGAGGCTTGGATGTTAGTGTTGGAGGAATCAATCAAGAAATGATGAATACCGACAGATTCATCAAACATGGATTCTTCTTCCATAACCCTGACACCTCCTTCAAATCCGAGTTAGGGGTTGTTATTAAATTTAAGTAATTTATAAATTAATTTTCTCATTCTTGAAAAGCATGACGAACGCAGACCAAACAAAATGATTTGATCCAAGATTCGTATGATATTGCGGGAGATTGTTTCAAGAAAATATAGAATGGGTTCATATTTATCTATGTGATAATTTATTTACTCCCTCTTAATATGATGCTAACGTGGAGGGAGTAGGAAAAAAGGCATGAACCCTCTGCCGCTTTCGGTTTTTTTTGAGTTCTTTGGGGGAGAATTTTTCAACCTAATGGAATCCTAGATCTGAGAGCCATATAGTAAAAATCACAACCTAGTAGGGACACAAGCACGTTCGAAAGGGAAAACTGACCATCGGAGCTCACCCAGTGGCCCGTGGAAGCCCCACCAGCATGACCCTAGTGGTGGTCGACGGGTGCCGACCGTGGAGGAGAGGTGACGCAAAGGATGGCGGGGCGGCCGACATCGGTTGGCCGCATTGGTAGTAGGGCAGTGTGACATACCATACCTCTAATGGAGGTTGTGATAGAGCGGGACTCGTGCCCCGTAGGTCCCACAGACAATGGGGCAACGCTGATCATACCGTGATTCATTGTTTCATTATCACCCTTACACCACTGTTCTAAACGTGCTTTGTATTGAAAATTATAAAAATAATAACAAATATAACTTCAAATTTGATTCCATTATTTTGTGTTTTTCACTATTTAAAAGGGAAATGTTACTTGTTTTGATGATTTAAATGTTTGAGGAGATGATTTGGAGGGCCCATGATGTAGTAGAAGAAAAATGGGCCAAAATTTCATGGATCCATGAAGACATGTCCACTGTTTTGAATATTTAGAAACTTCCTTGAATCTAAATCTGATCATATTTTTATTCTAGTCCAAACTTTAATGGGATACAACCCTTATGAATAAACTAAAGCCCAATTCTGCCAGGAAGGGGCCCAACCGACCTGATCTGTACAGAACACCGAATTTGTGAGAAGTCAAAAGTGGCATTCTGTAATCTATCCTTATCTCCAGATCCACATGTCCAATTGATGCCTAACATTTAGTGGAGATATTATGGAAGTAGGGATACTACATTCCAATTTTTAAAAAAGGGTGATTCGATTGTTTAGTTGTTGAAATTCATGGTATAATTGGTATGAAGAAATCTTGGATCCAAAAACCACCTTCCATTTTTTCTATAAAATGGCACCTTGGGCTCCCCATTTGGGAGTTCAACTAGGAGGAAAGGTGATTCCATTTTAGAGTCCCAAATATATCTTCCAATAATTCCTAAAAGTTTTGGAGGCGCTGGGAATTTCTACTTCAACATCTTCTCCTTCCTCCCCTCCCATGGGTTTCAGAACACCTTGTGTTCTCCCGGGGATGAACGTGATGTAATCCCGAGATTCATACTTGTATTATTTTGCATGTTCCTTTTAATTCCAGGTTTCAGGTTTTTTTCTTCATTCTATATTTTTATTTAATTGATTTATATACTGTTATGTTATACTCAAACTCAAATGATCATGTTTGGGGTTACCCTTTGATGTGATGTTTCACACACTATTCATCCCTTTTTCCTCCCTCATTCAATTGCAGTGTTTCTATGGTTCATATTAGTAAATTGAACTATAAAATGCACTAGCATGGACATGTAAATTTATTTAATGGTATCAAAAAAAATAACATACAAAATTGGATAGTACATCGAGTTATTCATGTGTTACCAAGGTCAGTTTCAGTTATGAAGTCGAATGCAAATCACCTAATCCTCGGCAGTGTCTAGTGAATCATTGTTTGTTTTAAACAAAACCCTAGGATGTATACTAGTATAAAATAAGTAAAATTATGGTAATAGGTGTTAAAAACTATGGAATAAACTATCTATACCCTTTCTTTTGAAGTGATAAAAGATGACCATCATGATACTCCCCTAGGTTGATCACGTTTAATTAATCTTGTTCATTTATACCTTGTTTTATCGTTTTAGTTTTTCTATTGTAATATTTAATAATCAAACCCAAAGTTTTATTAAATTCAATTCCACTTCTATAATTATAATCAAAATCATATTTTTCAACTAATTATATAAGGCTCCATCAAGAGACGGCCTAGGGTTTCTGTGATACTGCATAAATTCTAGTAAAAACTAAACCACTAATTCGACTAGGTCATCAACATGATCAAATTTTAGCACTGTTTCTGGGGAGACAAGATCATTTTTTTTATTTATTACCTTTTATTTATTAATTTTACTTCTTAATTATTACCCCTTTCAATAACCCACCCCCATTATATTGTTTTGGTTTTGGTTTTTTTTCTATTTTTGGTTTTTTTGTGTTATTCCTCTCTCTCGATTCTTCTTCTACTTCCCAATATCTCTCTCCAATTTTGTAGTATAACATTCTATTATATTTACTCTTTTTATTTCATAATTGTTTTCATTTCATTCATTTCCTTAAAAAATATAAAATAACAACAACAATAAATCAATCAATCAAACTGGACATCATTTTTTCATTACAAGATCTAGTAAAGAAACACTACTTGAATTTGACCTAGAAAAATGAAAAATAACTCCATTAAAAAATAAAGGGATATATATAAGGTCAATCAAGTAACAGCGAGGAACCCCTTTTTAAACCTCAAGTGGCTATAAACAAATCAAAAATTGAACCCAATCAAACCCACGAAAACATGGCTGCAAATAATCGAACCTTAAAAGAACTGACCAGCCCGGATGTAGAGCACCAACCTGCATACATACAATATCCCAAGAAAGAAACCAAATTTCAGCTAATATTAGGCCTTATCCACATTATTCATAAATTTCATTGTCTTCCTGGTGAGGACCCTCATACACACCTTAAGAAGTTACACATAGTGTGCTCCACCATGAAACTCCAAAATGTATTTGAGGACTTAATTAAGTTTAGGGCCTTCCCTTTCTCCATTGATGGTGTAGCCAAAGAATGGATATCTAATTTGCCTACAACGATTGTGGGATGGAATGAAAACAAAAGACTCTTTTTAGAGAAGTTCTTCCCTACCTCCCAAACTGCATCAGTTAAGAAAGAAATATGTTGAATTAGGCAATCATAAGGAGAGACCATTCATGAATACTGGGAGAGATCCAAAAGTCTTTTCTCAAGATGCCCCCACAAACAAATTAGTGAACAACCATTAATCCAATAATTAAATGAGGGAATTATCCCCATGGATCATGGAATGATTGGTGTTGCATCTGGTGGTGCCCTAGTTGATAAAACTCCTTCTGCTGCTCATGAATTAATAGCCAACATGGCTCAAAATGCACAATAATTTGGTATAAGGGCTATTGAACTAACCCAAGGAGTTCATGTGGTAATTAATTCATCTCTAGAACAAAAGGTAGATACCAAGCTTGATGATATGCACACCCTTCCAAGGCAATTATCTCAAGCACAAGGTAACTCACAATATCCTCTAGTTCCATTACATTGTGGTATTTGTTCTCAAAATACTCATTTTTCGGACCAGTTCCCACAACATCAAGATTCACTTGAGTCTTGTGTAGCAGTGTTTCCAGGAAATCCATTCCAACAAGAACCTCCCTTAAATCAAGAGCCATTCTAGCCAAATCCAAATCCTAGGTGGCAAGAAGAACCCCAGTACCGACAAGGTGGAAACTAAGATACCTCAAGACGAATTGGTATCAACAAGGCCAAGGTATGAAACCTTATTATCCTTTAACTTCTCAAAAAAATCCTCCTCCTCCTCCTCCCAAATTTGAACCAAGCATCAAGGACATGGTGAAATAAATGGTAACCTAGAACCTCCAATTTCAACTAACCACATAATCGGAAATTCAAGACCAACGAAATCAAGTGGGAAAATTGGCGAACACCATTTGGGAGCTTAAGATGAAAAGATCGGGACAAATACCTTCCTAATACATTTATAATCCAAAGGAAAAAGGTAACGTATGTGCAGTTACACTTCATAGTGGTAATTAAGTTTGTCCTTATAATGATTCTACGCAATAGGTATGCCCCCCTCTTCAAAACACTATTTCTCCACCAATAGAAGATTCTCATGAAGAAAAAAAATAAAAAGTGTAATAAAATTATCATTGATGATTCCAAAGAACAATCCCTTCATCTTCCTTTCCCCCAAAGACTCTCTAAATCTAAGAAAAAAAATCTGATAATGAGATTGATACGGAAATAATAGATACATTTAAAAATATTCAAGATAATATTCAATTACTAGATGAATTTAAGAAAATTCCCCATAATGCCAAATTTCATAAAGATATTTTAACCCATATAAGGAGGCTAAAGGGGAATGAGAGAGTCAACTTGGGAAGGAATGTCTAGGACGTGATTCAACTAGTAATGCTAACCAAATGCAAGGATCTGGGCATATTACCAATACCGTGTTCCATAAAGGAGACATTATTTTAAGATTATATTTTAGATTTAGGTGCTTTCATTAATATAATTTTTCACTCTGTGTATACTTCTCTACAGGTTGGAGGGCTTCAACCAATAGGCAATGTTATAAAACTTGTAAACCAGAGTACTACGCATCCATCATGAGTGATTGAGGATGTCCTTGTAAGAGTTAAGAATCTCATATTCACCAGTGATTTATACATTCCTGATATGAAAGATACACAAACCCAAAGACATGACCCAATCATACTTGGGAATCCATTCCTTAAAATAGCAAATATAATCATCAATGTTCACAATGGTATTCTGCCCATGGAGTTTGGTGGAGAAATGGTAAGTTTTAATATCCTTGAGGCTATGAAACACCCCATTGAAGAGCACTCCACTCTTCCTATCTATTTGATGGAAGTGATCTCAAACAATTAACACACACACAATTCTCTCCTCAACCCATAATCTGATTCATTTTACTCTTCTTCACCCTTGGATGATTTGAGTTTTGATTCATGTTTTGAGTGTTTTGTGGGTTTTGAAAAGTGTTAATTTTGTGCTTTAGTTTATGACTGTTTTCCTTATGAGGTACCCATGACCTTCGATGATTATGAAAATCTCATTTCAATAGATTCTCTATCTTTATAGAATAAACATGAGGAGATATGTAGTTTTATGGACCTCACTCCCCCTGAATCCCCTCCATCAATCCAAGAATCACCAATTTTGGATTTAAATACAATTCCATCTAATTTAAAATATTCTTATCTTGAGGGTATTGACCAATTTCCAGTCATTATTGTTAATAATTTCTCTCAATATCAGGAATAAGAACTAATCAACCTTTTGAGAGAGTGTAAAAAGGCAATAGGATGGACATTGGCTGATATTACCCGGATTAGACCATCTATTTTTATAAACCATATAATTTTGGATGATGAAGCTGAACCCGTAAGACAATCTCAATGCTTGTTGAATACCACTCTCCTTGAATTGGTTAAACTGGAAGTAAGTAAATTACTTGTGGCGGGGATTATTTATCCTATATCTGATAGTAAATGGGTTAGATTAGTGAAAATTGTGCCTAAAAAAGGAATAATAGTTGTGTCAAATGAATGGAATGAATTGGTTCCATTATGTGGGCAAAACAGTTGGCGAGTATGTATTGACTACCGTCGACTGAATCAAGCCATGCAAAAGGACCACTTTCATCTACCTTTCATTGACCAAATGCTAGAAAGATTGGCTAGTAAGTCCCATTATTGTTTCCTTGAGGTATATTCATGTTATTTCTAAATCCATATAGCCCCTAAGTATTAATAAAAGACAACATTTACCTATCCATTTGGCATATTTTCATACCGAAGGATGCCTTTTGGTCTTTGTAATCCTCCTGGTACTTTTCATTGATGTATGTTGAGTATTTTTTTTTGAGTAAATAGATAATTGAATGGATGTTTTTATGGATGATTTCATGATTTATGGAACTTACTTTGATGACTTTTTGTCTCACCGAGGTTCATTCCTCTATCATTTCATAGAAAAATATCACGTATTAAATTACAAGAAATTCCATTTCATGGTTGGATGGGGGATAGTTTTTTGGAATGTGATTTCAAAAGATGGAATTCAAGTGGAAAATCTAAAATTGAATTAATTTCAACCCTTCTATATAAAAAATGTGTTTTTGAGGTGAGATCTTTCTTGGGTTATGTTGGTTTTTACCATCGATTCATTAAATACTTTAGTAAGATCGCACTTCCATTTTCCCTGTTATTAAAAAATGATTTTGAGTTTGTGTATGATAAAAATTGTGAGGATTCTTTCAATTCACTAAAAATGAGTCTCACATCACCTCCCATCATTCAACAACCAAGCTGGGATCTCCCCTTTGTACTTATGTGTGATGTATCTAACTTTATAGTTGGGGTAATTTTATCACAGAGGGTTGAGAAGGATCATCATGTCATTTTGTATGCCTCACATAATATTGACCCTGCCCAGGAAAACTACCCAACCACTAAAAAAGAACTTATTTATATTGTTTTTTCCTTGGAAGAACTCTGTTCATATCTTATCAGTTCAAAAATCATTGTCTTTTCTGATCATTTTGCCCTTCGTTTTCTCCTAAAGAAACTTGGAGCTAAACCCCACCTTATTCAGTGGATGATCCTCCTCCAAGAGTTTGACCTTGAGATTAGAGACAAGAGTGGAGTGTAAAATGTGTTAGCTGACCAAATTCGTAGGATTTCTCCACCATTTGAAAATCATGTTTACTCACCCATTCCCATTGGATAATTATTCACTCATGGGAACATGTGTGATATTGTGTACCATACCCACTCGTATGCAGACATTGTGAATTTTCTAGCAACAACTAGGGTCACCAATGATTTCAGCACTTCATAATCCCAGAGACTTAAGCATGATTCTCAGTGGTAAATTTGAGATGGCCCACATTTATGGAGAATTTGGGGTGGCCAAGTAGTTTGGTGGTGTATCCTTGACTATGAGTTCATCTCTGTTTTGACCTTCTGCCACACTTTGGCGTGTGGGGGCCACTTTGGCTCTCAACGTACAACACAAAATGTGATTGAATCAAGAAATTATTTTCCAACATTGTATAGGGATGCCCATGTATTTTTGAAGTCATGTAGACATTTTCAATTCACATGAAATATCTCCAAGAAGAATGACGTGCCCCAACTGCCCATGTTATTCTGTGAAATTTTTGATTCACAGGGCATTGACTACATGGGGCCTTTTCCAAATTCATTTGGATTTTTGTACATCTTATTGGATGTTGATTATGTATCTAAATGGGTTGAAGTAAAGGTCACCTGGACCGATTAATATTATGTTGTTATGGTTTTGTGAGGTCATAGATTTTTAGTATGTTTGGTTAACGAAGATTCAACATTAGTGATCAGGGTCCACATTTCTGCAATCGCAACATGAAAAATTTTCTTTATTAGTATAGGGTTGTTTATAAAGTCTCTACAGTATTTCACCCCAAACTAAAATCGAAGAAGAAATCTAAAATCTAGAAGTTAATAGAATCTTGGAAAAAATAGTACAACCCAACAGGAAAGATTGGAGTTTGTGCTTGGATGATGCACTTTGTCCATAACATACAGATCTTACAACCCCAATAGGAATGTCACCATACAAAATTGTGTTTGGGAAGGCTTTTCACATCCTAGTATAGGTAGAACACCATGCATATTGGGATGTTAAACAATGTAGTATGAATCTTTCAGATGACGGTGAGAATAGGAGGATATGGATTCAAGAGTTGGAAGAAATTTGATGTGATGCATATGGGAACTCTCAGATCTATAAAGAGAAGACAAAGGCTGTTCATGATATCATGATTCATCAGTGGATGTTCCATATTGGTGATAAGGTCATCATGAACAATTCTATGCTAAATCTCAACCCAGGTAAGCTTCATTCTCTATGGATCAATCCTTATAATGTTACTGATGTTTACCCTTTTGTAGATATACTAGTTTTTCATGAGAATAGTTGGAAACATATTACTGTTAATGGGAAGAGTCTCAAACACTTCTATGAGGATTTTCCAAATCATCTCATAGAGGAAATCCAACTGATAGATTCCACATATGACACCACATAGCAGACTGTCCCTTCTCCCTACCTTTATTTATTATCTATTTATTTAATATAACTTCATTGAGGATAATGTATATTTTAGGTGTGGGGGAGGGTAACATGTCATAGTTAGGATTAAACAAAAGAAATTACGAAAATTAAATAAAGAAAAATGTGTTTTCAATTTTTTTATTTCTTTATTATTTTTGTTTTTTGATAAAAATTGATCTTAAAAATAATATCCAAAATCATTTTTAATTCGGGAGTCGATTGTGTGGAAAATTCCATTATTTTTGTAAAAATGTTTTTTCAAATTAATTTTGATATAGAATCTTTTTCTAGATTTTTTTTTCAAATCATTGTAAGGTGTTTAATGGATTTTTGAAACCCATGCCTCATTAGCACTAACCAGTATTTTAATCTTTTACCCGAGAGATATTCTAAGCACTTTATTGAAAATTCCAACTTTTAATCACTTTCTTTAGAGTATCAGGTCATGTAGAGAAACTGAAAATTTCCTTGATTCTGTTTGAAGCCATAATATTCATGTATGCTACATTCATGATAGAGATAATCGTTCATTGAATATACCTTGGTACAATTGACCTCTATTTTTGGCCACCATGGAATTTTATCCTTCTTAAGACATAGAGACCATGAAATACCTATTAGGTAGCCATATTAAAAGCTAATATATCCCTACCTACCCATATCTTGTGTATATTCTTGTTTTATTTTAATAATGTGTGGGAGAGAGTGTGTTTCCATGGGAATTATGGGGAGATAATCATTGTTATTGGTTGATATAAAGGGTGCCAACATTTTCTAGGGTCAATGGGTTCACAAGACATATTACATCATTGTTTTACACATGTTTCCCTCTTTATCTCAAAAAAATATACATTTAAAAATAGTTCTTTTCATTTAAAACAATATATCAGAAGAAACAAATGTGGAAAAGATGATGTTTACTCATTACTATTCACATCTTGGTTGTGGCCCACAAAAATAGACCATGGGGAGAGTGAGTTGGAGGTGATAAAATTTGTGAGGTGTTGAGTGTGTACATTCATTATGAACACTTAAGGAATTTTCACATGTTTTGTACATAGGATATTAAACACTCCTCTTATACATCGTATTTTTAATCAATAAATCCTACCAACCCTTGAACCATAGAACAATTTTTTGGATGTCCTCTTGAGTAGCACACTAGTTTCTACTGGTAGAGAAATGAGATTCCTGGAAAGCGTATGGTAAGATCACATGAACTCTGGGAAAAGAGCATATATCCACTTTAATATGTTCCTCTATTGAAGAGGGAATAGTTTTAGGTGAGGTAGGTTGTGACATGTTTCATGGGTGAACAAAGGAAGTTGAACTAATTAGAATGTGAGAAATGAAAAATGATATGAACATTTATTACATAATTGAGACATGATGAATTGAATTTAAAAATAATCTTGGATGTTTTCCCACATTTTATTTAGGAATGAGACATGATTAGGATATTATACATTTCCCAGACATGCAAATTTTTAGGTGTGGGGGTGTTATCGTACCATGATTCACTGTTTCATTTTCACCCTTACACCATTGTGCAAAACTTGTTTTATATTGAAAATTATGAAATTAATAACATATTTAACATCATATTTGATTCCATTATTTGGTTTTTATAAATATTAAAATGGGAAATTATACTTGTTTTGATGATTTCAAAGTAGGAGGAGATGATTTGGAGGGCCCATGATCAAGTTGAAAAAAATGGGCCAAAATGGCATGGATACATGAAGACCTGTCCAATGTTTTGCCTTATTAGACAATTCAGTGCATCCAAATGGGTTATTATTTAGTATTTTGGTACAAAATTTAATTGGATATAACTCGTATGAAGATACCCAATCCCAATTATACAAGAATGGGGCCCAACCAACCTGATATGTCCAGAACAACGAATTTGTGAGAAGTCAAAAGTGGCATTCTATAATCTATCCTTATCTCTGGATACACTTGTCCAATTGATTCGAAAAAATCAGGAGAGATAGTCATTATGTCGGGATAAAACTTTCCAGTTTTGATAAAATGGAGATTCTATTGTCTAATGGCCGAAACACATGGTACAATTGGTTTGAAGAAATCTGTGTGCCCAAAACCACCTTCTAATTTTTCTCTAAAATGGATATTTGGGATCCCCATTTGGGAGTTATACTAGGAGGAATGGTGCTGCCATTTTAGAGTCCCAAAGGTGTCTCCCCATAATCCCTAAATGTTCTGCAGGCTATGGTAATTTCTACTTCAACATCTTCTTCTTCCTCCCCTCCCATGGGTATCTAAACCCCTTGTGATCACCCCGGGAGGAACGTGATGTAATCCCAAGCATCAAAGTCGTATTATTTTGAATGATATTTTTAATTATAGGTTTTATGTTGTTTTTTTCATCCTATCATTTTATTTAATTGATTTTTATACTATTATGTTATACTCAAACTCAAATTATTATGCATGGGGGTACCCTTTCATGTGATGTTTCACACACCGTTTATCCATTTTTCCTCCCTCATTCAATTACTATGTTGGTGCAGTTCATATTGGTCAATTGAACTCACATATGCACTATCAAGGACATGTGAATTTATTTCATGGTATCACAATGAAATAAATTACAAACTTGGACAACACATCATGTTCTTCGTGTGTTGACTTGGTGAGTTTCAGTTATGAAGTTGAACACGAATCACCCAATCATCAACAGTGTCCGGTGAATTATTGTGTGTTTTTGAATGAAACCTAGGAGGTATCCTAGTATAAACACAGTAACATTATGGTAAAAGGTGTTACAAACCATGGATTAAAAGATCTATACCCTTTCTCTTGAAGTGATGAAGGATGAGCATCACGATACTCCCCTGGGTTGATGACATTTAATAAATCTTTTCCATTTATGCCTTGTTTTATCACTTTAGTTTTTCAATGCAAATATTTAATCATCAAATACCTTGTCTTATTAAATCCCATTCCCCTCCTATCTTCATAATCAAAAACCTCTTTTTCAACTAAGGATCTAAGGCTCCATCGAGAGATGGCCTTAGGTTGCTGCTGTACTGCAGAAATTCTAGTAAAAACTAAACAACTAATTTGACATGCTCGACAATGCGATCAAGCACCACATTGAGCTTCCAGTTGAAGAAAATGAACGGATTTTCTGTTCATGATAGAGGACGACTACCTTGCTGATGGACTGCACTGGCCACCAGGCCGGTTCACTACCCTGCGGGCCTAGCCCGCGACCTAGCCCACTTGGGTCTGTCCAGGTTAGACCTAGGCCGAGTCAGCTAAGACATGAACCGAGTTGGGTCGCCCCTGGTCAGGGTGGGTTGGGTCCATCCGACTAGGTTGGACTAGACCCTGACCCCTTTTTGGCCCTTGATACGCTTAAAATACCATATCTAACAAAACATACGTTCATTTGACGAATCGTGTGCAAATCTAGAATCCATAGAATGAGATGGTCTTTTTGAGATACTCCACCTGAGATTTGGAGAATGTTGGAGTACATTCGAGTGGGATCTAACCCGAATCCAACCAGATCCTCGATACTAAAATGCTTATAAATCATATATCGAGCATCTGATTGACATGTTGTCTGTCGTGTTGGTACCCTTACAACATGAAAGTACATTGGTTTACTCATTTGTGAAAATTTGTGGTAGTTGAGGCACGAACAATATCTTGAGGAGAAGATACTGTAGAACTCTAGTGCAACGAGTGTGGGGAATCCTGTGGTTGACTGTTAATTAAATTGTAACCCTATGTGGATCAGTAGAATAGGGACCCTGTGTGGATAAGTATCATAGAAAACTTGTGTCGATCAACATAATAGAAACCCTTTGTGGGTTTACATCATAGCGACCCTGTGTGGATCAAAATCATAGCAACCCTGTGTAGATTAGCATTCCAGCAACCCTATGTGGATTAGTAGTGCACGAACCAATGAGGAACATCCTTAGAGCAGCCCATCATTGATTAGTGACAGACGACCCAATATTTATCGACAATTGAACATCTTATTCATGGTTCAGTTGTAGAAACTTCCTAATGGAATAAAATGATGTATCATAAGACTAATCATCTTTATTCCTGATCTTAGAGTTGTATACTTGGTGTGAGCTGTCTCTTATTTTTTCTTTTTGATTGAGGTCATGCTTTGCGTTTTTTCCTTTGTGGAATTTTGGGAGACCTTTCAGGGTATCAGGGTCCCTACTGGGTATTGTTATAATTACCCCTGCACAGGCTTCACCCACACCTTGTTGTGTCTTATGAAGATGAAGAGGAGCTTGGCTGAGACTTTAGGGAGCCATGAACAGGCAGTACATGGAGGTGACTGGTTGACAGAGAGAACAGAATAGACAAGATCCACCTACCATTCAGGTAGGATCATTGGTGGAAGATCAAAGGAGTTTTTTTCTGTTGTAGTTTCATCTTTTCAGTTGGTCTTGTATTCTGGACCCTTTACTTTCAGTACACACTTTTAATACTATAATATTACTATGGGGTTTGCATAATGTCGTGTTCTTGGTCTGTGTGTTTTCAGGTTTAAAGGCAATGCCTTCCCTCTTTTAGGGATATTCCTTTCCGGGGATTGTCTCCAAACCCTAGCCTATGGAAGGCAGGCTTGGGGTAGTCACGGAACAACCCCTGGGGGACGAGTTGTGACAAGGTTAGTCCTATATAAATATAAAATAACACACTAGTGACCAACAACCATAAATATCTAACTAAACTATTTAATTCATTAATTAATTTGATTGTGTGGTAGGAAATTTTAAAGAAACCACCCAAGGAGTGGTTTAATCGCAATGAAAGACCGGTGAAATGGTAAAATACAATCAAATTAAATATATGAGGTGGTTTGAGTTGATTATTCTACATAAAATTTTGTTAAATGGTATCTAGGTCATTTTATGCATGTTATAAGTATTTAATTTATGGAATTTCACATTTTATGAGAGGCACATGGAAATTATGACGTGCAACACACTGAATATAGTTTATAAATGATGAAACTTTATGTAAAAAAGTAACTATAGAACCTTCCTGATTATTATGATTCTTCCTTTGTCTGTTATCAGAATATTATTTTAGCTAGAACATGATAAATCATAATATTAGACAAGTTCCATAAAAATATTGTGAATTAGAAAACATGGAAATAGAATTACATATGGTGAGGGAAAACAAAATAATAAGAAAGAGGGATCAAGAACATACCGAAATGGATTGACCACAAATGATTAATAGTGATTCCATGCTTAGATGGGGGAGATACATAGAATACTAGAGGAGATCCCCCAGGAGGATTCTAATGGCCAAAGCTTGTGAGAAATAAATTTGAAAGAGGAGAATGAAAAGAAAAAAAGGAGGAAGGGGAAAAAGGTAATTTCCATCCCTTTAAAGACTAGCAGGATTTGGATACATGGTTTGGATAAAAGTGCACCAACCATGTGGATCCACTGCATAAGTGGAACTACCCATGCTGATTAGGCACAGAATTTTACAAACCATGAATAGCCTCTGTAGAGATATTATCCATGTGCTACATCCCCTTCACATAGTTTGGTGCATAGTTAGAAAAACCAGGCACCTACTATGTTAAACACCTACAATGTATTGTAGAGGTTTGTACATTTATCTTGGGGAAATTTCAAGGTTAAAAGAACCATGTCTCTTAACAGAACAAATCAGTTGATTTTGTCACATGGTTAGTACTAACCATGATCTAATCGTGCACCCTTTTCTACTTCTCTCGAAACTTATTTTTCAAGGATTGATTCTCTAGACACTGATCTGAACACCCAATACACCACTCGGGCCTTAAAACCCATGTGAAAAATAACCATAAGTGTTTTAATAATTGTATTTACATTCCAAATCATGGTTCAAAATTCATCCCATACACCAAATGAAAAATTCAAATTCCTTAATAATTTCCATAGTTCAAAAGCAGGGGACCTTGCAATCTCCCCACTTTAGAACTTTTCATCCTTAAGATTTCTTTGGGGAAAAATTATACATTACCTGAATTACATGGGCCTAGAAATTCTCACTCAAATAGCAATATGGAATTTCCCACACCCAACACAACAATAAGAGAAAATCCAATTAGGTGGTACCAAAGATACTAAAATTGAACCAATTCTTATATTCAAAACTAAAACAACAAGAAAATTCTTACAAAATTCCATAAAACACAAGAGATGATTCCATTATTTCCCCTTTTTTAACCCATCATCATTATTTCCTCTTTTATAACCCATCCTATGGTGTTCCCCACCATAGGATCCATATTTCTCACAGTCAATTTTGAGTCCTGACACTTCAAATATAATCTTTTTCTATTTAAGCATTCCCTCAGTTTCCTAGAAACACTCCCACCCTATTTATAAATGTAAAAGAGTGGTCTAATTACAATTAGCTGAACTCATCCAGGTTGCAATGAATCTTCCCTAAAAATATTCAACAAACCCTTTAATATGAACTTGTTTCATCCTGATAGCATGCCTGATGAGATACCTCATCGACTAAATCCATTTATGTTAGGGAACTCATGTTGAACTTCCTCTCATTGAAAATATTTAAAATTCTTAGCTCCTATAGCTGACACATCACTTGAACTAGATTTAGAATCCTTATCCCAAGGCATACTGCGATGGTTCTGAGTACACTGACCAAATCCTACACCCAAATTTTGGTGATGTCTTCTAGATGAACATCTCCTAAACAAAATCATTGTTGTTATATTTCATCATCAATAACACTTTCTTGATCCATCATCCTTGGATCATCATATGGTATTCTGGTCATAACACTCACATTAGGACTTCACCCAAATCTATAGTCAATTCCATACCTAGAATTTACCTAGGATTCCAATCTTGCATTTTTCATTAATTTAGCTGACATATTATATCCAGAACTACCTTCAAATGAATGACCTCAATATTTCATGGCCCTTCTCACATGAGGTTCATCCATTAGTGACTGACACAACATTCCCCACCTTTTGAGCATATTTTTCATTGTTTAGTTGATAAGGGAAATTGAAACCACATCCTATTTACCTTCCATTTATGTGCATAATGACACTATGGACAATAATCCACTCATCCCTAAGAACTAAAGTAAAATCAACAGAAACCCATTCCTACTTTCTATGAATTGTTACTAAGGAATTTTAAAAAAATAAAATCACCTTGAGGGTCACCACCCTCAAATAGAAAATGATGTAATGCACACCATCTGTCTCATTTTAAGCCACTCTTAAAGTGAGAATTACAAGGAGTCTCTTCATCAAATGGAAAATATATATAGGTATCTTGGAATATAGTTGATTTCCTCTCAGTTTAGTTTTGATGATGTTAATATATTGTGAATTTTCATCTCTATGTTGATTGTACACCGATATTTTATCGACAGGAATGTATAGATCTCCTGAGACACACTCACATACAATAGAATAAATTTTCCTAAAATAATCCCTAGCACCAAATCTTCTTACAGTGTGTGCCATGGTTATATCACGGCTCAATATTCTCTTATCTCCCAGTCCATTTTTGTTTTAGCCCTAATCCTGGGAACATACTTCTTAATTTACCCAGGCTCCGAGTCCCCTGCCCGCAAACGTCATATTGGAAACCATTGAAACCCAACACTTACTCTTCATATCACCAATTTTCAATTATATATAGTTACTACACACAATAGGTATGAGCTAAATTTTCCATACATAGTGGGTGTACATACCATACCACCCAATTCAAACTTGACTCATTTTATTTCATGTCATCTATAAACAAGGTCAAGCTAGCCCTACTACATGGTTTTCAAATTTTATTAATCCAAAAGTTCACTTGGAACTGCTCTTTAAAATCAATAATATTAACTTTTATATGATTTATAAAATGTACAGTAGCCTCACAACATCGATCCAAAAACTAAGGCATCAACTATGACACTACTGGTCAACTGGTCCAAGCACCCAAATAGTTCTACCTATCACAACCAGTTTCGATAAACAATCACTCAAGGTGCTTCTCTAAAAGTGGAGTCATAATTAGGCCTACACCAAAAGACTAAAGAAAATCCCATGCAATAATTTCTAGACAAGCATAAAATAAATCTCAATGACTTTAAGGAATTCATAAAAACTAGTCCAAACTATTTCATGGATTTCCTTGATCAATACATCGCTGAGCAAATAGGGTACAGGTTAAAACTAATGGAATATAGGTATTATATTTAGAAAAATGTCTCACCTAAGATCCAATTCTCATTTAAGTGTTTTTATGACACGATGTCTAACATACCTATTAACTCTCTCTAAAGAGGTAAAATAGAAGAAGGCAAGAAAGTATGGACCTATGAGGGTCAATAGCTATCAACATAGGTGTAACAATAACACCTTACAAACATAATCCTACCATGATATCAGTACCCTAGCCTCTTACACATATTATTACATGATTTTAATCATAATTTTCCATTAAATATAAACTAAGGATTAAAAAATCTAGTGTATTTATAAGACAAGGTACATAATTAGAAACCATAACACTAAAATATAAATTATTTTAATAATCTATATAATAAGATCCTAACTCCCTCTAATATCCTATAACTATATAGTATAACCTAAGGAATACACAGAAAAAAGGGTTTTCTAAAAAGAATAGTAAGTGAATAGACATAGAAATGGAGCAAGAACCTTGTGTTAGAAGGCATAACCCAATAACATGAAAGGCATGAATCATGAATAAAAATATAGATTAATATCATATATAACATAGAATCATATGATATTGGAAATATTGGAATGTGAAATAAAATAAAATCATGAGTCGAAGCTAATTTCCAAGATTATATCACATAGTAGACAAAGTCCCGTAATGGATTGGGTTTACTTCATAATCCCATACATAACATCTCATGAGAAAAAAAATTACCCAATGAATTAGTGTGATATATTGGCACACCCATCATAAAATGTACACGCATATGTTTCCCAAATAAGAAAATCCATAAAAAGGAATAATCATAAGGGTTGTCCATGGAAAGACATGGGTTTCGTAATCATGTAATAAAGAAACACCAATTGGAGTATCATAATGTTATCCATGAAAGTAAGGATTAAATCATACATGGACATTAATGATTTTTTTTAGAATATACAATGAATAATTCATATCAAATAAGGTGAAATCATGAAAAAGTGTGGCAAGGTAACTTTGGAAATATGCAACTTAAGAATTATTTTTGGGAAAATAATGAAGAGTTTTTAAAATGGATAATGGAATAATTATTTCTATAAATCTAAAAATTAACTTAAATTATGTTTAATGAAATAATGAGTGATTTTATAAAAATAACCATGTCTTATAATTGTTTATTGATTGTACTTTATAATGGGTAAAAAACTGAGAAGTTCCCTTTAATCGGGTTTTCTTATCGAGAGGAATTGAGAAGGGATGCTTTTGAAAAATGTATTTCCACAAAAAAGAAAGAAGAATTGTTCAAGATACATCTATGTCAAAAATATACATATAATTTAGGAGAATTAGATAGGAATAATGAAAATATAAATTGGATAATAGAGAAAGAATGTAAACCCCAAAGGAAAAAATGGAGGTTTGGAGTGATCCCTTAACTTTTGTCTGAATGAGTTCTGAACATGAAATCAATGTCCAAGATAATAAAATTATAATGATTAATTAATTAAGAACTTATTACACATAAATTTTATTTATTATAATTTTTTAATTTTATTTCGGTTCAGTTTGATGATTTATAAGGATTAATTTCATCATTCCTAGAGCATTCGTTTCATTGTTTCATGGTCTGTTCACTTGTTTATAATTATGGGTGTTCTTGAAAAATGGAAATAATACTATATTAGTGAAATGAAATTGTATTCATTAACATAATTTCCTTTAAATAGTACCAAATATCATTTTAAATGGGATTTTTAATTTGATAAAACGTCTATGAAAAATGTTTGGTTTGTTTTGGCGGTTTTTACAACCATCAATAATTAATTACATATTATTTAATATTATGTATATAAACTAGACCCATAACATTAAATAAGTTCTAATATTCTAAATTTAATCTTATTTAACAATTATAATTGTTTTATGACCATCCTTGAAGGTGGTAATGAAAAAAAACTCATTATCCATGGAGAGGGTTAACCATCATAATTTGGACAATGGTTTCATTTTATTGAATAATAGTATATGAGAAAAGGTTTGGATAGAAGATATTCCAATAGAAATATAAAATTATAGTATATATATGATAATGGGGTTATTATGATCTTATGTATGAGGGAGGTGAGGAGATGGTAGAAGAATAAAATGAATTAAAAGAGGTAGTTTGAGAATGTTACCTCTAGAATATTACCTCCTTAACTGACCCCTTAAAGAACTTGGAATTGTTATTTTGGTGAGACTAGTAGTACTTGTAAACTGCGAGAGTATGGAGGAGTGGGGGTTTTAGATATTTTTTAAGACTCAAGGCTTATATGGTGTTAGGATAAAGGGTGGTTAGGGGTGGTATTGATAAGGGGAAGAGATGGGTATTTTTTATTATTATATTAATCAGTATATTATTTGGGGTTAAGACTATCAATAGTAAGGATTATTAGGACTATATTAATTAAAATATTCATGTGAGTTATAAATAATGGGTTATTACATAAAAAATGAAAAACAATCATGGATTTGGACTATAATGTTAAATACCATAAATTAATGTATTTCACTATTTGCAAAAAAATCAACTATTTTAGAAAAATCCAAGAATACACCCTAACCAATTTTTGATATTTATATTTCAAAAATGAAATCCAATTTATGAAAATAATTTTATAATAATTTAAATTTAAATTTATAATTAAATCATAATTTATTTGAAAATACCAATTTTAATATCATAATAAATTTTATGACCCTTTGAAAAATTAATTACAGTATCATAAAATTACATTATACTTGTAATAAAACATAATATTAATTTATAAATATCTTTTATGAAAAATATTTTTTTAAATTATTATATTCATTATAAAATTGAAAATAAAATAGTTATGTTTAACAAAAATACAAACACTTAATTTATCATTTTAAATCATTTATTTACTTGTACCATGAAATAAATATATCATATATTTATTTTTATTAGATAAATATAGACTATTTTACATTTCTATACGCATGTTAACAATTATAACTATTATATTTCTATTTCTAATGGTAAGATTACTATTCCAATGGCCAAGCTACTATTCTAACGGTCAAATTTCTAATTGTCATATGGGTTAACTAATTCTTATAAATAAATCTTTTTCCAATAATTATTCATTAATTTATATTTTCTGTTATGTTTTTATATACTTTCATCTACAAAATGAATATTTTATTACTGACATTATTCTTTAATTTTACAGTATTGTTCGTGAGTGCGGAAATTCTGGTGGATCAAGCAGACCCAAACTATCCTATTATTATTATTTAATATTTCATTTATTTTTCCATTTTAATATTTATAATTCTTATTGGTTTAGTTGTTTAGTAATGTATCATTCTTCATTTATAAGAATAATTTTTTGTTGGTTTCTATATATGCCAAAAATTAAATTCAGGGAATTTCCATTGATAAAAGTCGAGGTCATTACCTTCTCCCCCCTTATGAAATTTCACCCTTCAAATTAAATTCTTTATACTAAGGTGAAAAAAGGTGAGTGTACTTCTCCTTCATCACTTCCTCTGGTTCCCATGCCACCTCTTCCTATTTATGGTTCTTCCATTGTACTTCTTCTAGGTGAGGAGTCTTATTGCATAGAAATTTATCTCAATGGTCAATGATCTTATCCAGATTCTCCTCATAAGAGAGATTGTTTCCCATATGAACCACCACTAAATTTAGTACATTCTATTGATCTAGTATTTACTTCCTCATATTCGATACATGTAATACATCGTATACTTGAGATATGGTTGGTGGAAGTGATAGTTGATAGGGCACAATTCTGACATGATCAAGAATATCAAAAAGTCCATTGTACATGGGACATTTCATTACCTTATTCCAAAATATCATCACTCTATTACATAGAGATATAAAAAGGAATACTTTTTCTATAACCTCAAAATTTATGTCACATCAATGATTTTTAAAAATTATTTTTATTCCATTTTGGGTATCCCGGATGTGATATAGAATGATCTTCTCATTTTCAACCATTTCCTTGAATTTTTTTTGTCATGGACTCTTATGTTCAACAACTTCATCTCAATATACAATTTCTCTACATATTTTCATATAAATGGATTCATATATAGCCATTTTTATGCTTGATTGGAATCAATTTTTGTAAGATAACTCGACTATAGTTAGATATTGGTCCCACACTCATTTGAAGTCCATAAAGTGTTCTATCAACATGTCTTCTTGTGTGTAAATATACTTATCAAAATGACCATCAGTTTGAGGATGATAATCCATTTTGAAGTTTAGATCAATGGTTAGATCATGTTGGAGACTCTTCCAAAACATGGAGGTTAATCTCAAATCTCAATCATATATAATAAATAATGGTACCCATGTAGCCTCACCACTTGTTTTATGTATATTTATTCATGTTGATCGTGTTATAATTCCCTCTGAATTTTAAGTAAGTGAGCCATCTTTGTAAGTGATCCATAACAGCCCATATAGCTTTATTTCCTTGATATGTATTTGAAAGTCTAGGGAAAAATTCCATTTTGATTTTTTACCATTTCCATGTATGTATGGGTATTGGTTACATCATCCCATTATACCTTTTCCTTTCATCCTTAACTTTCTGACATACCATGAAATTTTATGTATAATAAGTGATATACATAATCATATTGTCCCACTAATTTTTCTCTTAGATATCTCAGTATATATTTATGCTCCAATGGTGGATGGATAAATTTGAGATATGTGGATCCTTCAAAATATATATATATATCTAAATATTTTATGGTAAAAATAGTTATGATCCAAATATTATTTCTCCTTCCTCATCAATTTTGAAATCCAAGGATTTATCATTTCAATTATCTTCAACATTCTTGTAAATTTCCACATAATTTCATTAAGCATCTCTTATCTTCTATAACTGGTATAGCTCTGAAATCATTTGAGAAATGGATGATGATTTTCCTTCCTTTTTGATTCCCATGTCCATTCATTGCAAGTATAAGAAGATTGTATCCTTATAAAATCTCATCATTGAAAAAGTTTCATGATCTTTTCTACCGAGATCACCTAACACTTTATTCTTTTACTAGTATGGTAGTGGATTGAGTAGTCATAATACTCGAAGAGATCTAACAATATTCACTGGTTCATATAAAGATCCTTTAGTGTAAATATGTATTCGAGGTTACTATGATCAATATTTATCTCACGCTTAACCCCATGGAGATATTACTGCCATATTATGAATGAAAAGATCATAACTACAAACTCCAGATCATGTTTGGGATTGTTTTTCTCATGAACTTTCAGTTTCCTTGAGGAATCGGCTATTAATTTATTATTTTTTATAAGTTCATAGCCTAATATATTCTTTGATTGATCATTGTATACCATAAATAGTTCCCCACTTGTGTGTAGTGTAAGTACAAGTGTAGTGATTAGACTCTTCTTTAACTCTTTGAAGAAGTATTCTTATTCACTGGCCTAGAAAAACATTTCTCCTTTCTGAGTCATCTTGGTTAACGGGTTTTAAAATTCCAAGAAGTTCCTCACAAATCATTGGTAATACCATGATATACCAAGGAAACATCAAATCTCATTTAAAAATTATGGTATGTTCCATTCATAAAATTACTTTTCTTAGAAGGGTCCACATAGATCCCTTTATTTGTGATAACATTCATTAATAATGATACTTACTCTATCAAGAAGTCACATTTTCTGTACTTTTTAAATATTTTCTTCTCTTGAAAAGGATTTAGTAAATTATTCAAATGCTCTTTATGATTCGCCGTGCTCTTGGAGTGTATTAGTATATCATCTATAAATACTACCACAAATATGTCAATGTAATATCTAAAAAATATATTCATTAAATCCATGAAATTTTGTAAAGAATTTGGGAGTCGGAAAGGCATAACTATGAACTCATAATATACCTACTACATTTGGAATGCGACCATGGGAATCGCTTCCTTCTACACCTTTAATTGGCGATATACCAAAAAAAATTCCACCTTATTAAAATACTTATCTCCATATTGTTGACTAAAAAAGTCATCTATCCATGGTGGAGGATACTTTTTTTTATTATGATTTTATTGAGATCGTGATAATCAACATAGAGGCACATTGATTGATCCTTCTTTTTGAGAAAGTGGTTCGAAATAGCCCATAGTAAAGCAATCGTGCATATAAAACCCATGTCCAGATTCCCCTATAAATGATTCTTTATTAATTCCAACTTAGTGGATGCTATTTTTTGGAGTCTTTGATATGGGTAGAGATCTTGGTATATGTTTAATTGAGAACTGAACCTCTCAGTTAGTAGGAAGACCATACAATTTCCCAAGGAACACATCATTATAGTCCCTCGCAATGGGAATGTCTTCAAGAGTGATCCTATCATTTTCCTTAATAATTTCTCTTAGATATTATTACTTATAAGGAAATAATATCCATGATTTAGAAGAAGATTACAGAGGATATTTGTCCCCCTCCTTACATTTTTACAGAATTGGAGTTTGCCTTAGGATGTGAAGAGTGATGTACCTCTCCTGATAGTTGATGTTGGGTTTGTATAAAGATAGCCAATATATATAGAATATTACATAAAACTCCTCTAAAGGAAGTTATAGGAGATTTTATGAGAGGTTCAATAGACAAACATTGACTAGGGAGGAGTAATATAATTTAGATGCAATAATTTCCCCATTCACTATTCTCACTGATAACTCAACTTCCATATTTTGAGGTGGTGTTTGAATAGTTATACTAAATTTGAAATATATAAAAGAGTTCATTGATCCAAAATAAAATGTTTATTTCCCATTATTTAAGGAATAACCTGAGTAACTATCACCACATAATATTCCAGATCCACCTTGGAATTAGTGAGAGAATATTCCATTCCATGCTACCTTGGAGGTAATTTTCATTGATTGTCTCTAGCAACACATGGACTAGGTAATTTACACACCTAATGTCTGTGTTACTTATGGTTGAAACACAATACTATAAGATGTGTATTAATTATAACATTAATTTATTATTCCAAATTTGTGGGCTTCTTCATATCAATTCAACAATTATTATCCAAATGTCCCTATTTTCCACATTTGAATAATCTCTTGGTTCCCTTTAGAAAACTCCCATGATTCTTCTTCCCACACTTTTGATACATGGGATGTTGGGTTTTCTTACCTTTATGGGATTTATCTTTTGATCCCACCGCATTAAACTTTATAGTCCTATTTTTATCTCTATTTTCACAATACCACTAAGAGTCCCTAATATCCATATAATCCTTAAGGGAAAAAAGAACAATCTTATCATAGTATTCAAAGGAATGAATCACCAAGTATTTTCATTGAATTAGCTTTAATCCCCTAAAGAAGAGATCTACCATGCTTTTAATTTTCATGACCAAGAGAGTGGCATATCATGAAAGCCTTACAATGTTTTACTCATACCCTTTGATAGACTCAAATTCCTTTTTCTCTAGTTCGATTAACTCCCTCTCCATATTAAGATATAGATATCAAATAAAATATTTATTAAAAAATATTTTTTGAATCCATAACTTTCCGTAGAATCAATTTCCTATTTATAAATCATGTTATTAATCAGTTTCCACCACTGGTTAGTTTCCCCATCCAAATTATAGACTACCAGCATGACTTTCTCTTCTTATGAGCATTGGAGGATATATAATATCTTCTCAATGGATTTAATACATTGTTCTATGATGAGGGGATAAGACGATAAACTAAAGGAAGGAGGCCTTTATTTCATAAGGGATTTGGCCGAAACATGATATTTTTCAGGAGAAGGAGGATGTTCTTCATGATTCATGTTATTATTCATAACTTTCTATAGTTGATCCAATATTATTATAGTGTTATGATCTCCCGTTCTCATCAGTCTTGGCATCTAATTTTGGAAATCATTACATTTCTTATCACATTGGTTGTTAGTACTAGTTCTCCTATGTCCATCTATTAAATAAAAAATAGAAATAATATAAGGGGGGCCTAAACACAGAGATAATGTGCATATAAAATGGAAAATATAAACATATAAGGATAAACTCATAAATTAAAAGTATATACAAACTTATGATTCCATAGGTTTAAATATAGGTTATCCATAGTGATAGAATTATCCCTATGGTTATTAATAAAATTTTCTTGTCATAATCCTGAAAAATAAATAGACCATTTCAATGATACTAACTATAGAATCCTTTCCTTTTTACACAAATTATTGTATGATTTTAGGCATAATTATACATTAAATACTAACCAAGGATTGAAAATTGCAGTGTCTCTTGAAGAAAAGGTAAATAATTAGAAAACATAACACTAGAATATAAAATATTTTTATTAATATCCATAATGAGATATTAACTCAGTCTGAGCTCCTAAAACTACATAGGATAACATGGGGAATATAACGAAAAAAGTGGTGAGCTAAAAATATCAATAAGGTAATAATCATAGAAATGACACATGACACATGAGTCAGAATGCATAACCTAATAAAATCAAAGGAAAGTATCAGGAATAAACATATATAGGAATAAAATATATAACATTGAATCATATGATCATGGAAACATAAGTATTTTAGAATAATATATATCATGAAATAAACATGAGTTAAGGCTAATTACTAAGAAAATATCACATGGTGGACAAAGTCCCATAATGGATTAGGTTTCCTCCATAATCCCATTAATAAAATCTTAGGAGAAAAACATTACCCAATTAATTGGAGATATATCTATGCACACCCATCATAACATGTATATGCATATTTTTTCCACATAAAGAAATCAAACATAAGTAATAATCATAAGAGTTACGCATGGAACGAAATGAGTTTTATAATCCCATCATAAAGAAAAGAAAATCATGTATCATAATGGTATTCATGAATGATGGGATTAAATAAGTTTTAGACATTGATAAATAAAATTTAAGAATATATCATTAATAATGAAATCTGGATGAATTTAAATCATGAAAATGAGTGTCTAGGTAACTTTAGAAATTTCATTCTTAGGCATAATGTTAAGGAAAATAATGAAGTGTTTTTAGAGAGGATAAAGGAATAATTATTTCCATAAAACATGAAAGGAAATAAAATTAATTTTCAGTATAAAATGTTTGAATTTATAAAAATATTGTTGTTTTATAATATTTTATTGAGTTTAATTTAAAATGACTTTGAAACAAAGAAGTTCCCTTTAATCGGGTTTTCTTATCAAGAGGAATTGAGATGGAGACCTTTTAAAACATGTATTTACTGATTAAATATAGATTATTTGAGATAGATAAATACATCTGGAATATATACATATAATTTATGATAATTATATCAAAAAAATGAAGAAATAAATTTGATAAAATAGAGAGGAAGTGTAACCCAAAGGAAAAAATGGAGGTTCAAAGAGACCCCTTACATTATGTTCGAAAGCATTATGCACTAGCACTTAATATCTGGGATAATAAAATTATATTGATTAATTAATTTATTCAGTAACTATTAGACATATATTATATTTATTATAAATTTTTTATTCTTTTTTATATCCATTTTGATGAGTTATAAGTATTAATTTCGTCATTTTGGGAGTGTGTGTTTCATTGTTTCACAGTCAGTTCACTTGTGTATAATTATAGATGTCCTTTTCAAATGAATATAAAACTCTACGAGTTAAATGAAATGGTATTTATGAACTTATAAAGTTTAAATGGCCCCATATATCATTTTTTCTTAAATGAGGATGTTTCATTTGATAAAACATTACTGATAAATGTTTAGTTTATTTTGGCAGTTTTTATGACCATAAAAATTTAGTTTCATCTTATTTCATATTATGTCTATATATTTGATCAAAAAAATTAAATAATATATAATTTACTTATTAAAATATAATTTAACAATAATAATATTTTTATGATCATCCTTGATGGAGGTAATGGAAATCGAAATTTCATTATCCACGAAGACAATTAACCGTCATAATTTGGACAATAGTTCATTTATTTGAATAAGAGGATATGAGAAAAGGGATGGATAAAAGATATTACATTATAAAAATAAAATAATAGTATATAAATAATAATAGAGTTAATATTATTTTATGGATGATGGAGGTGATGGGATGGTAGAAGAGGAAAACAAATTAAAAGAGGTAGTTTGAGAATGTTACCTCTTTAATATCACGTCCTTGAAGAATTCCTTAAAGAACTTGGAATTGGAATTTTGTTGAGACCAAAATAAATTTGATGTGAGGATAATGGATAGGAGAGTGTTTTCTAGAAATTTTTATTTCTTTAAGGATTATAATATGTAATATGAAAGGGTGATAGGGGTGATATTTATAATTGGAGGAGAGGGGTGTTTTGGATTATTATATTCATTCGTTTATTATTTTGGCTCCAGACTATCAATAGTGTTGAGTATTCAGAATATATACCCTAATTTGTTAATTTTAGTTCAATATAATGCGTTATTAAATCATATATGACTCTAAAATTCTTGTATTTGACTTATAATGTTAAATACCGTAAATTACTGTATTTCACTATTCACAAAATTCAAATGTTTTAGAAAAATAAAAAAAATTAATTCTAACCAATTTTGACATGTATATTCAAAAAATGGAATCCATTTTATTAAAAATAACTTTATAAATTTTATAAATTTAATTTTTACAAATAATCATAATTTATTCTAAAAATACCCATTTTAATATTTCAATAGATTTTATAACCCTTTGAAAAATTACTTATGGTCCCATAAAATTAACATATAATTATAATACAACATAATATAAATTTATATTTCCATTTTATGAAAATAAATTTTATATTAAATCATTTCATTCATTATAAAATACAAAATAAAATAGTTATGTTCTACAAAAATCCCAACACATAATTTATCATTTTTAAAACATTTATTTTCTTGTGACATGACATAAATATATAATATTTTCATTATTATAAGATATCTAAATATTATTTTACATTTTCATAGGTAATTTTACTATTCTAATGGTTAGATTACTATTCCTAATAGATTGATTTCTATTCCAATGGTTAGGTTACTATTCTAATGTTTAGATTTATATTGGTCATATGGTTTCAATTTTTACTATAAATAAATCTTATTCCATTTATTATTAATTTATTTATATTTTTTCTAAAGTTTATATATACTTTCATCTTCAAAATGAATATTATATTACTGAAATTATGCTTTATTTCTATATCTTTGTTTATGAGTGTAGTCATTCTAGTGGATCGAGCATACTCAAATTATCCTATTTTTATTATTTTATTTTATATTTATTTTTCCATTGTAATATTTTGGAATTATTATTAGTTTATTTTATGACAATTGTATCATTCTTCATTTATATGAATATTGTTTTTTGGTTTCTTTGTATGAAATTATTATATGAAAGGAATTTCCATTGATAAATTTCTTGATCATTACACATGACCAGATCATCACAAAGAATCCAAATAGAGGAGTGCTCATTGAAAGGTTACCACATTATCATTTAGGTAAAGTAAAATATAACACTAACTAGGTATCCGTATATTGTAATACACACTCAAGGATAGAGATACCAGACAACCATCCATCCACCCAGGGGTTTTGTTTTTTATCTAGAGTCCTATTTGAGCCAACTGGTACCTGAATGGTACCTCATGTCAAAAAACTAAAAGAAATAATTTATCATTGATTTATGGTTGGAGGGTGATAATATAACAATCTATCCACTTACATTCACAAGGAATCAACCTAAAATAATTTCATGCCTGAAAATATCACAATGATTTATTGAATAACCTCTAAGACCAACACAACCTAATAAGAAGTCATCAGAGTTCCATGGTAACACTCACATCCCAGTTTAAGAAAAATCTCAAGGAAAAATATCATATTTTCCCCTACACGATGTTACATAAAAAAATAAACACTAAAAGATTGAATTTTTAGGAACATAAACAATGCTATTTCTTTTGAACATTACAAACAGTTTTTATATTAGAGATATCAAGTACTAATTTTAAGATAAACCATACTTAATAATTTATCTACATATCACCATATAGCATAATATGGAAATTGTATCATAATTATCAATTAACCAAGTTTTTATCCATATGATTTTCACCACTAGTATTTGTTAAAGAAAATATAAATTCTAGACTATAAAGGAAAAAACTCTTTAGGTTTCAATTAACATTTTAATTAACCGATGACTCATGATAATAATGATCAAAAGTAGAGAAATAATATTTCATCAAGAAAAGGGGTCATTTAAATAATATTCGACTATAAATATATATTTAACACCATATAAGTGGTGGTATACACTTTAAATAAATATCCCATACAACATGTGCATAACCCCATGGGTTAAAGTGTCAAGGCTTAAAAGATTAAGGCAATGTACAAGGGTCCTATCATGATAACTTGGGTTCAGTTAAGTGAAACCCATAATCATTAGAAAAAATAAAATAAAAAACACCCTTAATGGGTTTATCTCATATGAAAGATTACCTAATTTTTCTTATTTGGTCAAGTTATGCATTTAATAATTTAGTATTATTTCTCACCATGCCTAAATAATAGGGGTACTAGCCTTTAGGAAGACAAACATTTTCCACAAGAATTATAATTACACATATGTATATAATATCATGATTCTGTTAGATTAATTATCATTCCAAATTTATAAATATACATTCCTTTATAAGTTATATATGACATTCATGCAACTACAAATTTGTTTTTTCTTTTAACTTCAGAATATTACAAGTTTATATATATAATGGTTTGATTCTATGGGACACACATCCAAATTAATAAAGTCTATACACTATATAAATTTTTATGGGAACCCATTTAATTAGAACCATAAATGTTCCATCCCATGAAACCAATGGTTTATGGCTCAAACATGTATAAATTGGTTAGTTAAGGTGTCACGATTAATCTATATGGGAAAACACTATTTAGGTTGACACAAACAATTTAATTACCAATTATTTTATCACAATTATAAAATGACATGTTATCACAGAGCAATATATATAGATAAGCATGGAATAAAATCACAAAATCATGTTATATAACTAAGAATGACAAATAATTACACGTGAATGATATATAGATAATCATACATCATGGAATCTACAATGAAATCTAAATGGAATGACATTTACAGGACATGTGAATCTCCACATTCCTATGATGATGAATGTAGCAACCCTTCCTTACCATATTAGGACAAGGGTAAAATCCCATAAATTAGTAATCTGTGGAAGTAAAATAATCTCTCAAGGTGAAATATCAATCAATAGTAATAATTATTAGTATAAATATCAATCCCATCCATAGAAGCTTGATATTTACCTTGTTCTTTGGATGGTCAGACCCAAACATATGTTATTTACCATGTTCTAACATATTCCTACTCTCCTATATACCAACACAAAAAAAGTAATAAAAAAGGAAAAGATCCTCTGATACCACATGTAATGTGCTCACCTAAGATACACTATATTGGATCCCAAATTTTGTTCACCACATGGCCTCAAGCATGCCTCCCTGTATGCCAAAGGCTGCTAACTAAAATTGAGGTTCTAAAGGTGGTATAGTGGGGGATATTATACCCTTTCGATTAGTAATAAACATATTTGAATAATTGATGGATAAAGGATGTAGAAAAAATATTAATTGGAAATAAATAATAAACGAATAAATGTTTATGAATGATATTGATAATATGTAAAAGTGATAGGCACATAATCCAATGACATGAAAGCATATATAAAATATAATAAATGAAAAATAAATGAAAAAAATGTTCCAATTCTAACTCGATGAGAATCATAATCATTGACATCATCTTATTCTCCCATGCTCCATGTACACAAGTGATATAACTTATCATAATCCAAGATCCTAAACATACAACCATGAGGTTGGTTCGAGTACCAACTAATGGGTTTAATAGGTTATGAGATATACTCAGTATGAAACCACCAATGGTTTTGAAAGCAATCCATCCACTGAATATAAAATAAAATACTTTGTAAGTATAATAATCTAAATAGTGTAATAAAATAAATAAATATAATCAAGTCAGGATCAGGTTCCTCAAAGGACAACTCAGTGACCATACCTACTTCAGACTAACCCAAGATACCCCTGATGGTGTGTCACTAGATATATAATATATATATATATAACATATATATATATGAACTATATATGTAGTAACATATATATCCATATATGGGTGTGTATATATATAAATATACATAGTACTTGTCTGGACCTAAGGTGTAACTTAGGAATCCATGTATAATGATAAGATTCATATTTTAAATTAGGGCCACCATGATCGATTGTCAAAATTTATATGGGAATCCATGAATGAGTCTCATGAATCATAAGGGACCATATGCCCATGATTAATAAGAGACTCTATGCCCATGATTAACAGGGGATTCCATGCCCATAACAATAAGGGACATAATTCCCTTGAATAATAAGGGATTCTATCCACATAAATAATAAGCCACCCCACTCCCATAACAAAATGGTTTGTCTTTATCATAATAAAAAGGGATTCCAAACCCATAAATAGTAGGGAACACCATGACCAAATATAGTTCAAGAAAATACTTTTTGATATTTCTTTCATAAGTTCCAAGAGGGGGTGAGTGATATAGCTTTACCATTCACCTTTCATTTAATTTATTTTACCCAATTCAGTACATTAATTAATAAGAATTTATTCCCTAGGAAGCACCAATGAAATAAATTAATAAAACACATTTCAAGTATCTCCTTTATTTTAATTGAAAAGATAATTCACCTCAAAGGCAGGGTTACTAGAAAATGGATTCATTGTTTTCATATAATTTCAAACTACCAAATTAATTCTATTATGTTGGTCCTATATAATTATCAAAAAATACACCAGTGAACAAGGACCACAAAGGTTTAACCATACCATTTAATTAGTTAAATAATTTGTAAGTGTGTTAGGAAATTTAAAAGAAGAAACCAAAGGGGTGGTTTAATCTCTAATAAAGGATGATGAAAAGGTAGAATATAAAAAAACTCACCATACGAGGTGGTTCAGGTAGAGGTATCAACCTCAAAAAAAATTTAAGGGGTTCAAGAGACATCACGAGTGTGGATGAATTATTTAATTTAATGAATTTCATCTTTTAAGAGTAACACCTAAAAATTTTGGTGCACGAAACAATGATAATAATTTATTTATGATGAAACTTTATGGGAAAATCAACTAGAAACCCCTAATGGTTCTTATAACACCTAAATTATCCATTATCAAGCTTTGATTCTACCCAAAATAGAAGAAATAAATAAATTAAACAAATTCACAAAAAAATAGGTTGAATTATCTCCTAGGTATTTAGCATTCTATATGTCAAGGGAAAATGAAGAAAGAAGCAAGTGGAATTTAGGGCTTACCAATATGGATCCAATGCAACTAATAACAGGTGATTTTATGTTGAACATGGGAGATACATGGAATACTTTATGGATAGACTAAGGAAGGAGTCGAGTAGCCTAAGTGTAAGTCCCCAAACCCAGATGCCAAGATCTGGTGCATTATTTTAATATATTGGTAGGATTACAAGGAATCAAATCCGGATGGAATGAACTATTTAGAAGTCTTAAAAAATAGGTTACATTCATGAACATTACATTAGAATTCAAAAAATTAAATACAACATAGATAATCCTTTGAGAAAATGATTATTTTTCTAGCTTAACACTGTATATAAATCATAATATACTTGTTGGAATCCTGGGAAAATAAAACATAAGAAAGGGGGAGCTTAGATGCTCAGTAAGGTTAAACAATACATCAAAATATTTCATAAATAATCACAAACTTTAAGGCATGTATAAAAACTAAAACACATTATTTTTAAAAATAATCTTCACAATAATATGGAAAGAGTAAATAAAATAATTTTCATTTAAACATTCTGAAGGATATTCTTTTAGTCAAATAATCACATGTAATATCAATAACTAATCACATAATGAGGGAATTTGTAATGCTGGACATCTGAAACTTACCATCGAGGCTTCATGTTATGAATTAAATATTGTAAAGGATTAATTACAAGAATATAATATTTTCAATTATTAATGTCAAGAATCTAATAATTTCAAGGTTTCTATCCAATAATCTATTAAATGGGTAAGGCCTTGGATAAAAACATATCAATTTTGATTCATGAATCCTACCGATGTATCAAGAGGATATAGCAGGACATGTCCATAACTTACTAATTCTAATACATTACTTATAAGAAAATGGTGAAACATAAACAATATAATCATTCGTATTAAAATCTAGTATAATAAATATGAATACATTAACCCTAAACGATGAATGGAATCGGAATAGAATATCCACTATCAAATTGATCATTAAGTATTAAATAAAATATGGTAAAGGATATCATAATATATCTACCTAAATTATGCATAATATCCAAAAAATATGTTCACATAGATTAAAATAATCCAATAAAATCATTAAAATATATTTATAAAAATACTGCATTTTCTTTGAAATCATTTATTCAAAAGTTACGTACTTATAAAAGAAGAAATTTAAAAAGATATTTTTGAATCAATGTGTCCCATACAACTTTGAAACCATTGGAATGAATTAAAATTTTAAAACATTCATATATATATAAATAAATCTTTAAAACCATTTTGAAAACTTGGACATTAATGGGAAATATTTTAGAATAATAAATATTTAAAACATTTAAAATATTGTTTTAGTTAAAAACTCCCTTACATAAAACAATAAAAATATTCCTATTGAAAAAATTTGAATGAAATTGAAAATAGGCATAAAATGTTCTTTTTAATCCTTTATATACATATAAATAAATATGTATGATAATATGAAGAATATTGATGTGGAGAAATGATTAATTCTTTAAACATTCAAAGCATCCCATACAACTTTGAACATTTAAATAATAAGGTCAATATATTGAAATGAATATTTTAATACAATTAAGATATATATATTCATGATATTAAATATTATAGGAGCAATACATACACCAGTCATAAGAAATATGTGGTGAACATGACTTATAAACCACGAAAATTAAAAGTGAGACAAAATTCCCTTACCTTAGGCCGGATACTCTCCATACATGTACAAAACTCATATATAATGGTTTTAGACATATTATTAACTTATAATAGAATAATAGTAATATTAATATCATATATGAATTGTTTAGGACTTTATATTACTCATTTATTAACAATTCCAAGTTAAATAATCATTTTGGGTAATAATCGCTGTCATTGTTGCACGTGTTTTGACTTGTTATTCTTGATCATATTACTTAGATCAAGATTTAATTACTTACATAATGTATAAAATAATTTATATTTCATATATATTTTGTATATAAATATATATAATTGACAGATAAATGAAATGGAACACACTTTTTATGGAGATGGTTGGTCGTATGTACGTATTAAAAATGTTTTTGTTTTTCTTATCATATTGAATGGAATCAAGTAAATGAGAGATATATATATATATTTTAAAATAGAATTATTATGTAATATATTTGATATTTATTCAGTATATACATTTTTATAATCATTCTTCAATGGTTGTAATGTAGGATGAATCTCATCGCATCATGAAGATGGTAGGACGTACGTACGCACGAGCGGCGATGTCATTATGTAATGGTAAATGGTAAAAAATTTGATGGAATATGAATTATAAATAAACAATATAATGTCCTATTAATTATATATATCTTTTATATTCATCTATATAACCATATAAATAAAATATAGATGAAAATAGTTTACACCATGGTGTGGGGACGATAAGTCGTACGCACGCACACATAGTGATTTTTTTGTAGGATGGGTAAAAGGGTAATATAGTAGTCCCATAAACATAAAGAATCACATAATATAGTATATTATATATTTACTAATTTATTATGGAAGATACTTAGTAAAAATAATGTAGAAGAAGAAAACAACTTCAAAAGATTTGGTTAAACAATTACCTATTATTCAAGTGTCTCCTTTTGATTTGAAAAACATTTCTCATTAGGTTGGATTTATTCCCAAAGTTTGTACTATATAATTAATTTAGGGAATTTAGGAGTATAATTGGGATGTGTTTTTTCTGAAATAGAGTGCTTTTTTAAGTGAGGATAAAAGAGAAGGACAAGTTCCCTTTTAAAAGAGAGGGGAGGAGCACTTTGGAAACTTCATAAGTATTAATTTATTATAATAGGATTTTTGATTTAAAATTTATCCAAAGTGAGTTATTTCTAGGACAAGATGATAATGGGTCACAATCCATTCAACCATGTAATTTTAGAAATATTTATGTCACAAAATTAACCTTATCTTTTGACATTAACACTTAGTCAAATAATTTATCTTTTAGCATTTCTACTTGTATTTTTGTACTATAAGATCAATATAGTTACTATAAAATGATAAAAGAACCAAAATCAGGTCATTAATTACATATTTAACACCTTTATAGTTATTTGGCTGAACCATAAATTTTTATGAATTTTATATCATTTTATAAAATATTATTTATTTTAAAGTATCATTTTTGTCAAGTTTGATACTATTCAATATTTGATTTTTTGAAAATATAAAACCCACATGATAAAATAAAACCAGTACTTAAAATATGTATTTAACATGTCTATGTTATCTATTAAATTCTTTTATGTCATTAATTAAGTCAAATTATATTCATATTAATATTTTTATTATCATTTATTTGATTTCTCAATTAAGAAAATAATTTATTCTTCACTATTGTGTTATCATTATTGGTGATTATTTAATCTATAAAATCTATAAATAAATTACAATGATGTAGATAATTATTTTATATTGATAAATAATATTTATATTATAATATATCACTTATATAACCTCATATTAAAATTGATACAGTTATTAAATTTTGAATATGTCATTTTTAACACTCCTTTAAATAAAATATAATGACTGCCATTATCTAACACAAGTGGCATAAAAAGGAGAATATTTTCTCCATGAGGCTATTTTAGTCTAAAAACACTTATAAAATGAAATTAAGAAAATTTTAGGGTAATTTTATATTATTATAACATTATTTTTACCATTAATTACCGTAGTTACCTTTTACTATGGTAAATAAAATCCAAAAGTCAACATTCACCAAAATTTATTTTTATCGAATTAAACACAATTTTTCATTCTTAATACAACCATGTATATCCAATTTTAGAAATTTAACTCATAGAAGCTATAAAATTATATTTAATGCTAATCCATAGATGTGGTTAGAAGTCAGGTAAAAGTGACATTAAAATTTCAATAAATTTGTTATCTAATTCAATTATAAAAATGATACCAATGAACCAAATTGGTTTAATATATATATTATTTATCTATTTTGGATTTGAAATCAATTTAATTTAAAATAATTATTTAAACGAAAAAGTCAGTTTTTAACAACAATGCTGTGTTTTTTACTATTCATCAAAAATTGAATGTTTTCAGAAAATTATAAAACATTCAACCTAAGATAATTTTTCTCTTAAGAATTCAAAAATGGAGTATATTTTACCAAATTAAATTTCAAATAGTGTCTAAAATTATTTTTTTTGTTATTCACAAAAGGATAAAAAAAGTAGTTCCTTGGAGAAAATAATATTTCTAAACATATAACTATTTTACAGAGACATATATGTTTCATTATAAATATGTTGTTATTGAAATGAAAAAATTATAAATAAAATTTAGATATTTTTATTTCTATTATTATTACTATATTTAAGGGATAATTTATAAATATATCGTTCAAATAATTATAATACAAAAGTGTTGTTTCATAGAAACTAAATCTACCAAGCAACGTAATCCAATTTGGTGTTATAAGTAATATAATCTACAAAATTTAATTAAAAATATAATTTTATATGAAATATTGGGGGTTTACACTAGGAATGGGGGAAATAAGGGAGAAAGAGGAGGATGAAAATAAATAAGGATAAAGGGGAAAAAGATAATTTTTATCCCTTTAATGGGATGCATGGTTTGGCCATAGTGTTTTGATAAACATGCACTAACCATGAAATACCCATGAAGTGCCACTTCCGAAGTGTAAATACACAAGAGGGCTAGGAACATAGTTTAAAAATCATGCACAACCAATGTGGAGCTATTATCCATGTGCTACACCCCCTCGTAGGGTTGGGTACATGGTTTGAAAAACTATTTTCTAATCGTGTGATGCACTTACAATTTATTGTAGATGGTTTCATGGTTAAATGTTTAACATCACACGATAAAAAAAATTACATCTATTAAATAATCCATATGGTTCTTCCTCATGGTTATTACTAATTGTGTGCCAACCATTCACCCTTGTTTTCTTCTCCTGAAATTTTGTTTTTGGAGCTCAAAACTCTCAAAACTCATAATAAAACCCATGAAAATTCACTATAATTACCCCATCTTAGAAAATTTTTTATAAGGGTAAAATAATCAAATTTATATTCCTAATATTTGTTTTAAATTCATCCATTCCACAAAATAAAAAGTTGAAATTCATTAAGAATTTTCATAGCTCAAAAACAAAATACCATACACTCCACCTCCATCCTCACTATGATATCAATTATAACATAATGTTTTTGATGGGGATAGTAAATATGAATGTTTAATAAACTTTATGAGTGAAAATATTGATTAAATTGAGATGAATAAAACATGGGAGATTGTTTTAAGGCCAGGGGATAAAATATTTATTGGGATACAATTATTTTTTTCATAACAAGTTAATTAAATAAGGAAATATTATTTAATACAAAAAATGACTTGTGTACAAAGGATACTCCCATTTTAAGGAAATTATGTGGATGTTATACTTACTATCATTTCTAGATAGTAAATAATATGACAATTTTTTGTTATTGTGGTGAAAAAAATTAAAGGCATTCAAAATGGATGTCAATGAAACTTCAATCAATAAAATAATTGTAGAATAAGTATACATTGAATAATCAGATGGATCACATAAACACGAAGATTAGAAAAAATTATTTTTATTGAATAAAGAATTTTATGGGATGAATAAAGTACTATGTTATTAGTATTCTAGGATTGATCAATACTTGAAAAGTTTTTTTGGATTCTGATAAAGAGGAGTTGATTACAATCTACTTGTCAATAAGAAGGATAACAATAAGATTATAGAGATAATTTTTGAGGATGACATGATCTTTATAGAATTTATTTTTTTATAATTGATGGTTTTTTCTTAATTTATGACGAGTGAATTAAAAATGTCAATAACTAATGAATTATTATTTGTCCACAGCTTTAATTTTATATAAGGAATGCATAAACCACATATTTTTCAAAACAAATATATTAAATAATTGATAAAAATTATTTTCATGGAGGATATAAGGATTTTGCATATAAAAAATGATACCCAATTTAAGTTATCATGATATGATGATGGAAACATGATAAATATTATGGATTATAGGAAAATCCTTGATATCCTATTATAGATAACATATTAATGATAATTCATTGTGTTCTATATTTTTTTTATGTTATGTGGAATCACTATTTTACGAAAGAAGACTTACTAATTTTTGTGGAAGTAATAGTTATCTATATCAATGTCATGGTATATTTTAGATTATACACAAAGCATCATCACAACAAGATTTATTGGAATATGTGGATACGTATTGGCATTTTCTAGAGGATAATAGAAAGCATACATTGGGTAATGTGTTTAATCTTAGAGAAATATGTATTTCTTGGTTTATATAAAAGTAATATTTTATTTTGTTGATCACAATCGTAGTATGATATATAACAACCAAAAAAAATTGCACACAACTTTTTTGGATTAAGATATAAAATAAAGATCTTGATGTTGAAGTGAATTCAACGATTTCAATAAAATGTGATAACTTGAGTAATAAAAATATTAGTAAAAATATAGTGTATCATTCAATAATTAATCAGATAGATATCAAATACCATTTTATAAAATATAATTTCCACCAAGGGCTACAAAAATTGTAGTACCTGCCTATGACAAGTTTAGTTACAAATATCATGATAAATGAACTTTCCAAAGAATGTTTTGAGAGGAATAAGTTGGATCTTAAAGTCCAAAAATATCTATCTAATTGATATATTAAATATATTCCTTCACTTCCCAATTATTTTTTACATTTAACATTTATTTTAAATGAGTGTTGTCACAAATGGAATGTTTTATAAAGTATTACAACTATTTTCAATAAGTGGTTTGTGAAAAGGTATGTCTTCACTCAAAAATTTATTGTATATGTTATTATTTCCTCATTAATACCTTCAAACAAGTGTTCTTTAGGTTCATTGAAAAATAGTAATATATAATCAAATTAATTAAGGGGAGATGATACTAAAAAAATTAACAGTGTTACTTAGAATCATATAGATAGAGACAATTTTACTCATGGAATTCAATGGGGTAGTCTTTCCCTTTAATTTTTTTTATTAAAGGTGGGTTATTATATCAAAGAAGAGAAGAGTTATGGGAGAGTTCATGAATTATTAATAATGGGGACAATTAATATAAGTGAAACTATTTTTTGAGTGGAAAATGACGAGTTAAGAGAAAAGTAGTGTCAAAACAAGATGTTAATGAAGAGGCTCATTGACTAAAATTTCATTTAACTCTTCTATATCATGATTATGATGTATCATTTGGACTTAGAGTAAATTATTTTTGAATCATTGAATACAATATGATGGTAATACAAGTAAATGATTGTTGTTATAGTTCGAATGATTATTTTTAGTTTAAATAGGTGTGTTATCTACAGATCCAAAGGGATAAATTTTTAGGAAAAAATATTGTTAAATGTTTTAGGTTGTGTTTATTGAAAAAATTAGATGTAAATAATTAAAATAATCATTTTATCATTTATGAATCATTATATAGAGTAATGATAATCTTCGAGTTTTTTTAAGATGATTTGGTAAAAGTTTTGTTAAAGGACTGAAATTGTAACATCCAAAATTTTTGATGAATATTTCTACAAATTTTTTCTCTTAAAAAAATATAAATATTAAATTAGTTTATTTTATTTTGTTTTTTAAGATATGAACCTAGAGTATATAATTATTAAATAATAATTAATTTAAAAATTTTATGAAATAATAATAATTTTTTTATCTCTTATATTGAAATCATGAAAAAATGACATTTATTTCCCATAGAATTAATATTTTTTACAATAGTAATACTATATTGAATAATAATAAACAAGTATTATTAATTCATGTATCATAATGGAATTTTATGAGTAATAATAATTTATTAAAATGGTTTTATAAAATCTCTTTTTTTATACTCGTGATCCATTTCACACATATAGCTTTATTTTATAAGTACATTGAAATTATTAAGAGTTATATTTTCACATTGAAATTTAAATAATAATTGAGTCATATAAATATAATTGTTAAAAATTAATGATACATGTTTTAACTGTCATATAATTTTATCATATACCCATTGTATGTAGTGTAATATTTTCTAATTCCATATGTCATTTTATGTGAATCATATGATTAAATAATTGGTTAAATAACATTTCCACAATGAAATAATATTTTATGATGTAGTAATAATTCCATAAAATAATTAATTTAATGTTAAAATGTTGGGAATGTCTTGTTACTCTAGAAATTCATTTTTAAAACATTAAACAACATGTTTTATACTAAAATAATATTATTAGATAATTATTGTTTTTATTTTAAAAATTACGTTCTGATGTATATAATACCTTGTAATCACAAAATCATTATTATGTCTGGATAATATAGTTCTTAGAAAAGTAATATGGACAATGAAATCGTATTACGAATAATTTCCATTTAGAAAAACTCTTTTCTTAAGTATGTTTTTAAATCCAAAATTACTCTTAATTATAAGATGAATTTTATAAAATTTATATTTTTCGAATGTATAAATAAATAATTTTCATTTTTATACAAATTAAGGAATAATGAAAAATAGTTTTTTAGTCCCTCAAACAAATATAAATAGTATTTTTTTTATTTAAAATTCCTTTTCCATGTATTATATTATTTTACTTAAAATTGAAAATCAAAATATAGAGAATTTTAATTTTATTAAAAAGAAATCATTTTTTGATTCATTAAATTAAAATTATCTTCGGTTTCTTCTTGGGTATTTTTTTGAAAATGATTATTTTTATGCAAATAGTAAAAAATTCATTTTTATATACAAATTATTTTTTATGACATCGTCCTGATATAAATATGACTAAAAAATTTATAAAACCATTTTAATAATTTAAAATGTATTTAATGAGTAAAATGTTTCATTTAAAATTAATATACATAATTTTTACACCTTAAATCAATTTTCAAAATCTATGTTATATTTTTTTCAAATGAAAAACTAAATCTAATTCCTTACTTTGTAAAAAAATCCATGATGCGATTCAGTTTCAGGTGTGTTATAATGTTATAAAAAGTATATTTTTTAATTATAGAATATTAAAAGTCATAATAATCAATACTATTAATAGTCTTGAGCCAAAATTAATAAAACAATCAATAATATATTTAAGGATACCCTCTACATAATATAAACACCCCTCCTCCACTACATTCTACTCACTTTAAAAATTCATTCATTTGAAAAATCACTATCCATATCCCTCTCTAAACTCCCTATTTTTATCCTTAAGGCTCTAGTCTAGCTGAAATTTCCTACTCCAAAGGCTTTAAATGAAATCCATATGCCATTAATCTATCAAAATATGGGTTTCAAAATCCATGTATTTTTTATTCCAATTCTCCAGTAACCCATTTCAATGACATAATGAATCCTTAAAATTAACTTTACAAAATTAGTTTAACTATACTCCAATGGTTTTATAAAAATAAAATATATATCAGTTTTACTTTATTTTAAACTCTTAGAAAGACATCATTTAATAGTGGTTTTGTAATAATTGAGTGATGATGTATTATTTTATATTTTTCCATTTATGTATTTTTATAAAAAATGATTTCAGGATTGAATATAATGTTAAAAATAAAATAATTTCATGTTTATGATTATTTAATGATAATGTATTCATGACAATCATGATGTTAAAATTACCCCATCAAAGTCATTTTAACTACTTAAAATGAGCTTTCCATGGAATATTCCCATAATTATAACTATCTATGAAACTAATTATCTTATAGAATGAAATGGACACTATACATCAAAACTTATTGAGCTTATAGAACCATTGGTAAATGATCATCGACTATTACTATTTCATTAAAGAAAATTGGGAATCATGAATCGTACAACCTCAAAACGACTAACACAAGAAAAAATATTAGTAAAACATGATAATGAATTAATTATAAGGAATAATAATGATTCAATAAATATGAATAAGCTCATTAAAAATGTAATTAACTAATATAATTTTACTTTTTTGTAAGTTAAATTCTATATGATGTGAATTAGGACATGAGGTAATGGGTTTTATCTTAAAAATATTCCTTATTTTATTGAAATATTTCACCATTGTCTACCTCCTATTATATGTTAAATCTAAAAAGTTTTGAATGTTTAAATTATATATTATGCCTTTATTTTTCAGGTATACATGTCTTTAACCTCAATTAATGATATTCAGATCATATATTACATCATTACTAAGGGGGTTTTACCATAATTTATTGATCTTTGGGCCAGTTACTCTATTCCTCTCTATCACTCTCACTACCCATTTCCCTATTTTTAATGAGATTCCATTATATCATTTATTCTTCTACTTCCTCAGCATATTCCCTCATTTATTTGTCTCTTTTTATTATTTCTTTAATTCAGACCCGACAAAGCTTATGATGAATTTTTTTCCAATTACTATATTCCACCCTAAGTTTCATCTTCTTAAAATCATTTTATTTTAATGATACATAATTTTGAAATTTTATTACCAAAATTATATTTTAAAACCCTTTGTTCCATCTTTTTAGAATTAGTTTTTAAAGTGTCATATTTATTTATTTTTATGATAATGTCGAAAATATTATCCAAACCCAGTTCATGATTTTTCTTCCTTTTTACACTCTATTATTATCAAGATTATTTTTCAAAGAAATTTTTTACAATATATGATCACATAATTATTCATTTTTAAAATATTATATTTCTAAAAATAATTTTACATTTATGTCCTTCCCTAAAAATTATAATCTAACTATTTTAATAGTTTTTAAAAACTAATAAATTATATTCTTAAAAAAATAAAATATTTTATCTTCTTCTAAAATATTGTTCATTTAGGTCAATACCCGTTTAACTTATACCATTTTAATGTAAATTATGTTTTATTCTCCCTCATAAGAACTATATTTTTACTATAGTGAAATACATGATTTATTTTTTAATTGAATTACTATATATCCATTGTGTTATGGAAATTAAATCATTCTAAGTGATGACTCCATCTTTATTTATCATTGACTATTCTAAAAGGAAAACATTATACCAATTCATTTCTAATGTGAATACCATATACTCCCATATTTCAATTTTATGTCATTCACCTAGATAACCATATATTCAATAGACTAAGGAAATTATTAATGTTATCTTATAACCTTTATTATATATAATGTAAATACCCTATACATTATTATCTTGATGTTAAAGTAATTACCTATATAGAAACTTTATTTATTTGGATGTCCATTTTATTTCAACTTGTTAATCATGATATAATTTCTATGGATTTATGATTATTTTAATATTGAAGTGGCACACATATGTATAGATATATCATTTTGACAGTGGGTAGACCTGGAGTTTTATATCCCTCTAATTAATTGATTAATGGTTTTAAATTTCATGAGATAACTATGTTTATGGGATTGTAAGGTAAACTCGATCCACTATACTTATGGGGATGGGAGTAAATAAAATCCACTATGTTTATGGGAATATATAATAAAAATTCCACTATGTTACGATGGTTTTGTATGTATTATTCACATGTTATATGATTTTCTATACTTACATATTTTACACATTCATATGCATTTCCAGATGACTATTCAATGAAACATTCATATGTAATTTCACATCCTATTTAATGTGATATTCCAATTCACATATATTTTCCTATATCATGCCACATTATTAATATAAGTAACCATGTATTACCTCACAGTTTCATATTCTGATGTTATAGTGTATGTTATTCTTTTCTGATCATCCATTATGGTTATACTTCTTATTTCAATGTTAAATGATTTTGATATCTTCCATCATGGTAATTTTTTATGATTTCATTATATTATTAAATTAATCATGACATTTTTTTCATGACCTGTCCTCGGGGCCCATGCTATGACTACCCCAAGCCCACATTCCATAGGCCAGGGGCTGGAGACTAGCACCAAAGGCGTAAATCCTGATAACTGGGAAGGAATTACCTTTATAAAAGTAAAAAAACGCCACAAAGTACAAGAGGAAGTAAAACACTAAGTACAAAATCAAGTGATGTAAAGTAAATGGGCCAGAATACAAACCCAACCGAAAGTACAACTACAACTGAACGAAAGTACAACAGAAAAGACAAACAACTAGAAGAAAGGAAGCAGCTCCTAGGTAGTCCTCCTCGGATCCTACCTGAAGGGTAGGTACAAATAGCATAGCTCCTGGATTATCCCCCATGGATCCTACCTGAAGGGTAGGTACAGATAGCGCAGCTCCTAGATCGTCCACCACGGATCCTACCTGAAGGGTAGGTACAGATAGCCTCCACAACGCTCTCTCCCATCAACCTCCTCTGAGTGTCATCTCACCGTGAAGTCCACCTCTGGATACTGACTCGTCGTGTGGTCCACCTCCGGGTACCATCCAGTCCTCGAACACTTAGCCTCTGTCAACGCTGCCCGTATTCTGCTACCATCACAAGGAGTTGCGGGCATAGCCCGTGCAGGGGTGAGTATAAGATAATTAGAGGAGGTTGACGGGAGAGAGCATTGTGGAGGCTATCTATACCTACCCTTTAGGTAGGATCTGTGGTGGATGATCCAGGAGCTGTGCTATCTGTACGTACCCTTCAGGTAGGATCCATGGTGGACGATCCCGGAGCTGCGCTTTCTGTACCTTCCCTTCAGGTAGGATCCGAGGAGGACGACCCAGGAGCTGCTTCCTTTCTTCTAGCCGTTTGTCTTTTCTGTTGTACTTTCGTTCAGTTGTAGTTGTACTTTCATTTGGGTTTGTATTCTGGCCCATTTACTTTTCAGCACTTTCTTTTGTACTTAGTTTTTTACTTCCTCCTGTACTCTGTGGGGTTTGGTTTACTTTTATAAAGGAAATGCCTTCCCAGTTATCGGGATTTATGCCTTTGGTGCTAATCACCAGCCCTTGGCCTATGGAATGCGGGCTTGGGGTAGTCACGACACGGGCCCTGAGGACGGGTCATGACAAATTGGTATCAGAGGGAGGTTAATGTGACAACTAGGTCCTGGTGACAGCACATACACCCCGCCTTAACATGGTCGTCGGGTCCTAGCCTACCAGGTACCTCCGGTTACCCTTCAGACATGTGGGGCCCACCCCAGGGTCCACCCACATGCATGAACTGGTCATTTGACAAATGACAGTCCCCACAGGCCAACACTTGTCCTTTTCAGTGTGCTTTGTCCTCACTCACACACACCCAGGGAAACTTTCCAGAAGGTCACCCATCCTGATCACTACTCCAGGCCAAACACGATTAACTGTGGAGTTCTAACCAGGTAGGCTCCCGAAAAGAAAGGTTTACCTTATTGACATGAGTCATATCATTTATTCATTTAACACATTATCATTTTAGGATGTTACAATCACCCCCCTTTAGAGCACAACGCCCTCATTTTGAGCCCTACATCTCAACCCAAGCAGTGCACCACACTTAAGGATAGGTTCCACCTCTGATACCAAATGTGACAACCGGGTCCCGGTGACAGCACAGACACCCCGCCTTAACATGGTCGTCGGGTCCTGGCCTACCTGGTACCTCGGGTTACCCTGTAGACACGTGGGGCCCACTCCAGGGTCCACCAACATGCCCGAACCTGTCATTTGACTAATGAAAGTCCCCACATGCCAACACTTGTCCTTTCCAGTGTGCTTTTTCCCCACTCACACACACCCTGGGAAACATTACAGAAGGTCACCCATCCTGATCACTACTCCAGGCCAAACACGCTTAACTGTGGAGTTCTAACCAGGTAGGTTCCCAAAAAAGAGGGTGCACCTTGTTGACATTAGTCATATCAATTGGTCATTTAACCCATTATCATTTTAGGATGTTATAATCACCCCCCTTTAGAGCACAACGCCCTCGTTGTGGGCCCTACATCTCAACCCAAGCAGTGCACCACACTTAAGGCTGGGTTCCACCTCTGATACCAAATGTGACAACTGGGTCCCGGTGACAGCAGAGACACCCCGCCATAACATGGTCGTCGGGTCCTGGCCTAACAGGTACCTCCAGTTACCCTGCAGACACGTGGGGCCCACCCCAGGGTCCACCCACATGCCTGAACCGGTCATTTGACTAATGACAGTCCCCATAGGCCAACACTTGTCCTTTCTAGTGTGCTTTGTCCTCACTCACACACACCCTGGGAAACTTTCCAGAATGTCACCCATCCTGATCACTACTCCAGGGCAAGCACGCTTAACTGTGGAGTTCTAACCAGGTAGGCTCCCGAAAAGGAAGGTGAACCTTGTTGACATGAGTCATATCATTTAGTCATTTAACCCTTTTATCATTTTAGGATGTTACAATCACCCTTCTTTAGAGCACAACGCCCTCATTGTGGGCCTTACATCTCAACCCAAGCAGTGCACCACAATTAAGGCTGGGTTCCACCTCTCATACCAAATGTGACAACTGGGTCCCGGTGACAGCACAGACACCCCGCCTTAACATGGTCGTCGGGTCCTGGCCTACCAGGTACCTCCGGTTACCCTACAGACACATGGGGCCCACCCTAGGGTCCACCCACATGCCAGAACCGGTCATTTGACTAATGATAGTCCCCACAGGCCAACACTTGTTGTTTCCAGTGTGATTTGTCCTCACTCACACACACCCTGGGAAACTTCCTAGAAGGTCACCTATCCTGATCACTACTCTATGCCAAGCACGCTTAACTGCGGAGTTCTAACCAGGTAGGCTCCTGAAAAGGAAGGTGCACCTTCTTGACATGAGTCATATCATTTAGTCATTTAACCATTGTGAAAACCGGGTCCCGGTTACAGCACAGACACCCCGCCATTACATGGTCGTCGGGTCCTGGCCTACAAGGTATCTCCGGTTACCCTGCAGACACGTGGGGCCCACCCCAGGGTCCACCCACATGCCTGAATCAATCATTTGACTAATGACAGTTCCCACATGCCAACACTTGTCATTTCCAGTGTGCTTTGTCCTCACTCACACACACCCTGGGAAACTTCCCAGAAGGTCACCCATCCTGATCACTACTCCAGGCCAAGCACGCTTAACTGTGGAGTTCTAACCAGGTAGGCTCTCTAAAAGGAAGGTGCATCTTGCTGACATGAGTCATATCATTTAGTCATTTAACCCTTTATTATTTTAGGATGTTACAATCACCCCCTTTAGAGAAAAACGCCCTCGTTGTGAGCCCTACATCTCATCCCAAGCAGTGCACCACACTTAAGGCTGGGCTCCACCTCTGATACCAAATGTGACAACCGGGTCCCGGTGACAGCACAGACACCCCGCCTTAACGTGGTCGTCGGGTCCTGGCCTACCAGGTACCTCGGGTTACCTTGCAGTCATGTGGGGCCCACCCCAGGGTCCACCCACATGCCTGAACCGGTTAAATGACTAAATGATATGACTCTTGTCAACAAAGTGCACCGTACAATGATAGTCCCCATAGGACAACACTTGTACTTTCCAGTGTGCTTTGTTCTCACTCACAAACACCCTGGGAAACTTCCCAGATGGTCACCCATCCTGATCACTACTCCAGGCCAAGCATGCTTAACTGTGGAGTTCTAACCAGGTAGGCTCTCGAAAAGGAAGGTGCACATTGTTGAAATGAGTCATAACATTTTGTCATTTAACCAATGTGACAACCGGGTCCCGGTGACAGCACATACACCCTGCCGTAATATGGTCGTCGGGTCCTGGCCTACCAGGTACCTCGGGTTACCCTGCAGACACGTGGGGCCCACCCTAGGGTCCACCCACATGCCTGAACCGGTTAAATGACTAAATGATATGACTCATGTCAACAAAGTGCACCCTACAATGACAGTCCCCATAGGACAACACTTGTCCTTTCCAGTGTGCTTTGTTCTCACTGACAGACACCCTGGGAAACTTCCCAGATGGTCACCCTTCCTGATCCCTACTCCAGGCCAAGCACGCTTAACTGTGGAGTTCTAACCAAGTAGGCTCCCGAAAAGGAAGGTGCACATTGTTGACATGAGTCATATCATTTAGTCATTTAACCAATGTGACAACGGGGTCCCGGTGACAGCACAGACACCCCGCCTTTACGTGGTTGTCGGGTCTTGGCCTACCAGGTACCTCCGGTTACCCTGCAGACACGTGGGGCCCACCCCAGGGTCCACCCATATGCCTGAACCGATCATTTGACTAATGAAAGTCCCCACATGCAATCACTTGTCCTTTCTAGTGTGCTTTGTCCTCACTCACACACACCCTGGGAAACTTTCCAGAAGGTCACCTATCCTGATCACTACTCCAGGCCAAGCACGCTTAACTGTGGAGTTCTAACCACATAGGCTCCCGAAAAGGAAGGTGCACCTTGTTGACATGAGTCATATCATTTAGTCATTTAACCCTTTATCATTTTTGGATGTTACAATCACCCCCTTTAGAGCACAACGCCTTCGTTTTGGTCCCTACATCTCAACCCAAACAATGCACCGCACTTAAGGCTGGGTTCCACCTCTGATACAAAATGTGACAACCGGGTCCCGGTGACAGCATAGACACCCCGCCTTAACATGGTCGTCGGGTCCTGGCTTACCAGGTACCTCAGGTTACCCTGCAGACATGTGGGGCCCAACCCAGGGTCCACCCACATGCCTGAAACGGTTAAATGACTAAATGATATGACTCATGTCAACAAATTGCACCCTACAATGATAGTCTCCATAGGCCAACACTTGTCCTTTCCAGTGTGCTTTGTTCTCACTCACAGGCACCCTAGGAAGCTTCTCAGAAGGTCACCCATCCTGATCACTACTCCAGGCCAAGCACGCTTAACTGTGGAGTTCTAACCAGGTAGGCTTCCGAAAAGGAAGGTGCACATTGTTGACATGAGTCATATCATTTAGTCATTTAACCAATGTGACAACCGGGTCCCGGTGACAGCACAGACACCCCGCCTTTACATGGTCGTCGGGTCTTGGCCTACCAGGTACCTCCGGTTACCCTGCAGACACGTGGGGCCCACCCCAGGGTCCACCCACATGCCTGAACCGATCATTTGACTAATGACAGTCCCCACATGCAAACACTTGTCCTTTCCAGTGTGCTTTGTCCTCACTCACACACACCCTGGGAAACTTCCTAGAAGGTCACCCATCCTGATCACTACTCCAGGCCAAGCACACTTAACTGTGGAGTTCTAACCACGTAGGCTCCCGAAAAGGAAGGTTCACCTTGTTGACATGAGCCATATCATTTAGTCATTTAACCCTTTATCATTTTAGGATGTTACAATAACCCCCCATTAGAGCACAACGCCTTCGTTGTGGGCCCTACATCTCAACCCAAGCAGTGCACGTCACCGATCATTTGACTAATGACAGTCCCAACATACAAACACTTTTCCTTTCTAGTGTGATTTTTCCTCACTCACACACACCCTGGGAAACTTTCCAGAAGGTCACCTATCCTGATCACTACTCCAGGCCAAGCACGCTTAACTGTGGAGTTCTAACCACGTAGGATCCCAAAAAGGAAGGTACACCTTGTTGACATGAGTCATATCATTTAGTCATTTAACCCTTTATCATTTTAGGATGTTACAATCACCCCCCTTTAGAGCACAACACCTTCGTTTTGGGCCCTACATCTCAACCCAAACAATGCACTGCACTTAAGGCTGGGTTCCACCTCTGATACAAAATGTGTCAACCGGGTCCCGGTGACAACATAGACACCCCGCCTTAACATGGTCGTCGGGTCCTGGCCTACCAGGTACCTCAGGTTACCCTACAGACAAGTGGGGCCCACCCCAGGGTCCACCCACATGCCTGAACCGGTTAAATGACTAAATGATATGACTCATGTCAACAAAGTGCACCCTACAATGGCAGTCTCCATAGGCCAACACTTGTCCTTTCCAGTGTGCTTTGTTCTCACTCACAGGCACCCTAGGAAGCTTCCCAGAAGGTCACCAATCATGATCACTACTTCAGGCCAAGCACGCTTAACTGTGGAGTTCTAACCAGGTAGGTTTCCGAAAAGGAAGGTGCACATTGTTGACATGAGTCATATCATTTAGTCATTTAACCAATGTGACAACCGGGTCCTGGTGACAACACAGACACCCCACCTTTACATGGTCGTCGGGTCTTGGCCTACCAGGTACCTCCGGTTACCCTGCAGACACGTGGGGCCCACCCTAGGGTCCACCCACATGCCTGAACCGATCATTTGACTAATGACAGTCCCCACATGCAAACACTTGTCCTTTCTAGTGTGCTTTGTCCTCACTCACACACACCCTGGGAAACTTCCCAGAAGGTCACCCATCCTGATCACTACTCCAGGCCAAGCACGCTTAACTGTGGTGTTCTAACCACGTAGACTCCCGAAAAGGAAGGTGCACCTTGTTGACATGAGTCATATCATTTAGTCATTTAACCCTATATCATTTTAGGATGTTACAATCACCCCCCTTTAGAGCACAACGCCTTCGTTGTGGGCCCGACATCTCAACCCATGCAGTGCACCTCACTTAAGACTGGGTTCCACCTCTGATACAAAATGTGACAGCCGGGTCCCGGTGACAGCATAAACACCCCGCCTTAACATGGTCGTCAGGGCCTGGCCTACCAGGTACCTCCGGTTACACTACATTCACGTTGGGCCCACCCCACAGTCCACCCACATGCCTGAACCAGTTAAATGACTAAATGATATGACTCATGTCAACAAGGTGCACCCTACAACGACAGTCCCAACAGGCCAACACTTTTCCTTTCCAGTGTTCTTTCTCCTCACTCACACACACCCTGAGAAACTTCCCAGAAGGTCACACATCCTAACCACTACTCCAGGCCAAGCACGCTTAATTGTGGAGTTCTAACCAGGTAGGCTCCCGAAAAGGAAGGTGCACCTTGTTGACATGAGTCATATCATTTAGTCATATAACCCTTTATCATTTTATGATGTTACATTTTTTCCCATGATAACGTAAATCACATGCCTATAATATATTGATAATTCATCTATGTTTCATTAAAATTATTTTATTCCTTACTAAGAATATTTAAAAAAAACCTTTCATATATTTACCCATTTCCCTAGGTAATAATATGTGAAAAAGAGATTTTCTCTAATTATAGGGTGTATTAGATGAAGTATATCACTAAATATTATAGTTTGTTGATGAAATATGTACCTAGTTCCCAAATACATTAAAATTTCGATCCTGAGTGTTGGTTAAAATTTCGAGTTATGTGTAAAAGTTTGTACGTGCATCAAAATATATAGATGTTTGGGTCTTGGAAAACTTCATTTGATATTAGGGAAAATTATTGTTATTTTTGGTAATTGATATTGAGAAAATTTGGTTATAAACCCTTTAATAGGTAAACATTATCCCTAGATTACTTTTCTATGAATAACTAGTATGATCACATATGATTAAAATTTATAATGTTTCCATGATGAGTCATACTATAAAATGTACCCAATTAATGATTATGATAACAATGGTTTTTATTATTATGCTTCATGAAAATACGTGAAAACCTTAATAAGAGTTTCAAAATGATTAAAAATTATGAGGGGACAATTTCTGTAAGAGGGGAAGGATGTAACATCCCATATTTTCTATATATTTTTATAATTTTTTCCCTTAAGGTATGTATGTAAAATATAAATGCATTTTTTTAAGATAAAAATTTCAATAACATATTTATTAAATAATATGTAGTAATATAATTTTATAAAATAATAAAATATTATTATTTTCTTATATTGGAAGCATAATAATATGACCATTTTATCTCATGAAATTAATATTTTATCCATTAATAATATTTCCAGACAAGTATAGTCAGAAGAAAAGCTTACGACTAATTATTAAAATAAAAGAAAAAGTACAAGACAGAGATGGGCCAGGTCAAACAAAGGAATTTTCTACCATCTATCAGAAAATGAAGTCAAAGATCATAACAAAAAAATTCATTAACTTATTCAGAATTATCGAGAGTTTCCCACTTATATTGAGATTTACCTTGATTGAAGATCATGAGGATATCTGTATTGGCCCTCTTTGAATAACATCTAGTGGAAATAGGTCGTGGTAGACTAGAATAGTCTCTTTGTGGATTTATTTTTGAATGTACAAGAGTAAATACATCGTCATCAATTACCTTTATTTTTCCATATAAAATTTCATCCTTAAAAGAGGCATGACCACTACTATCTGATGCCTTCAGTGGGGGTACTAACCTTCACCCCTTCATCAATAGAGATGTGAATTCCTTATTGACAATCAACCACCTACATGCATTATTTCCCCAAAATAGGATGTGTTGAGATGTCCCATGAAATATCTAGAAGAGTTTGAATATTATCAAAAAATACCATATACTATTGCATACCATCACCACCTAATTTTGGAGCAGGTGCATCCATCTATATAATCTCATACAACATGGGACTAGTACTAGGATGTTGTGTCAGCTTACCCTGATATGACGTTCCCTCTAGATTGGAATTCATGGAAATATTTTGATTATCTATACTAATGGGAAACATAAGTTCCTTCTCAGATGCACGTCCACTGTCAACATCATCCATGTCAGTCTGCACCTTCATTCTCTTTCTACAAGATGTCTCATGATACACTTTTTCATTATGATCAGATCAACCCACATTTTTATGGGACGTGTCTGTAACATGACCAACTGATTGACATTTTGTACAAAAAATGAGGATGCCTTTCATATTACACCTTAAAGGGAATTTTATCATCCAAAGCTGAAAAAACTATAATGTGAATGAATCTTACTCTCAGGTAAACCTCCATCAAGATCCTAGTGAAATACACAAACTTAGCTACCTTAGTAGCTCTATCCATTTCAATCAGAATTCCAATAGTAGAGGTGATATCTAAAAGAATCCTGGGATTCCATTGAATCCAATCGAGTCCAATAATTTTATTCCAAACTCAGATATTAGTTTTTTTTATGGAAAATGGATTAAAATGAAAACGAAAAATTTTAAAGCATATCATACACGAATTCTACACAATTGATTTGATCCCCCACACCCTATGATTCAGCTCCTTCGATGGAAAATGATGTGTAAAAAGACCATACCAATGGGTACACATCTCCATTCCAAGGAATTACAAATAGAGTCTAGCTTCTCAGCGAATTCCTCAACCTTCCAAGGTTTTCAACCCGTAAGAAGAACAATCCAAGAAATAATTAAGAATTTTCAGATCTTAAATCTATCGAGTATTGAATCCTTTCAAGAAATCACACATGTCATATCACATCTCTTCACAACCAGATTGAAGTATCATCCTTTATACATGTTAAATGCCTTCTTATGGGTTCCATTACAGCTTCTTCCATACTATAGTTATTCACATCAGTATTCAAATTAACAGAGACTACTCTATCCACTACTATTGTAGCACAATCAATACTACGAGCATCACAAACCTTCAATCCTAACCTCGTCAGTGAAGAATTTTCATCACCAAAAGCCACTAACAACTCTAAACAACCACACCAAGCTCTGTCCACACCATTCAGCTCATCCATCCCAATAATAAGACAAGATACTCCTTCAATAGACACTGTCGTAAATCCATCTTCCCCATCAATGACCACCGTAGATCCATGATCACCACTAAGCGCCACCGCTATAGATCTGCACTCCGAATCAATATATATCACAATTAGATGAGTATAACTAGTTCTCTCTATCATTACAACCACCTAATGTCCACAGATGCCCACATATTCTACAGTAGAAGAGGCACCATCTCTTACCACCATTGAAGATCTGTACTCACCATCGACATCTATCATCATGAGGTTTGTTGATCTGGTAGTATCAGATGATTCAACCACCCGGTGCCTATAGATGCCCAAATTATCCAATCCCGACCATGTAGTCATGAACCCTAGACTGATCTCATCCCCTCTTTTTAGGGCATTGATGCTGTGAGACGTTGGCGGAGGGGGTCCTCCAGAAATCCACTTGAATCCAAAACAATTCTGTATCGATATGAGGAATAGAAACCCCAGACACCATCTTTAAAGAGGGAGCACTCTAGAACGACTGCCATCTACCCTCCTCCATGAATAATATTTTATTGAATAATTATAAATTTTTATTTTTAATTATTATATCATAATATAATTTTAAAAATAATAATAATTAATTAAATTTTTTTTGTAAAATATTTTTATTGTACTCATGATTATATTTTACTCATATATTTTTATTTGATAAGTAAATTACTATATTTAATAGTTTTATTTTCATATTGACAATTAAAAATTAATTTATTCAACCAAATAAAATTGTTATCAATGCATGGTTTATGTTTTAATAACCATATAATTGTAACATATACCCATTTAATGTAATGTAAATTTTTTATTTTATATAAGATTTTAGGTAAATTATATAATTACATAAATGATTGAATACCATTTTTACACAAATTTTTATTATGATGAATTTATAATTTGAAATAAAAATTCAATTAAATTTAAAATGATATGCATTTATTGTTACTCCATTAATTTTTTTAAATTTTTTTTAAATAACATGTTTTATACTAAAACCTTATTCTGATTTATTTATTTTGTTGGAAATTTAATTTTTCATGTATATAGTTCTTTATTATAAAAAAATAGTTATTAAATTTGGGAAATGTAGTTTCTTGAAAAGTAATATGGTCAATGACATGTATTAAAAAAATCCATCACACAAATATTTTTTCTTAATTTTTCCATTAAAAGCTAAATTCTTCATAATTAGAAGTTAAATTTTATAAAATATACATTTTTTAATGGTATAAATAATTATTTTTCAATTATATAATAATTTTGGACTCATAAAAAATAGAAATATAGTCACTTAGAGTAAAATAAAATTTATTTATTCAAGATAAAATTGTTTTTACATTCATTATTTAATGTTACAAAAAATTAAATTTCTATTATTTAAAATTTTAATTTTCTAAAATAAAATTAATTTTTTACATCAAGATTTGAAATTAAATTATGCTGTTTTTTTTTGTATTTAAAAATAGCTTATTTTTTGGTGGACATTAGAAAATACAATTTTTTATTTAAAGTAAATTTCATAACTTCTTCATGATATATATATGTAATAATAATTTATAAACCATTTGAATGACATAAATTTATTTAATGAGTAAAATAATTAATTTAAAAAATATATACATAATTTCAAAACCTCTAAATAAATTTTCAAAACCTATGTTATATCTTCTTTGAATAAATTTTTTTATTTTATTCTTTACTTCATATAAATTTTTTCCAAAATGGGATTCAGTAATAAGGGCATGAAAATTATAAAAAAGCAAAAATAATTTAAGAATACACTATCTAAAATCAAAATAATTAGCACTATGCATATTCTTGATCCTAAATAATAAAATAGTTAATATTATATTAAATGATACCCCACCGCCTTATATAAACACTCATCCTCCACCCCTTTATGAACACTTAGAAAACACTTTCTATTTCCAAATATCCATCAAATTATCATGTTAAACTCCCCTATATTAGTGTTTAAGGCTCTATTATCAGAAAAACATTCTAAAAGAAAAGGGTTTTCATGTCTCTCTTTTATTTGTTATATGAGATCATTTTAGCTTAAAAATAATCAAACTTATCTTATTTTTCAACCAATATTTTATTCCCATGTACTAATATCCATATTCCCATTATAGATGAGAAATGTCATATTCACTCTCATTGAATATAACAAACTATAATGTAAACAAACCATAATAACATGATGTATAACAAGGTTTTCACTATCTTATATTTCGAGGATGGAATGAATTCTTCTCCACTTAAAAAGATTTATAATATATCTTATAATATTTTTTGAGCTTGGTGCTGGGTCGATAAAGGATTTCTAGGCTCGGAGAGGCTCAGTATTGATATTATGTAAATATAAAATATATTAATGTCACATGTGTCTAGTTTTTATAAAATAATGGAATAAATATTGATTAGAGTCTTAAATTAGAAATATTTTACCCCCCATGGAGTCCAAAATATGATATTTACCCTAGGTAAGACATAATATTTTTTAGAATTGGGTGTTTACATAAATGAGGACACAGTGAAAAATAATAAAATAAATTAACTAATGAACTTATTTTGTTTTATTTTGATACAGTGACTTAATTTATACTATGAACACACATTCATGAAAAATTTATAGGGATTCCCTATAACCCTAGGATTTGGTAAGAGTGTATGGGGGAGAGCTTAGAAAATGATTGTGGGATCAAGGATCAGATTGGTACCACCAAGAACATATACACCAGGTAAGTTTTGAATCTCACCAATGACAATATCATACAACCATTGTTCACCAGCAATTGATCTAACATGAGGTAGGGAATTTGATTTTTGTGGTTTATTTCCCTTATTTCCCTGCTTTTTTATGATGAATTGATATTATTTATTTTTTAATATTCATTTATTGTTATAATGGAAACAGATCTAGGCCAGCATGAACAGTGGTTGAGGTTCATTCCACTTTTTTAATTTGTTCATCTCATCCTCAATAATTTATAAGTTCATTATCAACATTCCCTTTGGAAAATGATTCTAAAAATACCTAATATTTGAACATTGTGTGACTGTTATTTAGCACAACAGATTGGTATCACAAGTTTGGGTTCACAATAGAGGGGGAGATCGAGGTTTGATGATGAAAAAGGCTGATCTGAGGAAGAATAAGAGCATATCATGGTTCCCCCATTTCCCAATTTATCATGAAATGATAACAAAATGTGATGATCACTAATTCATGTTCAGTTCATAAGGATAAAATCTAAATGATGCAGATAGATGGGCTATAAAAGATCAATATTCAGGTTCATCTAAAGGATTGGCATTGGATTTGGTGGTGGTAGAGACATAGAAAAAACACATTTGAAGTATGAACTTTCTAGAAGTTTACCAACAACACAACACGTAGTTTAAAGAACACATGCCATGTGGCCCCCCTTATGTGGTGATAGGTCTTGAATATTGAAAAAAATATCACATTCAATGTGAAACATGTCACATTCCATGTGATCTGGTGTTGGATGCTTGGCATGTACCTCAGAGGGTACATGGGAACATTCATGACTAGACACATAGGAATAGATGGAGTAAATGGGTAGGACCCAGTACTCAAACATGACCAGGTACATGGACATGACCCAAAGTACATAGGCACTACTAGATATACTTGTGAACAGGCTTAAAATACTCTTAGTGTTATCCCAACCTCTAAAAACTATATAACCCTATTGAAAATACCGTGTATATGGGGGGGGTACATGCCTTGTGAGAAAGTATGTCACTAGATGTCTGAATGAAGAGGAGACACACCAAGTAATATTTCCAAGACATTTTGAGGTCCTCCATATCTTATGTATAGATTTGGTTCACTTTTTATTTATTCCTTGGTCCATCCCTATGAGGGTACAAAGTGGAATTATTTCTTGAACATGGTATTCTGATCCCCATGGCAATTTTTTGTGTGTGGATAGAGTTTATGGTATCCATTGGGGAGGCATTATGTGTGATGCTATATCATATATTATTCCATGTATAGGGTTTATGGTATCTACGTGACCACCGTACATAGGGAATCAATCACCTATCTAGCATATTTATCTAGTAGGTTTGGGGGTGTCCCCTAGTGGTCCTCAGCGTGATCCCCTATCTGGGTGTAGATATATTCATAGTTTCATAAAGTGATTCTTTGGCGAGACCTGATGAGAATGACTACATGGATGATTGATATCAGTGACACCATATATCATAGTGTGAGTTTTATTAGATGATTGTTACCTTAAATCCTCAAGTAGAATTCTTTGGTGGGATATGACTGGGACCTCTTTGAGACTTGAAGGTTTTTATAAGTATATTTGGGTTCTTAGGGTTATCTATATTCCATTTTCTCATATCTAGATTGACATGACTTTGAGTTAATGGGATGATTATTCTTGATTGTTTATTTTTAGTGATTTCAGGGTGTTTTACTAGGTATTATTATATTCAAACATCTATAGGATCATCCGACACAGGTCATGTATTATGTATATGACCTGAATTTGGATGGTTTCCTTGGAGGACTTGAAATTAGGTATAGTATAGTTAGCTAAATTCACCATGGTTGGGCCTGTTTTTGCATTTGATAGAAGTCCCCATCCATCTGAGTTGGTTGGACTCTTTTTCAATTTTGTGTGGGATTGTATTTAATCCCTTTATTTATTTCAGATGTTTTTTTGTACTATATTGTGTGATAGATGTTAATAATGCATTATGGTATCATTTTCATTTACATTTCAACATTGCATGTGTTTTTGGAGATCTGTGTGTATATTGCTTCATTACGCTAATGACTCCCATTTGTGTGATATGCCTACCCAATTAAATTTTCTAGCCACATACCTATTGGAGTTGGTCTTGGGGTGTCATGCTCATCTTATAAAAACCATGTGGTCCCTGGTAGTTCAGGTCATGATAGTGTGGTATCAAAGGGGGTTCATCTTAGGAATGGGGTTTGATGATTTTGTAGCATTGAGATTAGTTTGGGAATGAGGAAAACAATTTTAATTTTTTTTGAGTTTATCTCTTAGGCTAGTTAATTCAGTATTAGTGTAACAATCTACATATCTATTCACCAGGATTCTAATAGTCTTTTTTTAATCCGTGCATGTAGAAATTGGTTTTAGGGAAAAAAAATTTACATGTATGATATAGTAATGGGTTAGGGTTTCAATGTCAGTCTGAATTCATCTCCATATATATTCTCTTTTACAATGGGGCATATTTTTTATTTTAGGATACCTCCATGATGATTAACAACCAGGATTTTATAGAGTGATTCTAAGGATAATATGGAAAGTGACGATTCTTTAGTATAGGGTCTGATATAGGAGGGGGTACCTCTAGAATTTTTGCTGGTTTTCCACCACCTGTTGAGTAGAAGGTCATGTCAGCAGTATTAGATAAGGATGTGTGTAGGCTGAGTGAAATTAATGAGTTTTAATGGTAGTTAACTCTCATGTTTTAGGGAGAGAGAGACCCCTAGAAGATAATGAGTAGATAGTGGTGGTGAACTATGTTTTACACATTGTAAGGACACCTCATGATCTGATGGTGGTCATAGAATTGAGTCTTATTTAGGGACTACAAGGTGATGATGGAGTTTTGTGATTTAGACACATGATGAGATGAAATTATCCTTATTTTATTTCAAGCATATCTTCAAGGAGTATTTCTATCTATCCACATTACAATTAGTAAATATCCAGGAACTTATATAGCTTCCGTAGGGTGAAATGATAGTGGATAAATATTTTGTGATGTTAACCGAACACTCATGATAATTCTTGGATATGGTTCAAGACATATTTTTCTAATAATGAATTTTTATAGAGTCTAATATCGAGATATCAGGACTGGGGTGATATCTATTTTTATTTGCACCTATACAAGAGTGCTTGAGAAGGATTTTTGGTAGTGGAATGCTTCCTAGAAAAGTATATTCCATCTATTAGTAATGGTAGTGTGAACATTAGAGATTATACCTCAATATCTTGTAGTTGATGATAGTCATTCAGATTTGGGAATGTGGGATTTTTAAAGAGATGATCCCAAGAAATAGGTTCTACAGTTCAGGGATCCTATGATAGTTTTTTTCAATCGAGAAAGAGGTGATATTTCTCTTTCAATGGATGGGGACACCTTTCTCATGATTTTTTGTCAAAATGTATAGATGACAGAGATATGGTCAATGTTCCACTAGGTAGTGTTAGTAGTAGGGGTAGAGAGGTCCACGAGGAGAAAAACATGGAATAAGAGTATTGAGAGTAGCATGAGGTGGAAGAAAATTTGACATATTTCCACCACCACCCTACAGGTTCCTCACTAGACTTAGGGAGTTGGTGGATAAAGACAAGGATAGTTATTGGTAGTGGGGGACTATGAACCAAAGGCACTAAGTTTGATAATATCTGGTTTCATTGTCATAAAATCCCATTGTTCAAACTCATGTAGTTTCATTATCTTTTAATAAATTTACCTTTTAATCTTTAACTAAGTAACCCCCTTAAAAAAAATTGGGGTGAACCACTCTTTTCTTCAACCATCTCTAGATTTATACTATTATATTTCAATTAAGAAATTGTTTGGACCCTTTCACATGGATACTCCAACCGGATGGGATTTAGTGATCATAGACTATTACCAATAGTGTGACCTTACTCTTAGAGGAGAGATATTATTATGAGATCTATTTGTATTAGTGATGAGGACCTATGAAATCATCTTAGTTAGGGACTAGATATCCATAGTTCATGGCTATATTGACTTTTTTAGGAGGAGTTTGTGGTGTATTCATAGTGAAAAAAATGAGGTTTTCCTTTATAGGTGAAAAGGAAACTTTGGCCGAGAAGTATGGCCTTATATATAAGATGATAAAACTAATTACTCATCATTCAGCTAGTATTACCCTTAGAGAAGTGGATTCTATGATATTTCAACTTCCTACAGTGGTGAATGAGTATGAGGACGTCTTTCCTAAAGATTTTTGAAGATTACATCCCCATAGAGAGATATAATTCTATATTCACTTGTACCCATGGACTATCCCAATATATATACCAACATATCAGGTGGATCTTCCAGAGGTTTTTGAGATGAAGTTATAGTTGGAGGTCCTACATAGGAAGGGAATTATCAGACCCATTGTGTCACCCTAGGAAACCCTAGTTTTTTCTCCAAGAATGTGGATGCAAGCTTGAGGTTTTGTATAGACTACCATCACCTGAACCAGGTGATTATGAAGAATAAGTATCAACTTACAAGGATTGTTGACATCTTTGATTAGTTGAGACGGGAATGATGGTTCTTGAATAGTAACCATAGATCATGTTATCCATGGATTCAAGTATGAGACATGGATATATTAAAGACAACATTATGATAAATCTATGATCATTATGACTACTTGGTGATGCCTTTAAGTGAGATAAATTCCTTAACAATTTTCATTGGACTCATGAACCATATCATCATTCACTTATTAGACCTATTTGTGTTGGTCCTCAAAGATGATATATTAGTGTACCCAGTTTCCATGGAGGAGAATGTTATACACTTGAGGATGGTAGAAGACACACTCTGAGAAGACCATCTTTATTTGAATCTCCCCATGTTCGAGTTATAGATTTAGGAGGTCCAATTTTCAGGGCTTGAAATATAATCTAATGAAGTAGTAGTGATCCAGTAATGGATGAGGTAGTGCTCACATAGGATCCACCAAAGAGAATAACAGAGGTGAAAATATTCCTTGAGTTTGAAAGATACTATTAATGTTTTTTCAGGATTTCTACAATATATCATCACCAATGTTTTATTTAACATGGAATGGGAATCCTTTCATGTGGTTGGAATGTTTCCAACATTCTTTTCAGGAGATTCAGTAGAGGTTGATGAGCACCCTCATCTTGTTATTTTCAGAGGAGGGTTTCAAGTACATAGTGTTCTATAATTCCATAGGGACTAGAAATGGTTATGTTTTGATGAAGAGGTATGAAATGATTTTCTATGGGCCTTAGAAGTTAATAACACATGAGTAAAAATACATGACCCATGATCTAGAGCTACTAATGGTAGTCTTCACCTAAATGTTTTGGCAACACTACATTATGGGGAATGGGTTATCATCTATTGTGACCACATTAGTCTCTAATATATCTTATCATTGAAGAATCTTAACTCAAAATAGAATGGATGTATAGAGTTCCTATAGGGTTATGACATCAAGATATTATATTCTCATAGGAATGATAACATGGTGGAAGATTCTCTTAGTTGGATGTCTTGGTCGCAGTTGTTGATCATGGAATTCGAGTAGTGAGCCTTTTTGTAGCTATTCCCCACATATGAGGATGTTGAATCTTACCTCCAATCAATAGTTATTACCCAAATTCTTCTATAAAATGTTAGGGAGGCTCAATAAGGTGATACAAACTATAAGACCTTGTGTGCTTATGTATCCACTGGACATGATCCTAATGAATTTTTGAAGGGGGCACATCATCATTTTTAGAGGATGGAAAATGGTACTGATGACATTGTGTGAGAAGGTTCTGAGGGAGTTTCATACCTTTCTCTTGGTGGTACATCTAGGTGTGACGAATGTGTACCAATACCTTCAACGTCAATTTTGGTGTCCTGGTATGAAGAAGTGTGTGGTTGAGTTTTTCTCTTGATTCCTCACTTATTAGAATGTAAAGGCTAAGAATTAGATTTAAATAGGTTTAGCTAAAAAATATGAGATGACAAAGTGGATGTGTTGTGGTATATATATAGATTTTTTATGGGGATACCATGGATTTCTAGAGTACATGATTCCATCTTGGTGATCATAGACTGATTCACCAAGTCTTCCCACTTCATAGCCATTTGAGAGAAGAATTTAGTGGAGATATAGGGATACCTTTATATGCATGAGATATTATAGATTCAAGGAGTTACATAAATAATCATTTCATACCATGATTCTCTCTTAACATCACAATTATTGAGAGTATTGTAGAAGGAATTTGGGATTCAATTGTGTTTGATAATGACGCTTTACTACCATAATAATAAAGCCATTTAGTTTTTGGATATAATGTTGTGGGATTACATGTTAGACTGTTTTCATAGTTGGTAGGTTTACATAACCTTGGTTGAGTTTTTATAAATAAATTTCATTCCAACATCAGTATGTCACTATTCTAGGACTTGTAAAGAATAGCTTGTTGGTCGCCACTAT